>CM075977.1:344758244-345358244 GCA_038087875.1 Malacoraja senta | reverse complement strand
GATGGAACTGTCAAATACTACCGGGCAGAGCGTAAAGATGAGAGGGTGGAAGTGGGATACAACAACGCTTTAAGAGGCACATAAACCATCACATGCACAGGCACGATGTAGATCACAGCGATATAGACCACGTGCAGAGAACTGGGATTACTTTAATCTGAGGTCAGCACAAGCATAATGGGTGGAAGGACATGTTCCTGTGCTGTATTGCTCTTTCTCAGGGCAGCGTCCTGGACCCAACCATCATCAACTGCTTCATTGATGACCTTCCTTCCAAAATAAGGTGAGAAGTGTGTATGATTTCACAATAGTCAATTCCATTTGCAACGTCCCATGAATTAAGCAACTCGGACTGCAGGCAGCAAGACTTGGACAAGATTCAGATGTGGGCCCATAATGGCAAGTAATATTTGTGCCACACAGGTGTCATCTCCATCCATAAAGAGTTCACCCAGCTACCCTTGATATTCAATAGCATTATCATTGTTGAGTTTACCACCATCAATATCCTTGGGGTCACCAATGACCAGAAACATAACTGGACCAGCCACATAAATAATACGACTTTGAGTCAGAGTTTTCCAATATGGAAACTGGCCCTTCCGTCCAACCTGTCCGTGCCGTCCAAGATGCCCCATCTAAGCCGGTTCCATTTGCCTGTGTTTGGCCAGTATCCTTCCTATCCGTGTACCTGTCCAAATGTCTTTTAAATGTTGTTATTGTGCCTGCTTCAACTACTTCCTTTGGCAGCTTGTTCCATATACTGACCACCCTGCAAACCTGATCACTCTGAAAAAGTGGTTCTCGGGTTCCTATGAAATCTTTTCATCTCACAAACCACTAGTTCCTGATTCCCCTAATCTGGGAAAAAATTATCTGTATTTACCCTAACTATTCCCCTCAATATCTTATACAGCTTTGTATGATCACACCAAGTTTTCTGTGCTCCAAGGAATAGTCCAACCTCTCCCTGGAGCTCAGGCTTGGAGTTCTGGCAACATCCTCGGAAATCTTCTCTGCACTCTTTCCAGCTTAATGGTATCTTTCCTGTAGCAGGGTGACCAAAACTGAACACAATACTCCAAGTGCAGCCAAAGATGCTGATTATCTAGTGATATCATCTCCTGATGCGCCAAGGTCTTTTCACTATCTACTAAACACAATTTGGAAATGCTCTGCACTTGCCTGGATAGGTGCAGCTGTAACAATCCAACTGGATAGGAATCCAATTAAAAGACATTTTGTCAGATACATGGATAGGAGGGATGTAGACAGCAAGGGTCACACTCAGGGACCAGCCCAGGATGTCATCTTTGTTGACATTGGCAAGGTGGAGGGGAAGGGTCGGCATCCATGCAATATAGTTCAATGACTCCATAACACTTTAATTTTTCCTTCCCTCCAGCATTGCAGTGTAATCTAATTGCTCGCCCAGGCTATTCCGAAAGCCTTTTCCAAACCTGAGATCCCCACCACCTGCAGGTTTCTCCTCCATGTGGAACGCCATTTTGATTTGGAAATTACTTCCCATTCTTTCATCACCGTTGGGTCAGCAGATCTCCCTCCTCAACGACACTGTGTGAGCACCTTCTCCTGAAGGACCAGAAAGGTTCACAAAGGTGCTCCACCATCACCTTCCCACGGACAGTTAGTGGTGAGTAATAAATACTGGCTTTGTCAGCAATATCAGATCTCAAAAATGAATTAAAAAAGACAGTGCATATTATTTTAAATTGGAAGTTAAGTCTTCATCCACTCACCAGGTAGGTTAAGTGATGCCACGTGTAGTTAAATTAATTATTCAAATTGTCAGAACATCTTGTGAATAGGATTGACGTCAGGTCTGAATATACCTTCTGGACTTTGTTGTTGCTGCTAATAAAAGGCAACTCCCAACAAAGATCATGGTTTACAGGTTACTGCCTCAACCCATAGCTCCTCATGGTGTCACTCCTCACGGAGTCACTTTGAATTGCCATTAAAGGGAAGTGTTGAAGAGAGATTAACCACTCCCTATTGTGCATGGGGACTGAATAGGGTCAAGGTGAAAGGCCATGAGTAACTCAGTGGTTTCTGCTTCCTTCGTAACTGAGATGTCAACTCCATCGGGCACCTTTGGATGGGAAATGAGGGTTTGTAAAGAGGGAATACGAAACAAAAAGAAAATTAGATGAAAGATTTCAGTATTTAATTCTGTATCCTTTTGTTTTCAACCTTGAACTGACTGAAGTATTTTTTGACATTTCATGCTTGTTTTGCAATCTATCCAATGATTTATGTTGATTGTTCAGTGATTCCGAGGTGAAAGGTGTCCAGCTCAGCACATGTATTTGAGATGCACTGAGTGATGAAGGGTTTGAGGAAACAATATTGCTTGCGTGTTCACAAACCCACAAAGCAGTGATGCAAGTGGCCAGATCTGCCATTGTTACACAAAGCTGTTCCCATTCTTTTACTGAAATACCTTGCAGACATTTTTTCCTGAGGACATTCTTGTTTACGATGCCCCGCCCACACACCTGTGCCCGACAATGTGTGTCACTGCAGTCCAGTGGAGTGCCAACAGCAAGAACACAGAACAGAACACTTGTTTTCATCCTGCTTGTGGCCCTTATTCTAGCAGTCGCTAACTTTTGCAACAAACGTGGACAAACTGGGAGATTGTGACATTACACCGTGGATCTCCCGCACTGCCTTGAAAATTCATAACTTCTTGGTCATGTACTTCGTGAGGCAATAAATGACACAATATTCATTGGTTTAATTACTTGTACACTCCTTTGCTAGAAGGGTAGAGAGCTAGTCAGAGTTATAGCACACAGTAAAGGGCTCAATGGTCCATGCCAATGTTTAAATCCATCTGCATGAATATGTTTGCTTGCATTAGATCCGATTTCTTCTATGCTTTGCCTATTCAAGAGCCTGTCTAAAGGGGCTGTCCCACTTGGGAGACCTAATCCGCGAGTGTAGAAGAGTTTAGAAGAGTAAAAAAAAGTGTCATGGTCGTGTTGAGTCGCCGAAGTAGAACACCTCCTACTACCTTCCTATGTATAGAACCTCCTACGAATATGTTGAAGACCTCCTTCGACTATGTAGAAGACCTCCTTCGACCTCCTTCGACTATGTTGAAGACTAGCTTCGACTATGTACGATTTACTCGAGGATGGTCTCTGGCAAATTGGCCCCCGAATAGTGGAGAGTGAGGACGACCCCCTTCGACCTCAGTCGACTACACCGAAAACCAACTACGAATAGCGACGAGTGGCTACAACTCAAATGATCACCTGAGAAAATGACGTCATGTTTGCATTTTTTTAAAACTATAAAATGCCTGCCAGATTAAAAAAAAATCATTCTGAGCCATGCGTGCAAGGAAGGAACTGGTGAGAAGGATGGCAGTAAAAATACAACTCATGCTGTTTGCAGCAGCCCTTTTGCTTCTGCAGCCTAAAGGTAGAAGGGCAAGAACAAGGGTGAAGAGGAAGCACAAGAAGAGGTCTCAGTGTGTGAAGCCCCTCTTATAACCATATAACAATTACAGCACGGAAACAGGCCATCTCGGCCCTTCTAGTCCGTGCCGAACACTTACTCTCACCTAGTCCCATCTACCTGCACTCAGACCATAACCCTCCATTCCTTTCCCGTCCCAATTTATTTTTAAATGATAAAATCGAACCTGCCTCCACCACTTCCACTGGAAGCTCATTCCACACAGCTACCACTCTCTGAGTAAAGAAGTTCCCCCTCATGTTACTCCTAAACTTCTGTCCCTTAATTCTCAAATCATGTCCTCTTGTTTGAATCTTCCCTACTCTCAATGGAAAACGTCAACTCTGATATCCCTCTCATAATTTTGAAGACCTCTATCAAGTCCCCCCTTAACCTTCTGCGCTCCAAAGAATAAAGACCTAACTTGTTCAAACTTTCTCTGTGACTTAGGTGTTGAAACCTAGGAAGCATTCTAGTAAATCTCCTCTGTACTCTCTATTTTGTTGACATCTTTCTCTTGCAAAGATTCAGGCTTGGACAGTATGAGAACCTGATAAATGTCAGTATACCCCTTCACCTTTTCCTCGAACAATCTGCGCTTCTTGTCCCTGTCCCTGTACTCCTCGTTTTCTTTATCGTACAGGATGGTATTCTGTTGGAACCATTCCACAAGGTCTCCCTCCTGCAGCCTGGTGAAGGTATAGGGCATAACCTTCCTCCAGCCCTCCCTCACCACCAATGGGGCATCTGCCTCTGATGCTGTGTCAGAAGGGGCTGTTTTGCTGTCCCACAGAAGGGGCTGTTTTGCTGCCTTCAAATGAGGCAGTGAAGGATGGGGTGGTGGTGGGGACATTGCCTACCTCCTTGGTCTCCTCCTCGAGGGAGCTCTCATGCAGGGCTTCCTCCTCCTGCACTCTCACCTCCTGTGGCATCTCCTCCTGCCACTCCTCCTCCTGGGTGGGCAACACCTGCATGGAAGGTTTTTTTGAGGGTTGTGCCCTGCCCCTACGCTGCTGCCTTTTTGGTGCCATCTCTAAACAAGTATCTCCTCCAAAAAACTCTCCAGCTATGAATGAACATGCCCTGGAATGACAGGGCATCACATGCTGCTGTTTACATTACCTTTTTTTCTCAAGGAGATATTATCTTCGACTATCTTCAAGTACCTTCGATTACCTACGATAGCATTATGACCTACTACGAACTACCTCGATTAAACCTACGAGTAAAAAAGTAGCGATTTTTTCCTAGCTGAGGCCTCGAGTACTTGGGGACCTCTCTCGAGCATGAAGGAGAGTTACAAAGACCTCCTAGGACTTGTGTCGACCAGGCTGCGAGTACGAGTCGAGGGCAAACTCGCCAGAACTCGCGGATTAGGTCACCCAAGTGGGACAGCCCCTTAAATGTCTCTTAAACATGGCGATGCATCTGATTTCAGTACCTCCTCTAGCAATTAGTTTTAGATATCAACCACTGTTTGTGTAAAAAACTTTTCCTGAAATGATCTTTAAAATTCCTTTCTCTCACATTAAACCTTTGTGATCATAGAAAAAGCTTCTGGCTGTCCACACTATCTGTTTCTCATAATTTTAACGGATCTCTAGCAGGGCGTTCCTCAGCCTCCTTCACTTCAACAAAACAAGTTCTCCCCAAATCTAAAGTCCTCCAATCCAGGCAACATCCCGATGAATCTCCTCTGTACCCTCTCCAGCCCAACCACATCTTTCTTATCGTGTGGCTATAAACACAAATTTTCTGATCTAGTTTTATGTTGTTAATTCTTGCAGCCAAAATAAACTACAAAGAAACCGAAAAATGGACAAATGAAATGTGGGAAGAAAGTCCCGCGAGAGATGATCAGAATAAACTCCAGTTGTGTGCGATGGTTTATGTGACAAGGAGGCTCTCTGCTTTCAACCATGTTTACATTTCTGATGATTTGAATCCACAATTGTAAACACTGACTGGAGTTTTGTTTAATCAAAATCAAATAAAAAGTAGATAGTCACATATAAAGATTCAGTTTTTGGACCCCTCCTTTGGATTTGTGGTGACCTCACCTTGTAACAAAATACCAGACTCTACAGTCAGAGTGATCTTTGTCAAACTGTGCTCTGGCTGATCTAAACTGGGTGTGGAGGAAGGGAGCTGCTACAAGCGGCACCAATGTCTCCAGAGGTTGGTAATGAAAACAGTTCACATCCAAAACACACTCGGGGTTGAAGACGGTTGTTCCAACAAAACAAAGAGGCCGTCGATATCCCCTGTCAACAGGAATGCCCACTCCTTGTGACCATGGAAATCACTGCTAATATAAAGCAACAGCCTCGGGAAACAAACGTGGGCAAAAGTAACAACTCCTGAAAGAGTATAACCACCGTGTTTACTGTTTCCGGCGTTAAAACAAGGATCAATAAAGTCTGATTGAGTTAGTGCTTCTGAGGATCTTGGGAGAGCGCTAATGATTTACTAATGCTTCGGTAGGGGATAGCAGTGTTTGAGCGGCAGAAAGCAAACTTTCTGTGAGCCATGTTTTCACAGCCACAACTCTGCTGACTTATTTGTCTGGCCTGAAGAAGGGTTTCGGCCCGAAACGTTACCTATTTCCTTCGTTCCATAGATGCTGCTGCACCCGCTGAGTTTCTCCAGCATTTTTGTGGACCAAATATGTTGGTCGATTTGAACGTTACGAGAGAACGAACACGGTGAAAAAGTTTTGCCAAGCATAGAGGAAGAGTAAAGTAGTGTAAAGTAGTGCCATTTCAGGGAAAGCTTCGTTGCATTCGGCTTCAACCTTTGAAGAAAATCTCCTGTTTTCTGCACAGTGCACTGAAAATTGTTGGACGCTTACAGCCAAATATAGTCCTCACCAAGACATTTTGATAGTTAACAAAAATATGCCCCAAACTTACCATTGCTGTCTGTGAAGCAGTCCCCGCTCTCTCAAATTAGTGCAATGGAAGAAAAAATGTTGAAACTGCTGTTTAATATTTAACTCGGGTTATCAAAATTTCATCCAAGGGCAGCCTATAAGCAGAGCTGCGCTGAGCTCTTTCCCGCCTCCTTTCACTGAAGCTAATGGAACATGGGTGCAGGTACAGCCTGCTACCGAGTGCAACCATGGCAACAGGGACACAGGTGAGGCTCCGCCTGCTCGGCAGGTGTTTACGACACTGGGTAGGTTTGTCCACAGGCTGCGGTGCATCCTCTCCACCCTTCAGTAAGTACCCCATCTGCCTGTGCTGCAGCTGATTCCAACTGGTCATTGCTACAAGGCGGGAGTTCTGCCCACGGTTGTTAGAAATCCTCCTTTTAATGAGAAGGGGTGAGCAAGGTTTGCTTTCCAAGCTTAGGAATCACTGACGGATAGCAAACAAACCCAAGGAGACAAAGGAACGGGAGACAGAGACATCACACAACCAACCTCCTTTATAGAAACATAGAAAATAGGTGCAGGAGGAGGCCATTCGGCCCTTCGAGCCAGCACCGCCATTCATTGTGATCATGGCTGATCGTCCCCTATCAATAACCCGTGCCTGACTTCTCCCCATATCCCTTGACTCCACTAGCCCCTAGAGCTGTATCTAACTCTCACTTAAATATATCCAGTGACTTGGCCTTCACTGCCCTCTGTGGCAGGGAATTCGATAAATTCACAACTCTCTGGGTGAAAAAGTTTTTTCTCACCTCAGTCTTAAATGACCTCCCCTTTATTCTAAGACTGTGGCCCCTGGTTCTGGACTTGCCCAACATTCGGAACATTTTTCCTGCATCTAGCTTGTCCAGTCCTTTTATAATGTTATATGTTTCTATAAGATCCCCCTCATCCTTCTAAACTCCAGTGAATACAAGCCAAGTCTTTTCAATCTTTCCTCATATGACAGTCCCGCCATCCCAGGGATCAATCTCGTGCAGGGGCGGAAATGCCGGGGGGGCCAGAGGGGACACGTCCCCCCCATGCTTTGAGAGGTGGGGGACATCCCCCCCCCAAGTTTTTGTAATCCGTATGTTAAAATCTCCGCTTTCCGCGAGACAGTGGGGGTGGGACTGATGATCGAGGGCGCGATGATTGGAGGAGGGAGGAGTGGGGGGGGACTGAGGATAGAGTGCGGTGATTGGAGGAGGGAGACGTGGCACAGACCTGCGCCTCATCCGCAGGCAGGATCGATCCTGGCCGGGTCTCCGGCGCTGTCCCGAGTGCCCCCCCCCACGGGTGGCCAGAGAGGTCGGGAGTCAGACACGAGCTGTACCCCCAGGCCCACAGCCAGCACAGAGAAACAGCGCTAAACCCAGCTCAACTCAGCCTGTCCCGCCAGGTGAACCTTCCTGGGCTTGCGGGAAATATGGCCAGCGCGGAGAAGCAGCACTGGTGTCCCATCAGTCCAGTCAGGGTTGTAGTTAATCCGGTGAGACAGGCAGAGTTGAGCTGCATTTAGCGCTGGATTGAGCCTCCGAAGCCTCGCATGCGCGTGTGTGTGAGTGTGTGCATGCGCGTGTGTGTGTGAGTGTGCGCATGCGCGCACGGCCGCCAAAAAATTGTGTCCCCCGTCCCCTCCATGTTTTGATAGCGAGTTCCGCTCTTGATCTCGTGAACCTACGCTGCACTGCCTCAAGCACAAGGATGTCCTTTCTCAAATTAGGAGACCAAAACTGTACACAATACTCCAGATGTGGTCTCACCAGAGCCCTGTACAACTGCAGAAGAACCTCTTTACTCCTATACTGAAATCCTCTTGTTATGAAGGCCAACATTCCATTAGCTTTCTTCACTGCCTGCTGTACCTGCACGCCAACTTTCAGTGACCGGTGTACAAGGACGCCCAGGTCTCGCTGCACCTCCCCCTTACTTAACCTAACCCCATTGAGATAATAATCTGCCCCCTTGTTTTTGCCGCCAAAGTGGATAACCTCACATTTATCTGTATTATACTGCATCTGCCATGCATCTGCCCACTCACTCAACCTGTCCAGGTCACCCTGCAACCTCCTAACATCCTCTTCACAGTTCACACTGCCACCCAGCTTTGTGTCATCCGCAAACTTGCTAGTGTTGCTCCTAATTCCCTCTTCCAAATCATTAATATATATGGTAAACAGTTGCGGCCCCAACACCGAGCCTTGCGGCACTCCACTCGCCACTGCCTGCCATTCTGAAAAGGACCCGTTCACTCCTACTCTTTGCTTCCGGTCTGCCAACCAATTTTCTATCCATGTCAACACCCTACCCCCAATACCATGTGCTCTAATTTTAGTCACCAGTCTCCCGTGCGGGACCTTATCAAAGGCTTTCAGAAAGTCTAGATACACTAGACGTGTGAATGTGTGTGAATGCGTGTGAGTGATTGGTGGTGGTCGGAGGGGCCGTAGGCGCAGATTAGCAGCCACGCTTCCATCAGTCTGCCCCAGGGCAGCTGTGGCTACAGAAGTAGCTCACCACCACCGAGTGTGACTGAGGAGTGAATGAATAATGCGATGTAAAGCGCCTTGGGTATTAGAAAGGCGCTGTATAAATCCAATCCATTATTATTATTATTATTACATCCACTGGCGCCCCTTCATCCTTTTTACTTGTCACATCCTCAAATAATTCCAGAAGATTAGTCAAGCATGATTTCCCTTTCATACATCCATGTTGACGGAGTAATCCTTTTACTGCTATCCAAATGCCCCATTATTACCTCTTTAATAATTGACTCCAGCATCTTTCCCACCACCGAAGTCAGGCTAACTGGTCTGTAATTCCCCGTTTTCTCTCTCGCTCCTTTCTTGAAAAGTGGGATAACATTAGCTATCCTCCAATCCACAGGAACTGATCCTGAATCTATTGAACATTGGAAAATGATCACCAATGCATCCACTATTTCTAGAGCCACCTCCCTGAGGACCTGGGATGCAGACCATCAGGTCCAGGGGATTTATCATCCTTCAGTCCCATTAGCCTACCCAATACTATTTCTCGCCTAATGAAAATTTCTTTCAGTTCCTCTACCCCCTTAGATCCTCTGTCCTCCAGTACATCTGGGAGATTGTTTGTGTCTTCCTTAATGAAGACAGATCCAAAGTACCTATTCAACTCTTCTGCCATTTCCTTGTTGCCCATAATAATTTCACCTGTCTGCCTTCAAGGGACCCACATTTGACTTTGCTACTCTTTTTCCCTTAACATATCTAAAGAAGCTTTTACTGTCCTTCTTTATATTCCTGGCCAGCTTCCCTTCATACTTTTCAGCCCGTATTGCCCGTTTTGTTTCCTTCTGTTGTCCTATGAAAGTTTCCCAATCCTCTGGCTTCCGGCTACTCTTTGCTGTGTTATACATCTTTTCTTTTAGTTTTATTCCTAACTTCTCTTGTCAGCCACGGTTGCCTCCTACTCCCCTTAGAATCTTTCTTCCTTTTTGGAATGAAATGATCCTGCGTCTTCTGGATTATGCCCAGAAATTCCTGCCATTGCTGTTCCACCGTCATTCCTGCTAGGATGCCTTTCCAGTCTACCTTGGCCAGCTCCCCTCTCATGCCTTCATAGTCCCCTTTGTTCAACTGCATCACTGACACTTCTGAATTAACGTTCTCCTTCTCAAATTGCAGATTAAAACTAATCATGTTATGATCACTACCTCCAAGCGGTTCCTTTACCTCGAGTTCTCTTATCATATCTGCTTCATTGGACAACACTAAATCCAGAATTGCCTTTTCTCTGGTCGGCTCCATTACAAGCTGCTCTAAGAATACATCTCAGAGGCATTCTACAAACTCTCTTTCTTGGGGTCCTGAACCAACCTGATTTTCCCAGTCTACCTGCATATTAACCATATAACCATAACCATAACAGCACGGAAACAGGCCATCTCGGCCCTTCAAGTCCATGCCGAACATTTTTTTTTAAATTTTTTTTTTTTTTTAATTAAAAATAAAATACTTCCCCCTAGTCCCATCTACCTGCACTCAGACCATAACCCTCCATTCCTTTCCCGTCCATATACCCATCCAATCTATTTTTAAAGGATAACATCGAACCTGCCTCCACCACTTCCACTGGAAGCTCATTCCACACAGCTACCACTCTCTGAGTAAAGAAGTTCCCCCTAATGTTCCCCCTAAACTTCTGTCCCTTAATTCTCAAGTCATGTCCCCTTGTTTGAATCTTCCCTACTCTCAATGGGAAAAGCTTATCCACGTCCACTCTGTCTAACCCGCTCATAATTTTAAAGACCTCTATCAAGTCCCCTCTTAACCTTCTGCGCTCCAAAGAATAAAGACCTAACTTGTTCAACCTTTCTCTGTAACTTAGTTGCTGAAACCCAGGCAACATTCTAGTAAATCTCCTCTGTACTCTCTCTATTTTGTTGACATCCTTCCTATAATTAGGCGACCAAAATTGTACTCCATACCCCAGAATTGGCCTCACCAATGCCTTGTACAATTTTAACATTACATCCCAACTTCTATATTCAATGCTCTGATTTATAAAGGCCAGCACACCAAAAGCTTTCTTTACCACCCTATCTACATGAGATTCCACCTTCAGGGAACTATGCACAGTTATTCCTAGATCCCTCTGTTCAACTGCATTCCTCAATTCGCTACCATTTACCGTGTACGTCCTATTTTGATTTGTCCTGCCGAGATGTAGCACCTCCCATTTGTCAGCATTAAACTCCATCTGCCATCTTTCAGCCCACTCTTCCAAATGGCCTAAATCTCTCTGTAGACTTTGAAAATCTACTTCATTATCCACAACACCACCTATCTTAGTATCATCTGCATACTTACTAATCCAATTTTCCACACCTTCATCCAGATCATTGATGTACATGACAAACAACAGTGGACCCAACACAGACCCCTGAGGCACCCCACTAGTCACCGGCCTCCAACCTGACAAACAGCCATCCACCATTACTCTCTGGCATCTCCCATTCAGCCACTGTTGAATCCATCTTGCTACTCCACCATTAATACCCAACAATTGAATCTTCTTAACCAACCTTCCATGAGGAACCTTGTCAAAGGCCTTACTGAAGTCCATATAGACAACATCCACTGCTTTACCCTCATCAATTTCCCTAGTAACCTCTTCGAAAAATTCAAGAAGATTAGTCAAGCATGACCTTCCAGGCACAAATCCATGTTGACTGTTCCTAATCAGACCCTGCTTATCCAGATGCTTATATATATTATCTTTAAGTATCCTTTCCATTAATTTGCCCACCACTGACGTCAAACTAACAGGTCTATAATTGCTAGGTTTACTCTTCGAACCCTTTTTAAACAACGGAACAACATGCGCAGTACGCCAATCCTCCGGCACTATTCCCGTTTCTAATGACATTTGAAATATTTCTGTCATAGCCCCTGCTATTTCTACCCTAACTTCCCTCAATGTCCTTGGGAATATCCTGTCAGGACCTGGAGACTTATCCGTTTTCATATTTTTCAAAAGTGTCCGCACCTCCTCTTCTTTGAATCTCACAGTTTCCATTGCTACTCTGCTCGTTTCCCTTACCTCACATAATTCCATATCCTTCTCCTTCGTGAAGGAGAGAAGAAAAGAAATTGTTCAATATCTCCCCCATCTCTTTTGGCTCTGCAGATAGCTGTCCACTCTGACTCTCTAATGGACCGATTTTATTCCTTGTTATCCTTTTGCTATTAATATAGCTGTAGAAACCCTTTGGATTTACTTTCACCTTACTTGCCAAAGCAACCTCATATCTTCTTTTAGCTTTTCTAATTTCTTTCTTAATATTCTTTTTACATTCTTTATACTCCTCAAGCACCTCATTTACTCCATGCTGCCTATAATTATTGTAGATCTCTCTCTTTTTCCGAACCAAGTGTCCAATTTCCCTTGAAAACCATGGCTCTTTCCATTTTTTACTATTTCCTTTCAACCGAACAGGGACATAAAGATTCTGTACTCTTAAAATTTCACCCTTAAATGTCCTCCATTTTTCTTCTACATCCTTCCCATAAAACAACATGTCCCAATTCACTCCTTTTAAATCCTTTCGCATCTCCTCAAAGTTAGCCTTTCTCCAAACAAAAATCTCAACCCTAGGTCCAGTTCTGACCCTCTCCATAATTATATTGAAACTAATGGTATTGTGATCACTGGACCCGAAGTGCTCCCCGACACATACCTCTGCCACTTGCCCTGTCTCATTTCCTAACAGGAGGTCCAGCACTGCCCCTTCTCTAGTAGGTACCTCTATGTATTGCTGCAAAAAACTATCTTGCACACATTTTACAAACTCCAAACCATCCAGCCCTTTTACAGAATGTGTTTCCCAGTCTATGTGTGGAAAATTGAAATCTCCCACAATCACTACCTTGTGCTTACTACTAATATCTGCTATCTCCTTACATATTTGCTCTTCCAATTCTCGCTCCCCATTTGGCGGTCTATAATACACCCCTATAAGTGTTGCTACACCTTTCCCATTTCTCAGTTCCACCCAAATAGCCTCCCTAGACGAGCCCTCTAATCTATCCTGCCAAAGCACTGCTGTAATATCTTCCTTGACAAGCAATGCAACACCCCCACCTCTTGCCCCTCCAATTCTATCACCCCTGAAGCAACGAAATCCTGGAATATTTATTTGCCAATCACAGCCCTCCTGCAACCATGTTTCACTGATTGCCACAACATCATACTTCCAGGTGTCAATCCAGGCTCTAAGCTCATCCACCTTTCTTACAATGCTCCTAGCATTAAAATATACACATTTAAGAAATCCCCCATCACCACAGTGGCATTACCTTTGTTACATGCCAGTTTTAACTCCTGCTGCAACGTACACCCTACATCCGGGCTACAATTTGGGGGTCTGTAGATAACACCAATTAGTGTCTTCTTGCCTTTACAATTCCTCAACTCAATCCACAGTGTCTCTACCTTGTCAGTCCCTATGTCTTCCCTCGCAAGGGACTGAATCCCATCCCTCACCAGCAGAGCTACCCCCCCCTCTGCCCACCTGCCTGTCCTTTCTATAGGATGTATAACCCTGAATATTAAGTTCCCAGGCCCGATCCTCCTGCAGCCACGTATCAGTAATCCCCACAATGTCATATCTACCAACCTCTAACTGAGCCTCAAGCTCATCTACTTTACTTCTTATACTTCGCGCATTCAGATACAATACTTTTAATTCCTTACGCATCTCACCTTTCACATCGATCCCTATTACACTTGGCCATACGCTCCTATCCCTTTGTGAGCTTCTTTTCCCGTTAATCAGGGCTGCCAACTCTCACGCTTCCAGCGTGAGAATCATGCCTTGGAGCAAATTCTCACGCCCTCACGCTCATGACCGAGTTCTCACGCTGAGTTCAGTCCCTGCTCAGTTTGTCTCTTTGCGCCGCGTGCCAGGGATCTGCACGGTCTGGTGAAGCGCGTCGGTTGACGGCTGTGAGTGACGTCGCGTCTCTTCTCTCTTGGTTGGATGTGCAGCCGCCGGGTGTCAGCAGCTCTATGTGCCGGCTGTGAGCGCTGCGCTGCCGGCCGCCGCTGCAGTCTCGCTCCCTCCCTCCTGCCCGTCAACTCACACGGCATTGCCAGCGCCGCCAATCCACGCTGCACCGTGCCCGCCAGACTCCCCATTGGGCGGCCGGGGAGAGAGTGGGAGGGGGGAAGGAGAGAGAGAGGGAAAGAAAAAAAGGGAGGGATGGAGGCAAAGCGAGACAAGGGGAGGGAATGTAGAAAGGGGATGAAGGAAAGAAAGGAGAAAGAGTGGGAGGAAAGAGGGAAGGATGGGGGCAGGAGGGAGGAAGGGGTGGATGGAGGGAGGGGGAAGAAAAGGTGTGTGTGTGCTTGTGTGTCTGTCTCCCTGTGTGTGTCTCCTTGTGTGTGTGTGTCTCCCTGTGTGTGTGTGTCTCCCTGTGTGTGTGTGTCTCCCTGTGTGTGTGTGCGTATATGTGTGTCTCCCTGTGTGTGTGTGTCTGTGTGTCTCCCTGTGTGTGTGTCTCCCTGTTTGTCTCCCTGTGTGTGTCTCCCTGTGCGTGTGTCTCCCTGTGTGTGTGTCTCTGTGTGTATGTGTCTCCCCGTGTGTGTGTCTGTCTGTCTCCCTGTGTGTATGTGTGTGCGTCTCCCTGTGTGTGTGTGTGTGTGTCTTCCTTTGTGTATGTGTCTCCCTGTGCGTCTGTTGTCACATCCTGGCCTTAGACAGGGCTGCCAACTCTCACGCTTTGAGCATGAGAGTCACGCATTTCAGCCAATGCTCACGCTGATGACAGAATTCTCACGCTGTCTTCAGTCCCTACACAGTTTGTCTCTTTTGCGCCACATCACAGCGATCTGTGCAGTCTGGGGAAGCGCGTCAATTGGCGGCTGTGAGTGACGTCGCATCTCTTCTCTTCTCTTCTTTCTTGGTTGGATGTGCAGCCACCGACAACATGAAGCAGCCGGAGATAGAACTAACCAGGTGAATTGGTTGTAAAACATGGGGGGGACCACAATGAGGCCAAACATCTAGGACAGGGTTCGGCAACCTAAGGCACACGGGCCGAATCCGGCCCGTAACCCGAAAAAACTCATTTTTTTTTCTATTCGTTTTCACGGGGTCAGAGATCGCGAGCCAACCTTAGAACTGCAGCCAGTCCCTGGGACGTGAGCTGATCTGGGAACGGCAGCCAGTCCCTGGGCACGCAGAATGCCAACTTGATCATTATGGACAAATTGGGCCAGCCATGTACATGTTGTATAACTCTGACTCTATGCAGATCTGAATGGGCTTAGAATGACCATTTAAGCAAAATTGACCTCACTTTCCCCATTTTGATTCTTGAGATTAATATCCCTTTGTTCTGTTATCAGCATTGAGGTAGAGTCAGGAAAGGGAACATGTTATTTTCTTTTGGTTTGCTTTAATTTGTTAGTTGATTTTTTGTTGACTGTCATAATTTCTGAAATGGTGTTAATGTAACTTAACTGTTATAAAGCAGTAATGTGATTTTTGTCCAAACAATTGGAACTTGCATAAAATGTTTGCATTATTAGCAGGGCTGCCAACTCTCACGCATTGAGCATGAGACTCACGCATTTCACAAAACTCTCATGTTCTCACGCTGATCACAAAATTATATAATGAGAATAGGACCTGTTTTGCTTAACAAATAATGTAGGAAGGAATTGCAGATGTTGGTTTAAACTGAAGATAGACACTAAAAACTAGAAAAACTCTGCAGGACAGGCAGCATCTCTGGAGAGAAAGAATGGATGATGTTTCAAGTCAAGACCTTCAGCCTGAAGAGGTTGAAAACCAGCCATAAAACACAATGACTGGACGTGTGTTATCCAACTAAGGGCAGAAATCAGAATCATGTGTTCATCTTTATTCACGTGACACCATAATAAATATATTACAGAAAAAATAATTTAATGGGGTGGCACGGTGGCGCAGTGGTAGAGTTGTTGCCTTACTACCACATGGGTTTTCTCTGGATATTCCGGTTTCCCCCATATCCGAAAGAAGTGCAGGTTTGTAGGTTAATTGGCTTCTGTAAATTGTCCCTGGCGTGATGGATGGAATTGGTGTATGATAGATTGCTGGTCGGTGTGGACTCTGTGGGCGGAAGGGCCTGTTTCCATATATATTTTTACATGTATATCTTAATTTCATTGAACCATATATGATTGAATATGTGGTGTTATTTTCGTCTTGTTTCTATATTCAAAGGGTAAGGTTGAAACCGTCTGAAGAAGGGTTTCGGCCCGAAAAGTTGCCTATTTCCTTCGCTCCATAGATGCTGCCGCACCCGCTGAGTTTCTCCAGCAATTTTGTCTACCTTCGATTCTCCAGCATCTGTAGTTCCTTCTTGAACAAGGTTGATTGATTTATTTGTGCAGAACAGTGATGGAAGTCCGACTTTTGCTTTGTTTCTCTGAGTTTTTCTCTCTATATATACACATAAAAGCATGAATATAATCTGATTTCCATATATGAATACAGTCATTCATGTGCTGCACCTGTTGATCAGAGCCTGGCTCTATTGTGGAATGTAATTAGGAATGTAATTTAGCCTAACCTTATTCATACCTAATCCAATTTAAAGCATAAATGTTGCATTCAAATGCAAGTTAAAAGACTCGCTACAGTATGCACCAGATTGCACAATTTCAAGCTGAAAAATGCAAAAGCTCCCTACCGTGGGATGGGGAACTCCCCCGTCCCACACCCTCCCCCCCCCCACCCCGGTCGCTACGCTCCCTTGCAATTTATCACTCTCAACTCTCACCCAATGTTGGCAGCCCTGCGTTAATTCTGGGGTCATTAACCATCCCTGTACTCTCTTTCCTTTTAACTCCGTCCTCGACTCTCCCATTTGACACCCCACCCCCTTTATTCAGTTTAAAACCACCCGTGTAGCAGTGGCAAACATGCCTGCCAGAATGCTGGTCCCCCACCTGTTAAGATGCAATCCATCCCTTTTGTACAGTTCTCTCTTACTCCAAAACAGATCCCAGTGATCTAAGAATCTAAATCCCTGCCCCCTGCACCAGTTCCTCAGCCACACATTCAGGTCCCGTATCTCCCTGTTCCTGCTCTCGCCAGCACAAGGAACTGGAAGCAAACCGGAGATAACAACCCTGGTGGTCCTGCTTTTCAGCATTTTTCCGAGCTCACTAAAGTCACGCTGCAGAATATTCATTCCCTTCTTTCCGACATCGTTTGTGCCGACATGCACTACCACTTCCGGCTGTTCACCTTCGCCCTTCTATTGACTCCACTTGTATCTCACGCTGCCTCGGCAAGGCCAGCTGAATAATCAAGGACGAGTCGTACCCTGGCCACTCCCTCTTCTCCCCTCTCCTATCAGGCAAAAGGTATAGAAGTGAAATTGCACACCTCCACAATCAGGGACAGGAAATTGCACCCTCAGCTGTTATCGGGCAACTGAATCATCCTACAACAACCTGAGAGCAATGCTGAACTACTATCTACCTCTTTGATGTCCCTCAGACTATCCTTGATTGGACTTTGCTGATTTTACCTTGCACTAAATGTAATTCCCTTATCATGTATCCATACACTGTAAATGGCTCGATTGTAATCATGTTTTAATAATAATAATAATAATACATTTTATTTATGGGCGCCTTTCAAGAGTCTCAAGGACACCTTACAGAATTTAACAAGTAAAAAACATATAATCAGAGTAAAATAAATTATAAAGACATCACCAATACACAAATTAAAGACAGAATTCGATCCAAAGACAAAAAAAATCAGAAACACAATGTGTTTTTCTGCTGACTGGTTAGCACGCAACAAAAGTTTTTCAATGTACTGAACATGACTTTTGGGTAGGGACCCTATTCTTCAGAGGGGAGGCAGCTGGTAGAAAGAGATGAGGGGAAGGGGTAGGGCAAGAGCTGGCAAGTGATAGGTGGTGTGACATGGCCACCTCCCTCGGTTGCCGCTCTGATCCCTATCTGGCTGACAGGCCAGGAGAGGCCCATCCCCAGCTTCATTGCTAACAGCGGTCCAATTATCTGATATTGGTTGGCCACTTGAATCTTGTCAGCCTACTCCCTATAAAAGTAGGAGAGATGGGGAAGAAAAGGAAGAACATTGAGGAAAGGGAGGAAAAGAAAGAAGGGAGACAAAGTAAGGAACCTCCCTACTAGCTGTGTTCCCTTGTTCATGTTCAAGAAAGACTGAGCCACAGGGACAAACCCAAGACCACCAACGCCACCATGTGGTCAAGACTGGGCTGCTGGGAAGAAGCCATAGACAGCCAGTGCCTCTACTGAGGCTAAGACTGAATGGCCGGGGCAAGCCTTAGACGCCAGTGCCCATGGACAATGAGGGACTGCACCCACACAGAGGCAAAGACTGAACAACTCTAGGCTAATCCACAGACCGCCAGCACTGCCTTTGCAGACCAAAAGCTGAAATGCCTGGATAAACCTGAGACCACCATGCATCCTCTCGAGACAAGAGTGAACTGTAGGAATAGACAATAAACAATAGACAATAGGTGCAGGAGTAGGCCATTCGGCCCTTCGAGCCAGCACCGCCATTCAATGTGATCATGGCTGATCATCCCCAATCAGTACCCCGTTCCTGCCTTCTCCCATATCTCCTGACTCTGCTATCTTTAAGAGCCCTATCAAGCTCTCTCTTGAAAGCATCCAGAGAACCGGCCTCCACCGCCCTCTGAGGCAGAGAATTCCACAGACTCACAACTCTCTGTGTGAAAAAGTGTTTCCTCATCTCCGTTCTAAATGTCTTACCCCTCATTCTTAAACTGTGGCCCCTGGTTCTGGACTCCCCCAACATCGGGAACATGTTTCCTGCCTCTAGCATGTCCAAACAGCAGAAGCGGGAGATCACCACGCCTCTTTTTTCGAGACTAGGACTGAGCTGCCGGGACAAGCGGGGCTTGCCAGTGCCAATGTACATGTGCCCAGATGGTGAGGGATGGTGCCGCCATGTGGACCTGGACTTACTTACTACTGTAAATGAAATATATGTGAGTTCACCCTACTGCAGTGTGGTCACTGTTGAACCTGGTGTCATCCCTGCTGCCACAGTGGATTTGGATGAGAAAGGGTTGCTTGGCACATGAGCCAGGTGCGGAAGAGGTGAGATAGTAAGCAAAGGTTACATTTTGTAAATAGAGAATGCAAAAGGTTAAGATGTTGTAATCTGATAAGGAAGGTGTGGAGTGAAATATAGAACCAGAGGAAGGGAAGACCGATGGATAGGGAATGGGGTTGGGAGGAAAAATAGGGGATTTGGAGTAGGAGGGGTGGGATGGATCAAAGCCTGCTGGATCATCTGGTTGATGGCCATTTAAATTCCCATTCCTATAATGACTTTCTACCTCGACCTTTTCACTGTCAGAGTTAGGGCACACAGAAACTGGAAGAACTGCACCTCATTTTCTCCTTGGGAAGCTTACAACCTACCCAATTCTCCACTTTCAAGTAAACCCCAGATCTCTTGCCTTCTTATCTACCCAATTCCTCCTCCCTGCATACACCATTCTTTCCACTCCCCTCCTTCCCCCACCCACCTCCATCACCCAGTTCCTTTCCCCTCCTTCATCTCTCTTATTTCCCTTCTTCATTCCCAAACCCCTCTCCATTGCCAGCATCTGCACTTTCTTCAGAAACCCCATGAACTGGGAAATCACTCCAATTATGTGAATGAGTTCATGGAGGCCAACATCTTTGGCATCAAGGGCTTGATGATCCCACATCAGTTGAGGTGGAGTGGGCATTCTCTGCTTATGCCTGATGCATGAATACCAAGCCCATTGCCGTACACCTGTCTCGTCAATGAAGAAATGAAATAAATGCACCCTCAAGGCAAACAATGAGGAGTGTGGCATTAACAACACACGGGGAGACAGTGACCTGGAACAAAACTGACTTGTGAAGATGCCACCACTTGGATTGCATGTTTAGATATTGGATGGTGTAATTAAGTCCTGGTCGTAGGAAATGAATGGGGTCACCAGTGGGAGTAGTGAAGCTGAATCCTGTGGTATTTTCATATGTGATATTTTCTTTATCCTTCAGTGTTCTTCCCTTCGCTGCTAAGTGCTAAAGATTTGCCGCTCATCACCCAGTTATGATTTCTAGTTAATCTTCCTTGATGTACTTTTTTTATCATCAACGTTGCTGATTTAACATTTGAAATAGAGGGTAATGTTTTGCATTAACTACATACAAACCTCAGCATGTTTGCAGCCTGGAGTCGTGTTTAGAATTTGTATTTATGAACAGGAGATAACTCTTCACCATTACAGAGGCGCCATTTTCCAAAGCTGATGGGTACTGGATACATGCATTAATATTTCAAACCTTGAAACCTAATTAAATACCAGGTCAGAAAATGAACTGTCCTTGGAAGATTGAGCTGTGCTAAGTTACATTTTTTTTCATTTTAACTTCATAACAAAATTGAAATGTCTAAACTGAGTATTCATCAAAGAGGAAAACGATAGTTAAAGAGTGAAATAATTTACATTGAATTTAAAATGCAAGCAGACAAGAGTGATACGATATCTATACATAACTAAAACACTGATTTGGTGCTCTTCCGGTTTGCGCGTTTTTTCTATTTGCGCAAAAACGGTACCCAATAGCACTATGATTTTTCATCAGCTCACTCACTGTTCTCCTGTGCTGCAAGTGCAACAAGTTTCGCTCCGATCCGTAGTATATTGTAAAAGTTAGCGAGGTTTAAAAATCTTTAAAAGCGCATGCGCAGATCGATCTCTCCTGCCAGTCAGCGATGCACGGATTGGTCTCTTCTCCTGTCACCCCCCGGGATGGTCCGCCCCTTCCTGCGCCATCGCGTCTTTACTAGAGCTGAGGGATACTGTGGGAGGTCTCCACAATTTTCGGAGGGACTAGAAGCGGAGTCGGAGATGTTACGAAACGGAAAGCGGAGAGTCTGATTCCTTATGGAGGAGAGCGTCCAGCGCCTGCTGTGTCCCAAACGCACCGCCATCACAACGCCCCGCAGCTCCAGTCCCAGCCCCTTCCCCTCTGAATCTTCAATTAACCCCAGCTTAATATTCATTGTAAGCACTTGTATCTCCCAGCTCCATATTTGCACTGAGAGGTTTGATGGCAGGAATTGGAGTACAGTGATAGAGCATTGGAAAACACTAAACCTACGCAGGAGAGGTTTTGTTTCATGAGATAATAAAAAAATCACTGTCTGCCAGGATTTATTTTCCATGGGGCAGCTGAGTCGAAGGGCCCACAGGCGGTGCGAACCAAGTCTTTGTCTGTTTAGATGCTGTAATCAATGCAGGAGGTGATATTCTTGCCAAGATCCTGGTATTCAGCTGTACCAGGTGGAGGGTTGAAATAAACATTGTTGGTGTTGTATATTTAATGATGGTGCACACAAAATCAATGCTTGCTAAAACTCTTTAATTGCTGAACAAGCATAGACATTCAAACTGCAATTTACAAGTGAGCACCTCAAAATTCTTCTCACCTAAATGCAGAAATGATTACCCACACAAAGATGAGTTGCAGTTCACCAATATCAGGCTCATATATCTTGCAAGATCATTAGATAGCATCATTACTTGCAGGATAAAAATCCTATTATGTTCTGGGGATATTCACACAAAATACACTTCTGAGAATGTATAGTATTTTGTAGGGGATGATGTAGGAGATGTTTATAAATATCTATGAGTACAATAGACAATACGAGCAGGAGTAGGCCATTCGGCCCTTCGAGCCAGCACCTCCATTCACTGCGATCATGGCTGATCATCCATAATCAGTACCCCGTTCCTGCCTTCTCACCATATCCCTTGACTCCACTATCCTTAAGAGCTCTATCTAACTCTCTCTTGAAAGCATCCAGAGAATTGGCCTCCACTGCCTTCTGAGACAGAGAATTCCACAGATTCACAACTGTCTGGGTCAAAAAGTGTTTCCTCATCTCCGTTCTAAATGGCCTACCCCTTATTCTTAAACTGTGGCCCCTGGTTCTGGACTCACCCAACATTGGGAACATAGTGTGTCTAATCCCTTAACAATCTTATATGTTTCAATAACATTCCCTCTCATCCTTCTAAATTCCAGCGTATACAAGCCCAGACACTCCATTCTCTCAACATATAACAGCCGCCATCCCAGGAATTAACCTCATGAACCTACGCTGCACTCCCTCAATAGCAAGAATGTCCTTCCTCAAATTTGGAGACCAAAACTGCACACTCTACTCCAGGTGTGGTCTCACTAAGGCCCTGTACAACTGCAGAAGGACCTCTTTGCTCCTATACTCAACTCCTCTTGTTATGAAGGCCAACATGCCATTAGCTTTCTTCACTGCCTGCTGTACCTGAATGCTTACTTTCAGTGACAGATGAACAAGAACCAGATCTCGTTGTACTTCCCCCTTTTCCCAACTGGACACCATTCAGATAATAATCTGCCTTCCTGTTCTTGCCAAGTATTCCAATTAGAAGATTTTATATTTGTCATGATCGTGCTCCTTATCTGTTGAACTTTAGGTGAAGATTCCAAGGGCAAGTGACTCAATTGAGTATTGCTGTCATTGCTGTAATCCAGTCTATAGGAATAGGTTACGGCAACAGTTCAGTGACTCCCATATTTTATGTAAGCTGATGAATACACATGTTATCAGTAAAACGAAGTATAACTTGACAAACATAACAATTTTAGAATATTAAAAAACCTGTACTCGGGGGCTGCACGCTGGCGCAGCGGTAGAGTTGTTGCCCTACAGCGCCAGAGACTACAATACTGACTATGGGTGCTGTCTGTATGGAGTTTGTACGTTCTCCCAGTGACTGTGTGGGTTTTCTCTGGGAGCTCCGGTTTCCTCCCACATTCCAATGACGTACAGGTTTGTAGGCTAATTGGCTTGTAAATCGCTGGTTGGCGTGCACTCGGTGGGCCGAAGGGCCTGTTTCCGTGCTGTGACTCTAAACTAAAAGTATAATCACAAATGTGGTGTTACAGTGGAATTGTCTGGACAGCACTCCAGCATTCCTTGTACAAAATCATCTAGATAATGCAATTATCTACACAAGGGCTCTATTGCCAAAGCTCTGCCTACATGAATTGCAAAAAATTCTTATAATAACGAAAGTAGGCCATACTCTACCAAATAAACAAGTTTTAATATAATCTTCCACAAAATGCTATCCTCCAGTTTAGTTGTATATTCACATGTACAACAGTACAGAAGAATTAATGGACTTTAGCACTACATTTAGGCTGTATTGTCCATATTCTGAAAATCACCACAGTATTAGTGTGTGTCAGGAGAATGCTTAAAAATGTGCCATGAATAGATAAAAAAGGCTCTTGCAACTCTTTCGGAACAGTCCAGAGTCCATCTGAAAACTGAGTTCAATCAACCCTCTTTCTATTGGATACAAATTGAATATTTTCTTTAATTTCAATTGAATAAGCAATCTTTTTGAAATTTAAAAAGTACAAATATTACTTTTTAATTATGCATTTTTTCTGATTAATTAATTTGATTGTAAAATCAGTGACCCAAATAAGTGATTTTGACAATTGATACAGTTCATTGAATCTAACCATTGACCTTATTAATTAAACCATTAATCTTACTCATCAACTCTTACAATTAACCATGGCGACTGACCTCAGTCTTTGGGCCTGATCATTGATCTTGACTTAGTACCAATTGGGTCTAATCAATGGGTCTAATCAATGACAACACTAACGAAGTTGGACAATTTTATACTGGACAATTTTTACATTTATCAAGCCCATTAACCTACATAGAAACAGAGAAAATAGGTGCAGGAGTAGGCCATTCGGCCCTTCGAGCCTGCACCGCCATTCAATATGATCATGGCTGATCATCCAACTCAGTATCCTGTACCTGCTTTCTCTCCATACCCCCTGATCCCTTTAGCCACAAGGGTCACATCTAACTCTCTCTTAAATATAGCCAATGAACTGGCCTCAACTACATTCTGTGGCAGAGAATTCCAGAGATTCACCACTCTCTGTGTAAAAAATGTTTTTCTCATCTCAGTCCTAAAAGATTTCCCCTTTATCCTTAAACTGTGACCCCTTGTTCTGGCCTTCCCCAACATCGGGAACAATCTTCCTGCATCTAGCCTGTCCAACCCCTTAAGAATTTTGTAAGTTTCTATAAGATCCCCCCTCAATCTTCTAAATTCTAGCGAGTACAAGCCGAGTCTATCCAGTCTACAAACCTGCATGTCTTTGGAATGTGGGAGGAAACCGAAGATCTCGGAGAAAATCCACGCAGGTCACGGGAGAATGTAAAAACTCCGTACAGACAGCAGCCGCGTCTCCGGTGCTGCATTTTGCTGTCAAGGGCCTGTCCCACTTGGCCATTTTTTCAGCGACTGCCGGCATCATTGACTGACGTATCAGGTCACCGAAAAATACGCGGCGTGACGACAGGTGTTTTTTTTGTCGCCACTGGATTTTGAAATGTTTCAAAATCTTTTGACATTGATATGACGCCGGCAAAATCGCCAAGTGGGACAGGCCCTAAGGCAGCAACTCTATCTCACTAGGAATGCCAGCCGGCGGTGACGCGGGCGCCGTGTGACGCCGGACGCCGCGATGTGACGTAAGACGCCGGGCGTGGCCGGGCAGCGGGGTTGAGACGTGGCGCCGCGCACCGGAAGCGCTGGCCGGTTGGTGTTTCCGGGACACGTCGCGGCCGCGGCCATGGAGACGCTGCTCGCGCTGCCCTTCGCGCTGCTCGAGTGCCCCAACGTGAAGCTGAAGAAGCCGGGATGGCTGCACATGCCGTCCGCCATGACCGTGTACGCCCTGGTCATCATCTCCTACTTCCTCATCACCGGCGGTGAGTGCGCTCCCGGTGCGGGTCCAGGGCTGGAGCTTCCCCCTCTGAAACACGGAGGCTGGAGCTGGGGAGGGAGGGAGTCGCTGGGAGACCGGGCCCGGACGGGCAATCTGTTTTATTGCAGATTTGCAACGCCTGCGGTCGATTTTTCTATTTTCCAAGTCAAAACCAGCCTGGAATATTTGTAAATTAGGCTGTAGTCCTATGCTTAATACCTGAAGGTGTTCATACATCAGCCTTACGTTTGGTAGCTTGCAGCAATGGACACTTCAACTGCGGTAGTCCGGAGCGTTGCCAGTCTTTCGTGGCTTCAACTACGTCTTTACCATTACCATGCTAGATTTTGGAGCAAGTTTGTGTTAAGAACTCGCCTTTTGCTCTGAATCTGGGGAAATGGATTCATAGTTGAATTAACCAGTCACTGTTGGATACAGTAGACTGGGGAATGTTTAATAAAAACATAAATGCTGTAAGTACTCGGTCAGTCAAGTCAAAGTCAAGTCAAAGTATCCTTTATTGTCATTCAGACTTTTCGTTGCCTTGCAGTCATACATATAATAAAAATAACAAAAACACACAATAAACACAAATTTAACATCCACCACAGTGAGTTCACCAGGCACCTCACTGTGATGGAAGGCAAAAGACTTAAGGTCTTTGACTCTTCCCTCCTTGTTCTCCCTCTGCGCTGAGGCGATCCAGGCCTCCGATGTTGTGACCCCACCGGGTGTCCAGCGGCTCAACCATGCTCCGCGAACGGGCCGGTTCAAACTCCGCGGCCCGGGGAGGTCGAAGCTGCCGCCCTCCAGTCCAGCGGATGCAGCTGTTGTTGCGGGAGCTCCGGAAAAACAGGTCACCAACATGTGACCTGCGAGCTCCCGACGATGTCGTGCACTGGGTCCGCGGCCGAGCCTCCGAAGTCGGGCCGCCGCCGGAACGCCAGAATGCGCCACAGCTCCAAGTCGGGTCCGCCGCCGGAATGCCGCCACAGCCCTGAGTCGGGCCGCCGCCGGAACGCCGCCACAGCTCCGTCGGGCCGCCGCCAGAACGCCGCCACAGCTCCGTCAGGCCGCCGCCACAGCTCCGTGTCGGGCCACCGCCGGAACGCCGCCACAGCCCCGAGGCCGCCAGCTCCGCCATTAGGCCTCAGCGCAGACGGAGACGGGGGACACGACAAGAAAAAGTCGCATCTCCCCGAAGGAAGAGACTAAAACTCTGTTTCTCTAACCCCCCCTACACATACACAACCTAATAAACTAAATTTAACTAACTTTAACTAAAACAGACAAAAGAAAACAACAACAAAAAAGAAAAAACAGACGGACTGCAGGCGAGCCGCAGCTGCCAGGCAGCACCGCCACTTCCACTCGTTAGTGCTATCTGAGGGAAAAACAACATCTGAGGGAAAAGAAACCTGTTAACATTCTAGATCGGTGACCTTTGGGAAAATATTTAGCTTGGCTGCTTTTCTGATCAATGGGTGTTTTTGCATCCTTATATGTACCCTGGTAATGAAGAATGAAGGAGGAGTGGTGAAGGTAAAGGGAGCCATTTGTCAGAGGGGAAGGCATTGTCATGACATGAAACAGTTGATATTCTAAATTATACTGAAGTTTTCATGATGAAAGAAAACCTGGTTTAATCCTTCCAAGATAATTTGATTATATTTTGACTCGACTATTCAGTGTAGAAATGACAGGAGGAGTGCTGCAGAGGTCATATTTGCTCCTGTGTTTAAGATGCTTTTCGTATTTACAGGTATCATTTACGATGTAATAGTGGAGCCTCCAAGTGTGGGATCAATGACAGATGAACATGGTCATCAGAGACCTGTGGCCTTCTTGGCATACAGGTACGACGGGAACTAGTGTCGCTTTGCTTTCTCTCACCAGTTTACACCTTTTCTTCTCTATTAGTGGATTAGTGGTTTTTATTCTGGGTTATGGTTCCAAGAATTAAATATATCTTATCCATAACCATGGTTTTGCTATTTTTCTAACTTAACCACATTAGAATTGAGCTTTGGCATGCTCTAATGTCCTAGTGCTGAACATTACTGAACCAGCCCCTTTGCCCCACCTTGTCCATGCTGACCAAGTTGGCATATTGGGCCAGTCCTATTTGCCTGCATTTTGCTCCTATCCATCTAAAACCCACCTATTCAGAAGTCTGTGCAAATGTCTTTTCCAGGTCATAATTGTAACTGTTTCTACAGCTTCCTCAAGATATGGATTACCATCTGAGTGAGAAGTTTGCCCCTGACATCCATCTAAAATCTCTCCTCACCGTAAGCCAATACTGTTTAGTTTTAGCATTACCTACCCTCGGAAAAAGGTGACCATTCACCTTCTCCATGCTTCTCATGATCTTGTACATCTCAATAAGACTCCTGAGTGATCTGTCACACTGTTTTAGCTCTGTCATTTACTCTAAATTCTGCCCTGGTTTGATCCACCAAAGTGCAACACCTCACACTTGTCAAAGCTAAATTCCATTTGCCATCCCTTGGCCCACCTTCCCAACTGATCTAGATCCTATTATAATCTTAGATATCTTTCCTTACTGTCTACTGTACCACCTATTTTGATATCAGCTACAAATTTACTAACAATGTTTCCTAACTTGACATCTGCAAAGCTTATGTATATAACTAATGGCAGCTGACCCAACATTGTCTCCTCTGGCACACCATTGATTTCAAGCTTCGAATCAGAAAAATAACTCTCCACAACTATCCTTTGATTCCTTCCTCCAAGCCAATTTTGAATCCAATTTGCTATCTCACCTTGGATTCCATGCAATCTAACCTCTCAGACTAGCCTACTATACAGGACCTTGTCGAAGGCTTTGCTAAAGTCCATTTGGAGTTCCTTCACTGTCCTTCCCCCATCAATCTTCTCAATGACCTCTTCATAAACAAAATGGGATTTGTGAAACACCGTTTCCCATGCACAAAGCTGTGCTGACAATATCTAATCAGTCCCTGCCTATCCGAATGCTGGTAGATCTTGTCTTTCAGAAACCTTCCAACATCTTTTCCTCCACTTATGTCAGGCACATTGGCCTGTCATTGCCTGGGTTGTCCTTGCTGTCCTTATTAAATAACGGTACAACACTAGCCACCCTCCAGTCTTCCAGAGCTTCACCTGTGGCTAAAGATGATGCAAAGAACCCTGCATGAGTCTGCATAATTTCCTTCCTAGCTTCCGAGTATGCACTTAGTCAGGCGCTAGGGAGTTATCAGTGTGCTTTAAAACCACCCTGCGTCTCTATCATGTCTTTTGCATCTATACCCTGGAATATTGAGCCAACAGCCCTGCCTATCTCTCAGCTCTGTTACATCCCAGTTCTCTGAGCAATCCACACTCTGAATTCATCTGCCTTATCTGTTAAATAAATAGTTTAACCCACTGGTCTTTTCTCTCTTTACTGTGCACCTGTCTGACCCGTTCTGCTTTTCTGCATGTAACAGCAGGACTATTACAATATCTCTGAGATCATATAATGATGTCTGGTTTTCCTTGCATGGAATTGTCCGTATGCCTTATTTTGATTAACTCGAGTTGCAATGAAAAAGCTGAGGGTACTGAGCTCTGTAGTTCCCAGTGGTAAATCTGTCACTATTTTTGATTTGTAAAGTTCGGGTATTTATAAGCCACTGGGTCATTTGGACTAAACCTTGTTGCAGAATCAGAACTTGGTTGATTTCCCTGTATCCACACATCTTGCATTTTTTGCATTTTTTAAAAATAAATTGATGTGCACGAAAATATATATTTGGAATATAATACAACTGAAGCATGCAGAATTAAGCCGTATTATTTTGTAAGAGAGAGATTTATGTTCTGTAATGTTTTCTTTGTATAGTATACTCTCAGCCATGATATACTGACTTTCTGTAGGGAGTGGGGAGGATTGGTTGCATGAATATGCTGGCGGCATAAGAATTGCTCAAAACAATGACTATGTCACACTCTAGTACTCCATGCATAAATCCATGAGAACATTATTGAACAATATTATCTTGACCTTTCAAAATAACTTTTTTTTACACTGCAGTTCCATGTTTTAAGACTAAACAAAAATATCAATATAAAATACACAAAATATAAATGAGTGACTATGCTTGCATCCCACAAAGTGCCTTATCTTCCAAGTGCGTGTTGCTACTCATCAGCCTGCGACTACCCTGCCCCAATGTGTAAACTTAAATAAACTAAAAATGTATTTTCACGCAGGCTATGGATATACATTTACACGTGGATTATCTTGAACTAACATCACTTAATGTGCACTTTATTTATAAACACAAATGAGAGAGGGTAGGCTGTTGTACCGCAGGCTGATGGGAAATAGCACGTAAACAAAGCTGCATCGACGCTCGGCTCAGCAAAGTCAATTACATTTTGAAAACATTTATGAAATTGCTTGGTATTCTTCGAACTCTGGTTATTTTTGGGGGAATTTTGGATGCATAAATATCAGATACATGAGAGTTTGTGCCATCTTATTTTAGCATGCAGATCTGTGTACCCATTGTAATTAGGAGGAATTAATCTTTATTGTGTTATGTAATCGAAGATCTTCAGAATTGGGATTGGATGTGACTATATTTTATAGACAAATATCCTTTCAATAAAGTGCTGGAGCACAGCAGCTTGAACATTGTGGTGGTTTGTACTTTACTGTGTTCCTTACTTTGTAGCCACAGCAAGTTGGAACTGATGCTATTTTCTTTTTGTTAATAGAGTGAATGGCCAGTACATCATGGAAGGTCTTGCTTCTAGTTTTCTGTTTACAATGGGAGGTCTAGGGTTTATAATCTTGGATCGCTCAAATGCACCCAATATTCCAAAACTGAATAGATTCCTGCTTCTGTTCATTGGCTTTGTCAGTGTCCTGTTGAGCTTTTCATGGCCAGAGTCTTCATGAGAATGAAATTGCCGTAAGTAATCTTTCAATCTGTTACAAATACTTTCCTTGTTGCATGCATATCCGAATCTTAAGTACTACCATTTTTTTGAAAATTGAATATATTTTAACCTAAAAGGACAATTTTCATTCAAAGAGAGTTATTCAGCGACTTTATATGAATAGGCCTGGCACATTTCCCCCTTTTCCCTTCCCCTCCCACTCTAACCCCCCTCCCCCAATATTCCTCAGGCTTTTGTCTGACCATGTGTCAATCTCCCCTCACCTGTTTCCACCTGTCACTTACCAGGCTTTATCTCGCCCCCACCTCTCTACCAGCTTTCTTTCCCCCTACTGCAACCAGGCTGAAAAAGGGTCTATACCTGAAACGTCACATATCCTTGTTCTCCAGCGATAGAAACATAGAAAATAGGTGCAGGAGAAGGCCATTCGGCCCTGTGAGCCATTCAATATGATCATGGCTGATCATCCAAAATCAGTACCCCGTTCCTGTTTTTTCACCCATATCCCTTGATTCCATTATCCCTCAGAGTTAAATCTAACTCTCTCTTGAAAACATTCAATGAATTGGACTCCATTTCTGTGGCTGAGAATTTCACAGATTCACAACTCTGAAAAAGTTTTTCCTCATCTCAGTCCAAATGGCCTACCCCTTATTCTTAACCTGTGATGCCTGGTTCTGGACTCCCCCAACATCGGGACCATTATTCCTGCATCTAGCCTGTCCAATCATATAAGAATTTTATATGTTTCTATAAGATTCCCTCTCATCCTTCTAAATTCCAGTGAATACAAGCCCAGTTGACCCATTCTTTCATCAGATGTTAGTCCCGCCATCCTGGGAATTAACCTGGTGAACTTCTGCTGCACTCCCTCAATAGCAAGAATGTCTTTCCTCAAATTAGGAAACCAAAACTGCACACAATATTCCATATGCAGTCTCACCAGGGCCCTGTACAACTGCAGTAGGACCTCTTTGCTCCTATACACATGCTGTTTGACCCACTGAGTTATTCCAGCACTTTGTCTTTTTTAGTCCTAACACAAGTGCGGGTGGGTGTATCAGTAATACACTGAATTAATAACATGAAAAATACATGTGAATTACATATAGCATAGCAGGCTTTAACAGGGACTAACTTTCATATGTAGGAAGGAACTGCAGAAGTCTGAAGAAGGGTCTCGACACAAAACGTAACCTATTCCTTTTCTCCAGGGATGCTGTTTGACCCGCTGAGTTACTCCAGCTTTTTGTGATTATCTTTTATGTCCTGCACCCATTATCTTTTGTGATTATCTTTTATGTCCTGTCCTTCTGAGGCCATTTCTATGATCTCATTGAGTTTGGGTGGAACTATGTAGATATAATTTCAAGTTGTCAGTACATTCCAAAATCTGCACAAAGGCCAATTATCTTTTCCTAACAAAATTATTCTCGTCACTGTTTGGAATTTAAACTTTATTGAGATTTTAGACAAAGTTGGTCCTACGAGCAGTTTCAATCAGTTATTCACACTTGCACTCAAGCGTACTATACGTCTTCTCTGCCTCCTTGCGTTGCCACTTGCAGGGAATTGTGGGCGAAACCCAAGTTGTCTGCGTCGTCTGTGTACATCCCTCTGTAGCACACTTGATTCCCTCTCCCCATTGATAGATTGTGAACAGTGCTAATCTGTGTAAAGTTTTACTGGTCATTGCATCTCAAGCCAAAAGTAACTTGTTTATTCCTTTTGCACCAGCGGCCAACATGTCCCAGCTACACTAGTCCCACCTGCCAGCATTTGGTCCATATCCCTCCAAACCTGTCCGATCCATGTACCTCTCTAGCTGCTTCTTAAAAGTTGGGATAGTCCCTGCCTCAACTACCCCTCTGGCAGCTTGTTCCATACATCCACCACACTTTGTGTGAAAACGTTACCCCTCAGATTCCTATTAAATCCTTTCCCCTTCCCCTTAAACTTTTGTCGTCTGATCCTCGATTCACCTCCTCTGGGCAAGAGACTGCATCTACATGATCTATTCCACTTATGATCTTAAGATCACCCCTCATCCTCCTGCGCTCCTAGGAATAGAGTCTCGGCCTACTCAACCTCTGCCTATAGCTCAGACCCTCTAGTCTTGGCAACATAGAAACAGAAAAATAGGTGCAGGAGTAGGCTCTTCGAGCGGAATATCCTCGTAAATCTTCTCTACCCTTTCCAGTTTGACAACATCTTTCTTATAACATGGTGCCCAGAACTAAACACAATACTTTAAATGTGGCCTCATACAACTGCAACATGACCTCTCAACTTCTATACTCAATATTCTGGCTGATGAAGGCCAATGTGCCAAAAGCCTTTTTGACCACTCGATCTACCTGCGACTCCACCTTCAAGGAGCTATGCACCTGCACTCCTAGATCCCTCTGCTCTACAACTTAGAGCCCTACCATTCACTGTGTAGGTCCTACTTCCCAAAATGCAACACCTCACATTTTTCTGCATTAAATTCCATCAAAGATTCCTCAGCCCACTTGGCCAATTGATCAAGATCTTGATGCAATTTTTCACAACCATCTTCACTATCTGCAAAACCACCCACTTTTGTATCATCTGCAAACTTGCTAATTTTGCTGTGTATGTTCTCATCCAAATCATTGATGTAGATGACAAACAGTAATGGGTCCAGCACCGAATCTTGAGGCACACCACTAGTCACAGGCCTCCAGTCCGAGAAACAACCTTCCACTAACACCCTCTGCTTCCTTCCAACATGAAATAAATTATGGATATATATGGTGAATATATATATATATATATATATTTCTCTTTGTACTGACCTTTGGGAAAATTAAAAGGTTGATCAAATTTGGCCTTTTAGGGCAGAGTATGTTAATCCTATGGTGTATAATTTTTTGTTTGTTTCTTTCCAGAGGTTACTTGATGGGCTAATTTAATGAAGAGCCAAAGGTGTGATTCATGGAATGGAGAAAATTGACTGAAAACTGTGTAATTTTAAGAAAAGTGACCTGAGCGTGAACATTTATAAAGAAAACAATAAATATGTTTTTACAACAAGTGTGTTAACTATGGTGATGTAGCTTTATTAGCTACTGAATTTAATTGATAATTAAACCAAATTTTGTTTCACCATTTGTAGAGTCTGCATGCACAGTCTGTGGTTTTGCAGTTGCTAGTTAAAAGAACAGAACATCATTTGTACAATGCCCTTCCTAATCTCTGGATGTTCCAAAGTGCTTAGTAGTTCTGATGAAGAGCTATTAATGCAGGAAAACAGTTCTGTACAGAAGGGCACGTAAACGCCAATGTTAACATGAATATAACTGTTTTGGTGTCAATTGTCTAGGGACAAATATTGCTTGGATACCAGTGAAACTTTTCAGTTCATAACAGGACTGTTTGTCCACCTAAGAGTTTAATGCCCTTGTCAAAAGATGGTGTCACAGGTGCTCGCATCTATGATGTGTTTATGTCACGGGAGTGGAACTTGTACTCCGTTTCTTCTGGCTCGTGGCAAGGGTACTACCTGCTGCACTACTTCTGACTGGCAGGCATCAATCACTTCTACAAATGTCAAGGAAATAATGTAATTTGGAATATTGCATTTTATTTTAATCACCTATTTCTGGGTTTATTCATGAATTTCACAGAATTGTAATTACAATTATTGCCTGTCTTGCTTTGTGGCGCAGGCAGAATAGTGGATTGAAACAATTACACTTTCGTAATAAAATTGCAGAGTTGAATTCTGATAACTTAAATATTAGATTTTTTGATTTTGTGAAACTGCTTTGGTGAATTTAAGTTTGAAATGAAAGGCTTGAATTGTGTTCGCCATCCAGTTCTTTTAAAAAACACTGGTTTGATTTTCATGATAGTCATTGTCATAAAGCAGTACTGCACAGGACCAAGCTTTTTGGCCCACCTTTACTTCGTTGACCAATTTCACATTTTGGATTAGTTTCATCTACCTGCATTCAGCCCATAGCCATCTGAACCATTCTTATCTATATCTATACAGATCTATCTTAAAAGTTGTAAATATATCTTCTAAACCTTCCTCTGGCAGTTCATTCTAGAAAAACAGAGAATGCAGACAAGTCACACTGGTGTTGAATTTGTACATTAATAGAATAGAGGTCCCTGTAGTTAATACCTTTCAGTCAGTCAGATATTCAGTCAGTTGAATAAAAAAGATTGTGAGCTCATCTGTAATGGGAAAATTCTAAAGAAATACAAAGAATTTTGCTTATAAATAAATATCTTGGAAAGAGAAGCAGAGTGCAGAATCTTAATGTGGCCTTCATACAACTTCAGCTTTCTGATTTCTCCCCCCCCCCCCCCCACAAAGAAAACACAGTTTTATAGTAGTGCTATTTCCCAATTGAAATGTTACTTCAACCTCCTACTGTTTATTGCTGTCTGATACAAAACCGTTTCATCCAAAAGGTATGTAATTTCCAATGTTGGGGAGAATGTGGGTGAATAGGATAAAACTACATGTGTAAGAAAGAACTGCAGATGTTGGTTTAAATCGAATGTAGACACAAAATGCTGGAGCAACTCAGTGGGTGAGGCAGCATCTCTGGAGAGAAGGAATGGGCGACGTTTCGGGTCGATACCCGTCTGAAGAAGGATCTTGACCCGAAACGTCACCCATTCCTTCTCTCCAGAGATGCTGCCTCTCCCGCTGAGTTACTCCAGCACTTTGTGTCTACCTTCGATAAAACATTGCATGATGTGCTTTTCTCTCAGCTTGAGCACCTTGGGTTCTGTCACAACCCCTGATGTTCTCTGTGGGGTTTGCATATTTCTGTAACTGTATTTGGTCTCATGTGGGTGGTCTTTTTGCTGCATCCCAAAGATATGTGGGTTAATAGGTGAATTTGCCACCATAAATGCCCCTGGTATAGACAGGTGATAGGCAAATCTGGTGCAAGGTGATGAATGTGTGGGATTGCTTTGAGTGCTGGCTTTGGTTGGCTGGATAGCTGCCTCGTGTCATAAAAAGGTACAAATTACGGAAATTATTCTCGCTTTTCCTCTTGAAGGTAAATTATATTATCACCATTTTCAGTTTCTGTGGAAAATTAAAACTGAGCCATAAATGTAAAAGGGTTTGCTAATAAATTAAAACTGCCGGTGGTTAAATTATGGAATACACATGCCATGGACCTTCCAAAGATACATTCATAAATGTGGGAACCCCCAGTAAAGCCAGCATTCCTTGTCCTTCGTCAAGTGGTGTTAAGCTTCCCTCTTGAGTTTTGCTGTCCATATGCTGAAGGTTTCTTCTATGATGAGGGAAAATCAAATATATTCCAATTCATGGGGGCACCCTCCTCTGCTATACTATATTACTAAAAGTCTGATCTTGACCACTTCCTGTTGTTCTGAATATTAATTTTTAGAAAAAAACGCTGCCACTTACGGCTGTGATTTTTGGCCATCTTACTCTGTGCAGGACAAGAGGATTTTTCACATCGATGAAAAATAAAAGAGTTATTAATGTTTAAAAAATGTTGAGATTCTCTATCCTGAAGGCCAAGCCCCTTCCGGAGGGACTATAAAACCCGGAAGTGTTGAGTGCCTCAGTCAGTCTCTGCAAGATGGGGGGAGCGAGACGGTCACGTCTCTCAGTCTGAGCTGTGAATAACACTGAACACTTGTCTACTGAACTGTGTGTGGTTTTACTGACCTTGAGTGCCCTTAACGTGATTTGAAAATGAAAATGTGGTTGGTTTTAAATGAAGCACAGCAAATGGCTGTTGGTGGTGGTTGGTTTGAAATGCAGCACAGCAAATGGCTGTTGGTGGTGGTTGGTTTGAAATGAAGCACTACAAATGGCTGTTGGTGGTTGGTTTGAAATGAAGCACAGCAAATGGGCTGTTGGTGGTGGTTGGTTTGAAATGAAGCACAGCAAATGTTGTTGGTCTAAACTTGACAACTTCCTGTTTGCACTGTATATTGGATTTTAGATAAAACGCTACCACTTATGGCTGTGATTTTTGACCATCTTACTCAGTCCCCCTGTGCTCATCAGGTGCAGAGGGTTCTTCCATCAATGAAAAATAAAAGTGTTATTAGTGTTTTAAAAAATGTTGAGAATCTCTCTCCTGTCAATCACGCCATGAAGGCCATGCCCCTTCCGGTGGGAGGAGGAGGGATTATAAAACCCGGAAGTGTGGGTGTGGCTCAGTCTCTGCAAGATGGGGGAGGGAGAGGTCACGACTGTCTGAGCTGTGAATCAACTGAACACACTGAATGTCTACTGAACTGTGAGTGTGGTGTTTTGTATGGTTTTTATGGTGGTTTCACCCTGCTTGAAATGGTGTGAAACTGCATTTGAATGTGGTGGCCTTGCACCCTGCTTGAAGTGGTAGGAAACTGCACTTTAATTTGGTGGCCTTGCACCCTGCTTGAAGTGGTATGAAACTACACTTGAATTTGGTAGCCTTGCACCCTGCTTGAAGTGGTATGAAACTGCACTTGAATTTGGTGGCCATGCACCCTGCTTGAAGTGGTAGGAAACTGCACTTTAATTTGGTGGCCTTGCACCCTGCTTGAAGTGGTACGAAACTGCACTTGAATTTGGTGGCCTTGCACCCTGCTTGAAGTGGTACGAAGCTGCACTTGAATTTGGTGGCCTTGCACCCTGCTTGAAGTGGTCGGACACTGCACTTGAATTTGGTGGCCTTGCACCCTGCTTGAAATGGTATGAAACTGCACTTGAATTTGGTTGTCTTGCACCCTGCTTGAAGTGGCATGAAACTGCACTTGAATTTGGTGGCCTTGCACCCTGCTTGAAATGGTAGGAAACTGCATTTGAATTTGGTGGCCTTGCACCCTGCTTGAAATGGAATTTCAAGGAATAGCCGTGAGTCACCTGCCAGCCCACCAGCTGTGAGTGAGCTGCCAGCACATCAGGCTTGAGTGACTGAGCTTCCACCCCAAGAATCCATTTGGCCCACAATGTCCATACTAGCCCTCTGAAAACCAGTCCCTTCAGCCCACAACACCCATACTAGCGCTCCAGAAAGCCCCCCCCCACTGGCCACCAATATTGGAATTGGTGAAGAGGTGGAATATTGCGTTGGGGGACCAGCCCTCCCGTGTGAACATGGGACCCAACGGGTCCCACAGTCTAGTTATATCCTAATTCTAAGATAGACACAAAATGCGGGAGTGACTCAGCAGGACAGGCAGCATCTCTGGAGAGAAGGAATGGGTGATGTTTCGGGTCGAGACCCTTTTTCAGATGATGAAGAATGGGTGACGTTCTCTCGACCTGAAACGTCACCCATTCCTTCTCTCCAGAAATGCTGCCTGTCCTGCTGAATTACTCCAGCATTTTGTGCCTATCTTTGATTTAAACCAGCAGTTCTTTTCTACATATCCTAATTCTAAATCCTTTCTGCATATCACATCACTCACGGGGTGATGACCATGTTCTGCTACATTTAACCAGGTCAAAGCTTGAGGATTCAATCACGCTCCTGGCTTATAGGTGAAACCTGGAGTTGAGTCACCTCCTGCAATCTACCTCTGAACTGAGTTTATTAATGCAAGCTTCATGTGGCCATCTTCAGGACAGATGATTGGGGGGTTAATATAATATTTTAAGGGAGAAGGCATGGATATTTATGCTGATGTGATTCGATGTAGAGCAGTGGAGCGGCCTTGCAGCAAGAATAATCATGCATATCCCCAGAATAGTTTACTATGTTTTTTCCTTCTAAAAAGCTACAAGAATGATGGTTGAGTGAAACCTGGTAGATATTTTTAGCAAGATACCTGCCAAACGATTTGTGGCAAAGTGTAAATTCCAATAGACTGAAGTGTCTCAGAGTGAAAAACCAGGCCTGACTTTTAGCTACACCTAATGCGATGAGAGTGATTATTTGAGAGAAAGCATTTTTGAAAAAATGATGGCATAGTTGAGAGCGAGAGCTGATTTTCATCAAAAATAAGCTTTGTTCAAGTGAAGGTGGGACATTTAAAAAAATAGGTGTTTGAATGGCGCAGGAAGAGACAGTCAATAACAGGAAGGGAAGGTTGAGCAGAGTGGCCTATTGGTAGCGGACCGTCTTGGGACAGAGTCTGTGTTCAAGTGTAGTGATGTGTTGTGGGAAGTGCAACACTGGATTTGGCTCAAGAGGCTTCTGAGACCTCACCCAATTGTTCATTTGTGGGGGGGGGGGGGGGGGGGGGGAATCCAGTCACTGCTTTTTTGGCGACCTGCTACGACTATGACAGTCGCTGAACAAATTGCCTAAATGGAACAGGCCCTTAAGGTACTGGTAGGAAGTAGATGGGTGACCACCAGGAAAGGAAATAGGCAGAGTGGGAATCCCTTAGGGCTGTTTCCCCCCAACAACAGGTATGCTCCTTTGTAAAGGGCCTGTCCCACTTAAGCAATTTTTTAGGCGACTACTGGCGACTGTCATAGTCGTAGCAGGTCGCCGAAAAATCGGCGACTGGACCCCCCCCCCCACGACAATGTCTACGACGAGCTACAACAACCTACCATCAAGCTACGGCAAGCTACCGGCGACCCATTAGGATGTCCACTTAGGACAATCTACGACCACACAGGCGACAACCGAAGTCAACCTACGTCCACCAAGCTATGACCCTGTCAGCGACAACTGAAGGCAACTGAAGACAATTCAGTCGCCGGTACCTGTCGCCGGTTGACGTAGGTAGTCGCCAATGGAATTCACCGGTCAGCACAGGCGACAACTTGCGTTACCCGGCGACAACCTACAACAGTACCTACGTCAGGAGAAGTCAAGCTCCGCCCATTGGTGTCAACCCACTGTCGTAGAAAATGTCTGCTCGTTGGTATAAGGAAAAGGGATGAGGTCCTGCAAAGTGAATATAGAGAGTTAGGCAGAAAATATAAAAATAGGAGCCAAGGGTAGAAATAAGTTCATAGAAACATAGAAAATAGGTGCAGGAGTAGACCATTCGGCCCTTCGAGCCTGCACAGCCATTCAATATGATCGTGGCTGATCATCCAACTCAGTATCCTGTACCTGCCATCTCTCCATAGCCCCTGATCCCTTTAGCCACAAGGGCCACATCTAACTCCCTCTTAAATATAGCCAATGAACTGGTCTCAACTACCTTCTGTGGCAGAGAATTCCAGAGATTCACCACTCTGTGTGAAAAATGTTTTTCTCATCTCGGTCCTAAAAGACTTCCCCCTTATCCTTAAGTTCATAAGTTGTCGGAGCAGAATTAGGACATTTGGCCCATCGAGTCTACTCTGTCATTCAATCATGGCTGATCTATCCATCCCTCTCAACCCCATTTTCCTGCCTTCTCCCCATACCCTCTGACACTGGTACTAATCAAGAATCTGTCAATCTCCACCCTAAAAAAAATCCATTGACCTGGCCTCCACAGCCTTCTGTGGCAATGAATTCCACAGATTAATCACCCTCTGACTTAAGAAATTCTTCCTTCTTTCTAAAGGTGTGTCCTTTTATTCTGAGGCGATGGCCTCTGGTCTTAGACTCTCCCACTAGTGGAAACATCATCTTCACATTCACTCTCTCCAGATTACTGCTGGTGGCATGTGCTAGTGAGGGTAGGAGTAGGCAGATAGGACAGATGAATGTGTGGCTTTGGAGTTGGTGCAGGAAGGCAGGAGTTTAGAATTTTAGACCTTGGGGATCGCTTCTGCGGCAGAGATGACCTGTACAAGAGGGATGGGCTGCATCGTAACTGGAAGGGAACCAATATCCTTGCTGGGAGGATCGTTTGTGCTACTTGGGAGGGTTTAAACTAGAGAGGTAGGGGGCTGTGAAGCAGGGTAGTAGGTCAGAAACTGGAAGGAGTGATGAGAAGGTAGATATTAGGACCATTAGGTCTCAAAGGAATTACTGGCAGGGAAAGGAGAAAGAATATGATAATGCTGAGGTATGTTTAATGCAAGGAGTACTGTGGAGGGAGGCGATGAACTTAGAGCCTGGATCAGTGTTTGGGGCTATGATGTTGTGGCCATTGCAGAAGCATGGTTGTTAGTGGGACACGGCTGACTGCTCAATAATCCAGGATTTCAATGCTTCAGATGTGATAGAGAGGGAGGCTAAAGAGGTGGAGGAGTTGTGCTATCAACCAGGGAGACTGTCACAGCAGCACTCAGAGAAGATATAGACAATAGACAATAGGTGCAGGAGTAGGCCATTTGGCCCTTCGAGCCAGCACTACCATTCAATGTTATCATGGCTGATCATCCCCAATCAGTACCCCGTTCCTGCCTTCTCCCCATATCCCCTGACTCCGCTATCTTTAAGAGCCCTATCTAGCTCTCTCTTGAAAGCATACAGAGAACCTGTCTCCACCGCAGGCGGAGAATTCCACAGACTCACAACTCTGTGTGAAAAAGTGTTTCCCCATCTCCGTTCTAAATGGCTTACCCCTTATTCTTAACCTGTGGCCCCTGGTTCTGGACTCCCCCAACATCGGGAACATGTTTCCTGCCTCTAGTGTGTCCAAACCCTTAACAATCTTATGTTTCAATAGGATTCGCTCTCATCCTTCTAAAGTCCAGAGTGTACAAGCCCAGCCGCTCCATTCTCTTAGCATATGACAGTCCCGCCATCCCGGAAAGTTTGTTTGCTGAGTCAATATGGGTAAAGCTTAGAAATAAGAAAAGTGCAAGCACTCTCATGGGATTGTATGAAGGGCCCCTCAGTAGCATAGATAGAGTAGACAATCAGAACTTTTCTCCCAGGATGAAAAAATCTAATACTTCAGTTTAGTTTTTTTTAATTTTAGTTACAAGTTTAGATAGTTTAATACGAGAAGGCATAGCGTTCAGGGCAAGGTTTAAAGGGCAACTTTTTTACACAGAGGGTGATGAATGCATGGAACGCACTGCAGGGTTGGTGGTTGAGTCAGATATTTTAGTGGCATTTAAGAGACTTTTGGATAGGCATATGGATATGCAGGGAATGGATATGGATTATGTGCAGGTAAATTGGACAATAAAAACACTTGCGTCAGGCTGTTTATAGACTACAGCTCGGCGTTCAATATCATCATCCCGTCCAAGCTGGTTACCAAGCTCATGGAACTGGGTCTCTGTGCTTTCCTCTGCAATTGGATCCTTGACTTCCTCATCCACAGACCACAGTCGGTTCGAATTGGCAGAAATACTTTTTATTTATTAACAATCAGTACGGGAGCACCTCAAGGCTGTGTGCTCAGCCCCCTGCTCTACTCACTCTATACTCATGACTGTATAGCCGGACACGGTGTGAACTCCATCTACAAGTTCGCCGACGGCACTACTGTTGTTGGACGAATTACAGATGGTGATGAGTCAGAGTATAGATGTGAGATCGACCGATTGACTAAATGATGCCAGCACAACAAACTGGCTCTCAATATCAGTAAAACCAGTAGAACTGATTGTGGACTTTGGAAGAGGAAGGATGAGGACCCACATCCTGTTTGTATCAACGGGACGATGGTGGAGAGAATCAAAAACCGGCAAATTCCTGAGCGTGCATATTTCCGAAGATCTTTCCTGGACACAGCACACTGATGCAATTATAAAGTAAGTACATCAACGCCTCTACTTCCTGAGAAGATTATGGAGATTTGGTATGTCAGAGAGGATTCTCTTGAACTTCTGCAGGTGTACATGAGAGAGCATATTGACTGCTTGCATCATGGCCTGGTTCGGCAACTTGAATGCCCAGGAGCAACAAAGGCTGCAAAAAGTTGTGAACACAGCCCAGTTCATCACTGGCTCTGACCTCCCCACCATCGAAGGGATTTACCGGAGTCGCTGCCTCAAAAAGGCAACCAGCATCATCAGGGACCCACACCACCCTGGCCACACACTCATTTCACTCCTGCCATTGGGAAGAAGGTACAGGAGCCTGAAAACTGTAATGTCCAGGTTCAGGAACAGCTTCTTCCCTATAGCATTTATGCTATTAAACACTAGAACTTCAAATAAGCTCTGAACTATCGTTTGCTCGTGTGTCAGACGATGTAGCTCGCTGTTGGCTTCTGTCGTCGTCCAACATGTTGACAGAATTGTCGCCCGAGGCGTCACAGAGTGCATCGCTTCGTCGCTTCCAGGGATCGCCACGAGGAGGCTTCTGTTAGGATCCCCAACTGAACTATAATAGACTATTATTGTTGTTATTGCACTATTATTGTTTGTTTTTTGAGTGTATGTATATGTGCGAGTGTGTGTACAATGCATTCAGACCCCTTCACTTTTGCCACATTTTGTTACATTACAGCCTTATTTTAAAATGGATTAAATTCACTTTTTTTTATCATCAATCTACACACAATACCCCAGAATGAAGAAGCGAAAACAGGTGTTTAGAATTGTTTGCAAAGTAATTAAAAATAAATAACTGAAATTTCACATTTACATAAGTATTCAGACCCTTTGCTATGGTTCATCCTGTTTCCATTGATTATCCTTGAGATGTTTCTACAACTTGATTGGAGTCCACCAGTGGTAAATTAAATTGATTGGACAATATTTGGAAAGGCACACACCTGTATATATAAGGTCCCACAGTTAACAGTGCATGTCAGAGCAAAAACCAAGCCATGAAGACGAAGGAATTGTCTGTAGACCTCCGAGACAGGATTGTGTCGAGACACAGATCTGGGGAAGGATATAAAACAATTTCAGCAGCATTACAGGTCCTGAGGAGCACAGTGGCCTCCGCCATTCTTAAATGGAAGAACTTTGGAACTACCAGGACTCTTCATAGAGCTGGCCGCCCGGCCAAACTGAACAATCTTGGTCAGGGAGGTGACTAAGAGGGGAGGGGGAAACTAAAAAAAATCTATTCCCTGCATGGGAGACCCGACCTTTTCCCTGTCGGGTCTCCGTTGTCGTTGGGGCCTAGCTCCGTGGAGCGGCCTCCGACCGGGACGACCTGGGGGTCCAGTCGCGGAGCCTGCGGAGCTGCGGACTTACCATCGTGGGGCTGGCCGTCCTTGGAGCGCGGGGAGCAGTGGTGACTCGTTGCTGCTCACTCCGGAGCTCCAGCTGCAGACCCGTGGACTGGGACATCGGGAGCTCGCGGGTCCGGGTGAGAGACCGCTTTCCGGAGCTCCCGCAACGCAACTTCTCCAGCTCGAGTCGCGGGGTTGGAATGACCCGGAGCGGGGCCATAAATCGCCCGGTGCGGCTTTAATGTTAAAGCCACGGGACATTCCAGCGCCCGCCGGGGGCTCCAACTTTGGGACTTTTGGGCCCGGAGCGAGGCCGTACACCGCCCGGCGCGGCCTCAACGGCTGTGGGACTTAACATTGCCCGCCTGGGGCTTCAACATCGGGAGAAAAATGGTGCAAGGGAGAGAAAAGACTTTGCCTTCCATCACAGTGAAGAGGTGATTCACTGTGATGGATGTTTTTCTGTAAATTGAATTGTTTGTGTGTCGTGTAGGAATTGTTTTGTTTGTATGGCTGTGGAAACGGAGTTTCGTTTGAGCCTCTTTGAGGTTCAAATGACAAGAAATAAAATCAAATCAAATCAAATCTAAGAACCCGATGGTCACTCCGACAGAGCTCCAGAGTTCCTCTGTGGAGATGGGAGAACCTTCCAGAAGGACAATTACATCTGTAGCACTCCACCAATCAGGCTTTATGGTAGAGTGACAGTAGACAATAGACAATAAGTGCAGGAGTAGACCATTCGGCCCTTCGAGCCAGCACCGCCATTCAATGTGATCATGGCTGATCATCCCCAATCAGTACCCCGTTCCTGCCTTCTCCCCATATCCCCTGACTCCGCTATCTTTAAGAGCCCTATCTAGTTCTCTCTTGAAAGTATCCAGAGAACCGGCCTCCACTGCCCTCTGAGGCAGAGACGGAAGCCACTCCTCAGTAAAAGGCACATGACAGCCCACATGGAGTTTGCCAAAAGGCACCTAAAGGACTCTCAGACCATGAGAAACAAGATTCTCTGGTCTGATGAAACCAAGATTGAATTCTTTGGCCTGAATTTCAAGCGTCACGTCTGGAGGAAACAGGTACCACTCATCACGGTGAAGCATGGTGGTGGCAGCATCATGCTGTGGGGATGTTTTTCGGCGACAGGAACTGTGAGACTAGTCAGGATCAAGGAAAAGATAAACGGAGCAAAGAACAGAGAGATCCTTGATGAAATCCTGCTCCAGAGCATTCTGGACCTCAGACTGGGCCGGAGGTTCCCCATCCAACAGGATGACGACCCTAAGCACACAGCCAAGACCACGCAGGAGTGGCTTTGTGACAAGTCTGTGAATGTCCTTGAGTGGCCCAGCCAGAGCCCGGACTTGAACCCAATCGAACATCTCTGGAGGGACCTGAAAATAGCTGTGCATCGACGCTCCCCATCCAACCTGACAAAGCTTAGAGGATCTGCAGAGAAGAATGGGAGAAATTACCCAAATACAGGTGTGCCAAGCTTGTAACGTCATACCCAAGAAGACTTGAGGTTGTAATCGCTGCCAAAGGTGCTTCAACAAAGTACTGAGTTAATGGTCTGAATACTTATGTAAATGTGATATTTCAATTATTTATTTTTAATTACTTTGCAAAAATATATATGTATGTATATGCATTTGTGAGTATGTGTATGTATACACACTGAACTGTTTTTTCTCTTGTTTATTATATTGGTTACAGTGTACTATGTTTACATATTCTGTTGTGCTGCAGAAAGAAAGAATTTCATTGTTTTATCTGGGACATATGACAATAAAACACTCTTGACTTGACTAGATAAGAGATGATCTTGACATCATCTTTGGCACAAAAGTAGGCTGAAGGGGCTGTTCCTGTACTGTTCTATGTTCTATAATTCCAATAACAGCCACTGTTCACTCAGGCAACGTAGTAATGTTTTTTATTAGGATGCAATGTTTTTTCAATCTGAATTTACCACTAAATACGGTTTAAAATAGTTATGTACTAATGGGAATGTACCACTAGATGGCACCCCAAGGCTCTAAATGTCATCAGGTGTCAAATGTTTTTCATGGATCGCACTTACTTAATTTGTGGGTTTTGAGTGCTGTTGGAAAGCAACAATTGTCCATTCATTAATGCCCTTGAGAAAGTCTGGTGAGCCACTGGATTCAATAAGGAAGTGAAATTTGGGCTAATTCACCAACACCCACGTTCTTGGCCCACAGAGAATGTTCACCCAGTTTCAGATTAGTTTCCATACACACCAAGATGCAATTAAATTCCTTGTTCGCATGAGCCTCATAGAGTGGACAGTAAACAGTGATGATGAATACAACAAATGCAGAATGGTTCAAAGATTGCAGTGATCTTAAATTAAGGTCATGGCTTAGTTTAGTTTAGAGATACAGCGTGGAAACAGGCCCTTCGGCCCACCGAGTCCATGCCGACCAATGATCCCCGTACACTAGGACAATCCTACACACTAGGGACAATTTACAATTTTATCAAAGCCAATTAACATACAAATCTGTACATCTTTGGAGTGTGGGAGGAAACGGCTGTAAACCCACGCGGTCACGGGGAGAACATACAAACTCCGTAAACACAGCACCTGTAGGTCAGGATCAAATCTGGGTCTCTGGCACTGTAAGGCAGCAACACTACCTCTACCCCACTGAGCCACTCTGTTAAGAGCATATTAACATAAAGACTTTGCGGTAAGTTGTTAGTTTAAAACTATATTATGCATCTTCCCAATATTTGATTTTAAGTGTTTTTTAGTGTTTGCATTAGAAACCCAAACTTAAATAACGATTCAATTTTAAAACAAGATTTAGGCCTTCGACAGTTACAGTTATGCCTGGAAGCACTTTTCCCATTTTTGTTGGGTAGGGCTGCCCTTTTATGCAGTCAGATCCCCTGCAAAGCATAGGGCTTGCCATATGGAATAACCTCAATCTTTTTTTAACAAGGATTGCAAAATGGAGTGTCGGTGTAAAATGTGAGCGTGAAAGTTCACTGCTGACCACAGCATCTTTTCCATTTGCTTATAAATGGTGAAATGAGAAGTACAGGATTAAAATTACACTGTCTTCAGGAAGTCTGGGATTTTGTTTTAGCAAGAGCAGAAATGCTTGTGCTTGGTCTGGTTGGAGGGGTGGCCTAACCTCAAAATTGTGAGTTATCTGTTAAGTTTGGGTGGAATGCAAAATTGTGAAATGAACTCTTGAGTGAAAAGGACACTCAGATTTTAGACACTCAAATAGTCTTAAACATGTGGTCATGTGGGGAAGTTGCATTTCATGACAAAGAGAAGATTTTTGTGCTGGAGACCTAAGATGATGTCTTTAGACCAATCAAAGTTAAAATTGAGAATATTGTGATATCTTTGAATAGAAGGCAAACAGGAGGGTTGTATAAAATAAAAAAATATATAAAAATTAGTATCAATGAGATGATAGAAACAAGGATGCTGATGCTGATTTACAAAAAAATGACAAAAAGTGCTGGAGTGACTCAGTGAGTCAGGCAGTATCTCTGGAGAACATGGAAAGTCGAGACCCTTCTTCTAGTGCCTTAACCCAATGGCTATCATTGATAACTCCCAACTTTTTTTGCCTTCCTGTCCACAGGTGTCTTTGACTGCTGTAAATGGTCAACAGTTACCTGGCGCCCAAAGTAATGGAATACCATGAGGTGCTTAACAAGAAATCTTAAACAATTTGATACTTCAAAAATTTTGCTTTATTTAATTTCATAAACATCAAGTACTTAATTCTTGGACTCTAGGGATGAAAATTGCTGTTTTGGCTTTGTGAAGTTAGTTTAAATAATGATGAGGCTTGTGGTACTCCTCCATATTGCAGTGCAAATGAAACAGTGACAGTGATATAAAGTATGAAAAAAGTACATAGTTTAAATATATAAAACATTTTCCCAACTTTTCTATTCAGTTTTGATGAAAGGCCATTGAACTGAAATGTTAATTCTGTTTCCTCCTCTGCAGTTGGTGTCTGACTGAATGTGGACATTAAATGTCTTTATTCCTAAAACTTCCTGGTGCTTTGAACTGTCCTATTGTGGATTTGGGATTGCCTGCAAATTTAAGACATAATGAATGCTATTATTTCAACTTGTGATATGAAAATGGAACTTGTTCAGACAGGACATCTTGAATGGCATGGACCTATTGGGCTGAAGGGCCTATTTCTGTGCTCTATGACTCTCTATGCCCAGAAAGGGGCAGCTACTTTGGCCACTGGAGACAACGGAAACATGGCTAGTACAAAAGTGGTCAATGTCTGGTGACAGGAAGTAGTAGCAGGGTTCCTGGTGATGGAAAATTATACGCTGTGTATGTACAATCTGGGATTGTATCCAGTAAAAGTTGATCCAAGGTCAGAAGGCCTCCTGTACATGTTTCTGTTCTTTGCTCATTATTCTTCCATTTTCACCCTCACGTTGTGCCTCCTTCATTCACCTTTTCCCTTTCCTTTACTTTTGACTACAGTGTCTATTTATACACTGTCAGCATCATTTCAATTCTTGTTGCTCCCCTTCACACCTGTCATTGCACCTGTCATTTTCCCCAGCATGAAACCCGGTTTAGGAGTTTTGCCAGCAGCTTTCCCACCCAAATGGCTTTCAATTTCACAAAGAGCCTCGAGCGTTCTTTGGCAACCTTGTAATCTATTTTAGAAGGCTCTCTGGCACAGATAGGTTTGCTAATGCTGAACCATCTGGCACTTTCATAACACAGTGTAGAAAGTACTGATGATGGACATCCTGTCCTGGTGTCTTCATCTAAAGACAACACACAAGTTATCTGTATTAGTATCGCGTATGGATAAGAAAAGCAGCAGGATCCACCAAGCCAGTGAAAGAAAAGGGGATATAAAGAATGTGAGAGCTGAACGTTGGGATAGAAACACACTTATCCAGGAAACCCATCTCTTGGGAAGGCAGACATTGGAGATTATGAAGGAAAACAAACCAATCCTAACTTGTATCTCAGCATATGGTGATTGGAATCCAGAACAGTATCGGGTTTATCATCGTCACGTGACACCGATTTACTGTAAAAAGCTTTTGTTTGCGTGCTATCAAATTAAAAGGTATAAAACTGTACATGAATATAATCACGCCACACACAAGTACAATGGATAGAGCAAAGGAAAAAATAAGGTAAGTGCAGAGATTTCCAGGTGGAATAGAGACTTAATAGAGTGGAGCTATCTCGTTGGATGATAGTAGATCCACTTCTGGGACCAGCACGCAAAGAGTCACCTCGCTCTGATGCCATCTTGCCACTGTTGTTGAATCCACAAAATATACAAGTGGGAACAGCCTTGACTCAGGGACTGAAGTCAAATTGGAGATAATGGAAACTGACTGCATGTTTCATTCCTCCTTGGATAATAATATGTCACAGGATCAGATTACAGTTGCTTCCACTTAGTTTACATTTCTCCCATAAATAAAATAATTTGCATTAATCTACATTAATCTACATACACAATGTATCATACCAGTCACCCTAATTTATTTGTACTGTGTTTTGGTCTCCAGATTGGCATTTATTTCATTTTCCTTGCTGCTTTTTAGTTTTTACCTGCTCCTCTGTTCCTCTCAGTAATAAGGCACTGAACACATCTGGTACTTGCTGTTCTGCATCTGTGTAGCTATTTTTCACGTGTGCCTTAAGAGTAAGAGTTGGTTCATAGCACTGGGTGAGAAATTGTGGCTCTTTCTGTAATAAGGTCAGTGTTTAATAATCAATTGTAGAAACTTTGTAGAAGGAAGGAAGACATTTGTGTCTGCGGGTGTTTTGCCTCTTTGAGCAGGTTTTCCTACAGACTCTCTCTCACTCTTTCTCTTGCCTTTCCTCCTTGATCCTTGCCATTTTTTCCTCATACAATTACTCATCTTTTAAATACTGGTAAATTTCCCTTCAGAACATCATTATTTGACACTGCTTTTACTGATCTGTCAACATTCTAGATCTTCCCAATCTACAGCGTAAATATTTTGAATCTTATTTTGCTTCTGGTTCTTTTGCCAAGTGAGTGGCCTTTGGTCGTTTACCTTCTGTCCCTTGAACGAGTTTTTTACCAAACCACTCGATCAAATCTCCACTTGATATATTTCAGTTACCTACTCCAGCTTCACACATAACGGAAGTCTTTCAACCCTGTGTCCTTCTGGGAATTCGGTACCACACCTCTTCAAGACAATATCATTTTTTTGACACTGTGCTGTCCAGAATTGGTTGGTGAACTCCAGATTACATCTAACCTGTAGTTTGTAAAAGGCTTAGCGTAACTTGCTTGATTGGAGCTTTGTGTTTAAAGTTAAGGATCTCCTATATTTTTCAATCAACATCTCGATTTGACCTGCAACTGTTTAAAAATCTACCATTGAGTCATAGAGTGATACAGTGTGGAAACAAGCCCTTCGGCCCAACTTGCCCACACCGGCCAACATGTCCCAGCTACACTAGTCCCACCTGCCTGCATTTGGTCCATACCCCTCCAAACCTGTCCTATCCATGTACCTGTCTAACTATTACTTAAATGATGGGATAGTCCCAGCCTCAAGTACCTCATCTGGCAGCTTGTTCCATACACCCACCACCCTCTGTGTGAAAAAGTTACCCCCTCAGATTCTTATTAAATCTTTTCCCCTTCACTTTTAACCTATGTCCTCTGGTCCTCGATTCACCTACTCTCGGCAAGAGACTCTGTACATCTTCTTGATCTATTCCTCTCATGATTTTGTACAACTCTATAAGATCACCCCTCATCCTCCTGCTTTCCAAGGAATAGAGTCCCAGCCTACTCAACCTCTCCCTATCGCTCACATCCCCTAGTCTTGGCGACATCCTCGTAAATCTTCACTGTACCCTTTCCAGCTTGGCAACATCTTTCCTAAAACATGGTGCCCAGAACTGAACACAATACTCTAGATATGGTCGCACCAACATCTTATACAACTGCAACATGACCTCCCAACTTCTATACTGAATATATTTTATACTCAAGAGGAAACACTTTTTCACACAGAGAGTTGTGAATCTGTGGAATTCTCTGCCTCAGAGGGCGGTGGAGGCTGGTTCTCTGGATACTTTCAAGAGAGAGCTTGATAGGGCACCTGAAGATAGTGGAGTCAGGGGATATGGGGAGAAGGCAGGAACCGGGTACTGATTGTGGATGATCAGCCATGATCACATTGAATGGCGGTGCTGGCTCCTGCACCTATTGTCTATTGTCTATAATACTCTGACTGATGAAGGTCAATGTGGTGAAAGCCTTCTTGACCACCTTATCTACCTGCGACTTGACCTTCAAGGAACCATGCACCTGCAATCCTAGATCCCTCTGCTCAACACTCTCCAGGACCCTACCGGACCATACCCTATCTACAGATCTTGCTTCTTTTGTATCCAGCACTACCATTGTACCAGAAGCATTTCCTTACCTTTCCTACCAAACTGAAGAAGTTCACTGTGCTCAAAATAAAATGAGATGTCTGAGATGCTGTCTGTCCTGCTGAGTTACTCCAGCATTTTGTGTCTATCATGTTTTTCTGGAGTTTGTTGTTACTGGCTTAACTGGTTCTGAATCACATGTTACCTGGCAACGCTGAAACTATGGTGTGTGAGTATCTATTCCGTGTTGTAGGAAGCCGAGGTATCAATAACCGAGTAGAAGTGCCATTGCACACAACATCCTCCCTCCTTGCCACATCAAAACCATTTAATGAATGGCCTTTGCATTTGATCTAACCCCCAGGATTTGTACCAGATTACACTCCAAGTTGCAGGGACAACGGGAATACTTTTCATCTGGGATTCAGAGAACTTGTAAGCATCTTGCCTGTGTGAAATATTGCCAGTTTCTTTGAGCTGATGGACATTCACAGATCTGTGATATGTATTTTAATGGTCCCATTGCCTCCACAGATGCCGCCTGACCTGCTGAGCTACTCCAGCACTTTGTGTTTTGCTCGAGATTGCAGCATCTGCAGTTCCTTGAATCTCCTCTTTGTTTTAATAGTGTTTCATATTTTTTTAGTTCCTGGGGAGGAGAGGGAGGCATTTAAATTTGATCCATTGCAGAGATATACAAAGGTAGAGTCAACAAGATGTTATTTTGCATCGCTTGCACCTGGGAATAGTTAGGTGGGGATGGAAAGTGTCTCGTTTTGAGGAAGAAATTTGGTTAGAGACCAGATGAAGTGGAAAAAAATGAATATGCCTCTGTTTAACCATTAAGAATTAACTGTTTGTATCAAGGGTCACTCATCTTGATTATTTACATATGAAGTATGTTTGAATGGAAAGCAATTTGTTCAGCATGTTTACCTTTCTCCTGCATGAGATTTATTAACTAATGACATTATTTGAGCTATGTGCCTGCCAGCTAAACTGAGGAAAAAACAAATGGGTCCTGTGAGATTTGGGCCTGCATCACCATTAACCTTGAGCTAGGTGAGGCTGAATAATGCCACTTTAATTCTTATCAGGTGGTAGAGTTGCTGCCTCACAACGCCAAAGATCCAGTTTCGATCCTAACTTTGACTGCTGTCTGTGTGGAGTTTGCACGTTCTTTCTGTGTCAACGTGGGTTTCCACTGTGTGCTCTGATTTCCTCCCACATCTGAAAGACGTGCAGGTTTGTAGGTTAATTGGCCTCTGTAAATTGCCCCTAGAGTGCAGCGAGCAGATGAGAAAGTGGGATAACAAAGAACTAGTGTAAATAGGTGATCAATGGTCAGCATAAACTTGGTGAGCCAAAGGGCCCCATCCATCCATCCTGGATATCGGTGGGAGCAGACTGGTCAAGGGGGAGCAAGGTGAAGGATCCCGACCAGACACTTTGACCATCCATTTCCCTCTGCATGTGATGTTCAACCAGATGAGTTCCTCCAGCTTGTTGCTCCAAATTCTAGCAGCTGCAGTCAATTGTGTCTCCTTACCTCTCAAAATCCCACAAACTCCTCTGTACCATCTCCGATGCAATCACGTCATTCCATTAATCTTGCTCTCAATGTCAGCTAGACCAAAGAGATGATTGTTGACTTCAAGAGGGAAAAGCCGTGTATACACAAACCTGTCTTCATTGGCAGTTTGGCAGAGAGAGTCAACAGCTTCAAGTTCCTGGGTGTGAGATCTACCCTGGACCCAGCACAATGATGCAATCACAATGCAAGCTCAGCACGCCTCTACTTCCTTAGATGATTGAGGAGATTCAGTATGTTGAACAATAATCTAGTCAACATCTCCAGGTGAAACAGTAGGGAGCACACTGACTGGTTGCATCATGGCCTGATTACAGAGAGTGGTAGATACTGCCCGGTCCATCACAGGTACTGACCTCCCCATCATCGAAGGGATCTAAAGGATTGTGACTACTGATCATCGTCTTGTTTGGATTTCTTCCTCTGTACTACCTGTCTTTTAATTTGAAAGGTTGAGGAGAATTTGCTGCATGAAGACGTATCAATGACAGCCTATGCCTCCCGTGTCCGTGTTCCTTACAATGCATAGTCGGAGTTTAAATCCAAGCCACAACCACAGTTGGTTCTCACAAGTATACATGCTAAGCAATGAAAGTGCTGTAACATTGTTTGATAGTTTTATGTGTACAAGCAAAAAATATAGAGTAACTGATGGCAACATTTCATAGTTAGACCTGTTGTCCGGTGTAGGGATTACAGTCATATCTTGGCTGTAAAGTCTGCCATCATCTTCATCTGTTCCCAGCTTTTGCGAGTACTTCAACCATGCTGCCACCATCTGCAGGTTGTACAGGATTGCCCTGGGAATGATGCCTGGTGCAGCGGACAAGACAACATTCCTCACACGGCAGCATCTCCACTCTCCCATGCAACAAAAGCTCCTTCCTGGCTTTGCTGCAGCCTCTACATATTTCCGTTACATGCCTTTTCCTTCCCATCCATTTGTTTTGGTCCACAGATAGACCTCTGGAAATCTGCCTGAATGCCATGTGTGGCCTTTAGCTTTATGTCAGTAAATCCCTTTTAATTCCAACAGTGTTGCAGGATTTTTATTTCTTCCCCCCCTGTCCCATGCTCCTTGTAGAAGAGATTGACAGAGTGAAAATCCTGAACCTGCACTGCCATAAATTACACATGGAAATGTAGGCAATTCCTCACAAAATCCAGGCCATTAGCTTCAGTTTGATCCTGATTTCATCCATTTTGTTGTGAGAGAAAAATATAGACATACACCAAAGGAATATATTTTTCTTCTTTCATTTCAAACATTATAAATTCTCAGTGAGACATGTTATTTAAGTTGTTTATTTGACATGGAACCAAATGTTTTATCAGTAGTTTTAAGATCCAAAGTTCATGCATTGTTCATAAATGACATCATACATCTTCTGAGGTTAACTTGCTATTCCTCGAAAAATTGAATCTACAGTAAGTGGAAATTTTTGAAACGTCAACATTGTGTTTATAGAGTTAGTCAAACAAAGAAAGAAGTATAATCTATTGAAGGCAAACCATAGCTACAGGACAATCATTTACTTCATGTATTTTTTTTAGTAATACATTTAACCCCTATGTTCACATAGTTACTTCTGATCTGTTTTGCCAATTGGGCAAAGATGGTGAGGTTTTTTTTGCTTAATGACGTTTAATGAGTGAAAAGAACAAGTGCTGAGGGAATGGAAAAATACATACCGGTACTCATTTGCTTCTTGTGCTTTTACCATGCCAGGTCTCGTTCATGCCATCAACAGGATAAGACTGAAATCTCTCTGCCCTGGGTCCTTGGATACTTAATTTTCAATTAGAATAAAGTGCATGTGAATGCCCTGTCAACTAATATTACAACATTGACCTTGAAATGCCAGACCAAGAGAAGACAGCAAGCTGACTTCCACCCAGGGGTTTAAAAACAGAAAATGTTGGAAATACTCAGCAAGTCATCCAGCATTGTTGGACAATAGACAATAGGTGCAGGAGTAGACCATTCGGCCCTCCGAGCCAGCACCGCCATTCAATGTGATCATGGCTGATCATCCACAATCAGTACCTCGTTCCTGCCTTCTCCCCAAATTCCCTGACTCCGCTATCTTTAAGATCTTTAAATGCAAGAAGAGAGGAACAGAGCTATCAAAGATAGACACAAAGTGCTAGAGTAACTCATTGGGTCAGGCAGCATCTCTGGAGAAAAAAGATAGGTGATTTGGGATTAAAGCAGTCCAGTGCAGCCATGATTCTCAAAGAACAAAGCAAAATAGTGATTCCACAGAAAGTTGTGATGGTCAAAGATGTTCAAGGACTCAGTTGCAATATTCCCAATAGTGTTCGTGAATCATGAACAGATATCACATGACCAATGATCACATGATTAAATCTCCTGGAACATGCAAGTTTCTTCTTTGCTGATGCTAAATTAAACATTGACCTGTGAGGATGTGTCGTTCAGTATCTACATGTTTCTTAAATTGATTTTCCAAATTATGACAACTCTTCTTCATGACAATTGTAAGTAGGTTTCTCCATGCGTAATGATAACAGTACTGGAGATATATTTTTGATACATAGTTAGATAGGGTCATAGGCATCACTTAGAATTTGGAGTTGTGATCTGGCCCAAAGTTTAAATCCCTCCAGAGCCTCTTCTGATTAGCTTTGTAACCTCCTTCAGATCATGGTGTTGACTCCTCCTTCATTATAAATCCTCTGTTCCCTTGAGTCCAGCCTCTTGTGCATTCTTCCCTCCTTCAGCGTACCTTTGTGTCTGCCTACATTTAAGTAAGAGCCTCCCTGGACGTCATCCTTCTGATTAAGTTTTAGGCCAAACACCCTCCATGATATCTCTTACTTAAGTTCCAATCTCATTTTTTATTCCAGGTAGTTTTTCTCTTATGTGGAGGTTTAGAAATACAGCGTGGGAACAGACCCTTCTGCCTACTGCGTTCGCGGCAACCAACGATCACCCATACACAACTTCTATCCTACACACTAGGGACATTTTACGGAAGCCAATTAACCTACAAATCTGCATGAACCACGCGGTCACAGGGAGAACGTACAAACTCCGTACAGACAACACCTGAGGTCAGGATCGAACCTGTGTCTCTGGTGCTGTAAGGCATCATCTCTACCGCTGTGCCACTGTGTTGCCCGCATTCCAAAAAAAAAAAAGTTGTTCCACTTGGCACTCAGCAGAGGGAGCAATATACAGGAAGATAGACACAAAAAACTGGAGCAACTCAGCGGGACAGGCAGCATCTCTGGAGAGAAGGAATGGGTGACGTTTCGGGTCAAGACCCTTCTTCAGATCCAGGCCTGACTGGTTCTTCAGACTGGTTAGGGATAAGGGAAACGTAAGGTATAGACGGTGATGTAGAAAGATAAAGAACAATGAATGAAAGATATGCATAAAAGTAATGATGATAAAGGAAACAGGCCATTGTAAGCTGTTTGTAAGGTGAAAATGAGAAGCTAGTATGACTCGGGTGGGGGAGGGAGAGGGAATGCCGGGGCTACCTGGAGTGAGAGAAATCAATATCCATACCACTGGGCTGTAAGCTGCCCAAGCGAATTATGAGATGCTGTTCCTCCAATTTACATTTAGCCTCACTCTGACAATGGCAGAGACCGAGGACAGAATGGTCTGTGTAGGAATGGGAAGGAGAATTAAAGTGTTCAGCAACCGGGAGATCAGGTTGGTTCATGTGGGCTGAGTGAAAGTGTTCCGTGAAATGATCGCCGAGTCTGCGTTTGGTCTCGCCGATGTATAAGAGTCCACATCTTGAACAATAGATACAGTAGATGAGGTTGGGGGAGGTGCAAGTGAACCTCTGCCTAACCTGAAAGAACTGTTGGGGTCCTTGGACAGTCGAGGGAGGAGGTATAGCGACAGGTGTTGCATCTTCTGCGGTTGCAGGGGAAGGTACCTGGGGAGGGGGTGGTTTGGGTGGGAAGGGATGAGTTAACCAGGGGGTTATGGAGGGAACGGTCTCTGCGGAAGGTGGAAAGGGGTGGAGATGGGAAAATGTGGCTAGTGGTGGGATCCAATTGGAGGTGGAGGAAATTTTGAAGGATTATGTGTTGTATGCGACGGCTGATGGGGTAAAAGGTAAGGACTAGGGGGTCTGTTTCTGTTGCCACTAGGGGGAGGGGGAGCAAGGGCGGACCTGCAGGGTACCGAGGAGACATGAGTGAGGGCCTCATCTATGATGGGAGAGGGGAACCCCCGTTCCCTAAAGAATGAGGACATCTCGGATGTTCTAGTATGGAACACCTCATCTTGGGTGCAGATGTGGCGTAGACGGAGGAATTGGGAGTAGGGGATAGAGTCTTTGCAGGAAGCAGGGTGGGAAGAAGTGTAGTCAAGATAGTTGTGGAAGTCAGTGGGTTTGTAATAGACGTCAGTCAATAGTCTATTTCTTGTGTTGGAGACTGAGATCAAGAAAGGGGAGGGAGGTGTCGGAGATGGTCCAAGTAAATTTGAGTGCAGGATGAAAATTGGTGGTGTAGTTCATGAAGTCCATGAGTTCTGCATGGATGCAGTAGGTAGCACCGATGTAGTCATCAATGTAACGGAGATAGAGTTCTGGGATATGGCCAGTGTATGCCTGGAACACGGATATTTCAATGTATCCGACAAAGAGGCAGGCATAGCTGGGTGGGTGTGGGTGCCTTTAGCTACGCCTTGGACTTGGAGGAAGTGGGAGGAGTCAAAGGAGAAGTTGTTGTGGGTGAGGACCAGCTCCGCTAGGAAGAGTGGAGTGTTAGTAGAGGGAAATTGGATGGTTCTGCGGTCGAGGAAGAAATGGAGGGTTCTAAGGCCTTCCTGGTGGGGGATGGAGGTGTAGTGACTGAACGTCCTTAGTAAAGATGAGGAAGTGGAGGCTCGGAAAGCGGAAGTCATTAAAGAGACAAGGCATGCAAGGTATCTTGGACATAGATCGGGAGAGATTGGACCAGGGAGTCGATGTACGTGGGAATCATTTCCATGGGACAGGAGCAGGCAGAAACAATGGGTCTGCCAGGACAGTTGTGTTTGTGGATTTTGGGGAGAAGGTAAAAACGGGCAATGCGGGGCTGGGAAACGATAAGGCTGTGGAAGGTAGACAGCCAGGTGATGAAATCAGTAATGATGTTTGAGATTCAGGCCTGGTGCTCATCTGTGGGATCATGGTCCAAGGATAAGTAGGAGGTGGTGTCCGAGAGCTGGTGCCTGGCCTCAGTGCGGTAGAGGTCAGTGCGCCAGACTTCCACGGCACTTCAGTTGTCGGTGGGTTTAATAATGTCAGGGTTGCTGCAGAGGGGGTGAGGTTGGGGTAGGTAAGGGGAGTGGAAAAGTTGAGACGGTTGATGTCATGCCAGCAGTTAGAAATAGATGTTTAGAGAGGGTAGAAGGCCGCTCTGGGGTGTCCAAGAGGAGGGGGACCGATGGACGGGGAAGGGGTCATCACTGGGTGGTGAGGACTCCTTCCCATTGAAAAAGGCACGGAGGCGGAGGTGACGGAAGAAAAGCTCCACGTCGTGGCAGTCTCAGAACTCGTTGAGGTGGGGTGGAGGGGAACGAAGGTGAGGCCTCTGTTGAGGACAGACCGTTCTGTATCAGAAAGGGGGAGGTCAGATGGGATGGTGAAGACACGACAAGGGTGGGGGTTGGGGTCAGAGGAGGGCCGGGGAGTGTACAAAGGCCGAGGCGAGAAGAAAAGCTCTACGTCAGGGCCGGATTTACCTATAGGCTGCGTAGGCTGAAGCCTAGGGCCTCAAAATCTGCGGGGCCACCGGCCAAGGTGTATAGTATTTTTGACACTGTCATAGTAGCGTTGTTACAAAACCTACCATCAGTGGTGCTGCAGATCTGCCTGCTGCCTGTGCGTGCGATTCCGGAGGCTTTGTGGGCGGGGTGGGATTAAAATGCAGGTTTGTATTGGTTGTCAGAGAGGAATTTGCTCGGACTGCTAGCTGATGAAGAAAATCCGTTCTGCGATTGTGCTCCCGTTTCCACTGGATTGAAGTTAAACGTGACTAAAAACGGCTTCCACATCACGGATCGCAAGTGCAGGACAACAAAAGGTATGTCGTTTATTTAACATATTTTCTTGCTTTTTGGTGTGGCTTCATTTTAATCTGCTGATGCAAAAATTGTTATTTAGGCCCCGATACGAATCGGCCGTGTCTTGCCTGCCACATTCCAATCGATCACAATCCAGAAACACCCACTCTCAAGATAATCAAATTCTTTATTTTTTTGCACAATCATGTCATAAGAACATCGAAATCATTTATATTTTGTGTTATTGTCTACCCATGATCAATATTTTCATACTAAATATCCACAGTACAGTTTTAGTCAGATGTATTGAGCAAAAAATAATGATTTTGATTATCTTGAGAGTGGATGTTTCTGGATTAATTTATGGGAATTAAACATTAAATTCCTTCCATTTTGCATATAAATTCATGACAAAGTGAGACTTAAAAATCATGTTATATTGTGAATTCTTGTGTGAATGGGATCAGTTTGTTATTTGTTATTTGAATACTTTGGCTATTTAAAAATGTTAGCCTTGGGATGGCCTCACGTGGAATAGCCTAGGGCCTCTCTTCATCTAAATCCGGCACTGCTCTACGTCGTTGATGTGGGGGCCGAGGGGAACGAAGGTTAAGGACACACCGGTTCAGGCTATGGTGAGCTCTTATCTGGTTCAATGGTTCATCGTTGTCACATGTACTGAGGTACACTGAAATTCCTTTATTTTCATACACTTCAGCAAAGTATATACATAAGCCCAATCCTAAATTTAGTTCAAAGTGTATAGAAATAGTCCACTGAGACTTTAGTATCATTCTTCTTCTTACATGTTCAAATAGCACTTTTGCATTTGCGTACAAGTAGCTGCATCAAATGATTAATCATTGTATGTTAAAATCGCCCATCCCTCGACGTGCCCAAACGGAAGATCAAATAGAACAAGTTGTCCAACAACTTTAGGCTGTGCACGCCACACGAAAGAAGAAGAAGCCCATCAAATATGCATTGCAGTTGTTTAAATTCAACCCCTTCACAAAACACAGGATACATTCTATGACTAAAAGGTCTGTCTCACTGTGCGAGTTGACCCACGAGTGACCCCGAGTGAAAGACTCGTGGTTGCGTACGAGACTACAAGTTTATGATCCAGAGTTTAACCGAGTTCCCACGGGTATGTCTAAGTTTGCCGTTTACTTCTCATTTCTGCGATGTTCCAAGTTCGTCTCCCGAGTGTACCAAGTTCCTCTCCCGTTAATCTTGAGGCAACAATGTATATCGAAGTGTTGAAAAATAATCACACGTTAAAAAAAGGATGTCATGCCAGCCAAAGAATGTAGAGACTATTGTGTTTGCTGCATGTGTTCTGCACAACCTGATCCGTATCAGAGGTGCAGCTTCAGGATCAGCGACAGCCATGCAGCACGGTGACTTAGTGGACAGTCAAACAGGGAGAATAACATTAGGTGCGTGGAGGAGTGGTACAAACGACGAGACTTTGGTGCCACTGCAGTGTTTTCGAGGTAACACGGGGACCAACAGTGCAAAAGAGCAGAGAGACCATCTCTGCTCCTACTCTAATTCAGAATTGTGGCAGGACAGCTTATTTTGAGCGGCTGCCGACCACAGGTACATCACTGCATGAGGAGAGCCCACATGCAGAAAAATCCAGTTAATTTCATGTTTAGTTTAAATCCTGCTGACTTTTCATTGTTTAACTTTAAGTGTGGATTTTATTTTTTATTGTGGTGTAAAAGTAATTTCATTGCATCTGTCTTTCCTTTAAAACGTGGTTATCATGCATCTGCTAATCTGATTGTAGATCTCAAAACTTGTCATTTAGCGCATTGCATTGTATCTTTTATTGCCTGAATTTAGACTTGTGCATTTCTCAGCTGAATTAGTATATAGTGGAAATACTTTTATTTGTGCTTCATTTGTTGATTTTCATGTATGAGAAGCCCTTTTTCAGACCACTGCGTTGTTTGCTGTGGTGCTTCACCGTGATATGGGTTTGCAGGAAATTACGCATATTTCTCAATATACGCAAAAAAGCGTTTTTTATATTGAACAAGAATAAAGACTTTGTTTCACATTCAAGACATTTGTTTCACATAAGACTGTCTTATTTTCTGATCTACTGAGAGGTGACAATTTTAAACATTTAAAAAGCACAGCATATGAGGCAGCTGAGTCCTTAAATCTCACAAATGAATGTGAGAATCAAGATGTGAATATATTTTGCCTTCCTCTATTTTGTGTTTTATGATGAAAGGAATATTACATTCAAGTCATGAGACTTTGTAGTGATATTAAAATGAAGACTTCCAGACATCAATTTGATCTTGATAGCAAAGAACTCTCTTTTATTGTGCAATGAAGTAAACAAACAGTGAGAATCAAACGGACCAGCAAAAAACTTTTCAACACAACACAACACAACACAAATTTATATATAAACTTCAAGCAATTTTTTCTTTTCAACCCACTCTGTCACCTTATCAATAACTTGCTTAACTTTGTTAAGCAGAATTTGTCTTTAAAAAGTCTAAGTAACTGATATTTCTGTCCCTGATTATTGTTTCTAAAAAGAGTTCCCACGGTAGAATCACGAGTCACAAAGTTAAACGCACGGGCCACTACGTTCTTACAACGAGTTTAAAATGTTTCAAATTTTAACCACAAGAGTACATTTTACTCGTGGAAAAGTACAAACATGTTTGAACTTTTGCAAGAGTTAACAAGTTTCACGGGTACCTCCCGTTAACGCCAAGAGTCGCTAAGTTGCGTCCACGAGTTCCGACATTCCCGCTACGTTAATTGTACGTGATTACCACGAGTTAAATTTGTTTTAAACTCGGGGTCACTCGTGGGTCAACTCGCACAGTGAGACAGCCCTTTAATGCAGCATAAACTGGAGGTTAGGGTGAGGCAGGTGGGTGGTGGCAGTAGTTCCACACCCTTAAGATGAGAGGTTTGAAGTTAATTGACCACTGTAAATAGAACATACAACATAGAACAGTACAGCACCAGAACAGGCCTTTGGCCCACAATGTCTGTGCCAAACATGATGCCAAGACTATCACTTATCTCCATGCACATAACTCATATCTCTCCATTCCCTGCCTATCCATCTGCCTATCCAAAAGTCTTTTAAATGCCACTAATGTATCTGCTTCAACCCCCACCCCTGGCAGCACATGCTAGCCTCTCTGGGTAAAACAGTTGCCTTACACACTGCCGTTTTAACTTTCCTCCTCTCACCTTAAAACTCTACCCTCTAGTATTTGATTTTGCCATTCTGAGAAAAAAATTCTGACTGTCTACCCTATATATTCCTCTCATAATTTTAGAAACTTCCACCAGGTATCCTCGCAACCTCCGGTGTTCCAGAGAAAACAATCCAAGTCTGCCTGTAGCTAATGCCCCCTAATCCAGACATCATTCTCATAAAATAGTCCTTAATATGTGGATGATTGGGGGAATGTGAAGGGGGTTGATAGGAAATTGAGGAGAATCAAATAGAACCAGTGCAAGGTAGACACAAAGTGCTGGAGTAACTCAACGGGTCAGGCAGCATCTCTGGAGAATAAGGATGGGTGACGTTTTGGGTCGGGACCCTTCTTCTACCTGCCCCGCTGAGTTACTCCAGCTCTTGGAGTCTGTCTTGGTATAAACTAGCATCTGCATTTCTTTGCCTCTACATTTGGGAATTGGTGTAAAGATTTGTTTGATGGACAACATGGATCGAAAGGTCCGTTTGTGTGCTGAATGACTTGATCTTTTCTCCCATTATTGGATTTGTTTATTTCGCTCAAACAATTTGGGAAGTGCCCTGTTCAGCAGCTCTCCTGCTAGAAGCAATGCCGGATGCAGTAATGATCCAGACCAACTGGAGTTAATAAACTGACACCAAGGAGATTTAGCAATGGTCCCAGGCACTCCAGCGTCAGGAATTAGAGGAAGCCGGCTGGGGATCCTGCTGATATCCACTGCTCAGAGCATGGCACAGTGTGTGTACCTGATGGAGGGCTGATAGCAGGAATGTCTCGGCGGAAATGGCCCGCCATGCTGGTCAACACTCAGTGTCGCAAATGAGGACTGGCTTGTGGATGACGTAAGCAACAAGAAGAGAATGTGTGCATGACCAAGACAAATGTCTGAATGGTAGCAATAGACAATAGGTGCAGGAGTAGGCCATTCAGCCATTCGAACCAGCACTGCCATTCACTGTGATCATGGCTGATCATCCACAATCAGTACCCCGTTCCTGCCTTCTCCCCATATCACTTGACTCCGCTATCTTTAACAGCTCTATCTAACTCTCTCTTGAAAGCATCCAGAGAATCGGCCTCCACTGCCTTCTGAGGCAGAGAATTCCACAGATTCACAACTCTCTGGGTGAAAATGTTTTTCCTCGTCTCTGTTCTAAATGGCTTACCCCTTATTCTTAAACTGTGGCCCCTGGTTCTGGACTCCCCCAACATCGGGAACATGTTCCCTGCCTCTAGCATGTCCAATCCCTTAATAATCTTATATATTTCAATAAGATTCTCTCTCATCCTTCTAAATTCCAGTGTATACAAGCCCAGTCGCTCCATTCTTTCAAACAAGTAGTCTGATGACGGTACACAAAAGTACTGGAGAAACTCAGCGGGTGCAGCAGCATCTATGGAGCGAAGGAAACAGGCAACGTTTCGGGCCGAAACGTTGCCTGTTTCCTTCGCTCCATTGATGCTGCTGCACCCGCTGAGTTTCTCCAGTACTTTTGTGTACCTTCGATTTTCCAGCATCTGCAGTTCCTTCTTTAACAAGTAGTCTGATGACGTTAGGCATTCCAACCGAGGTTAAATATCAAGGCTATGCAGCAACAGGCCACAGGAAAGTATCTCCCTCCTGTATTTCCAGGAATAGTAATCACACGGTCTGCTAAATACGCTATTTATCTTTGACCTCACACATGTTTGAAGTGTCATAAGCACCTCAGCTGTTGCAGTCTGTCGCTGGGTCGAATTACAGCAGAACTCATGTCTACAAGTTTAAGGGTCATCCAAAGGAGCCTCGGGACAGAAGGCTTTCATTGCCGTGCTCCTGTTGTTCCAGTCCCAACTTCAAATGACAATTCAGCTGTTTTTTTCTCACCGAGGATTTCTCCCCATTCGCCGACATTGGGCTGTGAGATTGGACAGCACAGCGAACATAAGCATAGATTTAATTTTGGAAAGCAGCATAGTTGTAAAATAAAATTAGGGATTAAATGCAAAATGCGAAGTCAGTTAGCTGTTGCCTCTTTACACAACTGCCCAAAAGTTATTTGTAACCTGTATCTTCACACAGAATGTGTGAGGGAAATGTCACCTATCTGAACCAGACACCTCATTTATTTAGAGTCATAGAGTCATACAAGCGCTTCTGCCCAGCTTGCCCACGCTGACCAACATGTCCCAGCTACACTAGTCCCACCTGCCCGCGTTTGGCCCATATCCCTCTAACCCTGTCCTATCCATGTTGCTGTCTAAACGTTTCTTAAACGTTGTGATAGTTCTTGCCTCAACTACCTCCTCTGATAGCTCGTTCCATATATCTACCACCCTTTGTGCAAAAAGGTTACCTCTCAGGCTCCTATTAAATCTTTCCCCCCTCACCTTTATGGGAAGGTGAGATTGATAACCCGATGGTTAGGGTTAGGGTTAGGGTTAGGGCTATGGCTAGGGCTAGGGCTAAGGTTAGGATGGAGGCAGAAGTGGACGGAGGCAGGCGCTGCACAAGGGCCCGGTGAGAAGACCCGGGGACCTTATCATCCATGCCATCGAGGCCAGCTGAGGGAGGTATTAATCCGTCACTTACCTTCGATCTCCTGGACTCCAGCTCCATCTCCAGCCAGACACAAAGGCCCTCTTCAGCCCTTGTTCCCAGCCCCCACCGGGGAACAAGGGCAGAAGAGTACCAGGCATGGAGAGGGACATCAGGTCACGGGAAGAGGCGACGCCTGCAGCAGGCCTTTGCAACCAGCTCCAGCTCCAGCCAGACACAAAGGCCTGGAGCTGGAGCTGGAGCTCGATGGAGATCGGGGGTTAACTTACGGAGGTGGCCGTGACGGGTATCGTGGCTGAAGCCTTTAGCCCAGGATGGCCTCGCCGGGAGGCCATGCCTGGCCATATAATTTGGACGATTGGCACATCCAGAACAAATCAAAAAAGAACGAATTTTTCTTTATTTTCTAAGAGTTCCGCACCGTTCGGAGGTGGTGCTGATTAAAGGTACGTACCCGCTATGCAGCAAGAAGCGGAGTTTTCACACACTTCTCGTCCTGTGAATCAGGAGAAATTCACAAGGTAGGTAACTTTCGAATTCCGCGGTCTTTTGAGGTCGGAAGTTCACGTCTATTCTATTTATAGCCATGTGGGACGGCTCAACAAAGGTGCGTGACGGTAAATGACGGCAATTGTCAGGGGCAAGAAATTTTTGAAAAAAACGGTAAGATTTATAATTGTCAAGAATAGAGGAATTTTGTTAACGGTGATAAATATTTTAATTATTAATACCTAACGTTTAAAAGTATTTTCATTTCAGTTAGATCCCCCATTAAATAAATATGCCGACTTGAAATTTCAATAGTAACCATCGGGACATGTGGTTTTGAGGGGGGGGAAGGGGGCATTGAACATCGGGAAAAAAAAAAAATAACACTTTATTCATTTAGGGTTTAATCTTTATTAATGAGGATTATGTTTATTAACAATATAAAAAAAGAAGAAATGGGATAGAATTATGGATTTTCCTTATATACAGCATCAAAGTAGCAGGACACCAAAGTAGACACTGAAGAATCACCCTCCTATATCATCATTTTTGTATTAGTTGAATCCATTTAAACATATTTATATGATTTTGTGTTTAATTTTGTTTTGGTGTTTAATTTTCTTTAACTGGATTTTATAAATTTAATTTTTGTAATTTTTCTGAAGGTTTACACTATAATAGTTTTGGAATAATATTCCAATGTGAAGAACTGGAGGCGAGAAGAGACCAGGAGGATTCAGGTCTGGCAACAAATTACCTCAGGGTGTTTAAGAAGGAACTGCAGATGCTGGAAAATCGAAGGTACACAAAAATGCTGGAGAAACTCAGCGGGTGCAGCAGCATCTATGGAGCGAAGGAAAAACAAAGGACAAAGGACAAAGGACAAAGGACATTTATTGTCACATACACCAAATGTGTCTGAAGAAGGGTTTGGTTTAGGCCCGAAAGTCTGAAGAAGGGTTTGGTTTAGGCCCGAAACGTTGCCTATTTCCTTTGCTCCATAGATGCTGCTGCACCCGCTGAGTTTCTCCAGCATTTTTGTGTACCTCAGACATGGTGGTGCCCCAGTCGGCCCATTGTTGGCTAGGGATGGGTGTGATCTCAAGAGGGATTATGTGGTGAACAGTGGAACTGGTTAGATGACTAGGGTGGAGGAACAGGGGAAGGGAAGTAAAATACATAAATACGTAACATTTATTAGAGGTTACAGGGAGAAGGCAGGAGAATGGGGTTAGGAGGGAGAGATAGATCAACCATGTTTGAATGGCGTAGACGATGGGCCGAATGGCCTAATTCTACTATTCCTTATGATGCTGCCTGACCCACTGATGACAGCCCATATGCCTGAGGATGTGTAGCTCCGCTGAATGTCAAAGCATGTTTGGGAGCAGGGCATGGTGCTTCCAGCAGGATGGACAGCACAGTGCAAGATCACAGCCATCAGGAACCTGTTTCAGTGCCGAGTTTTTGCTGAGTGTTTGGGGGACGTAGAGGAGCATCGCGGGCAGAAATTGCTCGTTGTCAGGGTGCTTGGTCCCGTCCCAGGGCTCGTGCATATTTAATTAGTTTAGTTTAGAGATACAGCATGGAAACAGGCTCTTCGGCCCACTGAGTCCATGCCAAACATCGATCACCGGTTCTCACTAGTTCAAGAGTTCCCAAGGTCAGGATCAAACCGGGTCTGGCATTGTGATACAGCAGTTCTTTTGTTGCACCACTATGCCGCCGAAGGAGCATGAAGCAGCAAGAATCTGAAGAATGTGCTGATGTGGTTAAATGATGTGGGGGAACCAGGCGTGGGGGAGCTGCCATGAGTGGGTGGTAGGAAGAACAAAGGAGGATCCGGCGCAGGATACTTTGTAACTTTGTCGACGCCCTTTATGTTGTGACTCTGCATACCTGGGGTAAGCAAAACAAAGAATAGCACTGTGATTTGTCACATGTGACAATAAAGTATTAATTCATTCAGAGTTACAAAATAAATGTAGGAAAAAATAATTTAGATGCTTCAGTTAGATGCAATCGAGATTTGAATGATCAAACTCCAAGCCCATAATTAACCCTGTCTTCATGACTGTTGTCCCGGTGATCCCAGCCCCTGACACCATCGTTGTCCCAGTTTTGGCCAAATCGCATCGTCCCAACTGATAACAACCCGCATAAAAGAAAGGTTGGGGTTAAAGAAATACCTGGATAGCTGCCTGTCTGCATCATTGTTGGTCCAACTGAAAAAAATACTTAATGGACTCTTCTACTAAAAGGCCACTGGCATCGGAGTGGAGCGTTACCAGGACCTGTCCTTTCCCTCATCACTGTCCCTCTCTTCCCTGGGGAAGTCCAGGACAAGGGGTCACAGCTTGAGGATAAGGGGGAAATCCTTTAAGACCGAGATGAGGAAAAACCTTTTCACACAGAGAGTGGTGAATCTCTGGAACTCTCTGCCACAGAGGGTAGTTGAGGCCAGTTCATTGGCTATATTTAAGAGGGAGTTAGATGTGGCCCTTGTGGCTAAAGGGATCAGGGGGTATGGAGAGAAGGCAGGTACGGGATACTGAGTTGGATGATCAGCCATGATCATATTGAATGGCGGTGCAGGCTCGAAGGGCCGAATGGCCTACTCCTGCACCTATTTTCTATGTATCTATGTATCTCTCAGAATAGGCAGGACCTGAGAATACACAGGCCTTGAAGTTACTGGTGCCTAATCCAAAGTCATGTAACAACAGAGTGCTATTTATAGAGAAGAATTTTGACATGAACATATTCCAGCTATCGGCATTATGGGTATTCAAATAGCGTGGATTCTTCTTTCCTTGTTAACGGGGTGTCCAGCGGGCACTGTGAGCTTATAAAATATTACATTCAATGTCTGAATTTATACTAACACACAAAATATTTAACTCAATTCTTCTGACGCTTCTGATGAATTATGTTGTTATTCTGTGAATGTTATCTGTGTAAAGATAATTAATACCCCTGACTAATGGATGGCACTGGGAATAAACATGCTGAATACTTCTTGACCAACAGTTTGATATCAGGGCACATGCCTTTCAACAAAGAACACTGATGTGTAATTAGCATTGCTCAACCACAGCTCTTTGCTTCATCCTCATGTGGTGTTGGGGTCCAGCACTTTCTAACAGTATTTATCCCTGTAACAGTGTTTATCCCTCTTCTTGTTTCTGAATGCCAAGCCTTATTAAATGGACAGCACAACGTTCCAGAGCCTAGCCCTCCTGATTGTTGAATTGCTTATCTCTCAATATCATAGTCGGACAGACTGAGACTTTCACCATGTTCTTTCAGTCTGCTCAGGTCATTATCAGATATAAATGCACTTTGTTTAATACATTAGAATCTACGCTGCGTCTCGTATTGTAATATCACATGCTGGGTTGGGGGGTCTGCTGTTATAATGTACAGTGTATTTTCAAAATTACGAAACAATTACTGATGAATGAAATTTAAGAAACCATTTGATACAATTAGTTTTTATTCTGCCCCATTTTATGAATGGTTTTGCTCAGAGTGAGTAGACGTATATGTTTCTACTTATGACAAGTCCGTCACTACGGAATAGTCAGCAACAAATCTAACAATGAACTCGGCAGAAGCTTTTTTACGCAAAGAACATTGAGAAGGAGGGATTTCTTGTGGCAGGGAGTGGTTGAGGTTATAGACACATATAAAGGGAGATTGAAAAACAACACGAGCAAGAAAAATGGTTGAAATCTTCAGTCATCAAACAGTTGTTGCCACCTATAATCCTGTGAGGTGAAGAAGTGGATAGTGTCACCTGTCACAGGAACAGGCATCAACTGAGGAGTTTCAGAAGGCTGAAGCTGATGGTTTAACAGAGGGAACATCACAGGCCCAGTTGCAAAACGTTTAAGAAGGAACTGCAGATACCTCCCCCCCTTGACTCCCTTCAAGGACCCAAGCAGTCTTTCCAGGTGCAGCAGAGGTTCACCAGCACCGTCTCCAACCTCATCTATTGCATCCACTGCTCTAGATGTCAGCTGCTCTACATCGGTGAGACCAAGCGTAGGCTTGGCGATTGCTTCGCCGAACACCTCCGCTCGGTCCGCAATAATCAACCTGATCTCCCGGTGGCTCCCCCTCCCATTCCGAATCCGACCTTTCTGTCCTGGGCCTCCTCCATGGCCAGGACCACCATAAATTGGAGGAGCAGCACCTCATATTTCGCTTGGGCAGTTTGCACCCCAGCGGTATGAACATTGACTTCTCTAATTTCAGGGTGTCCCTAGTTTTTTTTCCCCTTCTCAGCTCTCCGTCAGCCCACTGGCTCCTCCTCTTCCTTTCTTCTTCCCACCCCCTCCACCCTCACATCAGTCTGAAGAAGGGTTTCGACCCGAAACATTGCCTATTTCCTTCGCTCCATAGATGCTGCCTCATCCGCTGAGTTTCTCCAGCATTTTTGTCTACCCCAGTTGCAAATCTTCAGGTTCAATAATGCTACAAAGAGCAGCAGCTAGTGGCGACCAGGCCCTGGGAGGGAGGATTATCTGACGATCAAAACATCTTGCAGACTTTTTGTTGAAGTGGGAATGCACATTTGTCAACATTTTATGTTGAATGCCTGGCAGTTTCTATTATGAAATAGTTTGAATTGCATTGACATTCTGCATGTAAGTTCATTTGGGTTTATTGGAATACTGTTATTGACACTGTTATATTGAATGTTGAAATTGGACCATTTGTGAACAACAAAAGGAAGGATGTAAGAGGTGTAGCAACTTCTCATGATAATTGCAACGTCTGTAAGCGTAAACTGTTTGTACGCCAGAGACAACTACTGGCATGGTGGCCTAGTGGAAGAGCTGCTGCCTTACAGTGCCAGAGACCTGGGTTTGATTCTGACTATCGGTGCTGTCTGTATGGAGTTTGCACGTTCTCCCCCTGACCTGAGTGGGTTTTCTCTGAAAGCTTTGTTTTCCTCCCACACTCCAATGACATACAAAACATATGAGGGTGAATTGAAGAGATTGATATAGTGATAGATATATAGTCAAGAGATAGAGCAATGGGCTCTGTGACCCCTCCAGTCCATGCTCACTCTCAGCTGCCCATTTACACAAATCCTATGCTAATCCCATTTAGACAAGACAGGAGGAGGTTTGAGTGGAGAATAAATCCCAGCATAGTCTGTTTGGACTGACTAGCCTGTATTTTGGCCACATTCATCAGTTCACAAGTTCATAAATTTATACGTGGCATAGATGACGATGCGGAATTTGTGAAGAATACGCTACTGATGTCAACATAATGCAGTGTGGTGTCTGAAAGGGGCTAACAATTTATGTTTTTTTCTCAGAACACTGCCTTGTCTCTGAGACATGGATCGCTCTTGTGGGAAAAAATGGCATTTGTGGAAGCTTGAAAGAAACACATTTTAGGTTTCTTGTGCGAGAGGAAGAACTGGCAGCCAAGGTGTAAGAGCTAGGTGGTCCATTGTAGACAGGCAGCCAACAACAATGTGGGTTTTATTCCATTAGTTAGTTCATCATGGGGATGATCAGCCATAATCACATTGAATGGTGGTGCTGGCTCGAAGGGCCGAATGGCCTACTCCTGCACCTATTGTCTATCAATGATCTGTAGGATGGATGCAAGTAACTCACCAAATGAGTGATAATATTGGAAGAAGGAATATTGAAAGAGCAGTAAGTAGAATTTAAGATGCTATTTTAACCGGTTTAACAATGTGGCACTGAAGTCTTTCAATTTGTCTGTTGATGAGACAATGAAAAAGGTTGTCAAAGCCTTTGGGACCTGCTTGAACCCTTCATAGAAAGAAAGTGGACAGATTCAAGTTTTTAATCGACTTCAGGGAAATGGGAAGATATTAGCACATACTTGACTGAACTGAACTTGCAGACTGCTAGTAGCACATATTACTGCTGCTACTTCTACCTTTCATACCCTCAGTGTTAGCCATTGCTTTATGACTGTCATGTCTTTCAGAGAAATGTGAGGTATTGCATTTTGGGAGCACTAACATGGGCAGCACCTATGCAGGTTCTGGGGCATGCTGTAGAGCAGAGGAATCTAGGAATGCAAGTGCATAGTTTATTGAAAGTGGCATCACAGTTAGATAGGGTGGTCATAGAAACATAGAAAATAGGTGAGGGTGTAGGCCATTCAGCCCTTGGAGCCAGCACCGCCATTCAATATGATCATGGCTGATCATCCAAAATCAGTATCCCGTTCCTGCTTTTTCCCCATATCCCTTTATTCCTTTAGCCCTAAGAGTTATATCCACAGTGCCCTCCATAATGTTTGGGACAAAGACCCATAATTTATTTATTTGCCTCTGTACACAATTTGAGATTTGTAATAGAAAAAAATCACATATGGTTAAAGTGCACATTTTAATAAAGGCCATTTTTATACATTTTTGGTTCACCATGTAGAGATGACAGCAGTGTTTATACATAGTCCCCCCCATTTCAGGGCACCATAATGTTTGGAACACAGCAATGTCATGTAAATGAAAGTAGTCATGTTTAGCATTTTGTTGCATATCCTTTGCATGCAATGACTGCTTGAAGTCTGCGATTCATGGACATCACCAGTTGCTGGGTGTCTTCTCTGATGATGCTCTGCCAGGCCTGTATTGCAGACATCTTTAGCTTATGGTTATTTTGGGGGCTAGTTCTCTTCAATTTTTTCTTCAGCATATAAAAGGCATGCTCAATTGGGTTCAGATCGGGTGATTGACTTGGCAACTCAAGAATTGAGCATTATTTAGCATTGAAACACTCCTTTGTTGCTTTAGAAGTATGTTTGGGATCATTGTCTTGCTGTAGAATGAACTGCCAATGAGTTTTGAGGCATCTGTTTGAACTTGAGCAGCTAGGATATGTCTATACTCTTCAGAATTCATTATGCTACTACCATCAATAGCATCATCAATGTATCATCAATGAAGATAAGTGAGCCAGTACCTTCAGCAGCCATATATGCCCAGGCCATAACACCCCCACCACCGTGTTTCACAGATGAGGTGGTATGCTTTGCATCTTGGGCAGTTCCTTCTCTCCTCCATACTTTGCGCTTTCCATCACTCTGATATAAGTTAATCTTCGTCTCATCTGTTCACAAGACCTTTTTCCAGAACTGTGGTTGCTCTTTTAAGTACTTCTTGGCAAACTGTAACTTGGCCATCCTATTTTTGTGGCTAATCAGTGGTTTGCATCTTGCAGTGTACCCTCTGTATTTCTGTTCATGAAGTCTTCTGTGGACAGTGGTCATTGACAAATCCACACCTGACTCTTGAAGAGTGTTTTCTTTATTATAGAGATAATTCTTGTCATCAGCTGTGGAGGTCTTCCTTGGCCTGCCAGTCCCTTTGCGATTAGTAAGCTCACCAATGCTCTCTTTCTTCTTAATGATGTTCCAAACAGTTGATTTTGGTAAGCCTAAGGTTTGACTGATGTCTCTAACAGTTTTATTCTTGTTTCTCAATCTCATAATGGCTTATTTGACTTTTTTTGGCACAACTTTGATCCTTATGTTGATAAACAGCAATAAAAGTTCCCAAAGGTGATGGAAAGACTGGAGGAAAGACTTCTTCTTCTTCTTCTTGTAGGATTCCGGCAGTGTAGACGCTGCTAAGCGTATTACTGCCCTCCACAGGTCAAAGTTTGAACTAAATTCTTACATACAGTCCTGTAACTTGCAGGAATTGAAGAACAGCCCTGGATATCAGTTGATGTTTCTCATTGTGTCCAAACAAAGATAAAACAGAAAAAGCCTCAACTCCAAGTCCTGTCAGTCTAACAAATAATACTTTTCTTTCTACCCTATACTTTTTACATTCTAGGAAAACATGCTTAACTGTCTCATTACTCCCACATTCACACAAGCCAGAAACATGTTTCCCTACAATGCACAAATAGTAATTTAACCCACAGTGTCCCAACCTCAATCTACACAGTTTAACTGAGTCCCTACGGGACAGAGATGTACAGAAACATATTTTCCTAACTTCAGATTGTATAGAAAAGTAGTGTCTACCCCTGACTTCCATTTCCCATCCTCTCTGCCATTCTTTTGTTAAGCCCTCTTTAATTATTTCTCTCAGTTCCACTCTCCCCAATGATACATGGATATCTATTTCTCTTCTTAAACTCTCCTTTGCTATGAGGTCCACCTGTTCATTCCCCCTCACCCCAGCATGCCCGGGAACCCAGCAAAAAGTGATGTTACACGCAAACCCAATTCTAGAAAACACACTCAAGATTTCATTTAGAATGTCAGGACGAGCTTTAGATTTCCCTACTCTTAATGTTTCAAGAGCAGCTGCAGAATCAGAACAGATAATGACTTCTCTAAAACTGGCTTCCTCAATCCACCATAGAGCCCATTGAATTGCCATTAATTCAGTCGTGAGAACAGAACTTCCATCAGAAATGCGCCGGCCAATCTTCAACCCAAGCTGCTCCACATACACTCCAAACCCAGCTCTCCCACTAACTGGATCTTTAGATCCATCTGTAAAAACAATCAAAGTACTCTCACTGATTGAATTAAGATATTCCACTATTCTTGGAGTCACCTCGCGCTTATCTTTTTCCTGAAGAAAAGCAAGCTCAATAAACAGTTCAGGAAGAACCCAATAGGGCACAGGTAGCCTTATTGTATGCTCTATAATACCCCCTTGTTCCAAACCCAGCTTCCTAGCCCACTGATTTATAATGACAAAAAATGTGTTATATTTGTTACCATCATCAACCTCTTGCAACAAACACCTTGCTGGGAAGGTATCATTACACCCACAAAGTTTAGCCCAGTAATGTAACCCTAGCTTAATGCGCCTTAACCATAAGGGCATTTCTCCCATTTCAACAATCAGGGCAGGGACTGGGGAAGTCCTGAAGGCTCCACAGCAAAGCCTCAAAGCCTTTGCCTGCAACACATCTAGCCTAGCCAGAACAGTTTTAGACGCAGACCCATACACAAAACACCCATAGTCAAGAGAAGATCTGATCATGGCCTGATAAATTAGCAACATTGTCTCCCTGTTGGCCCCCCACTCACACCCAACCAGACTTCTCATAACATTCAGAACTTTTTCACACTTCAACACAATTTTACCTACATGCACAGCCCAAGTCATACGCTCTTCAAACCAAACACCCAAAAACTTAAAAACCTTTACCTTCTCCAATAGAGACCCATACATATACAGCCCTAACTTAGGTAACTTTCTTTTAAAACCAAATACCATATATTTAGTCTTAGAGGCAGAGATTTTAAAGCCCCATGTGTTCCCCCATTCCTCTACAGACACTAACACTCTTTGAATCTGTTTTAAAACAAACTCTACATTACAACCTCTTTTCCAGATGGCCCCGTCATCTGCAAACAAAGACAGACCAAATCCTCTCTAATTTACAAAATATGTCATTTATCATGATATTAAATAAAACTGGACTGATAACACTTCCCTGCGGGGTTCCATTCTCTATTTCTACAGACTCCGATCTGACACTACCAACCATTACTTGTATTGTTCTATTCAATAAAAAATCCTTAATCCAGTTGAACATTCGTCCCCTGATTCCCAAGTCAAAAATTTTAATCATTAATCCCTCCTTCCACAAAGAATCATATGCCTTCTCAATATCAAGGAAAACACTCACTACTGTTTCCTTGCTTCTAAATGCCCTTTTAATATCCTGATCCAAAACTGATACAGACTCCATTGTAGACCTTCCATTCCTAAAGCCATTCTGTACATCAACAAATAGTCTGGAGGAAAGACTAGGCGCTGAGAGCTCTCTTATACTTGCATTAAGGAGGCAATTAAACACACCTGAGCAATTACAAACACCTGTGAAGCCATGTGTCCCAAACATTATGGTGCCCTGAAATGGGGGGACTATGTATAAGCACAGTTGTAATTTCTACATGGTGAAACCAAAATGTATAAAAATGGCCTTTAATAAAATCTGACAATGTGCACTTTAACCACACGTGATATTTTCTATTACAAATCTTAAATTGTGGAATACAGAGGCAGATAATTAAATTATGGGTCTTTGTCCCAAACATTATGGAGGGCACTGTAACTCTCTCTTGAAAGGCTTTTGGCACATTGGTCTTCATCAGTCAGAGCATTGAGTATAGAAGTTGGGAGGTCATGTTGCAGTCGAATAAGACGGTGGTGAGGCCGCATTTAGAGTACTGTGTCCAGTTTTGGGCACCATGTTAGAGGATAGATGTTGTCAAGCTGGAAATGGTGCAAAGAAGATTCACGAGGATGTTGCCCGGACTCTAGGCCCTGAGCTATAGGGAGCGGTCTAGGACTCTATTGCTTGGAGCGCAGGAGGATGAAGGGTCATCTTATAGAGGTGTATAAAATCATGAGAGGAATAGATCGGGTAGACGCATAGAGTCTCTTGCCCAGAGTAGGGGAATCGAGAATCAGAGGACATAGGTTTAAGGTGAAGGGGGCAAAATTTTAATAGGAATCTGAAGTGTAACTTTTTCACACAAAGGTGTGGTAGGTGTACGGAACGTGCTGCTAGAGGAGGTAATTGTGGCAGGTACTATCTCAATGTTTAAGAAACACTAGACTAAGTGGGACCCGTTGGGTCCCTGTCACATGGGAGGCCTTGTCCCCAATGCAACCTGTTCCCCAACTCAATATTCCACCACTCACCCATAGCACCCAACTGTGCAGGCACGGCTCATTTCCCTTCATCCCCCAGCACTCCCTCCCCCTCCTCTTAATCCTCCCTCTTCTTAATCCTCCCTCTCCTCCTCCCCTCCCCAATCCCTCCTTCACCTCTCCCTCCCTCTCCTTTCCCCTACCCTCAATCACTCCCTCCATCCTCTCCCCTCCCTACCCCTTCCTATTCCCCTATCCCTCACTCCTCACCTCCTCTATGCCCCCCACTACCCCTCCTGACCTCCCCCACTGCCTCATGTCCCTCTATTCCCCACTCCCTACTCCCCCCCCTCCCCCTCCTCTCCCTCTATTCCCCCTCCTCCCCCAGTACTCCCTCCCCCCTCCTCTTCACCCTTCCTCTTCTTTCCCCTCTCCTCCTCCCCTCCCCCAATCCATCCCTCAACTCTCCCTCTCCTCGCTGCGGGCCAAGTCCTCCGGTGGCTGCAGTGTGGCTGTGGCTGCAGCTGTGCCCTCCAGTAACTGTGACTATCCCCTCCGGACGCTGCTGACTGACTGAGATGCTGGGCGAGGCGGGTACCGCCTTTCCCTTTCACTTGGAATAATCTCCACGCTGTGGGCCATGTCCTCCAGTGGCTCCGGGCGAGATGGCGCTGCCGGTGACTGACACCGGACGTGGCAAATCAGTGTGGAGATGGTGCAAGAAGGGGCGTCGCCATCCCGGCCGTGGCGGTGACTGACAGGAGAGGAGACCAATCTGTGCATGCGCGGTTTTTATGATTTTTAAACCTTAATAACTTTTGGAATATACGATTGATCAGAACAAACCTTGGTGCACTTGCAGCACAGGAGAATGGTGAGTAAGGTGGTGAAAAATCATAGTGCTATCGTGTACCATTTTTGTCCAAATAGAAAAACCACGCAAACCAGAAGATAACAAGATCAGAGTTTTATTTATATACTAGACTAAGTGGGATCCGTTGGGTCCCATGTTCACACGGGAGGGCTGGTCCCCAATGTAATATTCCACCTCTCCACCAATTCCAATATTGGTGGCCAGTGGGTGGGGGGGCTTTCTGGAGTGCTAGTATGGGTGTTGTGGGCTGAAGGGACTGGTTTCCAGAGGGCTAGTATGGACATTGTGGGCCGAATGCATTCTTGGGCTGGCAGCTCAGTCACTCGGGCCCGGTGGGCTGGCAGCTCAGTCACTCGGGCCTGGTGGGCTGGCAGTTGACTCGTGGCTGGTGGGCTGGCAGTTGACTCACTCACGGCTGGTGGGCTGGCAGTTGACTCACTCACGGTTGGTGAGCTCACACACACACCCTCCATCACACACACACCCTCCATCACACACACACCCTCCATCACACACACACCCTCCATCACACACACACCCTCGATCACACACACACACTCCATCTCACAGACACACACAGACACACACCCTCCATCTCACACACACACACACCCACCATCTCACACACATACCATCTCACACACACACCATCTCTCATACACACACCATCTCACACACACACCATCTCTCAGACACACACACCATCCATCATACACTCGCATGCACCATATATATGACAGTAAAACTCTTGAATCTACTCACGTGGTTGAGCACGGCCTCTCCTCTGATCGCGACATTCAGTTCAAGCAGCACAGTGCAGACCAACCCTTCAATTCAGTTCAAGCAGCACAGTGCAGAACAACCCTTCACTTCAGTTCAAGCAGCACAGTGCAGACCTAACCTTCAATTCAGTTCAAGCAACACAGTGCAGACTCACAGTTCAGTTCACTCACGGCGTAGACTCACAGTTCTGGACTCAACTCTCACTCAGTCTTCTGGGGTGACTGACTCACGTCCGGCCTCTGGGGCTTTATTCTCCTGGCCCCCGGAAGGGGTGTTATCTTCATCATGGTGACTGTAGGCGAGAAGTCCAATCTGCTGATCTCACAATTTTTTTAACATTTATAATTTTTTTATTATTTCACTGATCGGAAAAAACCTTGGGACGGTTGGAGGAGAGGAGGACGGTAAGGAAGATGGCGAAAAAATCATAGTGATATAGGGTAGCATTTTTTCTAAAATTTATTTACAACGTAGACAGGAAGTGGTCAAGATGAGACTTTTAGTAATAGTATAGATATACTAGACCAAGTGCGACCTGTTGGACCCGTCCCCCAAAGCGGGGGGGGGGGGTGGGTGGGGGGAGGCACGGCATCACACGGGAGGCACATTGGTCCCGCAACGCAACCTGTTCCCCAATGTAAGATTCCACCACTCACCCATTAGGTCCCTGTCACATGGGAGGTCTGGTCCCTCAATGCAACCTGTTCCCCAATGTCAGATTCCACCACTCACCCATTCCCCAATGAAACCCATTCCCACAATGCAATATTCCGCCACTAGCACATAGCCCCCCAACTGTGCAGGTCAATTTAAACGTTTAAAAAAAAATGCAATTGCACTAAGATTTAATGTGATGTAGGTGCCACCGACAAGGCCATCCTTTGTATTCCAAATCTAATCATTAAACTTTGTTAAAGAAGGAACTGCAGATGCTGGAAAATTGAAGGTACACAAAAATGCTGGAGAAACTCAGCGGGCGCAGCAGCATCTATGGAGCGAAGGAAATAGGCAACGTTTCGGGCCGAAACCCTTCTTCAGACTCCTTCTTCACCCGCTGAGTTTCTCCAGCATTTTTGTGTACCATTAAACTTTGTTATGCTGGGTTAGGCTGGCAGATTCTTCCCCTTTGTTATCCAAATCTAATCATTAAACTTTGCTGTGCTGGGTTAGGCTGGCAGATTCTTTCCCTGAAGGACATTTGGTGTGAAGGACTCAGTGTTCTGGGATAGAAACATTGTAGCCGGTAGGGTATTGTGACATCATAAATGCCTAACTGCCAGTGCAGATTTGAAGAAATCCAACTTTTAAATGTCACTTTTAAACGTTTAAATCTCCCCCACTACATCCCTCTCCTTACAACAGAGATCAGCAGCAGAGAGCAGCAGAGATCACATTGTGATGTCATTTCCAGTGTTCGGAATCTTCACGGCAGCTTGTGTAAATTAGATCCCATTGTGATTGGATGACTGTGAGGTGGCATTGTGACATCATCACTGGAAGCTGCTGGAAGAGTCTCCCTGTCAAAGGCAGTTATTTTTTTCAGTTGGCTTAAACATTTTTTTAATATCAATAACGTTTGAAATATAACATCAAATCTGAAGGAAACTTGATCAGATCGCCGATGGGAAAAATCTGAGTAATATTCTGCAAACATTTCAGCGCTACCACATACCGTTTTGGTGAAGATACAATTACACGTACACACACATACACACACACACACATACACACACACACACACACACACACACACACACACACACACACACACACACACACACACACACACACACACACACACACACACACACACACACACACACACACACACGCACACACACATACATACACAACATGACTTTTAATAGTATATAGATAGATTATATATATATATATATATATATATATATATAAAGAAGATAGTGGCGCACGCAGGTATCAAACCCGGCGTTCGGAAGCCGCGGTCACGTGACTCGGGAGGGGCTGCTAGTTTTCGCGCGGTTTTGGTTTCGCGCGGCAGTTCAATGCTGACCACCGTTGTGGCCAGACGTGTTGTGAGAGCCTGTGAACTGAGAAATGATTTTCTGAATAAAAATACGTTTGAAAACTCAGTTGTCGTTCTTGCAACCGCCAAATTTGTGACCCCGACCTGTCTAGCTGTCATTAGACAAGCAGATCATGCAGGAGGACTACGTTCCTGCAGAATCGGCCGGCACGCGGCAGGACTCACCGGGCTTCAAATTGCCATCGTTTTGGCCCGATCAACCTCAGGTGTGGTTCGCCCACGTTGAGGCACAGTTTCACCTCCATCGTATCATAGCAGACAATACCATGTACTTCCATGTGGTGGGAGCTTTGCCACAAGACTGTGCCTCGAGGCTGTTGCCTTACATCAGGGACCCGCTGACCATCGCCAAGTACGAAGGGCTGAAGGCCCTGCTGCTCCACACTTTCGGTCTCAGTCGCAGAGACAGGGCGGCGAAGATACTACACATGGACAGTGTTGGCGATCGGTGGCCATCCACCATCATGGCGAAGATGTTAGCCCTAATGGACGGGCACTGCCGATGTCTGCTCTTCGAACAGGCGTTCCTGGAGCAGATGCCTGACGAAGTCCGACTGATGCTCGCCGGAGCTGATTTCAGCGACCCCCAGCACCTCGCGGAGAGAGCTGACGAATTGTGGGCATACAGACGACGGGACCTTTGTGCCTTCACCCGCTCCCCTGTCACCCGCTCCCCAACCGAGACGACATCGGGAGGAAGAAGAAGCCCAGCCCAGCGCCGAAGAAGCATCGCCGCTTCCAGTGGTCTACAGCCGACGTCGTTGGTGCTACTACCATCAGCGCTATGGACCCGAAGCCCGAAGATGCCGTAGAAGCTCTGCTCGTTTCAGGGAAATGCCTCGGCCAATCGTCCATAGAGGCGAACGCGATCGGCCCAAACGAACGCCTCTACATCCGTGATCGCCACTCCGGCCACCGTTTCCTGGTGGACTCCGGTGCCCATGCCAGCATCCTGCCTCCGAGCGCCCGAGATACTCGCGTCGGTAAGGTAGGACCCGTCCTCTCGGCTGTTAACGGGAGCGACATTCGCAATTACGGTACGCGGACCCTGGACTTAAATTTTGACCCGCCCGTATAGGTGGAAGTTCACCGTTGGTGACGTCGCCCAACCGATCCTGGGGGCCGATTTCTTGCGCGCGTTCTCCCTGTTAGTCGATGTGCGATGCGGACGCATGGTCCCTGTGTCGGACCTGTGCCCTGCCAAGCCGCGTAATCCATCCACGCCCCTACAGCAACTCGACGAGGTAGCTGAGATCCAGCAACCTTTCGCAGCCCTTCTCACTGAATTCCCAGGGTTGCTCACACCCCGGTTCGATGGGTCCGTGCCCCGTCATGGCATGGTCCACCACATTCCCACCGAGGGCCCACCGGTTCACGCCCGCGCGTGCCGCCTCCCATCCGATAAACTGCGCATCGCACGAGACGAGTTCCAGCTTATGGAAGACATGGGGATTGTCCGGCGGTCGGATAGCCCTTGGGCTTCCGCTCTGCACATGGTACCCAAAGCGTCGGGGGTTGGAGACCTTGCGGTGATTACAGGCGTCTCAGCTGCGGGAGCCAAGATCGCCCTGACAACGGAAGGTTCGAGTGCCCCGACCGCAGGAGAACAAAGAAAGGAAGAACTTTTTTTGCCTTCCATCACAGTGAGGAATGTGGGGGAGTCACATAACTCAGCAGGTCAGGCAGCATCTCTGGAGAAAAAGAATAGGTGATGTTTCAGTTGGAACCTTTCTTAAGACTGCTTCAGACTGCAGATTGTCCCTGCAGCCTTTCTTTTGCCTTTCAGCCAGTTTCCCTCATCATTAACATGCCTCCAATTTAATGTTAGTCAGCTTTAGCAAACCGTCTCCTATGGGGGACAATATCAAAGTCATTGCAAGTCTACACGTATAACATCTGTGGACATTTCCTGTCTGTTACTTTTATCATCCCTTCAAAACATTCCATCAGGCCTGGGTCTGAAGAAGGGTCTTGACCCGAAACGTCACCCATTCCTTCTCTCCAGAGTTGCTGCCTGTCCCGCTGAGTTACCCCAGCATTTTGTGTCTATAGGCTGTGGGCCGAGCATCAAAAATGTGTCTAGAAATCAGTTTTCGTGACCCGTCACCAAACTACATGAAATTTTCCACAGATTTAGATGAAATATAATTGAGAAGGAAGTCATAACTCGTCGGTGCCAAACGTTGCACATTAATTAATTAAACTAATTAGAAAATGAGATTGGGAAAGTAAGCGCCATCTAGTGGCCAATGGGCAGCCTATTTCCGTGTTGCAGTCCATTTAAACTATATATTATTATACCAATATATATATATATATATATATAACTTTTAAATATGACTGTAATCATATATAATTAAATATAATTATATTATATAAAAATAATATGATGAATACAATTGTGAGTGTTTTTTTAATGACACTGTCGCAGAGGTCCTGCTCCTGAACCAGCCTAATTAAATGGTCAGGACAGATCCTCTGGGTTCCCCCATTTACTGAACCCCACTGACTGCCATAGTGGGGAGAGTGGGGGTGACGGCCATAGTGGGACTGGGGCAGTGCCAGGCTGGGGGACAGTCCTGCAAGGCATCTTCCAGTCGCTTTAGTAGGAAATGTAATGAGACTGCAGCAGAGGTCCCAGGTTTTAAGGGCTCATGAACCTGCCTAATTAAAGGGTCAGGACAGATCCTCTGGGTTTCCCCGTTTACTGAACCTTACTGACTGCCATAGTGGGGAGAGTGGGGGTAACGGCCACAGTGGGACTGGGGCAGTGCCAGGCTGGGTGACAGACCTGTAAGAGACCTGTCTTATTTCTGATGTAAATGTCACATCCTGGCCAAGAATCGAATGCTCTGATGTTTACTCGATGAGTATTAATTTTAAACTACAATGAGCTTATATTTATGTTAGAGCCTTTGCAAATGAGGGGTATTACCGTTAACCTAAAATAACCCTAAAAGTGTTGCATTGTTTATCTCTAGTTTGTGTGTGTGTCTGTGTATACCTTTCAAACATGTATCTGTGGATGTGTGTATGTACATGTGGATGGATGTATGTGTGCATGTATGTGTGGATGCGTACATGTATGTCTGCGTGTGAATGGATGTGTGGATGTGTGTGTGTGCGGATTTATGTGTGCATGTATTTGTGTGTTTGTATGCATGGAAGTGTGCGTTCGGATGGATGTGTGTGTGGATGTGTGTATGTATGTATGTACAGTATGTGTGGATCGGTGGGTGGACTGTCGCAGTCATTCACCAGCACGCCATTATCATAAGTAATTCACTCATTGTTTAAATAATTTGACCAAATAAACAGTGAAACGATCGACATTAAAATAATCATTTATTTCCCCAATTTATTTTGTTTACATTACATCTGATCTTCATCTGAATATTCTTCATCAGATTCAAAGTATTTTGCAGTAGTTCAAGTTCAAGTGGAGGGTCAGGCAGAGGCTACAGAAAAAAAAATCTCATAGTCATTAAGTCTGCATGGACTTCAATTCATAACATTTCAACCTATTCTTAATGTTAATGAGAATAACAATAGGTTACTACCATAGAAAAATTAGTTCAAGTTCACATACACCAATTCATTTCTACAGAAACATCAACCATTTCTGACCATTTCTCACTCCAATGGAAGCCTATAAAGTGCGATAAATATCCCTCCGTTTTTCTCCCGTGGTCGGGGCCTGGAAATTGGCTGCTGCGGACGGCACGATGTACAGCCTCCCCCCCGCGGAGATGATCCAAACACACCCCGCGGCTCCGCGTTCGCGAATCGGCCGCTTCTTAATTGAGACTGCGGCTTCACTATATCAAGTACCTAGGCCCCGCGGTCGGAGAACTTTTTCCCGGTAAGTTATTGCAGGCAGCTCCGAGATTAGATGTTAAAGACTTATTACACTACAACAAGCTGGCATTAGTGAAAATGTGTAATTTACTGCGTTATGGATACACATAGTTTAGGCCCTCAACTTCATGAATGAGTGAGTGAGTGAATGAATGAGTGAATGAGTGAATGAGTGAGTGAGTGAATGAATGAGTGAATGAATGAGTGAATGAGTGAGTGAATGAGTGAGTGAATGAGTGAATGAGTGAGTGAATGAATGAATGAATGAATGAATGAATGAATGAATGAGTGAATGAATGAGTGAATGTACAGTCTCCAAATTCAATTTTTTCACATTATAAAAGGGTGCAATTAAATTAATTAAAGTCCATACAGAAAGATTTTCATAAATTCAGACTTTAGATCTTACCTTTCAGTTCCAGTTGATTCACAAAGTTTCACTGGTTTCACAACTTTGTGTTGCAGCACCTCAGCAGGGACTTTGCTTTCAAGGCTTTGTTCCTCTTCTATCCACTTAGCAGCACATTCTTCAGACTTCTTAATGCTTTTCTCACTAAATTCAATTACCCTGGTGCAAGTTTCCACGACATGTATTCCACAGAACTAGAAAGAACCTTCATCGGAATCTCCAGTAAAACAGGCATCAGTGAAGCCCTCTCAGTGCTCCCTGCCTAGCTAGCCTGAAACAAAGCATGTGATTGGCCAACTGGCATACGACTCAATGTTAAACGTGCTTTGATTGGACTAAAAATACCCTGAAAATTTTCCGTTTTTTCTCTAATTTAATTAAAATGTGCAAGTCTTGTTCATGACGAGTTTCAGGGGTGATTTATATAATATTTTTACACAATATGTGAAAATTTCATGTAGTTTGGTGACTTGGGTCACGAAACACTGGAATAAAGCTCCTCGGCCCACAGCCTACTACTGCAGATCCTTCCTACACATTCCATCATCAGACTCATCAGGCTTCACCCATTCTTTGCAAACCTTTATGAAAGAGTTTGAGGCGTTTCACTGCCCTTCCCCTTGTTTATTACGTGTAGTGATTGACAATGGTGATAAACTGTCTTTTTTCACATCTAATTTTCTGCAAATTTGCCGCAAATTTACCACGCACAATACAGTAATAGACCTTTGATGTCACACGCTTTGTTACAAGTATGGCATTCGGCGTTACTCAAAGTAACGTGAAGAATGTGGCCCAGTAACATTTTTTTTGCTCAGGCCAGGACAAGCTTAAAAACGCCTATCCATAATTATCTTTGACAAGAGATTGTTTTGAACAACCGCATTGTTATGTATCTCATTCTCTCATTGCATGGCAACTCTTCTATGGAATAATACAACAAATCATTTACAGCCTCTGCTTAAAAATAGTGACACTTCCAATGACATGCTATTGCAATGATACACCAGCTCTAGAGTTTTGCCTGGATCAGACTGAGAACCCAAAGGTTTCTGACTGTGCCGAGAGTGGCACCCACCCCACCAATAACCCACGCAAGCAAATGATAAGCAAATGAGGTGTCATCCTTTGAGATTATTTGAATTTTAAACGTACAGTAACAAAGCCCAACTCAAAACTTTCCAACCCTTTTCTCAGCAAGACCCTACTTAAACATTGGAAGTATTTTGTAATAATATAACTATTAGGGCTTACGGAATCAAGGGATATGTGGAAAAAGCAGGAGCGAGGTATTGATTTTGGATGTAGATAAAAATACTGGAGAAACTCAGCGGGTGAGGCGGTATCTATGGAGCGACGGAATAGGTGACGTTTCGGGTCAACACCCTTCTTCAGACTGATTTGGATGATCAGCCATGATCACATTGAATGGTGGTGTTGGTTTGAAGGGCCGAATGGCCAACTCCTCAATTCAATTCAATTCAATTCAATTCAATTGCCCTTTATTGTCATTCAAACATGCAAGTTTTGAACAAAATTTTGTTCCTGCAGTCATAACAGCAAAAAAAAGACAAAACACACAATTAACACAATTCCACATAAACATCCATCACACTGAATCTCCAAATACCTCCTCACTGTGATGGAAGGTAAAAGTCTCTTATCTCTTCCCTGTCCTTTGTTCTTCTCCCGCGGTCAGGCAGCCAAACTGCAACGTCGAGGCGATCGGGGCTCCCGATGTTAAAGCCCCCGGCGGGCGATGGTAAATCCCGCGACCGTTTAAGCCGCGCCGGGCGATGTAAGGCCCTGTTCCGGGCCGATTCAAACCCTCGATTCGGGCGGGCGAAGTTGCCGTTGCTGGAGCTCCGAAAATCTGTCTCCCACCAGGGACCTGCGAGCTCCCGACTCCACCGTCCACAGGGCCCGCGGCTGAAGCTCCTAAGCTTAGAAGTCAGGTCGCAGCCGCAGCTGCAACGCCGCCACAGCTCCGAAGTCAGCCAGCTCCGCGATGGTGAGTCCGCAGGCTCTACGGCTGGAGCCCTCAGGTCGATTCCGGTTGGAGGCTGCCAGCTCCACGATGTTAGGCCCCAAACGACAAAGGAGACATGACAAGGGAAAAGTCGTGTCCCCCGTACAGGGAAGAGATTAAAAAGTTTCCCCCACCCGCCCCCCCCACCCCCCCACATATACACAGCTAAAATAAAACCAAAAACATACACCCAGCAAGAAAAAAGAAAGAAATAAAGACAGACGAACTGCACGTAGCCGCTGCCGCGAGGCACCGCCACTCCTGCACCTATTTTCTATCTTTCTATGTTATTAAATCCAAAAATAATAAAGTCAACATACAGACAATGTCATAAATACCTGGCAAGTGTTTTTGCATCCCTATTTTCTTTTCTTTGTAACCCACATTGGATTAGGGCAAAAGGTTAGGAATGAGTACACTGACTCTTTGAAACAGTATTTACCTAATCAGGGAAATAAATGTGCTCTTAAGGTGACAACGATTTTTTACTTTGATGGAAGCATGACTTTACAGGTTCCCCTTGGATACTGTGACACTGAACTCCTAATTCAAAGTAAGGTAATATTGGTGGTTTTCTGCCAGTTTAATTCAATCTGCCTAGACACGACACTTACTCAATGAATAGCATTGAGGTAGACAGAAAAGACCCGATGTAAAAGTGTCCAGTGTAGGATTCAATCTGTGAGGAAGATTTGCTAACTCAGCTGAGTTTCATCACCGGGTGGCGCCCGTAATGGCTGCCTCGCCAGCAGCCTGTCTTGTCCCTTTCCCTGTTTTTATTATTTTAAGTATGTTTTGAATGTTTGTTTTAATGTCTCTTGGCATGTTTAATGTGGGGGGTGCAGGGGTCAGGGAAAACCTTTTTCAGTCACTTACCTCGACGGAGATGTGACTTTTCTCCATGTCGCATCTCCGCCCCCTCTTTGCGGCCTACAACGTGGAGTTGTGCAGCCTTTCCTGGAGTCTGGCCCGGAGCTTCAAGCTGCGGGCAGACTTACCATCGCGGAGCCTGGGATCTTTTGCCGAGGATCGCCAGTGTTGGAGCTCCGACCACGGGGCCCGTGGACTTTAACACCATGAAGCAGCGGTCTCCGGTAAGAAGCGGCCGACTCGGGAACTTCATGTTCCGTCCGATCCCGACGCCAGAGTTTCGATCATCCCGACGAGAGGGCTTGAACAGTGAACCATCTGCAACGGCCCCGTTCAAAGGCCCCGACCACGGGTGAACAAAGGAGGAAGATGACTAAACTTTATTGCCTTCCATCACAGTGAGGAATGTTAATTCCACTGTGGTGGATGTTTATGTTAAACTTTATTTTATGTGCTGTGTGTATTTTTGCTTTTTATTTAGTATGGCTGTATGGTAACTCAAGTTTCACTGTACCTTATGGTACATGTGACAATTAAATTGAATCCTGAATCTTGAATCTTGATGAAGTCACACGTACAAATAACAGACATAGGTAAACAAGCTGAAATATTTATAAGAAGAAGGAAAAGCAACTAAATTATTAGGAAATCAAGAAGTGGTATAATTAATTGTGAATATGCACCAGTTATGCACCAGCTTTGCAATTATCCTTGGATTTTTATATTTATTTTGTTATTTCTCTGGAATATCTGATTTGTAGCGTGACCTTTTCTTGGATCACGCACTTTTCCTTAATCACAGCTGATCTATCGAAATGAAAGGTGAATTAAGACAGAGAAGACTAAAAAACAAATACTAGATCTGTGAGACACAGTTCTCATAGTTTCAGCCTTTCTCTTTTCTCCACAATTGCGGTCTGATCTGCTGAGTATCTCCAGCATTTTCTGTTTTTATAACACAGTTACAGAACCTGCAGGGGGGTGGGAGAATGCAACCTTCACGTGGTCCACCCTGTTTTGAATAATGCAATCAACCCGATGTGCACAAACAAGATCAAATAGAACAAGTTGACCTACATCTTTAGGCTGTGCAAGCTATATCCAAGAAGAAGAAGGACCTGCAGGCTTTTTACTTAACCGTATCCATGAAAAGTTTCTCTTCCATTCAGAAACCCGACATGATTGCCATCCCAAGTGCAAACAAACGATGATAAGATGCAAGGACAAATTCTCATTTGATGGTACAATAGGTCAATGCTCTGGGTTTTTTCGCCTCTGGAACCTGGGCTCGAATCCAGCGTTGAAATTGGGAGGAAGGGGGCCTTTTCCAAGATCTTATGGGAAACATTTTAATCCAATTTCACATTTATTTTTCATGGACACAATTCCCAGATGGAAACATGTTCTAACGTGGCACTCACTGAAAATAATTTTGCCAGTATTTTGCACCTGGTTCATAAAGGAATTGGTGCGGGAGGAAGAAATATAGAACAGTACAAATTCAGGCTCTTCAGCTCACAATGTTCTTTCCAAACATGATGGCAGGTTAAACTAATCTCCTGTGCCTGGATGTGATCTATATTCCTCCATTCCTGCCTATCCACGTGCCTATCTATAATTGACACAATTATATCTGCCTCCACCACCACCCGGCAGTATGTTCCAGGCACCCACCACTCTCTGTGTAAATAAACGTGCTTACCATATCTCTTTGTCCCTCTCACCATAAACCTATGACATTTTCACCCTGGGTAAAAGGTTCTTACTCTCCACCCTATCTATGCTTGCAATAATTTTATATACTACCATCAGATCTCCTTTCAGCTTTCCAAACTCCAGAGAAACCATTGCAAATTCTGCTCCAGTTGCTCATGAATGGTCAGTACTTGGATTGTTTTCTGTGGAACATCAGAGGCTGAGGGGGAGACCTGATAGAAGTATTTACAACTATGAAGGGCATTGATAGGGTAGACAATCAGAACCTTTTACCCCCAAGGTGGTAATGCCAAATACTAGAGGGCATAGCTTTAAGGTCAGAGGAGAAAAGTTTAAAGGAGGTGAGTGGGGCAAGTTTTTTTCAAAGGTTTCAAAGGTTTTAAAGGTCTTTTATTGTCACGTGTACCAATTAAGGTACAGTGATATGCAAATTACCATACAGCCATATAAAGAAAAAGCAACAAGACACACAACTACATAAAAGTTAACATAAACATCCACCACAGCTGATTCCTCACATTCCTCACTGTGATGGAAGACAAAAATGTCCAAACTTCTTCCTCTTTATTCTCCCGTGGTCAAGGCGGTCGAACCATCCGCAGTCGGGGCGATTGAAGCTCCCGCAGCCGGCGGTCGAAGCCCCTGCGTCGGGGCAATCATAGCTCCCACGACGGGGCGATCGAAGTTCCCGAGTCGGTGCGGTCGAAGCTCCTACGTCAGGGAGATCATTGCTCCCGTGTCGGGGCGATCGAAGTTCCTGCGTCGGGGCGGTCGAATCTCCTGCGTCGGGGCGATCATAGCTCCCGCAACGGGGTGATCGAAGTTCCCGCGTCTAGGCGGTGGAAGCTCCTGCGGCTTGGAGTTCCTCGAAATCGGTCTCTAACCAGAGACCGCGAGCTCCGCGATGTTAAAGTCCGCAGGCACCCACGGTTGGAGCTCCCGGTCGATCTCCAGCACCTCTGTAAAAGAAAATGCCAAAATAAACAGCGGGGAATTTTAACTAGTGTGGAATTTAACAGCTAGATAAATTCCCGGCTAAGTCACAGACAGCAGGAGGTCCTGTTGAATGACTGTTTCCTGGACTGGAGAATCGTGAGCAGTAGTGTTCCCCAAGAGGTACTGTTGGGGCCATAACTTTTTTTGGTTGATATTAATATATTATATTATAGGGCGGCAGGGTGGTGTGGCAGTAGAGCAACTGCCTTATAGCACCAGAGGTTCTGACTACGGGCGCTGTCTGTACGGTCTCCCCGTGACCTGCGTGGGTTTTCTCTGAGATCTTTGGTTTCCTCCCACACTTCAAAGACATACAGGTTTGTAGGTTAACTGGCTTGGTATAATTGTATAAATGTAAAATTGTCCCTAGTGTGTGTAGGGTAGTGTTAATGCTCAGGGATCGCTGGTCGGGGTGGGCTCAATGGGCCGATGGGGCTTGTTTCCGCACTGTATCTCTGAAAAAAATAATGACCCAGACCTAGGGGACAAAACACAATTCCTAAATTTGTGCATGATATTAAACATGACATTGTTGTGAACTGAAAAGAGGATGGTGATACTGGCCGGTGGAATGTACAGATGCATGGCAGATGCAGTTTAATGTGAAGATATGTCAGGTGATGCATGTTGGTATGAATAATGAAGACAGATCAGAAGGGTTTGTGCACAAGTCATTGAAAGTGGCTTGACAGATTAAGAAAACAGTTAAGACATACAGTTGTAGACTTTATTGATAGATGCACCAAGAATAGATAGATAGATAGATACTTTAATAATCCTTTACAGGAAATTACAGTGCCACAACAGCTTCAAGACAGACATAACACCACACATTTCCTCAGATAGCTTCCATACTTAATAAGTTAAATACAATGAATGAATACTAAAAAATGCAAAATTATTTTTGTGCATTATAAAACCTTATAGCAGCTGGTATACAAGACTTCCTATATCTCTCAGTTTTGCACATTGGTGCAATCAGCCTCTGACTGAAGATGCTGCTCTTGATCACCTTCAGGGCGTGGAGTGGGTGAGTGGGGTTGGTCATTATTGAACCCAGTTTGTTCAGAGTTCTGGCCTCTGCCACCTGCTGGACCGTTCGTTGCTCAGCCCCGACCACTGAGCCGGCCTTCCTGATCAGCTTGTCCAGTCTGTTTTTGTCCGCTATGCGGGTGCCTTCTTCCCAACAGGCCACAGCAAAAAACAGAGCACTGGCCACCACTGAATGGTAGACACTGCACAGTAGGGGTTGGCAGATGTTGAATGACCTTAGCCTCCTTAAAAAATACAGACGACTTTGTCCCTTCCTGTACACCGCCTCCATATGACTCTTCCAGTCCAGCTCACTGTCAAGCTGCACACCAAGGTACCAGTGGTTGGCGACCACCTCCACCTCAGTGCCCCTGATGATGATTGGTGTTGGTTGAGTCCTCCTCCTCCCCCTCCTGAAATCCACAACTATCTCCATCGTTTTTGTGGTGTTGAGATGGAGGTTATTGTGTGCACTCCACTCCACAAAGTTGTTTATTGTATCTCTATACTCCTCCTCATTGCCCCTTTTGATGAGGCCAACAACAGCTGTGTCAACTGAACATTTCTGCAAAAAGCAGCTGTTGGTGTTGTATTTGAAATCCGCTGTGTAGATGGTGAACAGGAATGGAGCCAGCACAGTTCCTTGTGGAACCCCTGTGCTGCTCAGGATGGTGCTCGAGACATTGTTCTGTAGGCGCACGTACTGTGGTCTGAGGAAAAGGTAATCCAAACACCACAGTACCAGTGGTGGATCCACCTGCATCTTCTCCCCTAGCAGTTGGGGCTGAATTGTGTTAAAGGCGCTTGAGAAGTCAAAAAATGTAATCCTTACAGATGCATCAGGGATGTCCAGATGTGTGTACACCCTCTGCAGCATGGGGTGTACACACATCTGGAAGCAGGGACGTCAGAGTAAAGCTTCACTGGTCCAACCTCAACATGAATATTGTGTTCAATTCTGGTCACCACAATATAAGCCGATGTGATGCCTTAGAAAGGGTCCAAAACCAATTGATATGAATGGTTCCAGGAATGAGTGATGGCAGTTTCAAAGGTAGATACAAGATTCTCTGGTTATGTTCTTCAGTGAAGAAGATTTAGTAAACTTTTGACAGCAGTATATGACGGACTGTCAGACCCCTCATCATTTGAGGTTCCCTTTGGTGGAGGGGTTGAGAAACTGAAGTCTAAGATAAAAGGGCAGAGAATTAAATAGGGATAGAATAGGATTAGTAAAGAAAATAGGCGCTTGATGGTAAGTGCAGACTTGATGGGCTGAAGGGCCTGTTTCAGTGCTGTATCTCTCCATGACTCCATGACTATAGGATTAAGAGATAGCGAGTAAAACCTTTTTTATGCAGCATTTAGTTAGAATCTGGAATACACTGCCTGCAGATGTGGTGGAGGCAGGTGCCACTGACCTTTGGGAGGGAATTGGATCAATAGATGCTGAGGAAAAGGTGACAGTGATGGAAGTAAACAACTGTTCAGCTGGAGAGCCTGCAGGGACTCAACGGGCTGAATGGCCTCCATCTGTGCTCTAACCATTCAATGATTCATTCACCCAGAGAGTTGTGAATCTGTGGAATTATCTGTCACAGAACGGACCTCCTCTGGTTTAGTGGCATCCTGAGCCGTACGTCACATCGTGGCTGCGGTACCACAGATCAGCAGGAGACACCAGGATAAGAGTTGCTTCAGACCCCCAGACACATATTACGCCTGAACCTTTGTGGAAATGATTGTGAAACTTCTCATTAGTGGCATTTGGTAAGTAGGTAATTACTTGTAAATGGTAGAATACATGATTACCGTCTTTTTCTTAACTTGCTTGATACTTATATTTCATGATAATTAGTGAGTGCAACTGGGCAATATTTTGTTATATTATTAAATTGTATTGATTTATTGTACTAGTTATACATTGGGATGTAGTGGTAGGCTATTAACTTGTTTGACCCTCTAGGGAGACTAGCGTGCCCCCCCCCCCCCAAGCAAAACCTGAAATGACGACCCTGTTTGACAGCTCTGGCACCTACAAAATTAGCACTGCAACACTGCTGATGACCTGGAGGCACAGAGAAGAGAGAGCATCACCTGACAGGTCACAGCTGTTGCAACTGGTTTTCTCTGGGGTGACTCAGGATTTCTTCATCAGTGTTATTTCCTAAATCTGCCCGGGGGATGTACAGTTCTTGTGTTTACAATGTAGACATAATTGTGCTGTATAGACTCTACTCATCCTACTACTAGTTCCACTGTCCACATCCTTGTATCCCGGTCATTAGCACATCTTCCCCGGCCAGCAATGGGCCTTCCTGAGGTCATCTGTTGCTGGCTCTGTTTTGTTCTGGCCTTCTCTATCTTTCAGGCTGAAGAAGGGTTCCAACCCAAAAAGTCACCTATTCCTTTTCTCCAGAGATGCTGTCTAACCCGCTGAGTTACTGTATGTCATGTTGTCAAGTCAAGAGAGTTTATTGTCATGTGTCCCAGATGGGACAATGAAATTCTTGCTTGCTGCAGCACAACAGAATATTGTAGGCATAAATACAGAACAGATCAGTGTGTCCATATACCATAGAGTAGTAAGATTAAACGAGAACTTACCAGTTTGAAGTTTGATCTTTATTTTATGAGGAGTTACGTTGGTGATTATGTGAAGAAGACCCGTCAGGGCGCATGCGTGTCAATCTTCAAAGCAGCGGTATGAAATCACAGACAACACAATATTTGAAGTAACATATTAAGATGAGCAACATGAGCACTACCATATGACCTTTTTTATGAGAGAGGGTTGGGCGTGGCGGGCACGTAATCACCAACGTAACTCCTCATAAAATAAAGATCAAACTTCAAACTGGTAAGTTCTCGTTTAATCTTACTATTTTACTTCGGAGTCACGTGAGTGACTACGTGAAGGGTTCAAAGCTCTGTGATTTTATGCCGCAGATCCAAATCCCGGCCTCACTGCATGGATTGACTTTCGATGAGAAACAATCAATAATGCGTTAAACATGAAATGTTAATATCATGCAGTAACAATTGATTTGAATAATCAAAACAAAGACTTAATACTGAATTTGCAAACAGCCTCTCTCCGATCGGCGATCGGCCGATGGTAAATTAAAAAAAAAAATTCATTTGACCACCCAGCACCTATAAAATATGGCCGCTGTGAACATCCATCGCCCTAGCCGACGACGTTGCTGCTGCACTAGTGGAAAAAGGATATATACACTTCAGTGTTAATACCTGCCTTAATCAACATTTGCTTTAAACCACCTTGAGATAGTCTGCACTGACACTCTCCTGTGTGGCTTCATGTAACTGATAAACAATGCTGTTTCCACATTTCTTAAGGTCTTTATAGCTTCAATATAATGAAAATAAATGTGCCATCACACATAAACATGGATCAGTAGGTTATGCTGAAACACAATTTTAACAAACCTGTGACACCTGGCCTGCTCTGCTTAAGCAGGACGCAATTATATAACATAACATTCTCTTCAGCAACTTCCATCCCGTCTAGCAGAAGTTTTTGCAAAATCTGCACTTGCTATGCTGAACCAATGCCAAGAGCATAACCACTTTCATGATTAGTTTGGCAAATTCAGAGACATGACAGGAACCTACTATTGAAGCATCTTGAGGACCTCACTTACATCCCTGATCGCCATATACCTGGGTTTAGGAGGTTTAGAGTTGAAATTCCTTTTATCAATCCAGCTATGATATGATGAAACTCAATAGGATCTTTCCTGACCCCATCAAAACCATACGATGACAAAGCACTTAAAGCTGTATTAATGGTGCTATAACTGAGCCCCTCATCATCATAGAGTGCCAACAGGAACTCTAAAATATCCACAATACCTGCAGTATTATAGTCAATATTATTTTGTACACAATATTGCTCCCATTTTTTACTTAAGTAATATACCCCTTTTGAGTACTCTTTCTCCAGGCTACAGTGAGCATGTCCACCGTTCACCCTGACAGTCCCTGCTCCAGGTATGGCCTTCTTAAAACCTGCAAATTAACAAGTCAATAAAATCACATAACAGATGACTTTCCCGTGTTAGCGGATGCTCCAGTCAATTCCTATGCTTGGGAACCACCAAAAAGAGGTTTGATCCCTAACTGTAACATCAAAGGGAAACCATGCTTGATTCGGCCAATTAGGTATTACAAGCACCCCCAAAGCGTCATCCTGCTTGATTTCTTGCAGACTCCGACCTATTAGGCAAAATGGTAGGAAAATATATAAAACATACCACCTCAATGTCAAAGTATCAATTGCAACTGCCACCTGGTCTGGTTCCCATGAAACCTATTTAGGCATCTGATGGTTGAACCTTGATGCAAAACAAATCGATATCTGGCATTCATATACAATCTATGTTTTCATGGAACTTTTATGACTTGGTGTCTGCCACTATGTAGAATCTACCTGGTAGATAAATAGCTGAAATATCTTTTCCAATGCACCAGGCCCAAATTTGATTAGCCAATCTGTCACAAAATACCGACTTGATTCCACCGATGTGATTAATATATATGCCACTTGCGTAGTATTGTCAATCTGAAACTGAACATGCAGATTACATTTGTTAGAGCAATAAGCCTTGTCCATAAAAGCCTCTTAATAGTTAATTGCCCATGTCTGCAGAAGCGATGCCTCTTGCTCAGTCCATCTGCCTCCACAGCTGAAACTCGTATCCGTGACACCCCACCCGAGTGCACTGACATTCATCTGCAAAATCATGCAAGGCTGGTCAAGCATTACCTTGCTATAACTTCTGGACACATGGTGAATCCACCATTACAAATCAGAAATAGCCTTTACTGATAACTGCATAGGTCTATTATAATGACCCGAATGTATCCTTAATGCCTCAATTAGCTTGATACAGCTGTCAATTAGCTCTACCCTTTTTTCCCTGGGCAGAGTCACTTCATTGAATCAATTGTGACCCAAATAGTCAGGTGTTAATTTGGATTTCTCTGGATGGATCAGCAATCAGCGACTGAGCAGCAATTTTAGAGGCAACGCCCACTGCTTACCCTCATGCATTCAGCATGGGATCCCGGCACATAGCCTTGTTTGGATTCCTGTTTGGAGTTAATCCTTACTAACCTTAGACACTCTTTTAGAGTGGGACTTATCGAAGCTGAAGCAGGTATCACCATCCATCTCCTCCATTTGCTTGTACATGCCTCTGTACCAAGCATGTTGTTCGACACCATTCCCCACAATCTTATCACATATGTGTGTGGCTCCATCTTCATCCACTATACATCCATGTGGGAGGACTTATGCAACCTGCAACAGGAGCTGCCCCAGGCCTGTGTGCATGTAATTTAGCACCATCTCGACCACTACAGAGAACCGAGTGGGAATAATGGCAACCCTGCAAACAGGTGTTGCTTCAGGCCCATGTGCATACTCCTGTAGCTCTCTCTCGACCACTCCGCCATTTGAGTGGGAGAAATTTTGGCAACCCTTTACTAGGTGTCACCTCAGGCATGTGTGCATGTATTTTAGCACTATCTCGACCACTGTGGTGCACCAAGTGGGAGGAATGGCAACCCTTCAAACAGGTTTTGCTTCAGGCACATGTGCATCCTCCTGTAGCACTCTCTCGACCACTCCGACCCTTGAGTGGGAGAAATTTTGCAACCCTTTACTAGGTGCTGCTGCCTGACATGCCTTACGATGGAGCGTTGTTGGATTGCAATGAGACGCAATGTTGTCTGACATTGATACCCCCTGGCTTGGCACTCACTCTGAGTTGGGGTTAGCAGGTCGCTGCCTACAGCAGCCGCCAGGACTAGCCATGCAAATCGATACTCTGTTGGTATCCTCCATCCCCAAACAGGCTGCACGTGCTAGCGACTCCAAATCGTGCTCCTTCCCGATGCCAACGCCGTCTATAGGGAAGAATTGGAGTGCCTCTGACCCCTATACATCAGACATAGTGGGAAATGCTGGAACAAAACAGTTATTTGTCATAGGCAAAGACATTTATGTGAATAAAGACGCCCATCCCAGTTAAACCTGGGATTTATTTACTTTTAATATAATCCAGCGTCTTGGGGAAGAAACCATGCACAGTCCCTTTTAATGAGCAGAATTACTATGACGCCACCTGGTGTAACTCCCACAGGTGACTGATAATACAGCTCAACAAGGCTTCCCATTTCCTTAATTGAGTAAATGATAATCATCTGTCTTGGTATGATAGTCACAATGTGACCAAGTGGTAACTATAATGTCTACCCTTTTGAACGCTTCCCAAAATTGCGTTCGTCCTTAATTTGGAGGGCATGCGTAAATTGTAAATTCTCCTTGAAGGCCAGCTTGGCCTAGACCTGAAACCTCCACAGAATTAGCAGAAAAATGCTACTGCCATAGACACATAAGGGTGATAAACCACTAATCTCACTTCCTGGGTTGGGGTCAGCCACACACTGACCCCTTGTACACCTCTCCACTGAGGGAATTTGTAAGCAGCCCTGAAAACACAGGTGCTGCCGCAATCCCTTGATGTCCTGCCCTGATATGGCGCACCATATCAGGATAATGCATGTGTGAGGACATACATATAACAGAGGGGACCCTCCTGGCCAGACTCCACATAGTTTAGACTCATATGGGCTGCCAAATTCGAGGTCCCTGCCTCAATGAGTCGTGTAGTAACCCCTCAGGAGTCGCTGACCTTACTGTCAGCGACTCTAACAAGAAGTCCGACTGCCACCGGCTCCTCACTTACCGCGGACCGTAGCCGGTATCCCCGCGGTCTAGATAACCCCGCGGCCCCTATTTTAAACACATCTCGGGAGTCGCTGACCTACCTGTCAGCGACTCGAAACAACAAGCCCAACAGCCACCCACAGTGACCGTAGCTTGTTGAACCCGCGGTCTACAAAAAACCCGCGGCCCGAATTAAACCTCGGGAGTAGCGGACCGTTCTGTCCGCGACTCAACCAGCAAAACCCACCGGCCGCTTGCTACCGCACTCCCGCGGTCCGAAGCCGACATCCCCGTGGTCCACAATTTCCCCGCGGTCCACCGGGTTATGCTGAATTTCATGTCCAGCAGGAACCTGCGAAAAAAGATTCCTGCATCGGACAACCTGAAAAGTAAGTTTAAACTTACCTGCAGGATTTTTTAAACTTACCGCTGGAGAACTCTGTTCCTCCAAGCCTGTCTGCGCCAATGCGACCGATGTAACTGACGCGCATGCGCCCTGACGGGTCTTCTTCACGTGGTCAAGATATAAATATATATATATACACCGAAGTAAAATATATATATATACACACACATAAATAAACAGATAAAGTGCAATAGGCTTTTATAGTTCAGAGTTTGTTTGAAGTTGTGTTTAATAGTCTGATGGCTGTGGGGAAGTAGCTGTTCCTGAACTTGGAAATTCGTTGTATGTAAATACTTAGCCAATAAACTTATTAATTAATTAATTCATTCATTCATTACTCCAGCATTTTGTGTTTATCTTTGGTACAAACCAGCATCTGCAGTTCCTCCCTGCACATGCAGTAGTTGTACTGGATCTAGTTACCAGAATTTCATCCTCTCTGGGTTTTCTGCATTGTCTGGATGGTAAAGGAAGTAATCGAGACCTCATAAAGGGAAATATATGATTTAATGTAATACTTTAAAACCAACAATTAATTTCTGAAGTGGATTCAATACAGAAATGGAGGAAATACAACATTCAATTCCACACGCAATACTGCAATGAAATCTTGATCAAATCGGCTGTTTTTTAGTTTATAGAGATACATAGTTTAGAGATACAGTTTAGTTTAGTGATACAGTTTAGTTTAGAGATACAGTTTAGTTCAGAGATACAGCGCGGAAACAGGCCATTCGGCCCACTGACTCATCGCTGACTATTGATTCCCATACACCAGCACTATCCTACGCACTAGGGACAATTTACAATCTTTACCGAAGCCAATTAACCAACAAACCTGATGTCTTTGGGGTGTGGGAGGAAATCGGATCACCCTGGGAAAGCACATGCGGTCATGGGCAAACGTGCAAACTCCGTACAGACAGCACCCGTAGTCAGGATCAAACCGAGGTCTCTGGCGCTGTAAGACAGCAACTCTATCGCTGCACCACCATAGCAGCCCCGTATTGTTTTGATCAACAATATCCAACGTAAGCTTGAGGAACAACAGCTCATCTTCCATGTTGGCATACTGCAGCCCTTGGGACTTAATGGACAATTTCAAACAACCACCTTTTCCTCTTCTCCCTTTCCATTGACTTGGATGTAGCTTTCTGCTTGTATTTTTCTTCTGTCTCTAAGTAACAGCTTTCAAAATATTATTTACTGTGACATTTTCATGTGGACCTTGTCGCGGTATTTTCTCTATTCTCTTCACCTTTTTTTCTCTGCAACTTAAAAGACACCTGGCTTCTCAATTTTTCATTTCAGATGAAGGTCCTTGGCTTGAAATATTGCTTCTGTGGATCCTGTCTGACCTCCTTCCTGCATTTTTTGCTTTTGTTTGGGATTTCAAAAATCTGGAGTTTCTTTTTGCCTTAATCTGTTATTGACCACCAGACTTCCTGACCAACAGACCTCAAGCATTGAGGCTAGGGGACAAATTATCCTACACAATAATCCTCAACATGGGGGCTCCTCAAGGATGCATTCTCAGCCCCCTTCTTTACTCCTTGTACACCCACGACTGTGCTGCCATGTAAAATCTAATTCAATTTTCAAATTCGCAGATGGCACCACCTTGTGAGCCGGATATCAAATAATGATGAGACAGAGTACAGGAAGGAGATTGAGAACCTCGTGTCCTGGTGTCAAGACAACAACTTTCTCTCAAAATGTCAGCAAGACCAAGGAGATAGCGATCGACTTCAGGAAGTGAAGCAGTACACATACCCGTTTGCATTGACCGTGCCGAAGTAGAGATGGTTGAAAACTTCAAATTCCTGAGTCAATATCATCAACTTCTCCTGGACACTCATATTGATGCAATGACCAAGAAAGCACACCAACGCCTCCACTCCTTAGAAGGCTTAGCATGTCCCCTATAACTCTCACCTACAGATGCACCACAGAAAGCATTTTATCAGGATGCACCACAGCTTGGTTTGGGAACAGCTCCATTCAAGACCGCAAGAAATTGCAGCAAATTGTGGACGCAGGCCAGACTATCACACAAACCAACTTCCCTTCTATTGACTCCACTTATACCTCACGCTGCCTCGGCAAGGCCAGCAGCATAATCAAGGATGAGTTGCACCCTGGCCACTCCCTCTTCTCCCCTCTCCTATCAGGCAAAAGGTATAGAAGTGTGAAAGCGCACACCATCAGTTTCAGGGACAGTTTCTTTCCAGCTGTTATCAGGCAACTGAATCATCCTACCACACACAGAGAGCAGTGCTGAACTACTATCTATCTCTTTGGTGACCCGCAGACTATCCTTGATCAGACTTCGCTGGCTTTACCTTACACTAAACGTTATTCCCTTATCATGTATCTATACACTGTAAATGGATCAATTGTAATCATGTATTGTCTTTCCGATGACTGGTTAGCACGCAATAAAAACATCTAAACTGAAAACTAAACTGAAAATATGGCTGACTAGGTTTAGTTATTGATCTGGATTCTGGGAAATCTTTTGACGTCTCCAAAATAAGGACTATAGGATCTTTTACATCATTTGAGGTTCCTGGGAGCTTTCAAAGGTAGCATCTGATGTAAAGCACCCTCTCAGAAATGGACTGAAGTAGAAATTTTGTGCTCTATTTAATGGAGTTGAATTTCTTACTGAGTGGTACACCTGTTCCCCACAGAATTACAACATCTGTAAACCCCTTGCTCCTTGTCAGGGGCACTCAGTGGGTTTGTGACATTCTTCACACAACTCCAGCTTTTCCCCTTTCCCCGCACACTCGGATGGAAATGCAAGAGCTGATGCGGTGGAACTGATTAATCTAATTAAACTTTAGACTTTAGAAATACAGCGTAGGAACAGGCCCTTCGGTCCACCAATTCCACGCCAACCAGCAATAACCCTGTACACCCTAGTACTACACACTAGGAACAACTGAAGGCAATGAACCTGCACGTCCATGGAGTGTGGGAGGAAACCGGAGCACACCGAGAAAACCCGCACGGTCACAGGGAGAACGTACAAATTCCGTACAGTCAGCACCAGTAGTCAGGAATGAACGCAGGCAGTCAGGGTCAAAGGTTGAAAAGAGATTAATGAAATTGCAGAAACTCAATGTCCTGTGCACATTAGCGTGCAGATATTTGAAATGTACGCTTTATAATGTTCCTGTCAGTTTGGCTTGGTTGGTGTGACTCAACCTGACACTTGAATGGTTGTGTGTTCAAGGTTTACCCAAGGCTTTGAGCCTTTTAACTTAGACCAATACCAACAGTGTTGCAGTGTTACGTTTCTGATTAAATATTAAAATAATTGAGATATTTATATGGTTCTTAATGCACTAAATCACCCAAGTCACCAGATCACTTTGGACAGAATTGAGCATTGAATCACGTAGAAGGTATTAAGGCAACTGAAAAACCCTGGGTCAGAGAGAAAAGTGAGTAACTTGTCTCTTGCCTCAGTCTAAAAAGCAAGAGTCCATGGACTGCACCTTGAAATGGAGGAACACTCCACAGGTCCTCAAACAAAACTTGGCTGAGCTAAAGATGTCAAGATATCAATCAAAAGCGTGGCTTTTAGCATGATATTTGTCACGTTATAACCTTGCTCTCCTGGCAGCAGCCTTTGGCCATTAATTGACACTCGTTGCAGTTATCTGACACTCCTGCTGACCTTTTGTTTTAGTTTTATGAAAACAGTCTCGAAAGGCGTTTCAAAGCTGCAGTACAGCAGGAACTGTATGTGTAGAAACAAATGCAATGCAATAGTTTAACAGATGCAGCAAAGTGCAGCTTCTTCATGAAATCTATGTTGCAGATCTTGACCCTGATGGTAAACACATGGCTCAATGTCAAAGTCATCCTGTAGCAGAGATAATCAGCTATTTTAGGTTCCCTTCTGGATTTCATTTCTAAGCTTCAGCAGTTTGCTGCACAGCAAGAAGCTATTTATAGATCTGTTATGGTCATATGGAGGTTAAAGTGCTGGAGTATCTCAACTGGTCAGGCAGCAACCCTGGCATCTGAAGAAGGGTCCCGACCCAAAATGACAACTATTCATATTCCCCAGAGATGCTGCCAGACCCGCTGAGTTACTCCAGCACGTTGTGTCTTTTTTTGTATAGAAGTTAGCAGTATGGAGGTTCTACTTCTGTATGTGTCTGCGAAACACATGAAAGCCAAATATTAACTATTTTCTGAGAAATTAATATGTTATATTTAGTAGACCCAATCATTCTCTTCGACACAGTTTGCTTGTGGTTCTTCTCAAAGTTACTCAGGGGCGAGCGGTTTAGAATGGGCAGAATTTGTTAGGTGCATCCAAGAGGGTTTCCTTAAATAGTTTGTGAATTGTCTGACTCGGGGAGGGACCATATTGGATCTTGTTTTGGGAAATGAGCCTGGCCAGGTGACTCGTCAAGGTGGAAGAAGAATTTTAGGATAGTTATCACAGCTCCATAGGTTTTAAGATTGGTTTGAATAGACAGGTCTGAATGTTGGGCAAGGCAGATGACAATGTTGTTCGGCAGGGTATAGGGAGCATGGATGGGGATGTTGTTCGGCAGGGTATAGGGAGCATGGAAGGGGATGTTGTTCGGCAGGGTATAGGGAGCATGGATGGGGATGTTGTTCGGCAGGGTATAGGGAGCATGGAAGGGGATGTTGTTCGGCAGGGTATAGGGAGCATGGATGGGGATGTTGTTCGGCAGGGTATAGGGAGCATGGATGACAATGTTGTTCGGCAGGGTATAGGGAGCATGGATGGGGATGTTGTTCGGCAGGGTATAGGGAGCATGGATGGGGATGTTGTTCGGCAGGGTATAGGGAGCATGGATGGGGATGTTGTTCGGCAGGGTATAGGGAGCATGGATGGGGATGTTGTTCGGCAGGGTATAGGGAGCATGGATGACAATGTTGTTCGGCAGGGTATAGGGAGCATGGATGGGGATGTTGTTCGGCAGGGTATAGGGAGCATGGATGGGGATGTTGTTCGGCAGGGTATAGGGAGCATGGATGGGGATGTTGTTCGGCAGGGTATAGGGAGCATGGATGGGGATGTTGTTCGGCAGGGTATAAGGGAGCATGGATGGGGATGTTGTTCGGCAGGGTATAGGGAGCATGGATGGGGATGTTGTTCGGCAGGGTATAAGGGAGCATGGATGGGGATCGTTTGCAATTTATTAAGTCCACAGATGACATGCGGAAGTCGTTTAAAGGCCAGCGGACCTCAGTGCAGGATTGGCTTATTCCAGTAAGGAGGAGGGATAATGATAGCAAGCAAAGGGAACCATGGATGACCAAGGAGGTTGTAAATTTGGTCAGGAAGAAAAAGGAAGTGAATGTCAAGTTTATGAAGGTGGCATTAGGAATAATGAGGAATAAAAAGCAAGAAGGAAGGAGCTCAAGCAGGCGATTAGAATGGCTATAAGAAGCCGATATATCATTAGCTTGTATGTTAAAAATGTTAAATATATCATTAGCTTGTATGTTAAAAAAATAAGAGGGTGACTAGAGAGAAGGTAGGACTGCTCAAAGGTAAAGGAGGGAATCTATGCATGGTCGGATGTAGGTGAGGTGCTAAATGTGTACTTTGCATCTGTATTTACTGAGGACCAGGACTTGGAGGACAGTGATATCAGTTTACAGATTACAAATATGGTAAGGCAGTTTGAGATGGTGAAGGAGGTGGTGGTGGTGAGGGTCTTGAAGAACATTAAAGTGGATTAATGTCCCAGGCCTGATGGGATCAATGCTAGGTTATTGAGGGAGGCAAGAGAGGAGATTGGGGGTGTTTTAACGAGATTTTTGTTTCTTCTCTAGCTACAGACGAGGTCCCGGAGGACTGGAGAGTGGCCAATGTCATTGTTTTGTTGGAAGAATGGAAGCAGAGAGAATCCAGGGAACTACAGGCCTCACATCAGGGTAGGGAAACTATTGGAAAATTATTTGAGATAGGATATACTCCCATTGTAAGATGTTGAGCTAATTAGGGATAACCAGCATGCTTTGTACATGGCAGGTTGTCTCACTAACTTGAGAGGAGTTTGTTTGAGGAGGTGACAAAGGAGATTGGTGAAGGTAGGGTGGTGGATGTTGTATACATGGATTTTACTAAGGGTTTTGATAAGATCCATCATGGTAGGCTGATCCAGAAGATATACGGATTCATGATGACTTGGTCCTATGGATTCATAACTGGCTTACTCACATGGTGGTTTGTGGTGGAAGGTAGATATTCTGGCTGGAGGTCTGTGACCAGTGGAGTTTCACAGGGATCTGTGCTGTGACCTCTGCTGTTTGTGATATATATATATAAATGACCAACATGTAGATGGGTTGGTGAGTATGTTTGCTGCCAACACCAACATTGGAGGGGTTTAGATAGTGAGGAAGGCTGCCAGAAGATACAGTGGGATATAGTGGGATACAGTGGGATATAGTAGGAAACAGTGGGATACAGTGGGATATAATGGGATACAGGGCAGAAATGGGTGAAAAAATGGCAGATGGAATTTAAACTGAGCAAGTGTGAGGTGTTACACTTTGGAAGGTTGAATGCAAGGAGAGAGCATACAGTTAATGGCAAGACCGTTAACAACATTGATGTGCAGAGGGTTCTTGGAGATCAACTTCATAGGTCACTAAACATGGCAGCACAGGTAGATAGGGTTCATTCATGTTCTCTACTATTCTTTGCAAGCCAAGAAGAGAAAATGTTGGGAGAGATACTGTTTTTCAAACAGCATCTGTGGGGAGAACAGACTAGTTTATGCATTGAATGGTAGTTCTCCATCAGAACTTTAGTAACTTCCATATTTCCTGAAGTTGCTTTACCTGCTGAGTTACCATCATAACTTTTGGGACAGCGTCCCTGGAACATCTTTGTGCAACATTTTGCTTCTGGCCATTATGTGCAATTCCCTCAAACTTTTTTTTTTTTTTTTTAACCATGTTGTATATGTGAAGAATTTGGCTTTTTTTAAATTATGGGTGCCATCTGGAGCCCGGAGTCAGAAATTGTCAACAGTGTTTCAATCACCTGTTCTATATTCCAACTACGAAGGAAACAAAAATTGTGCAAGGGATACAAATGGTCTGTTACTTCAATTCCAGCACGTGTAAAGATTTATTTCCATCTAAATTCTCCTTTCTAACGCCAATTGGCTTGCATGTTGACTGAATGTTTCTTCAAAGTCTTCTCTTCAAATGTTGAATTATTTACTAACCCCATCCCAGTTGGAATTAGTTCATTGCATTTTTATGATTACAGTTTAGTGGTCTGAGAAACCACTACTGGAGTTTTCAACAGATCTTTATTCGAAAGTTCAATATCCAGCATACAGGCGTTTCAGACACGTCTGCCCACAACGGTGGTCAGTGCTGAACTAACGCGCGCAAGTGAAAAAACGCGCAAAACAAGCAGCCCCTCCCGAGTCACGTGACCGCGGCTTCCGAACGCCGGGTTCGATATCTGCGTGCGCTAGCAGGCGCCGCTACAACAGTATGATAACCAACCAAAGGCTGTTAATGATCATAAAATGCCCCGTGCTTTTATCTTGAAACCCAAGTGCAAATTCTGCAAACGCAGACAAATGCTTCTCCTCAGTCGAATGTAAAGGCCGTTACTGGAATAAACTTGGGAACTTTTAAACCCACATCTGTCTAATTCATAGTACAACCCTGCTTTTAAGTGATGACCACATTCAAAGGACCAAAGACACGTGTTGAAAATATTAAACCCATGTCATCACCCCAACAAAACAGCATAACTAATTGCTAGTTTTGTTTCTGAAGACATTAGTGAGAGGAAAACTGTGTTCAGCACATATTTTTAGGTAGATGTAAGTCAAAGGAATCAAATATTTTATTTCATTTGTACAAATTAGTTTCATGCTATTGCCATCACAAAGGGAGGAGAAACAATGCCAGGAAAGTTATAATATTATAGCACCGTAGCTGAGAAAATGAAAACAATCATTTATAATTTCACAGAAAAAGACAATGTAACTGCTTTCTCCAAGCTCCTATTATTTAAATTTAGTCGAGGTAGTAGTGATATTAAACATTAATATTGTAAATCAACAAGCATAATACTGTATTCCAGCCCACTGAAGTAGTCACTTATGTGAAAGGCCAAGAAAAGATACCAAAGCAGGCGAGTGGAATTCCCTTCTGTTTAAAATCATTTAGTTATCAAGTTGCGCTCTGAAAGATGGGTTGTTTTACCATGGAAAAGTGTCATTTTATTCTAGAAACTACACTGTTACCTATGTGGGCAGATGATTTGAACTAGATTGGTTAGGATAAATGAGGCAATGTCGATATAAAGTATTTAAACACCGAGCAGGATTAGGTGACGTGAGGGATTTTTGTTATAGTAGTAAACATTTAAAACTAGTTTGCAGTTCATGTGGCAAGATTAAATTCATTGCAACATCTTGACCAGCTGGACATGACCATTATCTCTGTGCACATAATGCCCATGACAGTAGATAATGTATCGTGTGGTTGATGTGATCGCCTGGAACGCATTTTGATTGAGTGGTTTCAGAGGAATTTTAAATATTTTATTTTCCGGATTTGTTGTGGCTTTTTGGTTTACTTTGCCACACCCAGGAAATTAGATGACAGCGGGTGGAATAGAGAGAGTGCAATCATAACTTTAGCAGCATCATAACTTTTGGGACAGCGTCCCTGGAACAACTTTGTGCAACATTTTGCTTCTGGCCATTCTGTGCAATTCCCTCAAATTTTTTTGTGAACAGGCATGATTTACTAAAAAATAGCATCAGCATTGTAGCCCCAATTATTACACATTTTCTTTATAAATGTGTGTTCTTGCTCTGTAGTTCAAAGATTACTTTATCAATAGAATTCATGTACTTTCTGGTCAATAAATGACACAAGCATTAACATTCAGAGATACTAGGTAAATATGACCCTTTGTTAAAATAGGAAAATGATAAGCATATTTGTGAACTACATCTTTAAATCAATTAACAGCAGAATATACTCAACCACTGCAATCACAATCAAGCACAAGCCCACAATCTTTGCAGGCTGTTTTAGAATGAACTAAACAGGAAGCACATTTTTTTGTTATATAAATTAATAGGAGATCTGACATTGTGTCTAAAGAAGGGTCTCGAACTGAAACGTCGCCTATTCCTTTTCTCCATTGATGCTGCCTCACCCTTTGTGTTTGGAAGATGACATTTTCTCTGTGTTAACAAATGTTTACAGCCAGGACAAAATGAAAAATATGAATATTAGCTTTGTTTTGCTGTAAATCAGCTCTGATATTCCATGTCTTTTTCTGGGCATCTTATTTGCTTGTGTCATGGAGAATAGAAATTTTGTTTTAGATTTAAAAAAATCTCTAATTTGATACAAGTGTTGCTTAATTTTCCCCAACACTTGAGCTAGTTTCTGTAAAAATTTGAACATTTAGAATGCACACGCAATCTTTAAAAATCAAAATCCATTATTTAGTTTTCAAAACTTTAAAAGTACTTCTTAACTTGGAATCAAAGGCAAGCTCATAAAGGTGTCAAGAAACTTGACTCAAGTAGCAGTCTAGGAATCATAATAATCTGGATTATCTTTAAAACCAACAATTTTTAGAAAATCCAAATGGATGTTCCGTGGCAATCTGAAGCTTAATTGACAAAGGATTTATTTTTAAATTAAAAGCAGAAAAAGTCAAAGTTATCAATAAACAACCTGTGTAATTTGAGTCTTGAATAATTTGAAATCAGTTAATAAGTTTTATAATTTAACATTTCCATTTGAATGCAAAATGTCTTTACACTGTGTAGCAGGGTGGCTACTTTATTGGATCAGTAATCTAGAGATCTGACACATGATTTCAAATTCAAACATGGCAGCCAGAAAATTCAAATTATCAAATATATCTCGACTAATAAATGCCAATATCATGGAGGGTGACAATGCAACTACTAGATTGTTGTTAAAAATGTTCTGAATCACTTGTGTCCTTTGGGAAAGAGAATCTTCTTTTCATATCCACGTTGCCTTAAACTCTAGAGCAGGCCTGTCAGTCCACGGCCAATTAGATGGAAAATAAATGTTGATCTTGGCAGTGACTGGCACATCCCAAACCATCAATGTCATGTACTTGATTAGCAGGAACAAACATGACAGTGAGCCAGTAATCCAATAGCATTACTGCAACATTATCAGACGTTTTTGTGATGAGTATGTCATGGAGTTGTGTGCAATAAAGCCTCAGTGATCCTGCATAAACATTCATGTTTCTAGTTAATTTGCATATTGGATACTGTCAACTATTCATGTAGGTGCTTAGAAACTCTTCCCATCCAAATTCCACAAATGACAAAGATGCTAAGTCAACAAAAGGAATTGAGGGAATAGTCAGATGAACTTGCACGAGTGGCATGTAACCTATTTTAACAACTGCTGGTGGAATATCAGCAATAAAGTCAGAGTCATACAGCATGGAAACAGGCCCTTCGGCCCAACTTGCCCACTCCAACCAACATGTTAAATAATTTTCCAGCCAGTATGGCAATTTCAGAAAAGGTGCCCTTGGAAGTACAAATAGAGAACCTACTTAGATCTTAAATCTGCAGAGGAGCAGAGCCCAGGTCTACCTACTGCTTGGGGCTCTGAGCAAGTCAGTAAGAGAGGGTGTAGATGAGATCCACCAGGATGTACCCTGGGAAGGATCGTTTCAGCTGTGAGGAAAGACTGGATGGACCTAGGCTTATTTTCCTTGGTGCAGAGGAGGCCAAGGGAGGTTAATGGAACATAGAACAGTACAGGAAAAGGCCCTTCAGCTCACAATGTCTGTGCTGAACATTATACCAAGATAAAGTTAATCTCATCTGCCTGCACATGATCCATATCCCTCCAGTGGTGTTGACAGTGGCAGAAGGCTAGAATACCATGTGAAGGCTGACTAATGGGAACAGCCATTAAGGGAATTTTGAGTAGATAATAGGCATACAGATTAATTAAAATAAAACCTTTTGTTAAAACTCGGGAGATTACTGATATTCAGTCTAAACGGGACTGAATTGTGAAAATGTTAATGTGCAACTTGATTGTGACATAAGGTGGTGGTGGGGGCTCATTAAGATAGAGAGGTGAGTGGATTGCTTCCTGATCCTTTATCCTGACAGGAACTCGGCTCTTGTCTGCAAGTAGATCTCTTAAAATGGCCACTGTCTCCATCTGGACCCTCTTCACTCGGTGAGGTCTCCGTTCCCTCCAGCTCACTTCTGTATCTGCTGCTTACCTCAGGAACGCTGGCAGGAGCAATCTGTTATTGAAACACAAGCCGGCAAGCAATGATACACCACGTTTTTATTTCTCCACAGCTTACTTGGGGGCACGAGAAGATATGCAAGAATAACACTGGAGAGGAATTAAACCCCAAATGCCCCGCCAGAAGGGAGACACATTTTGTGGAGAAAGGTTATGCAGGCGAGTGAGAAATCACACAGTGCATTAAGCACTGAATAAGTGGTAGGCCATTTAGGACTGAGATGAGGAAAAACTTTTTCACCCAGAGTATCAGTTTTAATTCTCTGCCACAGAAGGCAGTGGAGGCCAATTCACTGGATGTTTTCAAGAGAGTTAGATATAGCTCTTAGAGCGAACGGAATCAAGGGATAGGGGTAAGGCAGGAACAGTGTACTGATTTTGGATGATCAGCCATGATCATATTGAATGGCAGTGCTGGCTTGAAGGGCTGAAAGGCCTACTCCTGCACCTATTTCCCATGTTTCTAAGCGAGTCAGAAGAGTGAGGTATCACAGCATCATTGCTGAAACAGGGAAGTGAGCCAGCACACAGGGTCATTCCTGATGTGTGGGTTAATTTTGAGGGAGGGTGGACTGGGTGGAGGAGAGTGTGGCTAATGGGGTCCTCAGTTCTATCCACCTTTCCTCTTTTCCTAGCTCAAGAGTGCAATTTATTCCCTTAATTGTGTCCAGACCAATGTAAAATTGCTCCAAGTGTGTAGGGAGCGGATGAGAAAGTGAGATTGCATAGAACTAGTGTGAACGATGGTCAGCCTGGATTTGGTGGTCTGAAGGGCATGTTTCCATTCTGTATCTCTAAACAATTCAGTCAATATGAAGGAGTGGAAGGCTTCGTGGGTCCAATGAAAGGACCTATAATTTCCAGTATGTGCTTTTTGTTGCATCATATAGATTGTAGCTGAATTCCAAGCCATGCAAGGAACCGAAACCCTGTAACCGAGATAACTCAGGATGCAATCTTTATCTGCGAGGAGATAAAATGGCATTCTAAACATCTTTTATCTAGTGTCTACAACAAGATTGAAAGTGATTGATTTGGAACTTCTGGCAATGTCCAACAATGTCCAAAACAGTTATATTAGAATTTAAATTCACTTTGAACCAAAACCTGAGAAGGTTTTCCAAACGACCTTGTACTTGCCTTTCTCTTGCTGCCCCTGAGTGACACGGAGACTCTATTATCCACCGGATATGTCTTCCCATTTTGAACTCTTGTACTAGTCTTTTGCTCAAGATCTGTAACCACGAAGAGAAGACAAGATCATCTAATTTACAAACATGGGGGGGGGGGGGGGGGGAAGCTGGTTCATCAAGGCATCCTGGCAAGGTGCATTCCATGCATCTCTTGGGAAGAAATAATTAGAGACCTTTCTTTTTCTGATCAAAGGATATTTCCCCAGTTATGTTGGTCATGAACCAATACCTGACCAAGACTTGCACTGGATCCTTTAGCATAGATCACTGCCTCTACTACCTTGGTACTGAATGTAACAAGCTTTTTTCATCTTGCTCTGATAACTTTTGGACTTAACTGGATATAATTCCGGGTACCTGCCAGACTCCTGCCAGGTACCCAGAAGAGGGACCATATTACCCCCATTCTGGCCTCTCTCCGCTGGCTGCCAGTCCGGTTCAGAGTTGATTTTAAGGTTCTCCTGTTTGTCTATAAAGCCCTACACGGGCTTGCTCCCCCCTATATCACAGACCTCCTTACCCCTTACTCTACCTCCAGGTCCCTCATGTAGGCTGACTTGAGGCTCCTGGCTGTCGCGCGATCTAAACTTAAGCTCAGGGGTGACCGTGCCTTTGCAGTTGGGGCCCCTAGACTGTGGAACAGCATCCACTTCCCTCTAAGATCTGCCCCCTTCATCGAGTCCAGGCTCAAAACTTATTTTTATTCACTAGCGTTTGAATCCCCCTGATGTGGCTGATCTTTGTTTTGTGTCCTTGAGCTGATTATTTGTACCTATGTGCATTCCTGTGTATGTGTTTCTTTTTGTGATTTTAGCTACCTGCTCTGGTCTGTAAAGCACTTTGGTCAATGTGGGTTGTTTTTAAATGTGCTTTATAAATACATTTGATTAGATTTGATAATTCATTCCTTTGTCATTTCATCTATCCTGTTTATTTCTTTGAGCTTTTTCTGAAGTAAGAAGTAGTTGTTGTAAATCTGGCATGATAACCAATCTTGGAAGCACAGGAGACTGCAGATGCTGGAATCGAGCAAAGAAAAAACACTAAGTGTTGGAGGAACTCAGCGGGTCAGGCAACGTCTGTGGAGGGAAATGGACAGCCATAATTTCGGATTGGGACTCTACTTCAGACTGGTGGAGTGGGGGGTGGAGAAAGCTAGAAAAGAGAGGTAGGGGTTGGACAAAGCCTGGTAAGTGGATACAGATGAGGAGGGGTGATTGGCAGATGGGTAAAGATAGTACAGGTTGTAGGTTAATTGGCTTGATATAAATGTAAATTGTCCCTAGTGCATGTAAGAGCTTTAATGTGCAAGGATCGCATGTTGGCATGGACTCAGTGGGCTGAAGGGCCTGTTTCTGCACTTTATCTCTAAACTAAACTAAAATAGGGAGCGAGCAGGAAAGTGGTGTTGAGGCCATGTTTAAGAAGGAACTGCAGATGCTGGTTTAAACCGAAGATAGACACAAAAAGCTGGAGTACTCGGCGGGCCTTCTTTAGTCTAAAGAAGAGTCTCGACCCAAAACGTCACCCATTCCTTCTCTCCAGAGATGCTGCCTGCCCCGCTGAGTTACTCCAGCTTTTTGTGTCTATTTTCGTGCTGAGGCCATGACTGGATTAGCTCTGATCTTTTTGAATGGTGCAGCAGGGCGGAAGCCTGACTTGCCTGCTCCTCTCTCCTGTGGAAACAATTGCTTTCCAACCTAATAACTGTACACCACATCTACAAGGCACAATCTGCTCAAGTAACTTGTGTGTGACATTTCAAAGATTTTGTAAAAATCTACATGGAGAATGTACACCTGCTGCCTACCCATTGGAAAATAACTTCAATTCCATTCATACTGCAGCTTTGATTCAAGCCTTCCCACTTGCATCTTCTTGAATCTGTTGACTCTGGACTGCTGAGGATAACTGAAGAGAACTGGACTGATATTCTTAAAGCTTGCTCATAAAATAGTGCAGGCTTGTGCAGGGAGCTGATATAGTGGTTGAATGCAGAATATCTTCCCTCATCTCTCCCCCAGGATCAACATCCAGTGCTCTTGGACGAGATAGCGCAAGCCCCAAAAATGTGCCTTACAGTCCAGGTGTAATACCCTAGCTTCAGTGTGGCATCACCATTTGCTAGACCAGGTGTGCAAAAGGGCTCAGAGTGAGATTCCCATTGCAGAATCTCAGTGAGCTAACTGACACTAGCAAACTGTACACATTTATTCTATGCTAAACCTCAATAATCCCAAACAATGGATTTTAATCTTTTTAAAACTGGTTCTTAGATTATAATAGGGCACTGTTTTATTCTCACTTCAGTCTGTTGTATTTTTGCCTTCTTTTTTTTTTTAAACACAGAATTATTTACAACATGAGGGTTTTTATAATGCATTCTTCCTAATGAGTAAAAGGGCTCCTTTTTATAATGCAGTAAAAAGTTAGTTTGTGAGATTTTGTTGACGACAGACACCGCAAATAAAAAGGGAAAAGCCTACCCATGCACTCCTGCCCTATGTTTGGGGTGGACACACTAGAGTGCTAGAGTAACCCAATGGGTCAGGCAGCATCTCTGGAGAAAAGGGATGGGTGACAAAGGGATGGGTCGGAACTCTTCTTCAGACTGAAAGTAGAGGGGAGGGAATTGGAGGTAGGACTGAAACATCACCCATCCTTTTTGTCCAGACATGCTGCCTGACCCACTGAGTTATTCCAGCACTTTGTGTCTATCTTTGGTATAAACCAGAATCTGCAGTTCCTTTCTACACACTAGATCTGGGGTGGCTATGCAGGCATGAGCCAGAAGAGAGTCAAGCATACTGGGGCACCTGCACTAATCTCATACCCTGTAACTGGATGCCAGTCAGAGTTTATGTTCCTGAATGTAGAAACTGGCAGCTGTGATTTAACCTAAAAAAAAATGCAACACCACAAAGAAGGAAAAAAAAAAAATTTGGAATGAGCCAAGCAGTTGGAGGTTTCCAAAACACTTGGCCCATGATCTTGGTGAAAGCTCTATCAGGTTGCATTCCATCAGAGAGTGCAGGTATCAATGGCAGCACCCACCTACCCTCCGCTCGCTCCACCCCACCACCGTACACCAGGTTAACTGCAGAAGTATTCTGATAGGATAGTGTACCTGAAAGAATTTCATCTATTTTCTCGACTGCAGACTTGGCATCCTCCTTAGTGAAACACATTGGTGGCTTGAACTTCAGAACATTCCGATGTGGCCCATCAGCACTCAATAATATATTATGCTCCTTCAGCCTGTGGTGGTAAATATAAAACAAGTCCGTTTGCAGCGTTGGACAGGAAAAGGCACTAATTTTGTACTCTCGTTACAGACTTGCTCCCAGCTAAACCCAGCTACTTTGTTTTCACCAAGCTCGCATTCTTGCCTGAGGTGTACAGGCTGAATACACCCTACTCAAATCTGGTTTGCCCAGCTAAAGATGTGGTTAGACAACTTCATAATGCTTCAAAACTCAAAAAACTCCTCAAAACACCCCAGTATTTCTGGAAGGTAAACTTAACTCCAGCTTGCTTCCCTCAAACAAGCACCTTTTTAAATCCACCTCCCCTTCTGCCTCGGTTATGTTAGCAAGTGTGATGAATTATGCTGGGTAGAACTTAACACGGAGTTGAGTTCTATACAATGAACATGGAACTCGTTGGGTAGAACTCAATCCATTTCAGATGCACCAAGGCCCTATGTCCATAAAGAATGTCAAAATCCATCAGGTACTTCAGGCATCCTTATGTCCGTGTGCTTCCTCTAACCCAAACCCACAAGGCTGATGGACCTCCATTCTAGATGAGGTGGAACAGCTCCCCTCCCTCGTGCACCGCTGGGATGCAGTATCAGGGAACCATTCAGAATATATCCACCAACTGCTCCTGGGGGTTCACCTGATTTGTTGTGGAGGCTGCTTCTCATGTTGTGTAACTGTGACAGCTGACTCTCCACGTGGTAGTGGAGGTGTTGAGGGAGGACTCTGTATTTGGTTCCTATCACTAAACACACAAGAGACCCGGTAACCTATTACTGGTCACACTCACCACTGCAGCAGAGCCTCACCAGCCCAAAACAGGAACCCAGCCTATCAGTGGCTTGCTTGAGACTTCTCCGAGATCCATCTCTAGCTAAGTTGGCTCAGCTCAGGCAGAATCCCCTCCCTACTGAAGGTTCTGGAGGGGCTCCCATTTAGCTCTGTTGTTTGGCTGCACCATTTAAGTGGAGATTCGGAGTCAAATTTGGTTTTGGCATGCATCAGGAAGAGGCACAAAATGCTGGAGTAACTCAGCGGGTCAGGCAGCATCTTTGGAGAATATGGATAGGTGACCTTTCAGGTCAGGACCCTTCTTCAGTTCAGACTGAAGAAGGGTCCTGACCCAAGATATCACCTATCCATGTTCTCCAGAGATGCTGCCTGACCTGCTGAGTTACTCCAGAACTTTGTCTTTTTTTGCAGTCCCGTTTCTACATGTATCAGGACGAGCTTCCCACCGATGTCACAAAGAAGTTGTGTTTTTCATCTTGTCCCCATGCCAACCATTGAGTTTTTCAAAACATCTCTGACAACATACTGCATGGAAAATATATATTGAAATTGTCATCCAATGCTGACAACATTTGAAAGATCAATTAAACTCTGCTGACAGCACCTCTCAAGCATGGTATTTTCCTGGAATCCCTCCAGGCATCAAAACTTGTTTTGGGGTTTTCAATTTGCAGTTAACAGTACAAAGAACTTTGGCTTGTTACCTGTAAATTATGTGCTGTGCTTCTGCTTTGGCTGGTGTTCGCGTCCTACGGTCTTTAACCAGGTCAACTCCAATAAACAAGCCCACACCTCTGCAGGGAGAAGAATAACAAGCTTGTTGGAGAAGTAGAACATTTAACCAGCTGCATGACGGCAGATTGATCAGACATTCACTGCCAAGATCCATCGATATTTTTGATATGCTTTCCAAGTGGTACTGAGTCATCAACTCAGTTTTAATACCAACCAGAAAATAGTGAAGCTTTGCACTTACGCCAAGACGTGCGATTGTTTACAGAATTATGTACCGAAGGATAAGCCGTGTAAAAAATTAGTTTTCACACAAGGTATTAAAAACAAATGTAAAGGGGTGGCACAGTGGCGCAATGGTAGAGTTGCTGCCTTACAGCGCCAGAGACCTGGGTTCGATCCCGACTCGGGTGCCACGTCTGTATGGAGATTGTACATTCTCCCTGTAACCGCGTGGGTTTCCTCTAGGTGCTTCTGTTTCCTCCCACATTCGAAAGACATTTGAAAGTGCAGATTTGTAGATTAATTGGCCCTCTGTAATTTTGTCCCTAGTATGTAGGATAGAACTGATGTACGGGCTATAGACATTGCAGTTTATCCACCTTGAAACAGGGATGGTAAACAAAGCCGATGTCAGCAGGTTTCTAGTTACTGGTGGACCCTCATCATCAACACAATCCCAAGACATTTGCTTCAGGGTATTCAGCAGCTTCAATAATCCAGTCAGCCACAAATTGGGCTGTACAGTGATGATTCTGGTATTTACATCCATTGTGATAATAGATATCCAGTACCATCTACGACAACAAAAACAGAATTTAATGGCAGTTTTGTCACTGCACTCCTTTAACATCAGAATCTTGGGGGAGCACAAGCCAGAAGCTTACCAATAGAACTAGGCTAAATACCCTCTACTAAGTCGTGATTTGCTGCTATCTACAAGAGCCAGGTCAGTATTATCGCCATTCGCCTGGATCGACACAGCTGCAATGAAACGTTGCTGCTTTCAGGACAGAGCACCAGCTTCAGCCTCATCTCTACAGCACAGCTCAGTATTCAAATCGTACAACTGGGCTTTCAGCTTTGGGCAAATGGATGCTCAGCAACAGCTTACCAAGTTTACTGAAAATGCAATCCCAGACCAGTCACCTTAACCCCCAAGGATGAGCAAGTGTGATATTGGCAGCACACTGAACAGCCAAACTTGCTCCAATGGTGCCAGCACTGACCCCAATCTGTGCCACTGCAGGACAACCACTGGTAAGCTCAGTGCTGTGGACTGGAGGGTTGCACAGTTTTAGGCAGCTGAAATCCAGCAAAATTCCCACTTTATGGGGTTTCTAAGCATTGTTTTTTGTTTATGCCGAACTGTTTCTAAAGCCTACTGGAAAGGGGCAGTGGGTGGGACAGTGGGGATGTCTCCTGTATCCCAGTAATGTGATTTATGATATGACAAGAGCACCATTGGCCCTCATATTTACAGAGAGTCAGGATGTGGTGGTTGCAGAGTGACTGATTGAATAAATGTAATATATTTACATGGGTTCTTAATGTAGCCATTTGCAGAGTAATATGCAGGAAACAGAGTTCCAAATGTGTGTCAGGGTTTATTTAATTACCGTACTCACAATAATACATTATCAAATATGTCATGAATGGCAAATCAGATTTACATGTTCTGCCTCTGGGTGGGTCAAAGATGGAGTGTGATGAGAGGGAAACCCTATAGCATAGGTTCTTCTCAGATGTCTTCATTCCCAGTGTTTCCATAAACCAATGAGCATTGTTCTGCCATTAGAGTCACTGACTGGTCACCACCACAACCCGTTACTTCTTATATGTCATTTCATATGGAAGTTAGTGTTGCCAAGCTATTGCTAGCAAACATTACCTCACATCGCCAATAAGCTGATGCTTGGCTTGCTGTTCTCTCAGTAAATCCATCAGGTAATTTCCTACTCTTGTGGCATTGCCTTGCAGATCCTCCTCCTCAATGACGCTCAGTACCGCCAGACCGATGGCACAGGAGACTGGATTACCTCCAAACTGAAACATGGGACAGAAAGATCAGAACCACAGAATCTCCACCTCAAAGTCAAACAGTATATTGGATATAAAAGAGCTTTTTATTAAAAAAAATCGTAAGCTATAAGTGCACTTTATATCTTCTCTGAAAACGGTTGCTTTCACTAGAAAGGAAAGATGTTATCCCAAATGGCGTAATAATACACTAAAGTGCCTAAACGCCACGAGGTGTGAAAACTCTAGCTAATTTCTCAGCTTTTTGTTCTTTCTAAATGTTTGTTATTTGTGGTTGGGGATGTCGATTCATTTGAAAGCCAACTGCTTTAACTTGGTGAATCTGTTTAGTAAACTATAGAACGATTTGGACTTTTTACTGTGAATCAAAATTGTCGAGCAACAAAGAATAAGCTCCAGAACAATTGCTGGGCGAGAAGCTCTTTGTTGTCATTAATACGGTGCGATATGTCATGGAATCAGTCAGACATCGCAGAAGTAGGCCCTTTAGGCCCTCAATAACCACCAATACCCATTTACACTAGAACATAGAACAGTAATGCACAGGAATAGACCAATCGGCCCATAATGTCTGTGCCAAACATACACCTCTGCCGCAGCTGCACACAATACTCTAAATGTGGCCTAACCAAAACTTTCTAAAGCTGCCACATAATAATAATAAATTTTATTTATGGGCGCCTGCCACATGACTTCCTGACTCATACACTCAATGCCCTGACCGATGAAGAATATTATACTCCTTCTATACCACTCTATCCACTTGTGTTGCCATTTTCAGAGAGGTAATCGACTTGACCTCAAGATCCCTCTATACATCAGTGCTGTTAAGGGTCTTATCATTAACTGTATACTTTCCCCTTACATTCGACCTAATCGGTTAGATGTCAGCTTTTCTTCTACTGAACCCACCTTCAGAGCTTACCCTTTCGGTTCAAGGTCTAAAAATCCTTTGATCTCCATCTCGAATACAGTCAATGACCCGGCGAGGGAATACCCAAGATTCATGCCCCTCCAGTGAAGGATTCTCTCATCTGGGTGATAATCAGTTGACCTTTTATCCTGAGACAGTGAAATCTCCCCCCTTACTTGTCCTAATTCTGGACTCCCCAGCTGGGAAAATCAACTTCTCAATACTTTATCCTTTAAAAATTCAATGGACTAAATCTTGCCAGCCAAAATGTTCTGAGGGGGAATTGGTATTGAGAGTAAAACCTCCCATAGGGTACACATCTCTGCAATGCAGGGATACACTGTACTTTTCTTGACTAATACTTAGTTTCTTGTTCTCATTATTTTTGGATGTTCTAATATAAATCCAGTAAGTTTTGTGCATCTTCTGTGATTAACCCGATTATAAACGCTCCAGTCTGCCTATAAGGTCCCTACACTTGTCCCTTTTTCCCCCCCAGATGAAGTTCTTGCAATCCAGCTTTATGTTCCTTGCCAGACGACCCATATTCTTGTCTTTCTTTACCAATTTCTTTATCTCTTTGCCAAGTTTGAAAATTTTCCCAATCTTCAAGCCTATTTATATTTCTGGCAACTTTGTAGGCCTTTTCCTTGGACTTAATAGTATCTAATTTCTCGTATACTTCCCTTTAGTGGAACCTTGGACAATAATCAAAGGCAGGTAAGCTTGTTAAGTTTGAATTAGTCCTTATTCATGTTTTTTTTCTCTTAATTATACTGGACCCGAGCACTCGAGGATATTCATCATCAGTTTTAGACTTGATTTACTGTTCTATATGCTCTGCTCTACTATTTTTATTGAACTAGAACCTTCAATGACTCACCGTGTTAAAATATTCAAGTCCGGATGCTCCAAATGCCTCTGCAATTTCCTTGGTTGTAATAACGCAGGACATGGGATGGCCATTTCCGATGGGTTTGCCCATGGTGACAATGTCTGGAACAAAGTCCTTTCCTTGCAACTGGAAGGCCCAGAAATATTTCCCAACTCGGCCAAAGCCAACCTGGACTTCGTCAGCTATGAAAACTCCCCCAACACTATGCACGTATCTGAAAATAGAAGTAGCCATCCAGTTCGACCAGACATGGAGACAAGCAAAAGGCAGCAAACACATCCTTTCCATATTCAGTCCATACACGGAAATATTCCTCTACAATAGCAACACTCTGTTAATTACTTCAAATAATCAATTCATAATCATGCTTAGTCTATAAACTGATTGGTGTTGTAACCATTGAGGATGACAGTGCAGCATATTTAGAACTGGAGTCTAAGAATGCTAATGTGAGGCTCCCACAGAGACCCTTCCTCTGGCTCTGCAATATAAATGCATGCGATGTAGAGTGGGTAGGAAGGAACTGCAGAAGCTGGTTTAAACCAAAGACAGACACAAAATGCTGGAGTAACTCAGCACCGTCTCTGGAGAGAAGCAATGGGTGACGTTTCGGGTCGAGACTGGGTCATCCATTCCTTCTCTCCAGATATACTGCCTGTCCCGCTGAGTTACTCCATCAATGTGTCTATCATGGGATGTGGAGGCTCAGTCATAGAGTGATTGACTTAAGGGGCATGGAAATTGGGCAACAGAACTGTAGCTCGGCTCTGAATCTAACAAATGATGGACCAGGTTTGTAGGTTTAGAAGGTCTATCCCCGCTCTTCATTCTTAAGCACTACTCTTGCCACCATCACCACTTCTTCTACCATCACTATTTCAAACTTCATAGTATATAAAATCATTGGCCACTGGAACACTCTTGCCAGTTGTCAGAGGTAGTTGGGTTACATTTCTTGCGAAATACATTATGCATCATCTATAATTATTAAATTATCACAACCCAATGCATGCATTAGAACTCAGAGAGGTGCTTTTTCAAAGTGCCACCCATTCTTACTACCAGGCAAGAGAGAATTTTAATTACAGCGTAAATAAAGAGCCATATCAAGCCTTCTATTCTTAAAGAAACACAAACTGTACCTACTGTGCCACTTTTTGGAAGTAGCCAGGTGGTGGGATTATCTGACCTCCGCAACTCTGCATGGATTCAGCAATAAATGCAGCCATCTGCACAAAATAAGATGATATGAAAACCACACATCTCCAGCTTTCAACTTATAAAAAGGAAGCGGGTGGTCGGTAATGCAATCAGAAGCCAGGGGATAGAATGGTTAATTAGTCCGAGTCACTATATATAAAAAAGAAAAAAGGCTTTGACAATCTTCAGCAAACTCTGGTCACCACCATATTCCACAATTTCGTTAAACTTGCAGGATCATTTGTAAAAAGAAAACGTCATGAACAAATTTGCAGTCCCCGGGGTTGAAATCCAACAGATTCCTGTTAATTTCAAGACATTAGTTAATGGTTCCAAGGAAAATTTTGTTGTGTGCTGCTTCAAAAAAGTTGTTAATCGGCTTAATTTATCATATTGGAATTTCAACCCCAGACTGGTTAGACACATGTTACCACAAAGGAAAAACGTTTATTATTTGTCAAAAACATTATGTGCAACCTGTTTCATTTGATGCTCCTTGGCAGAATCCATCCTGGCACATTGTACACGATCACATTCCAACATCAGATAGACTCCCAACTCTTCTGTCTGTATTTGTTATCAAATAACAGGCAAAAGGTTCAGAGTTCCACAGCAGATGGTCCTCCTGGAAATAAACCACGTCTCTGGCCTTGATCTGGTTGTTACAGAGTAACAGAGCAAGCTGGTGCTTCACGCACATTAGTGCACACCAGAGATGTTACTGACACACGTAGAATTAGTCCTTACTGTCTCTGTGGCTGAACAGCTTCCTGGTTACCTGTTAAAGTATCCAACAAAAGAGGAAAAAGAAGAGAGAGAATAAAAAATATACATTAGTGAAGAAAGCTATATAGTCACAATCTACCTATCCTTAGGAAGGACAGTGGGGACAAGTGATTTGGTGTGGCTGGGAATTATCTGATAAAATTACTCATTGTGTAAAGAAAACTTCTGGAGGAAGCAAAATGTTTGCGTAGTGGTCAATTCAAGTGGCAAAACATTGACTGCCACAAATCACTTGCCTCATGATTAAATACAATCAATGTATCGAGTTCTCAAACAAAAATTTCCTCAGAGTTTCTCCTGATCTGCAGTGGGAAGTGCAATGTGGGAAGTGGGAACTTCGCTGGGAAGCGCGACTGAAATCCAAGGAGCAGCTCTGAGGTAATTTCAAAACACTAATCAACAGCACTGGTTACCACATCACAACCAATTATTTTATCCACGTTTCAAAGTCCATGAATCAAACATAGTTTTGGAATATCATTGTCCTGGCTTCAGTGTTGTCAAAGCCACACTTGGAAGAAACCGGCCTGAGTGTTACGATGCATCATATGGCAATGTCGTATTTAGTATAAAGCCTACAGCCTACAGCCATTATTTTGAAGGCTCACGCAAAACTTTTGCCAAACCATTTGGGGAGGGGGATGAGAAGAATCATCTCATCCAACCATCCACTTCCTCCTTCTTTTCCATCATTCTCCAAATTGCAATGGGAATACTCCAGTTTCATCTCTGCTTTCAATTCTGAGCATGAACCTTCAAAATACTATAATGGAGTATGACAGAGTAGAGATGCCTTGACTGGCAAACTCATAAAAAGAGCTTCCACCATGACAACTGCATTCATCCATTTCTACATTAACTGAAGTTGGTGCTGCTCGAGTAACCTTATCAATCAGTGTTAAATTAAGGACGATTTTGTATTGGACTAAAATATTCATTTTAGTTTGATCCAAGATCTAAAAGACAGATTTAATGAAACATTGAAGTATTGGCACTAAATGCAGCAAGTTTGCATCCTTAAAGTCTTATCACAAGCTTAGTTCATCTGTACCAACTGCATTTTCCTCTGCAGTAATTTTTAAATAAAAAAATTAAAAGATATGTGCAACTGAACTCTTCACTTTCTCAGGCTCTCAAACTGGTTTCAAGTCAACATCAGATGACACAAAACAATGCACGGATAAATATTCTTGCAAAAAAATATTAAAGAAGTAAAATTCTGTACAAATTATATATTCTGTATCAATGACATCAAAAGCAGGCCTGGTAGCTATAAGAAAAAGACAGATTTTGAAATCTCAATTACTCCAGGCAATGTTGAATTCTGTTCTAGAAAATAGATAGGTACTGTTAATCTTGCCATAGCACTAATAATTTTGTTTGACTGGCTACAAACCTTGCGTCCTTTCTTTCTGGCCTCTTGAATCAGTGCATTGACTTCACCTGCATAGGCTGAAGCTGGATCAGGATGGTCCTCCCTGTACTTCCCTCTGTAAACATCTGGAGAGGGTGCCTAAGGCAAGATAGGAACAAATTCCCTTTACTAATCCAAGTGCAGTAAAATCTATAAAAATTTAAAGTGTTTTGGCATCCAATATCTTAACAGTATTAACAGTAATACGACTGTTAGATCTGTTTTCAGTGTCTTTTAGCTGAAAAGAAATACATAACATTTTGGTGGACATTTGTGTTAGCTTTGGCTCATTAAAAAAAATAAATCCTTCAATACTTTTCAGAAAATGTTGGTTAATGTACCAGCATAAGGATTTAATGGCAGCAAGCCCCCCCCCCCCCCCCCCCCAATTCACCAGCCTCCTCCAAATCCTGGATCATGCTCCCTGTGTAAACCTGTGGAGTTATAATCAAAGCCTAATTCTATCCTGAGCCTGTTTTCCTTCACAATTCAGGAGGCTGAAAATAAAATGTGAGCTGGTCTACGAGTTTCCTTCTGCTCAGTGCAGATACGCTGAGCCTAAATGCGACACCACAGATGCTGTAACTACTACTTAGGAGATACGCAGTAAAAGAGAAGTGCTATATAGTATATCTCTCAGTTCTAGACTATAACCATGAGGGTATCCGCCAAGCCTCTAAGCCTCCCCAGCTCCTGTTGTAAAGCCAGATGTGATTGCCCACTTATCCACAGTGAATTATGTGCTATCGCTCTTTTTATTTGCTAACACATTTGCAACAGCTGGAATGTTAAACTATTACCAATACTCACAACGTGCACAAATTCCTTCTGACATTCTGCATTAAGCTCGTGGAATTTGTAAGGACTAATGTCAATCAAAGATGTTACGTGTCCATGGTAAGCACTGTGTGGGGAGTGAAAGAAACCAAAGTTCAACCCAAGTATCCGGTATTTCAATACTCAGTCCTGTACCTGCACCAATGGTCCGTGTAAAGGAGTCTCACACACAATTTTCAGAATACCAATAATTTTGATGTTCACCAATAATGGAGTTGGCTCCTTAATTCCAGATGCATTCATCTCCTTGCACATAACCTCTACAACTCCTATTGTGGAATTTGAACTTGTCTCCAGATCAATAATCCAGACATCTGAGTATATTAATTAATATGCTGCTTAACCCTCGTTGCTTTGAAACCACTCGTTGTCCATGTTTTGAAACAGCTAAAATGTCAGCACTTTCAGCCATATCCCTGGCTTTAAGTGAATGCATCAGCAAGAGGAGGAACACATGGCAGACTTCTCCTCTGTTTTATTGCCTGACTTCTGGAAGTATAGGAAGTCTAGAAACTAGGTGAACGCGTTGATTAAATTCTGGAAAACACTTCCGTTGTCATTAATAGGCAGAATAAACGCTATAAAAATGATCTTTTTACCACAAATATGATACCTATTTCAATCTATACCAAAAAACTTTTTCAAAAAACTAGACTCTAATATTTCCAATTTTATTTGGGACTATAGATCACATAGAATTCAAAGAAAACACTTGTGTAAACCCAAAGACGTTGGGGGACTTTCACTTCCGAACTTTTTGTATTATTATTGGGCAGTGCATATTAAGAATATAATTTATTGGTTGGACAGTCCTACCCAACAGATAGAATGGATAAGAATGGAGAAAGAGGATTGTTCTCCTTGTAACATAGAAGCAATCCTCTTCTCCCCCGATAAAACTGAACAACGCAATATATAAGAATAACCCAATTATACATAATACAATAAGAATTTGGAAACAAATAAAATTATCTTAAAAATTAAGAAACCTATCATTGTTAACGCCAATAGTGAATAATCCTGCTTTTAAACCATCTCTGATTGATAAAACATATAATCAATGGGAAAGAATGGGAATTAAAAGGATTGGTGATATGTATGAAATGGGAAATCTGTTATCATTCCAACAATTACAATTAAAATTTAAACTGAAAAATAACCAATATTTTAAATATCTTCAGATCTGCGACTTCATGAAGAAATACATACAAAGATATCAAAATATAACTTTAGACCCACTGGAAAAAGCAATGAATATTAAGGCTGACTCACAGAAATTAATATAATATTTATATAATAGTATTTTAAATATAGAACTACCATCGACAGAGGCATAGAGAAGATTGGGAACGAGAATTAATGATAAAATCACGAAGGAAACATGGGAAAAGTATTTGATATATATACACAAATGTTCGATTAATGTAAGACATAACAATTCAATTAAAAATTTTACATAGATTATATTATTCAAAAACTAGACTGAATAAATTCTATCCAAATACTTCCCCCATTTGTGATAAATGTTTATCCCAAAATGCAACTATAACACACTCTTTTGTTTCCTGCATAAACCTTTATAAATTCTGGAGTGATATCTTTGAAATATTTACAAAATTATTCAAGATAAAAATGGAACCTAATACTGAAATGATTATATTTGGAGTAACGGAAGACGGGAACAAATTGAACACATTTCAAAATTCATTTTTAAATTATGGGTTAATAACAGCAAAAAAACATATACTTAAATTTTGGAAAAATACACCCATACCAACGCTTAAAATGTGGATTTCAAACAGGTTGGACACCGCACATCTTGAAGAAATGCGATTCCTCCTAATAGATAAATCAGACCAATTCTTAACGAGTTGGTCCCCATTTATCGACTTTTTGGAAGCATATGGTGCAACAAAATCGTAGAAACCAACTGTTTCAGGACTGGGTGAAGGATGGTCAAGAATATAAATAACGATCTCCTTAATTTCCTACTCTCTACTTTCTCTTTCTCTCTCCTTTTCCTTTCTTCACTTTCCCTCTTTCCCCCCCTTTTCCTTTTCACACACCATATATCACACGTATTTCTATTTTTTATTATCTATTCTCTCTTTTTCTCTTTCATTATTAAAAAAAAAAAAATAAGCTGTACATGAAATGTAACATGTCAATATATATTAGGCACCTTGGTGCCATATTACTGTACTTACTTCTAATAAAATAAAAATATTTAAAAAAAAGAAAGAAAAAAAAAGAATTGTTGCTCTTCCAAATTTCCTTTCACTTCCGTCAGTTTTGGTATTATCTGCTGAATGTGAATGTGGATAACAAAATCAGCCTGTAAATGACTGGTGATGCACTGAGCCAGCTATAACTTCGCCAGTGCATTGCCAACACTTAATTCAAATGACACCGACATATTTACATCAATTAGGCTTGCTGATGATTAGCAAGATCTCTTTTAAATAATGAAACCTGCCCAACCAGCACCTCCAAGTAGGATTGTTTGAGCAATAATGTGCTCTCGAATGGGTGTAACCTCACTGGCTTCAACTGAATTTGCATTTCAGTAGCGAGTTTGCTGAACTGCAGTTGAAAAAGAAATATGTGTCAAGCTAGGAGAGCTCAGTCAGGGCACTTGCAACTTGCATGTATGTAGCCTCTGCAGGGAACTGCTCCAAGGTGTTTCACTGGTGCCGTATCAAACAAAACAAGTACATTGAATAAAGAGATCACCCTATACCTCTCAGATATAGATAGAAAAAGCTGTAGTAACTCAGCGGGACAGGCAGCATCTCTGGAGAGAAGAAATGGGTGACGTTTCGGGTCAAGACCCTTCTTCAGACTGGTTAGGAATAAAGGAAACGAGAGATATAGACGGTGATGTGGAGAGATAAAGAACAATGAATGAATGAATCACTATACCTCTCAATCATTTTCCTCCTTTGGGGAGAGACCTCCAGAGTTGGACTTGGTCGTTGTGAGAATGATCGCCATTGGTATAACAAGATTAGTGAAGTGCAAGGGGCCAAAATTGAGGGCTATGGACATTCAGCATGAGCTTTCATAACTTCTAATATTACACAACCTTAACAGTAAAGTCAAAGCTTCCCAATAGAATACTCTCAGTACTGTCTTGCCAAGCACTACCAGTTACAGAGATCTACATAGATACTTGGTAAAAGCTAAACATTTGCAGAGAGATAAGTGGGAGACCAGGAACTATTAACAGATTATATTTATGTAAACCTCCTTTAATGGAGATGCCCAAATGCATAACGAGGAGAATTATAGATTATGATAGGCTGCATATCAATCCAGGCCTAGAGGTGAAGGAAAGAACTGCAGATGCTGGTTTAAACCAAAGATAGACATAAAAAGCTGGAGTAACTCTTCAGTCTGAAAAAGGGCCTCAACACGAAATGTCACCCATTCCTTCTTTCCATAGATGCTGCCTGTCCTGCTGAATTACTCCAGCTTTTTGTGTCAATCCAGACCTAGAGGCAGGGAATTCTATTCAGATCACTCTGTTATTAAGTAACTCTAAACTCCAGAATTAAAGTTTTCAGTGTTTTCTCTAATTCCTACTACTTACTGCTCGAGGGTGATGATATCATGGTGACCAGTATACTGGCGAGCCAATCGAAGAGCAAGGTCATTAGCTTCAGAGCTGTTAAAAAACACACACACAGCATTAGAAGAGTAGATACAGCAAGTGTACAATAGTCATCTTGCAACATGATACTAGAAACATAGAAACAGAAAATAGGTGCAGGAGTAGGCTATTCGGCCTTCAAACCATTCAATATGATCATGGCTGATCATCCAAATTCAGTACCCGTTCCTGCTTTTCCCCCCATATCCATTTATTCCGTAAGCCCCAAGAGCTAATTAAATCTAACTCTCTCTTGAAAACCTCCAGTGAATTGACCTCCGCTGCCTTCTGTGGCAGAGAATTCCACAACTCTCTGGGTGACACAACTACTCATATGCAGCCCCATTATGCTGCCAAGATCATGGTCACCAAAAGGACAACATGTAATGGGGTTTCTTGGAAATATTCAAGTTTGATTTTACACCGGGGGTACAGGAATCAGCATGTTCTACAAAAGGTCTTCAACTTGAAAGATTAACTCTCGGTTTACATCTCCACAGATACTGCCTGACCGGCTACGTATTCTGCAATTTTATTAGAGGGCGTGTTAAATGCCAACTTCATTTTATTTTGAGTAATCACCCAAATCTTTATGATTGCATATCAAGAGTGGTTTGTGTGAAAATGAACCATAAAGCTGATTGAACAAAATATATATTAATTGTACAGTACACCTTTGAAAACATTGATGAGCTTGATTAACTAGCTTCATTGTAAGGAAATACAAACTTGTCAAATTTATATTCATTTCCTTTCCATTTGATTAGCAGTACAAATCCCAGGCATCACTGCAGCCTGTTTTTCTTTAGTATCACCCCCCCACTTGAGTTTACTAATGCTGCTGCACAATCTTTTGCATCAATCAATGACAATCAGAGGTATTGCAAGAACGGAAGTTGCAGCTAATATAATTCATATGCATTATTGAGGAAGTAGAAACTCCATATGGTTATGTCTGTGCGAGTGCTTGTGTTTTTAAATTGCAAAAAAAATAATTAATTTTAACTTAAATGTTCAGGAATGGACAATGGATTCTGACATTACCAATAATGTACATAACCTGAGGATAAATAAATCATCTTAATATATACTGCCTAAAATTGCTTGTAAGCAAAGATCTATTATTGTCTTTTTCCTCGACAAATATTCCATTCAATATTACGCAACTAATCAAGAGTTTGAACCATTTAGAACAAAACAAAATATATTTATGGAAGTCTGACGAGAATAGAGAATGTACTTATGGAATTTAATGAAGAGAGAGTTGCACAGGATAGACATTACCCTGAATTGACAAAGTAGCAAACAGATAGTTGAGGCGGGAGGGTCTCACTGAGTTGCTTGGCGTACTGTACGAGATTGTCATGTAGAAATCGTGCGTTAGTGTTCAGCAGTTCCATCTGCTTGATAGCAGCTTGCACCACAGTTGGATGGCAATGCCCCACTAAAACAAAGAATAAAAGCCTATTCAAATACAAAAATAACTTAATCAAACAACAAAGGGTGAAATTCCATTTCGGTACAAAAAACGCCGGAATTTCTAATAGCGTTTGTAATCGGCCACTTGCGACTGAAGTTACAGGAATCCAGCGCTAGATTTGTCAACATTTCATTAATTATGCCATTATCTAAACCTCTCTTGCAAGAAAATATTTGCTGCACAGCTTTCCCCTAGAGAGTATTTCACTTACCAAATCTTTGCTACAATGAAGGATTTTATAGTATTTAATCTGCTGCTTAACAAACATTTAGTTCGCTACATCGAACATTAGGGTAAGTATTTTCAGACTGCCTTTCAAACACAGAACTGTAACCCGTGGTTTTGTTTGTAGAGAAAAGTATGCTGGTCTGCACCTTTGATATGTATGTGTGTCATGTGGGTGGAAAACAAAATAATGACATTTAACTTTATAGAGGTTTAGTTTAGAGATACAGCGTGGAAACAGGCCCACTGAGTCTGCACTGACCCCAGCACTATAACACTATCCTACACACACACTAGGAACAATTCACACTTATACCAAGCCAATTAACCTACAAACCTGTAGGTCTTTGGGGTGTGGGAGGAAACCAAAGATTTCAGAGGAAACCCACCCGGTCATGTGGAGAACGTAAAACTCCGTACAGATAGCACCCGTAGTCGGGATCGAACCCAGGTCTCTCTGGTGCTGCAAGTGCTGTAAGGCAGCAACTCTACTGCTGTGCCACCCTAATTGGTATATCATAGTGGTATATGCACCAATATGGTGCACCATATTGTTATATACCATGACTAAAAAAAAGTCTGCAACACTTAATAGCCTTTTTGATTAGATTAATGAGAAGAATCTGAAATAAATAAACAATATGAAAATGGGCAAATCCTCTCTTGAGCACCTGGACTTTTTCACCTAACAATAATGGCCTTTCCATGAATAGCGTGTAAACTTCAGCTTGTAGGTCTCAGTTTGCTAAAAGATGCCAGTTTGCTTTTGATTCGCTGCATCTTTACTGACAGACTGACGAGCTTTTAATTTCTTTACTCATCAGCCCAGGCAACGGGTGACCCACTCCCTGCGAAAGTTGAGGGTTTACTGTACCTTGCACCATAAATCTCTTTGCAATGTGAAAGATTGTGTCAGAATCTAATTCCTTTGGGAGAGGAGCGTAGTCAACAACACTGTGTTGTTTACCTGAAAAAATCTTCTACACCGAGCTTCAAGAATCCCAAAAGTAAACAGGTGACCTTGTTCCACATCCCACACAAAGATGATAAAAGATAATCTATTTCAATACAAAATGTGCTGCTTTCCCCCTCTGGTAATTGACTCTGCATGTTACAGTCACAACATGTTGCAACTTCTGCTTTCATATACTGAGTCATAGATTCAAAACCAGTTATGAGCTGAAAGCGTATCTGGTGTATTCATTTTATCTCATTGAATTTTAAACTAGGTTCTCAGCACTGAGCTGGAGATCATGTCTCAATATTATAGTGTTGCAATATATAGAGTTTCAGAAAGAGGAGCCATACCATGAGCCACGTTGTTAATGCAGTCCAAATACTTATTGTTATTCTCATCATACATGTACTGGCCCTGGGCACGGATTATCTTGAGTGGGTCCTTTGCAAAGAACACCTTGCAAGATGGCCTGAATAACAAAAAGGGGTCAAGAGTTGAAACGCTGCCAATGTTTTGAAAAAAAGAAAAGATCAGTGTGAACATGTAACACAAGAGAGACTTTTCCTGGTAGGTATTGTGGAGTCCCTAAGAAGGAAAAACAACTTGTTAAAACAAACCAGTTATGCAACGTTTCCAAGAATTTGAATGAATCAAAGCCAAGTTGCAGCTATTTCGATAGGTCTTACTAGGAAGTTAGAGCATTAAGTAGTGCATGGGAATTATTATTATCACAGTGACGTGACTGAAAGGCTGATAGGGCCAACAACTTATCATTTCAGTATATAGAATCTTCAGGCTTAACAGAGGGATGTAAAAGAGGCAGCAATACTGATTAGCAAATCCATTACCCTTGTAATGAGGGAGAATATCCTAAATCTTTAAATGAGGCCATATGGTAGTTTTGGAATAAACGGGAGTGATCACTCTGCTACAAGTACACTACATGTCTCCTAAAAGTTCATAGGAGACATGGTAGCAGTTATGTGCAATGTGCAATAAGGCAAAAGACTAATTCGGCTGTAGTAGTGGGGCACCTCCCCAATATATTAGTTGGGATTGGTTTAGTGCGGAAGGCGAAGAGGGATGGAATCTTTAAAGTATGCCCAAGAGAGCTTTTTTGAGCAAGTATTAAGATAGATCTACTAGGGAGGGGCAATGGTAGTGGGCAGTGTCAGTGGGAAAGCATTTTGGAGACGAATTAGGGATCAAAGTGCAACATGGTGCCAGGTAGGTGAGTTCTTACTGTAAATGAATACTAATCTGGGCTCACAAAGGATAAGGGTATTTTAGTTGTGGAATTCATGGAGGAGGTTGACAGTCAAATTTTGGAATATGTCATCATTAAAAAGGAGGTATTAAATGTCTTAGTGGGTTTGAAGGGGTTAAATGCTCATGGCCTGATGCATTCTCGGTTGCTGTGGGGCCCTGAGAGAGAATTTCTGGCAACAGATGAGATGCCAAGTGACTGGAGGGGGTACACAGGGATCATCAAGGGTGTTCTGCCAGGAAAATGCTATTGAGGGCCATGTAATGGGCCTGTCCCACAGGCGATTTTTTAGGCAACTTCAGGCGACTAGTTTGTTGCCACATGTTCGCTGGTGGTCGCCGGGAGTAGTCTCCTCAGTCGCGCAAAACGTCGTAGCGTCTTTCTGGTCGCCGCTAAATTTTCAACACGTTGAAAAATTTTCAGCGACAGTGGGTTTGCCGCCAATGAGCGTAGCTTGACTTCTCCTGACGTAGGTGCTGTTGTAGGTTGTCGCCAGGATGACATAGGTTGTCGCCGGTTTTTCAGCGACCTGCTATGACTATGACAGTCGCCGGCAGTTGCCTAAAAAAAAAAAATCGCCAAGTGGGACAGGCCCATTAGGCAGCAGCTCTGCCAGCAGCACCACTATGCTGAGAGAGGGCAAGAGGAAGGAGATGTTTAAATTACAGAGGTCAAAAGGAGTTTATAATGAGAGATACTGAGTCCGAATGTGTAAATTATTTAAGTCCAATTAGCAGAGTGTGGGGGTGGGGTTGAGTGGTTGGCAGTGGGATGGACATGTGATACATTTGGCAAACTGAAGATAGGTCAAGTGAAAATCACACACAAGAGGAAACATGGGCCAGTGGTCCCTGCAGAATAAATAGCTCCTCAGAACACGTTATTGCTGCCTGCATCAAGTGACAATCTTTGAATTTACAGCACCACTCACGGGAAGATCAGACCTATGATGCAGGGACTGCTGGGCATGGGTGCCAGAGTCGAGTAACATTTATTCCAAGGTAATAAATAATTAAATTTTAATTTATTCCAAATCTAACAAAGGATCTTCAACCTGAAACATTAGCTCTGCTTCTTTTCCCACCTATTAGTATTTCCAGCATTTTTTGGTTTTATTCCAGATTACCAGCATCTGAAGTATTTTTGATTTTCATTTTTTCTAATTGCTCCATTGTAAACTGATGAATAATAAATAACATACCAACCAGTTGTAAAGTCAGTGGGAATTGTAATGCTATTATCTACCAGCTACAGCCGAGGAAATTTAGTGATGAGATTTCAAACCTGTTCAACAATATTTATGTCGTCTGCTCATCAGAAACACATAACTTGTTGTTCACGGAATGAGGGGTGTGCCTCTAACTAAATAAAGTATCCAAATGAAATAATAAGACTGAGGGAAGAATTTGTAAATGCCCAAATCTAATTTTTAATGCACATAGTTATCTCCAAAGAGATACATTTTGGACTTTTCAATCTTCAATTCCTCAGAAAACAATAACAGATGCTAAAAAGGAAGCTAACAGTTTATAGGTGATAAGAGTGCATCGGTGCCAGAAATACTGTGTGTCATTTCATGTATAAATTGGGATGTAAAAACAAATTCAAAATCATGTACTACATGGATACTTAATGTAGTGTGTATTCTTCCTATTTTATGTATTTTCACTGATCTCCTCGACATGCTTTAATATTCCTTTCTTACGCCCAAGACTGTCTAGGCTACAGGGTGGTGCGAGAGAGTCTGGATGTTGATTGCCTCCTGGGAATTCTGTATGTACCAGTGTGTGCAATCTGGGTACTACCCTCTACCTTCTCACTGTCACCCAGTCTTCAGAATCAGAAGAAGAGCTTGAAGAGTCATCATTGTCTTCCCTCTTCTCATTGGACAAAGGCGATACCTGAGCCGAAAGAACAACTCCCTGGGAGCAGACAGTATGCCTTTCTGAAATTCCACAACTGAGCAGAGGGGAACGGCAGACAAATTCACCGTCTCATCTTCCACATCTGGGATGAGGAGGACATGCTAGGTGACCTCACATTGACCGCTTTCAAGCAGGAAGAGAGACCGGATTCCATTGAACACCTCCCTGGTGCCCATCACAGGGAAAATCATGGCATGCATCCTTTTCCCAGTGTCTGAAGAGCTGGGTCTTTGAAACTCCATGTGGAATCTGTCCATTGAGAGACACCTTGACCATGTGACAGCTTCAACCCGGGAAATGGTACCAACCAATATACATGACAATATATGTCCATGTGTTTTAGAAGATAGACGGGTAAAGTTTAGAGGGATATAGGCCAAATACAGGAATATGTGGCTTGCTGAGGTGGGACCTCTTGCTCAGCATGGAGGAATTAGACCGAAGGCCCTGTTTCTGTGCTGTATAAATCTGTAATTTTTAACCTCTGAAATCCTCTCACTCCGTCAATTGAATTGAACGGTGGAGTGTCATTCTCAAATTTGACCATCCTCAGAAAGTTGTTTCTCTCCTATATCTGCCTCATGAAGGCTTGCAAATTGTAACCTTAACCCACGACTTAACCTCAGTGCAGACCTGTGTCAATCAAGGCTGCTTTGTTGCCACAACTTTACTCAGTCTTTCTTGCTGCAAACCTGTACCCCACCTGCTGAGGTGAGAGCTAATACACAAAACAAAGAGGAACTGTTCAATGTACATCGCCACGCTTTCAAAACCAATGTCATTCTAACTACCGTCATCAAGCTGCAATATGCAGAACATGCAAAAGTACAGCACAGGTCAGACTGGCTCAAGGGATCTGTGCCAAACCCGATGCCAAATTAAACATAGAACCTGTATGCGTACGTGTATATTTGGAGGCCAAATATGACGGTACTGTCAAACGTACAAGGACGCATACGAAAGTGGACTAATGATCTGCAAGGAGAGAACAAGAGACTGCAGATTCTGGAATCTTAAGCCAAATACAAAGTGCACCAATGTATCAGGTGGATCTGTGGAGGGAATGGACAAGCGATGGAGAATGGTCCCAACGCAAAACATCATTTGTCCATTTCCCCCACAGTTGCTGTCTGACCCACTGATTACTCCAGCACTTAGTGACCTGTAAAATAAAGATCATTCTTCCCACCACTGCCCTTTGAACAATATTACCCTCCAAAAACAAAGGGCATGATAAGATCCTGTGGCAAAGGCAGACTTTGATGATGAAATTCACCACGGCCTTTAGCACGGCACAGCATTGACCAAGTGAGGGAAAACGCATGATCCACCCGGCAAGTGACCTGTTCCCTCCTTTACATCTCAAGGCAGGGCCGGATTTACGTATAAGCTAGACAAGCTTAAGCTTAGGCCTCAGCCCGCTCCACCAAGGTGTATAAAACTTTTGACATATTCGTATTTTCTGAGCATTGTCCTTTCAACAGTCAGGAGTGTCCGAGTCGGTGTGCGGCTGCAAGTTTAACAATGTCAGACCCGGCTCCGACTGTGCCCGACCTGCCTGCTTCAGGGGAGAAGAGATAAGGCTCCGGGCGGGGTAAAGGGTGGGTGGGAACGAGCAGCCACCCGCTACGATAGGCGGAATGGTCCTTTCTATAGTTAACCCTGCTCACAGTCTCTGATGAGGCTGGTTTCCCGCCCACCGGGACCTCCCACGCTTTGCCCGCTGACCCTCGCCACTCCACTGCCCTCCAGCGACCCGCAGCCTTACCTGCAGCCTGGACTCAGCACTGGGCCTGGAGTTTCCACGCTGCAGACTCCAACTCCCCTGAGTTTGACTGCGCTGGGTCCTAGTGCCAGGACTGCGCTGGGTCCCCCCAACCCTGGTAACCTCAGTGGCTGTTCCACTGGGTCTTCCCCATTCCCCTCAAACCATGTGACCCCAGCTCTTCCCCACCCACACTACAGTCCTCATACACCCCTACCCCCTGACCACCCACCGATTTGGATCTCTTCTTCCGAGGGCCGTCTTATCACAATGCTGCCAACATGGCTGGTAGGTGCAAGGGTATGCAGCAAAAAAATCCTCAAAAAACCCAAAGTTGAAAGATTTATTCCATGCGCTGTTCACTCATTAAATTTGGTGGGCCGTTCGGCTGTTGATTGCTGCCTTGATGCAGTGAACGGTTTTGGAATTATCAATGAAATTTATACCTTCTTTTCATCCTCCACAAAGAGATGGGCATTTCTAAAATCATTTTTGCAACCTCAGTCAAAAGTGTCTAAATATTTGTCAGACACTAGGTGGGAGGCACATGCAAAAGCCACAGAAGCTATTTTGGAAAGTTACAGCGCTATCACTGATGCCCTCAGTCATTTGTACTCCGATGTTAATGTGAAGGGTGATACCAGGCTTCAAGCTAACAATCTTTTGCAGAAAATGGAAGAACTGGAATTTGTGTTTATGCTGCATTTTTGGACCCGTGTGCTAGGTCATTTCCACAAGGTCAACAAAGCCATTCAGAAATCCAAACTGTTATTGATTATTTGTGCAAGTTTGTACAGTTCACTTCAGGAAAATTAGAGAAGATTTTGATGAGCTTGAGCAACAAGCAAAGGCCACCTTGCCAGATGTTAACTACAGAACTGTTACAGGGAGACAAAGAGTAAGGAAATAGCAAGGAAATTATGGAAGTGCACCTGGTCCTGATGCTTTAGATAAACTCTCTTCAAGAGATAAGTTTAGGATAAAATCCTTTATTCCTATACTAGATGCACTTGAAACCAATTAACAAAAGAAGAGGTACTGTGTACAGTGAAGTTGCACAACAGTTTTCCTTTCTTGCTAATCTGACTGCATCCAAGCAAGAAATTCAGCAAGGTGTTGAACTGTTGATGGAAGCATACCCAGAAGATGTTGACCTGAAACTTACTGATGAATTTTTGCACTTTCACTCGTAAGTGAGACAAAGCCATAGGCCTACAGAAGAGCACTGTCTCATACAGACTGTTATCAAATAATATACAAGGAAACAATTCAGATGGCCTTCCCTAATGTGGAAGCAATCTTGCGGCTGTTTCTTAGCTTAATGGTCACCAACTGCTCGGGAGAGAGGTCTCTTTCAAGACTCAAAAGAATTAAAAATGAATTAAGGTCCACAATGTCTCAAGACAGGTTGTCTGCACTGAGCATTCTGTGCATAGAGAGTGACAAACTTAGACAAACAGATCTTGGTCAACTTCTGGATGATTTTGCTATGAAGGTGAGAAAAAAACATTTTTGCTCTTAGTGTATTTGTAGTTTCTTTATTTCTTAATTTTCCACATTCAATTCAAGAGACACTTATTGTCACATGCACCAATTGGTACAATGACATTTGGGGTCACCATCCGACATCGGAACGGGGGAACATTCTCAGCGGCTTGGACTTACGAATCGGCCACGACCACGACCACGGCTCCCGAAGTCCACAGGCTGAGCTGGGCGGAGATTCACGCTGGCGGCCCTCGGCAAAGGGATCCCAGGGCTCCACGATGTTGAAATCAGCGCGGCCCGAGGCTGGGAGCTCCGCAAACCACAGCTCCATGATGTTGAAGCAGCAGACCTAACACGCCAGAGCTTCAAATGGCGATCCAGGTAAGGCATCGCCCGCTCCGCGGTGAATCCAATATGTATTTTAAAACCAACTGTTTAATGACAACATACAGTAGGATCTAAAAGTGTCACACTGTCGGGTAGTCATGCTCCTCTAGTCGTGCGGGTGGGGGATTGGGAGGGGGGGGGGGCTCACAAGTGAAATAGCTTAGGGCCTCTCTTCATTTAAATCCGGCCCTGTCTGAAGGTCATCAAAGTCATAGACTACCTACAGCAAATATCTCAAAGTCCTGCAGAGACACAACCAGTGACCCACTCCCTCCTGTACACCTCAAGGTAACAGCCGATATTTCAAGGCACTTGAGAGTCAGCACCAATGCTATCTTTGCAAAGTGCTCCAAATGCATTGGCAGCGTTGATGAAAAGTCCGCCGTCGTGGTCAGGCCACTTCGTTCCCACGGTCCAGAATCCAGGAAACAGACGGTCTGATCGCTCCCACAGCAGCAGATTTAACAGATCCGCAGAGGATTCGGGCGTGTTCGCAAAGCCTCCTCAAAAACAACACACGGCATCCTCATGGGAATGTACACAAAAATGCTGGAGAAACTCAGCGGGTGCAGCAGCATCTATGGAGCGAAGGAAATAGGTAACGTTTCGGGCCGAAACCCTTCTTCAGACTGATAGGGGGTGGGGAGAAGGCATCCTCATGGGAATCTCTGGTCCACGACGGCGACTGAAAATGGCAAAGGAGCATCCGAGAGCCCAACGAGAACCCAAAGTCCGCTTAGTGGGAATAGGCTGTGGTGGGAGCCACCTAACCTCAGCAGTCGCCTCGGAGGTGGTGGAAACAAGTAGCCTTCCACCCCAAGGGTCGGAGCAGACGCTGCCTCAGGTCCAGGTGCATTCATTCCACCCCCTGCCGGACATTCACTCACTCACACGAAACGCCAATACCTCTGCTCCAGGTGCATTGACAACCTCCTCCCTCCCTGCCCACCTCACTCACTCACCCGATGTGCCGCTGCCTCAGCTCCAGGGTCCGCTCTTTGCCGAAGAGTTCTGAGCCCATCGCGCCTGTCCAGCTCCAGCTCCAGCTCCAGCTCCCACACCGGATCAGTGAGTTCACCGCGCACTAGCAGCCCCTTGCAACACCTCGTCCTGCCTTCTATAGTCTGCCATAAACAGCCCATCACGTGTCGGACACCGGCTCCCAACCGCAGGCGGGGCTGCCGCCGCTCTCGGTGCCTTCTCCCTCCCTCTGTCCCGCCCTCGCTGCATGCGATGTTGTTGCGAGCTCTCCCTGTACCCGCCTCCCTCACCCTGGCGGGCGTCGACCGTGCGAAGCGGGACCTCTGGTAAATACTGTCGCGTCGCGCAAAGAAAGTTTATCAGGCTGACCGAAGGTTTGAAACCAAGAAAATAAAAGGTGACACAAGGCACTGCAGAAGCCGGTTTAACAGAAAAGACGCAAAAATGCGGGAGTAACTCAGTGGGTCAGGCACCATCTGCGGAGAACAGGGATCGGCGACGTTTCGGGACGGAGCTCTTCCTCAGACACAGCTAGTAACCGGTGACTTGACGAGCTCGGTGCAGAATGTCGCCCGCACGGCCCGGCTGTGAACACCTGTAATCTCCACGCCCCATCACATGCCAGCGTCCATCCACCCCTTTCCTCTTTCACTACCCAGCTTTGCCTCATCCTGACACCCCTCACCAATACCACCATTTCCTCCAACTTGTTTTGGACCCTCATTGCTACCTGCTCAGTCGGGTTGGTTTACATTTTAAACCAAGTATGTCACAGAAAACATGCCTCAAATGTACTTTTATGAATTACTAGACCAAGTGCAGACCCGTTGGGTCTGCTCCCCAAACGCAATATTCCACCACTCCCCCGCTCCCCCAACGCAATGCGTTCCCCCAACACAATGCGTTCCCCCAACACAAGATTCCACCACTCATGCATACCCCCCAACTGTGCAGGAGGCTCATTTCTACTCATCCCCCAGCACCCCCTCCTACTCCTCTTCACCCTTCCTCTTCAGTCCCTAGAGTGGGAGGGGGGTAGAGGGAGGTAGAGAGGAAGGGGTGGTAGAGAGGGAGGGGGTGTAGAGAGAGGGATGGGGGTAGAGAGGGGGGGGTAGAGAGGGAGGGGGGTTAGAGAGGGAGGGGTAGAGAGGGAGGGGAGGGGGTAGATAGGGGAGGGGAGTAGAGAGGAGAGGGGCAGAGAGGGAGGGGGTAGAATGAGGGAGGGGGAGAGGGAGAGGTAGAATGGGGGGAGGGAGGGTAGAGAGGGAGAGGGGGAGGGAGGAGGGTTGAGAGGGAGGGGGGTAGAGAGGGTGGGAGTGAGGGTTGATTGGGAGGGGTAGAGGGGGGAGGGAGGGTAGAGAGGGAGGGGGTGAGAGAGGGAATGCAGACGTGGCAACTACCCTCCCTACCCCCTCCTCTCCCTCAATCCCCCCACTCTTCTTCCTCACCTCCCCAGAATCTTTCCCCTCTCCTCCTCGCCTAATCACTCCTTCATCTCTCTTTCCCTCTCCTTTCCCCTACTGCCACCGCTGCTCATCTCTGCGAGGCCTCACCACCGCTGTGATGACCCACTGCCGCCGCGAGGCCCCACCGTCGCGATGCCTCACCACCGCCACAGCCCCATTGTCGCGAGGCCTCACCGCTGTGGTCTCGATGTCTCCTTCACCACCGCGGCCTCGATGTCTCCTTGATGGCCGCGTAAAACCCCAGCCGGGTAATAGCCCGGGTTGGAAAAAGCGGAACGTTAATTTAAATGCGGCTCCCCCCCTAACGTCCATAACTGTACACTGCAAAGGCCAGGAAGCGAGCGGGCAAGATCATCTCTGACCCCTCTCACCCTGGCCACAAACTCTTTGAATCACTTCCCTCTGGAAGGCGACTCCGGACTGTCAAAGCTGCCACAGCCAGACATAAAAACAGTTTTTATCCACGAGTAGTTGCTCTACTCAACAGCCAAAAATCTGTAACCTCCCTTTGATCTGGTATTTTGTTTGTTCACGTGCTTGATCAATGTTGTTTTATCATTAATGTTTTATTATTATTAATGTTTAGTGCTTTCTGAGTCATTCGTAACTGTCACTGTATGTCATGTTACTTGTGGGCACAGTACCAAGGCAAATTCCTTGTATGTGAATACTTGGCCAATAAACTTACTTACTTACTTACTTACTTACTTTTTAAAACACTATAACTTGTGAAATATAGCATGAAACTAGACTAAGTGGGACCCGTTGGGTCCCAGGTTCACACGGGAGGGCTGGTCCCCCAACGCAATATTCCACCTCTCCACCAATTCCAATATTGGTGGCCAGTTGGGGGGTGGGTGGGTTCTGGAGCGCTAGCATGGGTGTTATGGGTCAAGTCAAGTCAAGCACAGTGAGTGCAGGGCCAACAATCCATTTCAATCCATTTCATGTCAAGTCAATCCATTTCAAGTCAAGTCAAGCACAGGGCAGGCGGGGCCAGCCAACAATACAATCCATTTGCTTTCATTTCAGGTGAGGTCAAGCAAAGCAAAGGCAAAGCAAAAGCAAAAACAAAAGCACAGGGCAGGTCAAACAACTCATCTCATTTCATTAAGGGCTAACAAATAATTTATTGCAAGCACATTAAGGGTTAACAAATCATTCATTGCATGCACATTGCTAGCTAACAAATCATTTATTGCAAGCACATTAAGGGTTAACAAAGCATCATTCATTGCAAACACATTGCTGACTAACAAATCATTTATTTCAAGCACATTAAGGGTTAACCACATAAAGCACATAACCACATAAAGCACATAACCACATAAAGAACATAACCACATAAAGCACATAACCACATAAACCACATAACCACATAAAGCGTAGACTCACAGTTCAGTAGACTCACAGTTCAGTAGACTCAACAGAATCACAGTTGTGGCCTCTCCCTCGCCATCTTCCAGAGTGACTCTCACGTCCAGGCATCCGGGGTTCTATAGTCCTGCCCCCCCCCCACCCCAGAAGGGGCGTTACCTTCATCAGGGTGATTGACAGGTGAGAGGATCAATCAGCTGATCTCAAGATTTTTTAAACATTCATAACTTTTTTATTTTTCATCGATCGGAAAAATCCTCGGGGCTGCCTCAGCGGAGGACGACTGTGAGTAAGATGGCCAAAAATCATAGTGATAGATGGTAGCGTGTTTTCTAAAATCAATATACAGCGCAGACAGGAAGTGGTCCAGATGAGACTTTTAGTTATATAGATGTGAAGTGAAGCAGTTTATTTTGTCGACGGGGTTAATGTGATTAATAATCTGTGAAAATGTCTGTGTTAGCGCGTGGCGTTTTGACGAAGGTAGAAAGACACATGAACACTCACGCATACACGCACACACACACGTACACATACATACAAGATGAGACTTTTATAGGTTGGGTCTGGTCCCCGAAAGTGCTTCACACCTCGGGGTGTTGTTCCCGAACGTGCTTCAGACCCTGGGGTGAAAATTGGCGAAAAAAAGATGGCGTCGTTTTCAGGAAAAAATCGGAGCAAATCGGCGAAAAAAGGATGGCGTCGTTTACGGAGAAATTCGGAGAAAATCGTAGAAAATCGAGTGGTGGTGGGGGGGGGGGGGGTGATGGATTTTATTAAAAAACGTGTACATAAACACGACCGAATTTAATCAGGAGTGGCTATTTGTAAAGATAAATGTCATCTCTTTGGAAATGGTAAAAAATATGGGCCTTTCCGCGTGCTGTGTGGGCCAGGGGCGGTATCAAAGGGGATTTGGTGGCAGACGGAAGTCAGGCGGACACAAGTCAGGCAGCCACAGAGTTTTATATAATAGATAGATAGATAGATGAAGAAGCAATTGTGGATGTGCTACTTTTTTTCCAGGATAAATTAAGTGGCATTCTTATGGGAAACATAATTTTAATAGGTCTCTTCTATAACTTGCAACTTTGTTTCAAATACAAATTGTCTAAATAATAACCTCCCCTTGCTGCCGTCACCAATTACCCGCCATGCTGTGTCCTGCCCCTCCTCACTTCCTGATTTCTTTCCCCTTCCTCCAACAATCACTCTGAAGAAGGGTCCTGAGCCAAAAAGTCACCTATCCATGTCCTTCACAGGTGCTGCCTGACCTGCACTTGCTGTCCTTTTTTTTTGGTCTAAATATGACTTACATTTGCCTTTTATTAACGGGACAAACACCAAAGTACTTTTTGTGTACAGTCACTGCGGACATGCCCTGTAGGCTCTCGCAAAACAGCACTGTGATAATAATCCAATATTGTTATAGTCATTCTGTTTGAGTTCAGGTATTGGCCATGTCATTAATGTCCTGGTCTTTTTCATCTCAGGAGAGCAGATGGGGCCTCAACACCTCATCCAAATGTTTACACTTCCACAGATGCCAAAGCAATGCAGTGGTTTGATTTTGGAGAGGGAAAAGAATGATCTATCACGTTACTGGAAACTAGGAACAACCTACATATTGTAGGACACAGTGGTCCATTCATTTACGTAGAAACCAATGTATCCTCATGAATTGAAGACTTTATTGAATACTTTATTGTCACATGTGACAAGTCAGTGACATTCTTTGTTTGCATACCTTACCAAGGTATGCAAATAGTCGGGAAATGATGCTTATGATCTCCCATTTTCTAAATGGTAAAATAAAATATATTATTCTCCATTGCTCTAAGATTCAGCTTTTTTGTATGGAAATTGTGAAATTACTCTTTATTCAAAAAAGAACAGTTCAATATGTCTTTCCCTCAAGAAAGAATACGTTTCACTTAAATAACATTTTACTCTAAGTAGGCTAATATTATATCTTGTGAACGCATCCCTGCAAAATGAACAGCTTGCTAGTACTAGTATTGATCAAGCGCCACACAAGTAAAGAAGGTATCGAAAGACTGCTGACATTCATGGATCCATGACCAGTAGGAATGATTGATTAAGGTGAAAAGGCCAATGGGAAGGTGAATGGAGAGGAAAATTACACCTGCTTTTATATTTACATATTGCCCTGGCAGTTTCAGCAGTGTAATCTCTCCATGCTTATTTATTTTATATTAGACATAAAGTTCACCTGATAATTTAATAATCATATAATCTTAGAGCAATATCAGCATGTTTAAAGACACCCTGAAGCCCCAAATGCTTATAAAAACCACCCTTGATCTCACCTACTATTGTCTGAGAAAGTTGTAGAACTGAGCTGAACTAATTCCGACAGTGGATGCTTACACATTAACTTGGGTTTTCTGATCAGGATTTAGCCTGACACTGAACATGTTGGGAATTTCATCTTCCCAATATGTAGCTTCTGAAACTACATATGGTTCAGGAGTCAGCTGTGGCTTTGTTGAAATTACTCTTGCCTCTGAGTCAGAAGGGTTCCGTGTTCAATATCCTTTTATGAGACACAAGAATCTCGATTGATACTATGTACTATGTACAACAGATGGAATGCTGTAATGTCACAGGGCTGCCAACTCTCACGCTTTGAGCGTGAGAATAACGCATTTTAGGAAATTCTCACGCCCTCACGCTGATCACAAATTTCTCACGCTCTGTGGTGAAAAATTCTGTTATCAACGAAAATGTGAACACTCATATAAACTGCGTGGGCCGCGGGTGTTGGAGAGCCGGGGCTGAGGGAGGGATAGATGCAGCGGGCGGGGACAGATGTGGGGAGCAGGTCTAGCGAGTGTTTGCGGGCTGGCGAGTGTTTGCGGGCTGGCTCGTGTTTGCGGGCTGGCGAGTGTTTGCGGGGCTGGCGAGTGTTTGTGGGGCTGGCGAGTGTTTGCGGGGCTGGCGAGTGTTTGCGGGGCTGGCGAGTCGCTTGCTGCAGCTCCGGCGATGGAGCAGTGCAAGAGTCCCGGGCCGTCGGAGGCGTCGGAAGCATTGCGCCACTGCCATGAGAGTCTTTGCTCCAAAGGGACAGAGACTCTCAAAGGGAGGGGGAGAGAGAGAGGGAAAGGAGACAGGGAGACAGTAGGAAGAGAGAGAGGGGGTGACAGAGGGGGGGGAGAATGGGGAGAGAAAGGAGGGAGAGGGGAGGGAGAGGGGGTAGAGAGAGAGGAGAGTGGGGAGAGTGAGGTGGGAGAGAGGGGGAAGAGAGAGAGGGGGAGGGAGAGAGGGGGAGCAAGAGAGGGGGGAGAAAGGAAGAGAGAGGGAAGAGAAATGGGAGAGAGAGGGGATGGAGAGAGGGGAGGAGAGAAGGGGAGAGGGAGGGGGGAGAGAGGGGGAAGAGAGAGGGGTGGTAAAAGAGAGAGGGGGGAGAGGGAGAGAGGGGGAAAGAGAGAAACGGGGAAAGAGGGAGAGAGGGGGGCAGAGAGAAAGAGGAGATAGAGACAGAAGAGAAAGAGAGGGGAGAGAGAGGGTAGAGAGAGCAAGAGGTGGGAGAAATGGGGGAGAGATGTGGAGAGAGGGGGGAGAGGGGGGAAAGAGAGGGGAGAGAGAGTTAGGGGAAAGAGAGGGGGGAGAGAGAGGAGAGAGGGGGAGAGAGGGGGAGAGGAGGAAGAGAGAGAGGGAGAGGGGGAGAAAGAGGGGGGAGAAAGAGGGGGAGAGAGAGGGGGGAGAGAGAGAGAGAGGGGGAGAGAGAAGAGGGAAGGGAAGAGAGGGAAGGGGAGAGAGAGGGGGGGACAGGGGAGAGAGAGAGGGATGAGAGGAGAGAGAGGGAGAGAGAGAGGGAGAGAGAGAGCAGAGAGAGAGGGAGGGGAGAGAGGGGGTGAGAGGAGAGAGAGCGGAAGAGAGGGGAGAGAGAGGGGGGAGAGTGAGGTGGGAGAGAGAGAGAGGGGAGAGAAAGAGGGAGAGAGAGGAGAGATAGAAGGGGAACAGCGAGTGGGGAGGAGAGAGAGAGGGGGAACAGAGAGAGGGGGAGAGAGAGAGAGGGGGAGAGAGAGAGGGGGGAGATAAGGGGATTATAGAGGCAGGGCTGCCAACCCATGCATTGAGCGTGATTAATCACGCATTTTGGCAAATTCTCACGCTGATCACAAATCTCTCACGCTCTGTCGTGAGAAATTCTGTGATCAACGAAAATTTCAAAACTAATATCAACTGCATGGGCTGCGGGTGTTGGAAGCAGAAGCAGCGGTGGGGGCATGTGCGGATGGGGAGTGTTTGCTGGGCTGGCGTGTGTTTGCTGGGCTGGCGAGTCGCTCGCTGCAACTCCGGCCATGGAGCAGCCTCAGTGCAAGAGTCCCGGGCCATTGGAGGCATCGGAAGCGTTGCGCCGCTGCCATGAGAGTCTCTGTGCCAAATTCACCCAGGTGACCAGCATGGATCAGGCTACAGCTTGGTGCATCCTGGAGGACAACCAATGGCTGTGGAAGTAAGTACCAAGCACTGGGTAGAAACAGTGGAAGATAGCGGAATTCAAATGGGAGTGGTTGGAGAAAGCACCCTGCTTGCCTGCTAGACTTTCACTTACTGTAACTGCAGGAAAAATGTTCCTACTGAGAGGAAGACAGCAAAATACTGAAAATATTGGGGGTGAAAATGACTTCTGGACAGTTTGTTAGGAAAATGAAAGAAATGGTAACACAATACTTATACAGCTGAGTGAGTATAATTTTATGAATGATAAATTGTGTTCAACCAATTGATGACTTCTTTGACAAAGTAACTAGCATGTAGATAACAAAGAAGCCAATGGATGTAACAAATTTTGTTATAGATAATTTGGTCTGTGAAGTGCCCCATAAAAGATTACTGCATTAGATAAGCACCTGTGGACTTGAACGTAATAGGTTAAGTCTAGGGGGTCAGATATGGGGCTTTATGTGTGGGCCAGATATATTGTCAGTGCAGAGGGGCTAGGAGCAAGGCCAAGTGTGTATCCAGTACTAGGTGTGCAGTCAAAGCTGGGACCAGGGGAGTGTTCAGCACTGGGAACCTAAGCAGGTAAGCAGCTATGATCAGGGTAGAATAGGGGGGGGGGGCAGGTGTAAGGCTGGACTCAGGGTCAGGAATGAGAGAAGGTATGCAACTGCAGTCAGGCGTAGTACCCGGTGTGCAGTGAGACCCAGGTTGGTCAACATGGGCCGTGTTTGATTGTAATCTGATTTCCATACATGAATATACTAAGTTCAGTCATGAGCTGCACGTGTTGATCAGAGCCTGGCTTTACTGTGGCATGTAATTAGGAATGTAATTTAGTCTAACCTTATTCATAGCTAATCCAATTTAAAGCATATATATTGCATTCAAGTGTAAGTTAAAAGACTCGCTACAGTATGCACCATATTGCACAATTTCAAGCTGAAAAATACAAAAGCCCCGTACGAATGAATGGGGGACACACCCTCCTCCCCCCCCCCCCATCCCGGTCGCTACGCTCCCTCGGGCTTGGTCTCTCGCAATTTCTCACTCCCAACTCTCACCCAATGTTGGCAGCCATGATGTCAGGTCTTGAAACCAGACAAGAATAGGCTGCTCACAGTAATCTACGTAAGAAAACTTGCAGCAGAACCAACTCAAAACTAATCTTCCACCTCGAGAGATCCATATATGATACTTTACTATATTGTCACAGTGCGATTCTTGGTTTTGCATATCTAAGGCATGCAAAGAATCGCCCCGTATATAGAGCATCGACAAAGTTATGCAAGCATTTCATTTAGTCCCCAATGGTCCCCCTTTGTTCTCAGTGGCCCCCCCCACGTCAGTTCCCCCTTGTTCTCGGCGGTCCCCCATGCTGGGTCCCCCATGTGTGCACACAGCCACCAGCCCCCTCACCAACAGTGATATTGAAGCAACATTTGAACATGTCACTAGATTCAAAGCAGCACATGGTGGGGCTGACACATTTGCACTCACCAGAGATTATGCGTGAAACATAGGAACATGGGAAATAGGAGCCTGCTCCACCATTCAACATGATCATGGCTCATCTTCCACTTCTGTATTCTGTTCATATCTTCTCCCCATATCATTTATCTCTCTGGCATTAAGAAATATCGCGGTATCTTTCTGGAATATATTTCATGATTTAGTCTCTACATCACTCTGGGATAGAAAATTACGTAGCTTCAATGTTCCCTGATTGAAGAAAGTTCTCAACAGTCTTGGTTCTAAATGTCTTACATTTATTTGCATTATCTTGACACTGAGCCCTAGTTCTGGACTTTTTACTATTTCCAAATATTTGCACAACTAAGCTGTCCAACCATCGTACTCTCCAGGAGTAGATGTAAATGTAGGAGTAAGCCCAAAAGAAATTCAAACCCTGCTGAGGCCACATCAATCATCAAGCACGCATCTACACTACTCCCATATTCATCCAATTTTATTCCCCTCACATTCTCCACAGATTCCACTTTTACACTCGGGACAATTTACAATGTCCTTTGAACCTATCAAGGTGAATAACTGTAGGATGTGAGAGGAAACCTAGGCAGTAACAAGTAGAACATGCAAATTCTACACCGACAACACCAGAGGCCACCTGAAGCTGGGTTGCTGGAGTTATAAGGCAGCTGCTCTTCTAGCTCCACCACTAAGTATTTATTTCCTTATTCTGACACAAAAGGAGGACAATTGGCCCATTGGGTCCATGTTAACTCTCAGGACAACAATCCCATCAGACACACAACCATCCATATTTCCATATCTCTCTGGAACATATTCTCTGCCCATCAACTCACCTTTAATTCTTTGCCACTTATCTACACTTAAGAGGCAACTTACGGTTGCACGCCTTTAGGATGTGGGAGGAAACTAGAGCATTCGAAAGCCACTTGATCACAGAGAGAAAATGCATGTTGTCACAGGGTCATATTCAGGTCCCTGGAGCTGTGAAGCATCAGCACCAATTACAGCACCACTGCACCACCCTGATAAACATAGCAAAACCCTGGATATGTTTTTAATTTTTAGATTGATAAAACTCTATGCTGGCGAGTGGGCAGCATGGTGGTGCAGCGGTAGAGTTGCTGCCTTACAGCACCAGAGACCCGGGTTCAATCCTGAAAACTCATGCAGAGTTTGAAAGTTCTCCTCATCACTACGTGGGTTTTCCCCGGGTGCTCCGGTTTCCTCCCACACTCCAAAAACATACAGGTTTGTAGGTTAATTGGCATTGGTACAACAATTGTAAATTGTCCCTAGGGTGTAGGATAGTGCTAGTGTATGGGGATCGCTGGTTGGCATGGGCCGAAGGGCCTGTTTCCACATTATATCTCTAAAACCTAAAAAAGGCAATGAAGTCAACCAAATACAATATGCACATCTATTCACAATTGGGTTTCAAAGTGGACCTATGGACTATTGTCCAGCCCTATCTATTTGTGCGATGTCTGATGAAATTATAATAAGGTGACATGACTCTAAATAGGCAGATGTCAGTATTACAGATTTCAATTTAGTTGAACCTTATTGTTATGCGCTCCCCCTCCTCGTCAATGTTATGTATTAACTCCAGAATCTAAAACTCTTTAGATTCTGGAGTAGTTCCTGAGGATTGGGGGGTAGCAAACGTAACCCCACTTTTTAAGAAGGGAGAGAGAGAGAAAACGGGGAATTACAGACCAGTTAGTCTAACATCGGTAGTGGGGAAACTGCTAGAGTCAGTTATTAAAGATGGGATAGCAGCACATTTGGAAAGTGGTGAAATCATTGGAAAAAGTCAGCATGGATTTACGAAAGGTAAATCGTGTCTGACGAATCTTATAGAATTTTTCGAGGTTGTAACTAGTAGAGTGGATAGGGGAGAACCAGTGGATGTGTTGTATCTGGACTTTCAGAAGGCTTTCGACAAGGTACCACATAAGAGATTAGTATACAAACTTAAAGCACACGGTATTGGGGGTTCAGTATTGATGTGGATAGAGAACTGGCTGGCAAACAGGAAGCAAAGAGTAGGAGTAAACGGGTCCTTTTCACAATGGCAGGCAGTGACTAGTGGGGTACCGCAAGGCTCAGTGCTGGGACCCCAGCTATTTACAATTTATATTAATGACCTGAATGAGGGAATTGAAGGCAACATCTCCAAGTTTGCGGATGACACTAAGCTGGGGGGCAGTGCTAGCTGTGAGGAGGATGCTAGGAGACTGCAAGGTGACTTGGATAGGCTGGGTGAGTGGGCAAATGTTTGGCAGATGCAGTATAATGTGGATAAATGTGAGGTTATCCACTTTGGTGGCAAAAACAGGAAAGCAGACTATTATCTAAATAGTGGCCGATTAGGAAATGGGGAGATGCAGCGAGACCTGGGTGTCATGGTACACCAGTCATTGAAAGTAGGCATGCAGGTGCAGCAGGCAGTGAAGAAAGCGAATGGTATGTTAGCTTTCATAGCAAAAGGATTTGAGTATAGGAGCAGGGAGGTTCTACTGCAGTTGTACAGGGTATTGGTGAGACCACACCTGGAGTATTGCGTACAGTTTTGGTCTCCAAATCTGAGGAAGGACATTATAGCCATAGAGGGAGTGCAGAGAAGGTTCACCAGACTGATTCCTGGGATGTCAGGACTTTCATATGAAGAAAGACTGGATAGACTTGGCTTATACTCGCTAGAATTTAGGAGATTGAGAGGGGATCTTATAGAAACGTACAAAATTCTTACGGGGTTGGACAGGCTAGATGCAGGAAGATTGTTCCCGATGTTGGGGAAGTCCAAGACAAGGGGTCACAGCTTAAGGATAAAGGGGAAATCCTTTAAGACCGAGATGAGGAAAAACTTTTTCACACAGAGAGTGGTGAATCTCTGGAACTCTCTGCCACAGAGGGTAGTTGAGGCCAGTTCATTGGCTATATTTAAGAGGGAGTTAGATGTGGCCCTTGTGGCTAAAGGGATCAGGGGGTATGGAGAGAAGGCAGGTACGGGATACTGAGTTGGATGATCAGCCATGATCATATTGAATGGCGGTGCAGGCTCGAAGGGCCGAATGGCCTACTCCTGCACCTATTTTCTATGTATCTATGTATCTATGTAACCTTCTCTGTTTCTTTCCCGAGTGCAGGCTAAAAGGCTCCTGTACCCGATTGGCCAAGCTGCGTCAGATGACGGGTGACTCATCTGAAGTATAAATAGAAGATTTCCCAGAATTCTCTCTCTCTCCGACGACCCTGCCTCGTGAGCTGATTGCTGTTGTGGGCTGTGGAAAGGCCCGGCCACATGGCATAGAACTTCGAGCAATTTCAACATTACGTAGTACCAAATATTGAATTGGGCTGTCCTTAGACGTTATCGGTATTTTGTTTCAGGGATAGCTTTCTTTTAGGCAGGTTTAGAACCTCGGGTTCGACGGTCCATTGCGTGGCTTGCCTGAGCACTTTTAAGTTATTTGTTAATCCATTCATCCTTGTCTGGGTTGTTTGAATCAGGTTTTGGTTTTGGTGTGTTATTTAATAATTAAACTATTTTTGAACGTAAACCTGGTTTTTGACTTATGTTACGCGACTCTGAAGTACCTGCTTTCGGGAGTCGTAACAAAATGGGGGCTCGTCCTAAGTTTTGAGGACCCTAGACGTTTTTGGGGGTTTTTTTTGGAAGGCTTCTGGTGACTGAGGAAGTCTGTGTGTAGTGAGGGAAATTTTTCTTCCCTGTTTGTGGTAGCATTGGTGCCCAGGGTTTAGCTGGTGCTTTGGCTACATTTGAATTGAGACTTCTGGCGACTGAGGAAGTCTGTGTGTGTTGTGAGGGAATTTTTTTCCCCCCTGTTTGAGGTCGCATTGGTGCCCAGGGTTTAGCTGGTGCTTTGGCTACATTTGAAATGGAATTTAAGGTGGAAGAGTTTGTTGAGACTCCTAGCCTAGAGATGTTTCATCAATGTACTAAGGAAAATTTAGTTGCTTGCAGATAAATATGGCGTTGCTATTAATAAACAGGCAAACAAAAAGTCAATTAAGACGTTGTTATGGACTGCTTTGGTTGACCAAGAGGTGTTGCCTAGTAGTCCTGACAGTCATAAATCTATACAGCCAGTTCAGAACACGGAGGTCGCCATTAAACTGAGGGAGATGGAGCTTGAGTCACAGAGAATGGTGTCCGCCTTAAAAAAGGATGATCTCATGCATGTTCTTGAAATGAAAAGGCTTGAGGAGGAAACCGAAAGGGCTGAGTTTCAGCTGCGGGAGAAAGAATTAGATAGGATTATGGAAGACTTTGGGAACTGTCTCCCTGAGAGGGTTACTGCTTACCTTAATGAGCAGAAAGTGAATGAGGTGTCTGGAGCCGCGGTGTTGGCAGATGAGTATGTATGGACTCATAAAGCTGATTTTGTTGGGCACTCCTATAGTTTTGGTGCACGGCCGGTTGATCGTGGTGGTGTCGCCGGTGGCAGTGTCAAAGGTGTGTCTGTGTCTGCAAGTGGCAGCACGTTGATACAGGGGGAGGTCCGAGCTAATAAGGTGGACGGAAATTTGAGGACTAACGAGGGTCCTGTGTGCCACTATTGTAGAGGGAGAGGGCACAAGTTAAAGGCGTGTCCCATTCTGAAGCAGAAAAAGGCAAAGACTGTGGCTTTGGTGGGTCCACAGAAGGCACCTGTGGTACCTGGGGTGCCTGAGTCTGATAAGTGTAGGGATGATTCTGCGTTCAGCATGAATGATTTTGTTTCTCTGGAGGATGGGGGCAATAGAGTTCCAGTATCCATATTGCGTGATACTGGTGCTACTCAGTCCTTTATATTGGATAGTGTACTGCCGTTTTCTGCGGAATCATTGGTTGGGTCAAGTGTCCCTGTGGTAGGATTCGGGATGAATGACATGGTAGTACCTTTGCATACCGTGAGTCTCGACTCCGAGTTGGTTTCAGGCTGGGTAACTGTTGGGTTACGGCCATGTTTTCCCGTTGAGGGAGTTTCAGTAATTTTGGGGAATGACTTGGCAGGAGATGGAGTTTTGGTTACTCCTGAGGTAACGGCTGTTCCGATGGTGCAGAGTCCTGATGGGTTGGCTATGCAGCATCCGACGGTCTTCACAGCTTGTGCTGTCACGAGGGCTATGAGTGAGAGCCAGGCGAAATTTGAGGATGTAGTGGACCTGAGTGAGAGCATTTTTGGGGATCAGAATGATGGATCATGTGTTGTGAAGGGTGTTTCTACATCTCAAGAGGGGATAGTGACTGAAAGTGGGCCGGTGTCGCTGTCACGTGACCGGCTGGTTGAGGAGCAAAACAGTGATCAGAGTTTGTCTGAGCTGTTCGACCGCGCGGTGCCTGAGGGGGATATGGATTCCACAGAAAAGGGGTATTTTCTAAGGGAGGGATTACTGATGCGAAAGTGGTCTCCCTTGGATATATCTGGGCATGATGATTGGAGCGTGGTTGATCAGATTGTAATACCTCGTCGGTATAGGGACGAGATACTCGGTTTGGCTCATGATGGTCCTCTGGGTGGACATTTGGGAGTCAATAAGACGAATGACCGTACCTTACGGAATTTTATTTGGCCAGGGTTGGAAAGGGACGTGAAACAGCATTGCAGGTGTTGTCACATTTGCCAGGTGGCAGGAAAGCCGAACCAATCGATTGTTCCTGCGCCTTTATATCCAATCCCTGTGGTCGGTGAGTCGTTTGAGCGGATTCTAGTTCATTGTGTGGGTCCTCTAACTCGGACAAAGGTGGGCAACAAGTTTTTATTGACAAGTATGTGTGTGTCTACCCGCTTTCCGGAGGTGGTCCCTTTGCGTACAATTACTGCCCCTACCATTGTGAAGTCTCTCACTATGTTTTCTTCGTTGTTCGGTTTGCCCAAGGTGGTGCAGAGTGACCAAGGTTCTAACTTCATGTCGAAGGTTTTTGGTCAGGTAATGGGTAATCTTGCTTCTGCTCAGTCTAGGATGAAAGGGTGGTTCGACAGGAAGGCTTCTAGTAGGAATTTTTCTCCAGGTGACAAGGTCCTGGTGTTGTTGCCTATCCCTGGTTCGAGTCTGCAGGCTCGGTATAGCGGTCCCTATCAGGTGGTTAAGAAGGTTGGTGAAAGGGATTATGTTATAGGTACCCCTGATCGAAGGCGTAAGACTCAGCTCTGTCATGTCAACATGATGAAGCAGTACCATGAGCTGGAGCCTGTGGAGGTTGATGGGGAGGTGCTGTGTCCTTCGGTTTCGTCTAAGCCTGTTTTGGCTGCAGTGGTGCTGCCCCCTGACACGGGTGGTGATGTGGGTGAGACACGGTTGTCGGTGGCAGTGACGCAGGGAAGGCTCTGTAACTCTGAGGCTTTGAAGTCGCTTCCCTTGTGGCTGGCACATTTGACTGAAAGTCAACGGGGTGATCTGCTTGCTTTGGTGAAGTCAAATGGGTCACTGTTCTCGGATGTGCCTTCTCAGACGTCTGTGCTGCAGCATGACATTGACGTGGCCGGTGCTGCGCCAATTAAACAGCATCCATATCGGGTCAACCCTGACAAGCGTCATCGTCTAGGGAGTCAGGTTGACTATATGCTGCGGCATGGCATTGCTGAATCTAGTTGTAGTCCGTGGAGTTCTCCGTGTCTACTGGCTACGAAGGCTAATGGGGAGGACAGGTTTTGCACGGACTTTCGGAAAGTCAATGCGGTAACTAAGCCGGATTGCTATCCTCTCCCACGAATGGAGGATTGCGTGGATCGTGTGGGAAGTGCATCGTTTGTGTCCAAATTGGACTTGTTAAAAGGGTATTGGCAAGTCCCTTGACTGGGCGGGCGAGGGAGATCTCTGTGTTCGTTACGCCTGATAACTTTCTGCAGTATACGGTGATGGCATTTGGGATGCGCAATGCGCTGGCAACCATCCAACGGTTGGTGAACATTGTATTGTCTGGTTTGACCTTCTGTGAGGCATACCTTGATGATTTGGTTGTGTGCTCCAGGTCGTGGATCGAACACATCGGTCATCTGACGGAGGTATTCCATCGTCTAGCGGAGGCAAAGCTAACTATCAATCTGGGGAAGTGTGAATTTGGCCAGGCCACGGTAACGTATCTGGGTAAGGTGGTGGGCCGGGGTCAGGTTCGCACTCTCAAGGAAAAGGTGGAGCATATTGTCGCATTTCCTGCTCCAACCTCGAGGACTGAACTCCGTAGGTATCTGGCTATGGTGGGGTACTATAGGGGATTCTGTCCAAACTTCTCTGCGGTGGCTGCCCCTTTGACGGATTTGCCGAGTCCAAAGGTAGTTTTTGTGTGGTCCGCAAAGTGTCAACAAGCTTTTGAGCATACTAAAAGTCTTCTGGTGCGCGCACCTGTGCTTGCGGCACCTGATTTTGAGCGTCCATTTAAGCTGGCAGTGGATGCTAGTGATCGTGGGGTTGGGGGAGTTCTTCTACAGGATGATTCAGATGGGGTGGAGCATCCAGTTTCGTACTTCTCTAAGAAGTTTAATCGACATCAGAAGTGGTACTCCACCATTGAGAAAGAGGCCCTTGCTATGTTGATGTCTCTGAGTCATTTCGAGGTTTATGTGGGCTCCTCGAATGTCCCTGTCATCGTACTCACGGATCATAATCCGTTGGTATTTTTTGAATAATATGAAGAATAAGAACTGGCGGTTAATGAGCTGGAGTTTGCAGCTGCAAGACTATAACCTGGAGGTCAGGCATATCCGTGGCAAGGATAATGTCTTGGCTGACGCCTTGTCGCGCCAGTGGAGTTTAGCTCCTGAATAGTTTCATGGATTTGGTGGTGTTTTTTATCTCTTCTTCCGAAACTTATTCAGTATCTTTGGGTGGCGGTGTTATGCGCTCCCCCTCCTGGTCAATGTTATGTATTAACCTTCTCTGTTTCTTTCCCGAGTGCAGGCTAAAAGGCTCCTGTACCCGATTGGCCAAGCTGCGTCAGGTGACGGGTGACTCATCTGAAGTATAAATAGAAGATTTCCCAGAATTCTCTCTCTCTCCGACGACCCTGCCTCATGAGCTGATTGCTGTTGTGGGCTGTGGAAAGGCCCGGCCACATGGCATAGAACTTCGAGTAATTTCAACATTACGTAGTACCAAATATTGAATTGGGCTGTCCTTAGACGTTATCGGTATTTTGTTTCAGGGATAGCTTTCTTTTAGGCAGGTTTAGAGCCTCGGGTTCGACGGTCCATCGCGTGGCTGGCCTGAGCACTTTTAAGTTGTTTGTTAATCCATTCATCCTTGTCTAGGTTGTTTGAATCAGGTTTGGGTTTTGGTGTGTTATTAAATAATTAAACAATTTCTGAACGTAAACCTAGTTTTTGACTTATGTTACGTGACTCTGAAGTACCTGCTTTCGGGAGTCGTAACACTTGTAAAGAGTGAGAGTTTATGCATCTCCTGGTCGACATTTGTTATAAAAATCAAAATATCGATTTTGCTAAATACTAATAAATAACAAACATCAAAAATGAAAACCAAAACCAAGTCAAGTCAAGTCAAGTGAGTTTATTGTCATGTGTCCCTGATAGGACAATGAAATTCTTGCTTTGCTTGAGCACAACAGAACATAGTAGGCATTGACTACAAGGCATTCTATAAATATATACACAATGGTCAATATACTGATAAAGTGCAAATAACAGTATTGGCTAGTAAAGTTCAGTGTTATGTCCGAGCCAGGTTTAATAGCCTGATGGCTATGGGGAAGTAGCTGTTCCTGAACCTGGTCGTTGCCGTCTTCAGGCTCCTGTACCTTCTACCTGAAGGTAGTAGGGAGATGAGTGTGTGGCCAGGATGGTGTGGGTCCTTGATGATGCTGCCAGCCTTTTTGAGGCAGCGACTGTGGTAGATCCCCTCGATGGAAGGGAGGTCAGAGCCGATGATGGACTGGGCAGTGTTTACTACTTTTTGTAGTCTTTTCCTCTCCAGGGCACTCAAGTTGCCGAACCAAGCCACGATGCAACCGGTCAGCATGCTCTCTACTGTGCACCTGTAGAAGTTAGAGAGAGTCCTCCTTGACAAACCGACTCTCCGTAATCTTCTCAGGAAGTAGAGGCGCTGATGTGCTTTCTTAATAATGGCATCATTGTTCTCGGACCAGGAAAGATCTTCAGAGATGTGCACGCCCAGGAATTGGAAGCTCTTGACCCTTTCAACCATCGACCCGTTGATATAAACGGGACTGTGGGTCCCCATCCTACTCCTTACAAAGTCCACAATCAGTTCCTTGGTTTTGCTGGTGTTGAGGGCCAGGTTGTTGTGCTGGCACCATATGGACAGTTGCTCGATCTCTCTACTATACTCTGACTCATCCCCATCAGTGATACGTCCCACAACAGTGGTGTCATCAGCGAACTTGATGATGGAGTTCGCACTATGTCCGGCTACGCAGTCATGAGTATAGAGTGAGTACAGCAGGGGACTGAGCACGCAGCCTTGAGGTGCTCCCGTGCTAATTGTTATCGAGTCTGACACATTTCCACCAATACGAACAGACCGTGGTCTGAGAGTGAGAAAGTCGAGGATCCAATTGCAGAGGGATGCGCAGAGACCCAGTTCTGCGAGTTTGGTAACCAGCTTGGAGGGGATGATTGTGTTAAATGCTGAGGTGTAATCGATGAATAACAGCCTGACATATGAGTTTTTATTGTCCAAGTGGTCCAGAGCGGAGTGGAGGGCCAGCGAGATCGCAACCAAGAAATGCTGGAAAGAATTAATCAGTCAAGCAGGATCTATGGAACGTCAAACAGGGAAGCAGAGTTAGTGTTTCAGCTTGAAGACCCTTTACCAGTTCTTTGACCTAAAACATTATTTCTATTTTAATTTCTTTCAACATATGTCGCTGACCTGCTGAATGTTAACATAATTTTCTGCTTTTATTTCAGATTTCCATTTATTTATAATTATTTTCATTAAACATAGAACATAGAACAGTACAGCACAGGAATGGGCTCTTCGGACACAATGTTGGTGCTGAACATGTTGCCAAGTTAAACGGATCTCACCTGGCCTATACATAAGTATGTTACAATACTTACCCTGAGCGGCGCTGTAATTCTGCCACTGGCCGTGTGCGCGATTTTGGCGCCTTTAAGGGGGGGGGGGCGGGGTTAAAACGCGGGTTTCTCCTACCTTGTCCTGTATTATATTTCGTTGGAGTACAAGCATTTGCTGAAAAATCGTTCCTAGGGGCGTTTTGTGTATTTTTTATTTTTATTAAATCGACAATGTCAGCGCTGGAGTCATTTTAAAATCATCTGCTGAAGCCGTCAACGCCGACAACGGGGACGGATTTCACGTACGGGACAGGTAAACAAAAGTGGTTTATTTTAATGTATAAAAGTGCTTCTTAAGAAGCCTTTAATTCACATTTTTTCATGTGAAACGGTGATTTTATTCCCCGAATTAACGGCAGAATTTTTCATGCCGATAAGGGGTTAAATTCACCGCAAATGAACGTTCCAAAAGATCGCGTTCCAGAAAACCTCACTCGCAAGGTGATATAAATGCCCATTAATTTACAGGTATTAAACATTCAATTCCTTCCATTTGGCCTGTAAATCCATGACAATGAGATTTAAAAATTATGTTATATTGTGAATTCTTGTGTGAATGTTATTTGGACACTTAGGCTATTTAAAAATGTTAATCTATTCTTAAGAAATAGATAGATGTTTAGATCTAGTAATTGAATTTTGTAATTAGCTACAATTAGGTAACTAACTAATTATATGCTTTAATTTCATGTCTTCTAAGTAAGATTGTTTCATATTTGTTTCAGAATGCTTCAATCTATAATAACTGAAAATTTCTTTCAGTTCTCTTAATTTTTAATAGAGTTATGGGCTTTTGACTGTCCTCGATCACAGCTTTTATGTTAAGTCAATGGAAAAGCAATAGGGAACAAGATGCTAATTTCTGAGTATGAAAATGGCCATAACTTTTTTAATACTGAAGATATGAAAGTGAATTAGGTGTCAAATTAAACTTCATTTTATGCTTTATCTGATGGGATAAATTGCAGACTTTATTTTTAAAATCTCAAAATGTTGTAACATTGCTACTATATATGATCCATATCTGTCTATTCCCTGCACTTCCATGTGTCGATCTAAAAGCCTCTTCAATGCCAATTGTAACATTTCAGGTCCACTGTATAACATAGCAGTTCCCTCTGCTGGAAATGGTGAGTGTGACAGCTGAGCAATGTTACATATCTATGCATTTACAAACAGTGACAATTATGTTAACTTAGAGAGGTCAGATAAGGTGAACAAATGCAATTTCTTTCTACCCATTTTGCTTTCTTAATTATATTTCTGCAGAAGAGTCTGGCAACCCTGCCCATTCTTCTTGTTACAGCTTTCTGTCTTGAGAAAAAAGAGGATGGGTGAGGTATCCCGAGGTGCTGTGTGATAGTATTCACCATTATTATATGTGGTGATGAAAAATGGGCTGCCCACTCATCCCCAACATCGTGTACAGGCCTTCATGTGTCCATGCAACTTTGCAATGGTAGACCAAAGCTGACCAGGGAGGTGGTAATGGCATTTTGTGTTTGGCCGGGGCCATGACTTCAAGCCACCAACAGCAGTAGGTTGCCTTTTGCACAAAGGCTGTACATGCATGTCACTCGATCACTTTAACAATAGCATAGATGGAGGCCATTCAACACAGCTTGCTTTTTCTGACTCTTTGAAAGACTTGTAATTAAATCCTTCAAACTGAACTGAACAAAGGCATCATGCAGGTGGCAAAGCTATCTCCTATCACCTTGTGAAGCACCTTGGAACATTCCCTTGTTATTTCGCCGGTTCTTAGATTTCATGATGTTCCCCGCAGCAAGGTAATTTAAGGCAACTTTTATTTCAAGCTTAAAAAAACCACAATGTGCATCTGCGGTCAGGCAGCATCTCTGGAGAACAGGGATGGAGAACATTCATGCTGATGCCTAGGTCACTGAGTTACTCCAGCACTTTGTGTTTTTTGAAAACCAGCATCATCTGTTGCTTGTTTCCACACTATCTCAATATCCCTTTGACACACCCTGGTACTAGACCTGCAACATGTGGAGCCGTGTGCATCTCGGTTGAACAGGCAAACGGGATTTGGAAAATTGCTGTAGGAAGCTCGATATGCAAGGGGAAGTTTCACTATTGTTCCCATTATTATCTCTTGCTCAGCTTCAGCCACTGACATCAAACAGATATCTGTCTTTTGTCTGAAAATATGTGCCTTTGTTCCTCTATGGTCCTTTGTGGCACCACTTTCAGGGAACTATGCACTTGTACTCATTGATTCCACTGCGCTACAATATTCCTCAGTGCCCCCCTGTGAAGGTCCTTCCCTGGTTTGACTTCCCAAAAGTAAATACCTCACACTTATTGGAATAAATCTCCATTAGCCATTCCTTGGCCCACTTGCCCAGCTGACCAAGATCCCACTGTAATTTTTGATAACCATCTTCTCTGTCTTCGATACAACCAATTTTAGTGTCATCTGCAAACTTACTCATCCAAAGCTTTGACATAAATTATGAAAAAGCAATGGGCCCAGCACTGATTCCTAAGGCACACCAATAGTCACAGGCCTCCAGTCCAAAAAACAACCTTCCACCACTACATTTGGCTTCCTATCATGAAGCTAATATGGTATCCAGTTAGCTAACACTCTCTGGATACCATACGATCTAACCTTCCTGAGCTGCATACCAGATGGAAACTTATCAAAAGCCCTGCTGGTCCATATAGACTATTACTACAGCCCTGCCCTCGTCAACCCCCTTGGTTACTTCTTCAAAACAGTCAATCAAATTCATGAGATATGACCTCCAATGTTGACTATCCCTAATCAACCCTTATCTTTCCAAATGCATGTATATCTTATCTCTCAGAATCCTGTCCACTTAAACCCCTGTCTCACGGTGCGAGTCGACCCACGAGTGACCCCGAGTTTAAAACAAATTAAACTCGTGGTAATCACGTACAATTAATGTAGCGGGAACGTCGGAACTCGTGGACGCAACTTAGCGACTCGTGGCACTAACGGCAGGTACCCGGGAAACTTGTTAACTCTTGAAAAATTTTAAACATGTTTAAAGATTTCCACGAGTCAAATTTACTCTTGAAGTTAAAATTTGAAACATTTAAACTCGTTGTAAGAATGTAGTGGCCCGTGAGTTTACCGTAGTGACTCTTGAGTCTACCTTGGCTTTTGGCCTGAGCGCCAGAAGTGAAATGTTGAAGATTAGTCAGGTCTTAATGGGAAATGAATGAATGGATGGATGGATAGGGGTCTGAAATTAACTTGGATACTTTCGATGGGAGAGAGCCGCCGATGAAGCTGAAGGTACAGAGCGAAGATGGGGGCTCAAGCATTGATGGGAAGGGTTAACCGGGCGGGACCCGTGAAAAGTGACCATACTGAGGGAATTCCCACGTATATGAAGCAGAGAGAACGTGAGTTCTACATAGATTATGTTTGAGCCAACGAGGAGACATTTCCTCAGATAATGATTTTACAATGTGAGGTGACATTATAAGCCATGGGATATAGACACAAAATGCTGGAGTAACTCAGCGGGGCAGACAGCATCTCTGGAGAAAAGGAATTGGTGACGTTTCGGGTCGAGACCCTTCTTCAGACTGGTTTTGTGCTGTGCTGTTGCCGTATCCCTGGAGAGAAGTAATGGGTCACGACCCGAAACATCACCCATTCCTTCTCTCCAGAGATGCTGCCTGTCCCGCTGAGTTACTCCAGCATTCTGTGTCCATCTTCGCTGGCGAGGAACCGTGCATGCCCTTTGCAAGTTTTCGCTCTCGAACACAGATAGCAGAGGATTATTAGGGGAAGAAACTCGCATTCATGCCGCACGACGTGTTTGACCACCTGCCCCCGCTACTCAAGCTTGTGCTGAGCGGTAACCAGCTGTGGAGCTTCAACTGGGGCAGGCTTTACCTGCTAGACTGGTTGGAGCTGCTGGACCTCAGTAGCAACCTGTTGACCACGGTGCCTCGCATGCTGTCCAACTGCACCCAGACCCTGCGCATCTTCAACCTCACCCGCAACCAGATCTCCAAGCTGACCAAGGACTTCCTGCAGGACGTGACCTCCTTGCAGTACCTGGATCTCAGCTACAACAACCTGAAGACCATCCAGGCCTCCAGTTTCCCGGACAGCGCCATCAAATACCTTCGGGAGCTGCGGCTAAGCGGCAACCACTTTCTCTGCACCTGTGACGCCAGGTGGTTCGTGTGGTGGATCAATCAGACCATGGTCTACATCCCTCGCCTGGTCACCGATGTCACCTGCACCTCCCCCAAAGCCCACCGCGGCCACGGCGTCGTCATGGTGGACCTGCACTCCTGCGAGTTGGACTACCTGGTCATTGGCCTCTACACTTTCTCCGCCTTGATCACCCTCTTGCTCCTCTATTTGATACTTAAAACAGGCCTTCATTCACGGTGGTGCAGCTGCCTGACAGCGAATGCAGCTTCTGAGACCCGGGTTCGATCCCGACTACGGGTGCTGTCTGTACTGAGTTTGTAAGTTCTCCCCGTGACCTGCGTGGGTTTTCTCCAAGATCCTCCCACACTCCAAAGACGTACAGGTTTGTAGGTTAATTGACTTGGTGAATGTAAAAATGTCCATTGTGGGTGTAGGATGGTGTTAGTGTGTGGGGATCGCTGGTCGACGCGGACTCGGTGTTCCGAAGGGCCTGTTTCCGCTCTGTATCTCTAAACTAAACTAAACTAACAGGGGAGAACACTGGACCTTCTTCGTCAGTTTATTATTTTACACTTACATACATTACACAGATCACGTAGTGTGAAATAAAGCTGGCAAGCCGAGGTCATGCAAGAAACGGAGGAAAACGGGAGACGATTTTATTCAGCAACTCCGTTCTGGCAGAACATCTATCCTGTGTTAAGAAACCTAACTTTCAGGAGATTTAGGTTCTTGAGTTCAACTTCTACCTGAATTTAATCGATTTACAAAAGCTTTGCAGTTCTCCCTGCAGTCCGTTTCTTAAACACCTGCTATCTATACACAGTGGCGGATGTGCAGGAGTGGGCGCCGTTTGTATGGCCGCCTGCCTGCAGTCCGTCCTCTAACTTTTTTATTGTCTAAAACATTTTTTTTTGGAGTCTATTCTTTCTATGTGGGGGGGGGGGAACTGTTTTAACCCCAGTCCTACCTGGTCGGAGATGCGGTTTTCCTCCAAATCGCATCTCCGGTCTCCCCATGCGGCCTTCCATCGGGCTGGAGCAGCGTTCCTGCCGGGGGACCGCAGCTTCGGCGGCACAGTGCTGGGACACCAACAAGGAGCGGGCGATGCCTTGCCGGGTCGCCGCTCCGGAGTGCTGTGACCGCCGACCACCAACATCAAGCAGCTGCGGTCTGCGGTCTGAAGGCGTCCTGCCACGGGCGGGCGGCACTGGGTCGAAAACACCGCGGAGTCAGAGTCGAAGCTCCAACCGGCGCGGCCTGAGGACTACGGGCGTCGCAGTCTCCGGGGAGGGAGCGGCCCCTCCAGACACTTCCAAGCCATTGAGGACTTTCCACCCGATGCCAGTGTTCCAGCTTCCCGGCGGGTGGGGCCTACAACATCGGGCTGCCGTTGCGGCGACTGGCTGCGGAGCCCTCAGACTGGCCCCGATCTTGGGTGGACTAGGAGGAGGACTGGACACTTTGGTGCCTTTCCCTCACGGTGGAGAGTGTCGACTCTGCTATGGGGGAATGTTCATGTAAATAGTGTGTCGTGTCTTTTTTATTCTACCTTTTTATTTTTTATTTATATGGTTAATTGTCTGTAAAGCGCTTTGGTTTCAGTAATCTGATTGAAAGGCGCTATATAAATAAACTTACTTACTTTACGTTTTGCGCTTTTTTTGACAGCCAAGTACTATAAATGCCATTTATTGCATTGTAGCAATGATAGGCAACGATTTGATAAAAGCGGTTAATTACATGACAAGAGAAGCATGCAGCTACACGCGGAGAAGCTGATCATCGGGATAGTTCTGTCCATGGTCATGGGAGGCTTTTTATAGTAAAAAAAACTGCATGACATTTTTATCCATGTGATGATTTTTCTACACGTCGGTAGTCGTCGTTGGCTCAAGAGTAACTCGGGAGAGGAACTTGGTACATCGCAGAAATGAGAAGTAAACGGCAAACTTAGACATACACGTGTGAACTCGTTTAAACTCGTGAACATAAACTTGGAATTACGAATTTGATTTTTTCTTTCACTCGGGATCACTCGTGGGTGGACTCGCACCGTGAGACAGGGCCATTACTTTCCTACCACTGGTAGGAATTACTGGTCTATAGTTCCCAGGACTTTTTTTGTAGCCGTTCTTGAATAGAGACATGACATTAGCCCCCTTTAGTTTTCTGGCATCTCACCCGTGTCTAATTATGATTCATATATCTCAGCCAGGACTCCAACAATTTCTTCTTCGCTCCCCACAGTGCCCTTGGAAATATCCTCAGTGTGGCTGAGGAGTTGGTGCAGGGGGCAGGGATTTAGATTTCTGGACCATTGGGATCTCTTCTAGATTTCTTCTGTACAAAAGGGTCAGGTTGCAGCTTAACTAGAGGTGTACCAACATCCTGCCAGGCCGGTTCACTAGTACAACACGGATGGGTTTAAACTAGATTGCAAGGGGGTGGGATCTAATATAGAACACAGGCAGGTGAGAGGTTAGAAGTTGGTATAGAGGGTGGCAAAAGAAAGGTTGGAGGACAGAATAGGCAGGCGAAAGGCAGAGAGCAAGGAAGGAAGGTTGATTTAAACTGCACGTATTTTAATGCAAGAGGCCTGACGGGTAAGGCAGATGAGCTTAGGGCATGGATAGGTACGTGCGACTGGGACGTTGTAGCCATTACTGAAACCTGGTTAAGAGAGGGGCAGGACTGGCAACTCAATATTCTGGGATACAGGAGCTTCAGGAGAGACAGGGGATAATGGAAAAAGAGGAGGGAGGAATGCGTTATTGGTTAAGGAGGATGTCATGGCAGTAGTCAGAGGTGACATTATGGGTGGTTCATCTAGTGAAGTTATATGGGTGGAGCTAAGGAACAAGAAAGGGATTATCACGTTGAGGGTGTATTACAGACCCCCAAATAGTCAATGGGAATTAGAAGAATAAATATGGCAGGAGATTGTAGATAATGTTGTTATAGTTGGGGATTTTAGCTTTCCCAATATTGACTGGGAAAATCATACTGTGAAAGGCAGTGAAAGGTTTAGATGGGGTGCAATTTCTCAAAGGTTTAGATTAGTTGAGAGATACAATGTGGAAACAGGCCCTTCGGCCCACCGAGTCCGTGCTGACCAGCGATTCCCACACACATTAACACTATCCTACACATACTAGGGACAATTGACACTTATTCCAAGCCAATTAACCTACAAACCTGTACATCTTTGGAGTGTGGGAGAAAACTGATGATCTCGGAGAAAACCCACGGGGTCACGGGCAGAATGTACAAACAACACCTGTAGTCGGAATCGAACCCGGGACTGCGGTGCTGCAAGCGCTGTAAGGCAGCAACTCTACCACTGCGCCACCATGCCGCCCAAAGGTGCTCAGGAGAGTTTTCTACAGCAATATGTAGAGGGCCCACGCATGGGATGGCGACACTTCATCTAGTCTTGGGAAATTTGGAAAGGCAAGCGAATTAAGTGTTCATGGAGGAGCCTTTTGGGACCAGAGACCACTGTTCAATTAGGTTTAAGATAGTTATGGATAGGGACAGAGAGGGCCCACATGTTAAATGCTAAATTGAGGTAAGGCTAACTTTGAGGATATGAGAGAAAGTCTCACTCAAGTTGATTGGAGCAGTTGTTTGAGGGGAAAGGAACATCAGCCAAGTGAGATGTTTTTAAAAATGTGATGACAAAAGCTCAGGATATGCATGTCCCTGTTAGAGTGAAGGGCAAAGCAGGCAGACGTAAGGAAGGTTGGTAGACGAGAGAAATTGAGGCATTGGTTAAGAATAAGAAGGATGCATGGGATAGGTATAGGCAGCTGGAATCAAGTGTGTCCCTGGAGGAGTTTTGGGAACTAAGGAGCAAAGTAAAAAAGGAAATCAAAAGGGCAAAAAGGGGCCAGGAGATAGATCTGGCAGATTGCATTAAGGACAACCCAAAGAGATTTTATACATCCATAAGGGAGGAAGGGGTAACTAGAGAGAGAGTGGGACCCCTCAGGAATCAAAGAGGTCAACTCTGTGTGGAGCAACAGGAGATGGGCAAGGTCCTCAATGAGTATTTCACCTCTGTATTTACGGAGGAGAAAGACTGGAGCACGGAGGAACTTGGGCCAGAATAAAGTGTCTTGAGAGCAGTTAGTGTTATGGTCGGAGGTGCTGAAGGCACCATCAAGTATAAAGGTAAACAAATCTCCAGGGCCTGATCAGATATATCCGAGGACTGGAGGATGACAAATGTGCTTCTATTCAAGAAGGGCTGCAGGGAAAATGTTGGGAACTATAGGCCAGTGACAACATCTGTAGTTGGAAAGTTACTAGAGAGTATTCTGAAGGATAGAATGTACGGTTATTTAGACGGACAAGGACTGATTAGGGATTGTCAGCATGTTTTGTACGTGGGAGGTTGTGTCTCACAAATCTGATTGAGTTTTTTCAAGATGTGACCAAAAAGGTCAATGAGGGCAGAGCTGCAGATGTCGTATATATGGACTTCAGCAAAGTATTCAACAAGGTTCCTCATGGTAGGCTGCTCTGGAAGGTTAGATCGTTTGGGATAGAAGCAGAGATAGCTAAATGGATAGAAAATTGGCTTCATGGAAGAAAGCAGAGGGTGATGGCAGAAGGTTGCTTCTCGGACTGGAGGCCTGTGACTAGTGGTGTGCCTCAAGTTTCGGTGTTGGGCCCATTACTGTTTGTCATCTATATCAATGAATTGGATGAGAACATACATGGCAAGATTAGCAAGTTTGCAGATGATACAAAAGTGGGTAGTTTTGCAGATAGTTAAGATGGTTGTGAAAAATTGCAGCAGGATTTGGATCGATTGGCCAAGTGGGCTGAGGAATGGTTGATGGAGAAGTGCGAGGTGTTGCATTTTAGGAAGTCTAACATGGGCAGGACCCACACAGTAAATGGTAGGGCTCTGAAGAGTGTTGTAGAGCAGAGGGATCAAGGAGTCCAGGTGCCTTGAAGGTGGAGTCACAGGTAGATCGGGTGGTCAAAAAGGTTCATCAGCCAGAACATTGAGCATAGACATTGGGAGGTCATGTTGCAGTTGTATTAGACGTTAATGAGGCTGCATTTGGAGTATTGTGTTGAGTTCTGGGAACTATGTTATAGGAAAGATGTTGTCAAGCTGGAAAAGGTACTGAGAAAAGTTACAAGGATGTTGCCGGGACTAGAGGGTCTGAGCTATAAGCAGAGGTTGAGTAGGCTGGGGCTTTATTCCTTGGAGCGCAGGAGGATGAGGAGAGATCTTATAGAGGTATATAAGTTCATGAGAGGAATAGATCGGGTAGATGCACAGAGTCTTTTGCTCAGAGTAGGTGAATCGAGGACCAGAGGACATAGGTTTAAGGTGAAGGGGAAAAGATTTAATAGGAATCTGAGGCGTAAATTTTTCGCACAAAGGGTGGTGGTGGATGGAACAAGCTGCCAGAGGAGGTAGCTGAGGCTGGGACTATCCCAACGTTTAAGAAACAGTTGGACAGGTACATGGATAGGACAGGTTTGGAGGGATATGGACCAAATGCAGGCAGGTGGGACTAGTGTAGCTGGAACATGTTGGCCGGCATAGGCAAGTTGGGCTGAAGGACCTGTTTCCACACTGTATCACTCTATGACTCTATGACTCTATCTGGTCAGGCCTGGGAGACCTCTCTGCCTTTATATGTATTAGAACATCCAGCACCTCATCAACTGTAACAAAGATGCTGCTCAAGACATCTTCATTGACTGTCTCAAGTTTCCTTGTATTCATGTCCTTCTCAGATCCTCATTCCGTGAGGATCTTGCCTATCTCCTACTGCTCCACCCATAGATGGCTATTTTGGCTCTATTCGCACTCGAGTACTTTTCCTTTAATGTTCTTATAAAATCTTTTTGGATTCTAAATCTTATCTGTCTGAGATATGACAAGCCCCCTATCCACCCTCCAGATCTCCTTCTTAAGTATGCTGCTAAGTCCCTGAAACACCTTTAGGAATGCACTCGATTTCAGCTGCCTCTGCCTAAGTTCATAAATCATAGCAACAGAATAAGGCCATTTGGCCCATATCTACCCTGCCATTCAATCATGGCTGATCTATCTTTCCCTCTCAACCCCATTCTTATGTCTTCTCCTCATAACCCCTGACATCCGCACTAATCAAGAATCTATCAATCTCTGCCTGAAAAAATATCTATTGAGCTGGCCTCCACAGCCTTCTGTGGCAATGAATTCCACAGATTGACTGCTATCTGACTAGACATTCCTCCTCATCTCCTTTTTATTTTGAGGCTATGGCCTCTGGTCCGAGACTCTCCCACTAGTGGAATCATCCTCTCCACATCCACACTATCCAAGCCTTTCACTAATTGGTAAGTTTCAATGAGGCACCCCCTCATCCCTTCTAAACTCCAACAAAGCAGTCCTGGAGTTTGGAGATGAGTTTGGATGGGAGTATGGTGCTGAAGGCAGAGCGACAGTTGATAAACGGAAGACGTTGTTGTCTAGATGTTACAGAAATAAGATTAAAGCCAGGAGGATGGAGTCTGCTGTTGACCTGCTGTGATGGTGGACAAATTGCAGTGGATCAAGGTTGGCTGTGAGGTTGTCATGAATGTGCGTTATCACCATTCTCTCGAAGCACTTCACGATGGTGGATGTCAGAGGCACTGGATGATGTCATTAAAGGCACGCTACCTTACTTTACTTTGCAACTGGGATGATAGTGGTCTCCTTAAAGCAGGTGGGGATCCCAGAATGGGGTAGTGAGAGGTTAAAGATGTGCGTGAATACCTCTGCCAGCTGCTACCTGACAACCCGTCTGGGGACTCCATCCGAACCAATTGCTTTCCGCAGAGTCACTCTCAGGATGGCTGATCTTACGTCTGCCACAGTAACTGTAGGTACAAGCACACCTGAGACTGGTGGGGCGGGTGAAGTTTCTCTACTGACCTTCTGTTCAAAAAATAAGGGTTTCGGCTGTAGGTTTGGATGAAGAAAGACAAGAGGGGGCTGGAAAAGGGGCTGGAGTATCAGCGTGGATGGATGGATATATTGGTTCCTTATTTTATTTTATGGATGGATGGACCGAATGGTTTGTTCTGTGTCATTTATCAGTTTAGTTTAGTTTAGTTTAGTTTAGAGATATAGTGCTGAAGCAGGCCCATCAACCCACCGAGTCCATACTGACCAACGATCCCCGCACATTAACACTATCCTACAGTAGGGACAGTTTTACATTTACACCAAGCCAATTAACCTACAAACCTGTACGTCTTTGGAATGTGGGAGGAAACCAAAGATCTCGGTGAAAACCCACGCTGATCACTGGAAGAACGTACAAACTCTGTACAGTCAGCACCCGTAGTTAGGATGGAGCCCGGGTCTCTGGCACTGTAAAGCAGCAACTCTGCCGCTGCGCCACCATGCTGCCTCAGACCCTCAGTTGTCTACCTCAGTCTAAATCTCTAACACGTAATATCCAGATGAAATAGCCACATAAAAACGAACAAACCTTGTTTCTAAACTGTTGCTGGTATGGGAATCCTGTGGGCATAGAAAAACTTTCCCAGCAGTCACAGTCGATCACTGCTCAGGAAGCACAGTGAAGCAGCAGCCTCCTCATTTTCAGCACTGAGGTCCATTGTATTATTAAGCAGATGTGCATAAATTCAGTGAAACTGTTTATTATAAGGCATTCTAAATAAGCACAATATTGTTTGCGTAATTGCATAAAAATGATTGCTGTTTATTGAAGTATTCTATCAGGTATTTTCCCTTTGAGGAAATGCATGAAAGAACAATATGGCAATATTTCAGAAAGCTTTTAAATATTTTCTTACCCGTTTCATATATGCGTGAAACTTTTATGGAGAAAGTGGGGGTGAAATATAACAAGGAACCAATATATTTTAAGGATGGTGTTACAAATGGGGCTGCATGGTGGCGCAGTGGTAGAGTTGCTTCCTTACAGCGCCAGAGGCCCGGGTTCGATCCTGTCTATGGGTGCTTATCTGTACGGAGTTTCTACGGTCTCCCCGTGACCTGCGTGGGTTTTCTCCGGGATTTCTGGTTTTCTCCCACACTCCAAAGACGTACAGGTTTGTAGGTTAATTGGCTTGGTATAATGTAAGTTGTCCCTAGCGTGTAGGATAGTGCTCTGGTTTGGGGATCGCTGGTCGGCACGGACTCAGTAGGTCAAAGGGCCTGTTTCCACCCTGTATCTCTAAACCAAACTAAACCAAATAAAATGAAAGCGCAGTGGGAAATAGATAGATAGATAGATAGATAGATAGATAGATAGATAGATAGATAGATAGATAGATGGATAGATGGATAGATGGATAGATGGATAGATGGATAGATGGATAGATGGATAGATGGATAGATGGATAGATAGATAGATAGAGATTTTCATTGGTGAGTTAGAAATAAAGGCTGGGTGTTGTTGCAGAGAAAGAGAGAGCAGAATTAGCATTTGGGTGGTTGGATCTTTATTATAAACCTGAGACATTAAAACAATTATGAATGTGGGACATATAGGGACAGAGTATCCTTTGTATATGTTCCAACTGGAACTATGCATTGAGTGGAATAAATATCAGAAATACTTTCTCACACCCATAAGGTTCTTGAACTAACGTGCACAACCCTAATCCTACCTCCGCAATGGAACACTCCGGACCACCTGTGTAGGACAGATTTGCAGATGCTGGTTTAAATCGAAGATAGACACAGCGGGACAGGCAGCATCCCTGGAGAGAAGGAATGGGTGACATTTCGGGTTGAGACCCTTCTTCAGACTACTGACCACCTCTTGCACTACCATGGACATGTTTTCTAATGGTATTTTGCACCTGGGACCCAGCGGGGTGCCTGTGGCCACAAGCTGTAGCAGGCCTGGTTCGGGAAGATAAAATTGTACCAAGATCTTTTGAAACTTTGACGTCGCCTGAAATGTAGCGACTCTTTTTGTGTGGTCTGCTGTATGATTGTATGCAAAAACACGGATTTTCACTGTACTTAGGCACATGTGATAATAAAATATCAATGAGTATCTTTGAGTAATCGGAGAGTAATTTCTTGTTTCTTTAATTTGCCTGCTGGTAGGTTTGCGCCCTCCGCCGGGCGGTGGCAGGTGATTTAGCTCACGAGTAGCACGCTTGGTTCACCAGCTCGCCACTTGGTACATGATGTCTGCCCGCATGGGAGTCAATTTGAAAGTACTGCCGTTTGAGGTGCACAATTTGCGGGGGAAATTGTGGGTGTTGGTCGATGTGTCGGCGTCGATGAGGTGGGCAATGGGGATTAATTTGTCGTCGCCTGCTGGGCGGATTGGGCCCTCTGCCGGGCGGTTGCGTGTGATATTCGTGTGCGGTCGGGGGAACGGGGGAGTGCAAGGGACATGATTTGACGTTGCCAGCGGGGCGCCATGGGCATTCTGCCGGCCAGCTGCGGGTAATGAACACGGGCGTCCGTGAGAGCAGTGGTTTGCAAGGGGATGGATTTGCCGGTATCTACGGGGCGGCGGGAGCCTTCTGCCGGGCGACTGCGAGCGATCAACCCGTGCAACCAGGAGACTGCAAGTAGAGGGACATGCCCGTGTGCCCGGCTCTCTCCGCTGGTTAGTGATCCGGTCGGACTTAGTGCACGGAACATCTGGCACTGGGCTGTTTCGTGAATTGTTTGTGACCTGTCACTTTCTGTGCATGAATTGCATGCCTGGTTCGTCGTTTCGCCACTTGGTTCATGATTACTTGTCGATTTGGTTCATGATATACATGCATATGGGACCATATTTAAAAGTACTGCCGATTAGAGGTGCACAATTTGCAGGGGAAATTGTTAGTGTGGGTCGGTGTACCGGTAGCGATGAGCTGTGACAATGGGGTGAATCTGCTACGCCTGTGGTCAGAACAACGAAAAGGTGGACAAGCGAGGGCATTGAAAACCTACAGTCCTGCTTTGACTGCACTGATTGGAATGTGTTCAGGGAAGCAACCACAAGCCTCGATGAAAACACAGACACTGTGACATCATATGTCAGCTTTTGTGAGGACAGTTGCTTTCCCACTTGGACCCGGATCAGGTTCAACAACAACGTCAAGGTATGCCTACTTTGAAGAAGTTCTCCTCCTCTCTCCGGAGACTGTTCCACAACCAAGCTCCATAGATGCTGCTGCACCCGCTGAGTTTCTCCAGCATTTTTGTGTACCTTCAACAACGACAAGCCCTGGTTTGCAGCAGAACTCAGAAAGCTCCGTCAGTCTAAAGATGAGGCCTACAGGAGCGGGGATGCAGACCTCTACAGACAGGCCAAGTACAAGCTGAGAAGATGAATCAGAGCTGCCAAGGAAAGTTGAGGAGCAAGTTCTCAGCTAATGACTCTTCTTCAGTGTGGAAGGGCTTGCAAGAAATCACCAGCTACAAGAGGAAACCTTCCCGCTCCTTGGACAATCGTCAGCTGACCAACGACCTGCACGTGTTCTACTGCAGGTTTGATAGACAGAAACATAACCTCGGTACCCCCTCCCCCCTCCCCCACCCACTCCTCCCCAATCACTACTTCACACCCACTTACAGCCTGACTCCAGTCTGCAAAGCTGCGCCCTCGTCCACTACCCACCCCCTCCGTGCTGCCCAACATCAGTCTGGCCACTTCTCCATCACCAACAATAACAATTGAGGAGGTGGAGAAGCTATTCAGGAGACTGAAAAGCAGGAAATCTCCAGGACCGGACAATGTTTCCCCCTCCACCCTCAAGCTCTGTGCCGAACAACTGGCACCGGTCAACACAGACATTTTCAACCAGTCCCTGCAAACCTGTACTGTCCCTGCCTGCTTCAAATTCTCCACTATTGTTCCTGTACCCAAAAAGCCAAGGATTAATGGTCTTAATGACTACAGGCCTGTCGCACTGACCTCTGTACTCATGAAGACCCTTGAAAGACTTGCGCTGGCCCACCTGAAAAATATCACAAACCCCCGGCTGGACCCCCTGCAGTTTGCATACCGGGCCAATAGATCTGTGGATGACGCAGTCAACCTGGGCCTGCACTTCATCCTCCAGCACCTCGATCGCCAGGGGACATATGAAAGGATTTTGTTTGTGGATTTTAGCTCTGCATTCAACACCATTGTGCCAGAGGTACTACACTCCAAACTCTCCCAGTTGACTGTGCCTGAACCCCTCTGTCAGTGGATCACCAACTTCCTGACAGACAGGAAGCAGCATGTGAGGCTGGGAAACAACAACATTCAATTCAATACAATGAAGTGGTAGAATTTGTGTATTTTATGTATAATTTATTTATTTTTGTATTGTTGGATTCTATGTGTCTGTGGCGCCGCTGCAAGGAAGATTTTCATTGTACTTGTACCTCACATGACAATAACATTAATTTCACTAGATTTGACTGCTCGTGTTGTGTTGAAGGCCCAGGCAGTACGAGAACAATCAGCCTCTGTATTACTATATATAGAATGCCCTACTCTAATGACTACTTAACTCTGTAACGCCCACCTAAACACATACCTGCATTTTCCTGGTCACTTATAATTTCAGTTGTGCTTTGCTTGTAATTGGGCCAACACATGGCAAATAATTTTTATCATGCTGACTCCCTCTGCAAGTATAAGAAATGCAAGTGTACACTAAAAAGGCAATCAAGAGGGCTTCGGCAATCTCAGCTTCGGATCTCATGCCCGCCCTCTTTCCCCCCCGTCAGTGAGTCTCTTTAACGGGGCAGAGAGGCAGAGAGAAAATGAGGAGAAGATTTTACCAAAGATCTTTGATTTTACGAGGATATTTCCGTAACCGGCTTCCGTCTCCGTACTAGTATCCAAAGATTGCTATAGGATCTTTGCTAGTATCTTTGCTCAGCTATGGCGGACAAAGATGGCGGAGACGGAAGCCGGTTACGGAAATGGGGCTAAAGATCACCCATGACCCTATTAGTGGGGTGGACTATCTTGCTTGGTATAGGATCTTTGGGCAGCATCTCTGGAGAGAAGGAATGGGATATATCTGATCATGCCTATAAGATTTGTCTACCTTCATATGTGTGACGTTTTGGGTTGGACCATTCTCAAACTGTTCGTGGTGAGGGGGAGAAAGCTGGAAGAGGGGAGGAGCTGGACAAAGCCTGGTGAACGGTAGGTAGATACAGAGGAGGGTTTTTTTTTTGCTAGACTGATGGCTGGACAAAGGCAAACATGAAAAGACAAAAGGTGTGAGATAAGGATCGATGTGCGAATTGTGAAGCCAGAGGAACTGCTCAAGTTGATTGGAGCAGGTCGTTTGGAAGAAAAGGAAAGTCCGGAAAATGAGATATTTTTAAAAGTGTGCTGACAAGAGACCTGGACTTGCATGTTGTTGTTAGAGTGAAGGGCAAAGCATATGGGTGTAAGGAAGTCTGAAGAAGGGTTTCGGCCCAAAACTTTGCCTATTTCCTTCGCTCCATAGATGCTGCTGCACCCGCTGAGTTTCTCCAGCATTTTTGTGTACCTGGGTGTAAGGAAGCATGGATGGGAGGATTTGAGGCTCTGGTCAGGAGAGACATGGAGCAGGTATAGGCAGAAGGGATCAAGCTAAGAAACGAAATCAGGAGGGCATTATGGGGACAGGAGATAGCTCCGGCAGGCAATATTAAGGATAATCCCAAAAGATTTTTAAGTACAATAAGGGAAAAAGGGTAACCAGAGAGAGAAAGGGGCCTCTCAGAAATCAAAGCAGTCAACCCTGTGTAGCTGCATGAGATGGGCAATTTCTCCTCTATTTGTACCGTGGAGAAAGATGTGAGGACTGGGGAACCTAGGGCAGTAAATGGAAGTGTCTTGAGGGCAATCAGCATTATGTTCGAGGAGGTGCTGAAGGTCCTAATGCATATGAAGGTAGACATGTCTTCTGGGCCTGATCAGATATATCCGAGGACACTGTGGGAAGCTAGAGAATTGCAGGTGCCCGACTGAGATTTATGAGTTATCATTAAAATGAGTGAGGTACTGGAAGAAGGTGGCAAATATTGTGGTTCTATTTAAGAAGGGCTGTAGGGAAATGCAAGGGAACCACAGGCCAGTAAGTCTAACATCTGTGGTCAGAACGTTACTAGAGAATATTATGAGGGATAAGATATGCACGCATTTTGGTGGACAAGTGGAGATTAGGGTTAATCAGTAGGGTTTTGTATGTGGGAGATCGTGTCTCACAAATCTGATCGTTTTTTAAAGATGTAAGTATGATGAAGGCAGAGCTGTAGACTTTGTATATATGGATTTCAGCAAGGCATTTGACAAGGTTCTGCATTGTAGGCTGCTCTGGAAGGTTAGATCGCATGGCATCCAAGGAGAGAAATCCAACTGGATAGAAAATTGGCTTTGTGGAAGGTTGTTTTTTTGGACTGGAGGCAGTGACTAGTGGTGGCCTCAGGGTTTGGTGCTGGGCCCATTGCTGTTTGTCATCTATATCAATAATTTGGATGAGAACGTACAAGATATGATTAGTAAGTTTGTAGATGATGCTAAAGTGGGAGGTATCGTAGATAGTGCAAATGCTTGTTAAAATTACAGCAGGTTCTGGATTGGTTGGGCAGGTAGGCTGAGGAATGGTTGATGGAGTTTCATACAGAGAAGTGGAAGTGTCACATTTTGGGAAGTCTAACCAGGGTCGGACTTACACAGTGAATGACAGGGCTCTGGGGATTGTTGTAGAACAGAGTCCAGGTACATGGTTCCTTGAAAGTGGCAGTCACAGGTAGATAGGGTGGTCAAGAAGGTTTCATGAGGATGTTGCCAGGATTCGAGGGACTGAGCTACAGGTAGAGGTTAAGTAAGCAAGGACTTTATTCCTTGGAGGGCAGGAGAATGAGCGATGATCGTATAGAGGTGTATAAGATCATGAGAGTAATAGATAGGGTAAATGCCTTTTACCCAAAGTTGGGGAATCAAAAACCAGAGGACATAGGTTTATTGTGAGGGGGGGGGGGGGAGAGGGGGGAAAGATTTAATAGGAACCTAAGGGGCAACTATTTTATGTAAAGGGTGGTAACTACATGGAACAAGCTGCTGGATGAGGGAATTGAGGCAGGTACTATCACTTTGTTTAAAAAACATTTGGACAAGTACATGGATAGGATAGGAATGGGAAGGGGAGTTAAAATGGGAGATCCTGTAGGCCTTAGCACAAGTGTTGGTAAAACAGTCGGCGAGTCCATGCTTGGTCTCGCTTTGTAAGTACGGAGGCAAGTGGGGTGAAAGGTGAGGACCAGGGGAACTTCATCTGTGGGAACGAGAGTAGAACTACGGGACACTGAGAAAACATAGAAACATAGACATAGAAAATAGGTGCAGGAGTAGGCCATTCGGCCCTTCGAGTCTGCACCGCCATTCAATATGATCATGGCTGATCATCCAACTCAGTATCCTGTACCTGCCTTCTCTCCATACCCCCTGATCCCTTTAGCCCCAAGGGCCACATCTAACTCCCTCTTAAATATAGCCAATGAACTGCCCTCAACTACCTTCTGTGGCAGAGAGTTCCAGAGATTCACCACTCTCTGTGTGAAAAATGTTTTTCTCATCTCGGTCCTAAAGGATTTCCCCTTAATCCTTAAACTGTGCCCCCTTGTCCTGGACTTCCCCAACATCGGGAACAATCTTCCTGCATCTAGCCTGTCCAACCCCATAAGAATTTTGTACGTTTCTATAAGATCCCCCCTCAATCTTCTAAATTCTAGCGAGTACAAGCCGAGTCTATCCAGTCTTTCTTCATATGAAAGTCCTGACATCCCAGGAATCAATCTGGTAATCAACCAAACGTGGGTGAGGGGTCCATCCATGACAGAAGGAGGGGAAGCCATGTTTATTAAAGAAAGTTCATCTTAGATGTCCAAAATAGCAAGCCTCATCTTGGGAGTAGATGCGGTGAAGACGGAGCCGGAAACTTTGAGAGTAGGGGATAGCGTCTTTGCAAGAGGCAGGGTAGGAGGCGGTGTAATCCAGATAATTGTGGGAGTTGGTGAGTTTGCAATAGGCGTCATTTTGTAGTCTGTCCCCTGTGATGGAGACAGAGAGAGAGAGAGAGAGAGGGGTGTCTGAGATAGTGTAAGTGCATTGGAGTGCAGGTTAGTATTTAGTGAACGTTAATGAAATCAACAAGTTCTGTGCCAGTGCAGTCCTGATGCAGTCGTTGTTGTAGCAAAGAAAGACTGGGGGGATGTTGCCAGTGAATGTTTGGAATAAGGATTGTTCAGCATAACCAACAATAAGACAGGTATAGTTGGGGCCCATGCGAGTGCCCATAGATACTACTGTAGCTTGAAGAAAGTGAGAGGTGTCAGATGAGAAGCTGTTGAGGAGGGTGAGCATAAGTTTTGCCAAGTGGAGGAGAGTGTTAGTGGAGGTGAACTGATTGGGTCTCGGTACAAGGAAGTACTGGAGGGTCCTGAGACCTTTCTACTGCGGGACGGTGTAAGGGGATTGGATGTCCATTGTAAAGATGAGGCGATGGGGGCCTAGAAATTGAAAGTTATTGAGGGCATACTGTATGAGGTGTCTCAGACATGGGTGGGAATGGACTGGACAAAGGGAGATAGGATGGATTCTAGGTATTTGGAGATAGGTTCAGCGGGGCAGAATCAGGCAGAGACGATGGGCCTGCCGGGACAGTCCTGCATGTGGACTTTGCAAAGGAGTTAGGAGTGGGCAGTGCAGGGCTGGGGTACTGTAAGTTTGGAGGCTGTGAAGGGGCGATCAACTGAGGTGATGAGATCGATAACAGTCAGAGATGATGGTCTGGAGTTTATCTGTGAGGGCATGGTCAAGGGGTAGGTATGAGGAGGTGTCCGAGAGCTGGCGCCTGGCATCAGCACAGTTAAGGTCAGCCTGCCTGACTACCATGGCACCTCCCTTGTCGGCAGGTTAAATAACAATGTTGGGATTGTTGGTGAGTGAGTGGAGGGCTGTGTATTCAGGGGTGAGATTGGAGTGTGTGAAGGGAGTGCAGAAGTCAAGACTGTTGGTCGCACTGGCAGTTGGAAATATAAAGGTCCAAAGAGGGTGCAAGACCAGCAGGGGGAGTTCATGAGGAGCAGGAATGTTGGAGACAGGAAAAGGGGTTGTCACTGGGAGCCGAAGACTCGTTGCCAGAGAAAAAAGGCCCGGAGACAGAGGCTAAGGCAACATTAGGAGAGTTCAAAATCATGGCAGGCTCAGAACTCATTGAGACGTGGGCTTTGTGGTACAAAGTTGGTGTATACTGGCCATGTTGAAGTTAAAATAAATTATTTAATCCAACAACTCATTTGGTACACCAAGATTTTGTTTTATTCTGGCAATACCATTAAAAGACCAAAATACTGGTATGGTTCACAATTGAAAAAAAATTAAAGTTTTGACTGCTGTTAAAATGACATTCCTTACTAATGAAGACCATCTTTCCCTTTTGAACAAACTGACTTAAAACCTTGAGTGCTCTAACTTTCCATAAAACGTTTCAATACTGTACTTGCAATTTCCTGTTATTTCTCAATATGATCAAATATATAAATCAGTCATACGATGATATAATGGCACTTGCTTTCTCTGTAGGACTTTGCTGTACAATGTGAAAATGGTGCTGTTAGGCAAATGACCCTGGTACAGAGTTGGACAGGATGGGAATTGAGCCCATTAGTGTGTGTAGCTTTGTTCTGCTCTCTGCCCTCTCTCTACCTAGCATTGTACAGTGCCAGAATAATACCTTTCCTAAATAGTCAAAGGTTTTGTGAGCAGTAATGTACTTTACCACACAGATAGGACCAAGTGGCATGAACCGTTGATGTTCTGGTCTCATGCCAGCAATGTCAATTTTTGATTCTATTTTAAATGAAAGGAAGAAAATCACAAAAATGGCATTGGTAAACTTTGCGAATCCAGTCAAGTGGCTGATACTGACAATGGAGCTATTTTACCTCTGTGAATTAGAGCAGGCTGTTTCGGTATTTGAGCCCACTCGGAAATAACTCCCTAATGTGCCATTACAAAATAAAAATTGTGCACAACTGACCACACAGTGGTCAGATTATTACAAAAAAAAAGGCATTTGCATCTTCTGCAACAATATTGAAATAGTCAGCAGCTGCAAACAGATAAGCAAGAGCACTTTTTCCAATGAGTTGCAGAAAGTTGTGCAATGAAACAGAAAACCCCAGTGAAATACCAGTAAAGAAAATGAATGGTTGTGATTAATAGTCACACATTTTTGTCCCCCCCCAAAAAAAGCATTTTGTAAAAATAGTTCTGAAGGTCAACTTCTTAATATTAAAACATTTTGGAAATATACAAAAACACCACTGATGTAGAATGAAAAAAATCACATATATATATGGTTCAAACATATGATATAAAATGAATGAAAAACAAATTTATTATTGCAATTCCTCATCATGCCATCAGAGTCAACGCACACAAAGAGCAAGATGTTCAATTTATTATGTTGCTTTTGAAATGACCAAAGAGGCACAACTTTAACCTTTTTATGTCTGCGTCTGCTGCATTCAAATGCACAACATCAATTCCACCTCAGCTAAAGCAGCAGATTGCAGCATGACCTTGCCTGAAGTTAAAAACTGACGTTTATTTCCTGTTACATTCAAAAGACAGTAACAATTTCTGTCTTTTAGATTATATTAACTGTGGAAAACGGATAATCGCAGTGAAAATAAAAGAAAGAAAATACCAATCATGCCTATATTATGTATACCAAAAATACATTAAAACACATTAATTTTAAATATTTCACCAAAATGACATTCAACACTAGCAAAGCCCAAGTTTTACTAATATGCTTGCACTGCTGGAGCAGATGGCTGCCCTGCAAAGACAAAGACATAGTACAAGCAACAGGATGGCATGGTGGCGCAGCGGTAGAGTTGCTGCCTTACAGCGCCAAAGACCCGGGTTCGATCCCGACTGCGGGTGCTGTCTGTATTGAGTTTGCACGTTCTCCCCGAGGGTTTTCTCCGAGATCTTCGGTTTCCTCCCACACTCCAAAGACATATGGGTATGTAGGTTAATTGGCTTGGTAAATGTAAAAATTGTCCCTAGTGTGTGTAGGAGAGTGTTAATATGCGGGGATCGCTGCTCGGCGCGGACCCGGTGGCCGAAGGGTCTGTTTCCACGCTGTATCTCTAAACTATCTACAGCATTATATGTGTTTGATAGGATTGGTAAAGATGGCATTTTTTTCTCATCAGCCCCTTTTGCTGACTTGGCATTGTCAACTTTTTATTGTGTTGGAGAAAGCAGACAGAAAGAGCTGGAGCACATTAATTAAAAACTGTGTTTCGTGGACATGCAATGAAAGGGATGCTGAAACTTGTTTAAAGGAACTTGGAAATAACAATGAATTGGAAATAATAATATTGTGTGTATTTCCAATCGGCAGTCATGTGTCAGAGCAACTTGAGAAAGGGTAACTTTTAAATAATAGGTATATAGGAGAGTATGTAGGTTGATAGGGTGCCAGAGATAGGAGGACAGAAGATAGGTAACTAATGATTTAAAAAAAAACAAAGTGCTGGAATAACTCAGCGGGTCAGGCAGCATCTCTGGAAAACGTGGATAGGTGATGTTTTGTGTGGGACCCTTATTCAGACTTATTTTTTCACTTTCCCTCATGGGAATGTTTAAAAATGTGATTACTGGGCAGGCTTAGATATCAATCTCCAGTGCAAGTGATTTATTGAATGGGAGCATAATGATATTCATTCCCTATCCTTTATCAATAACTGAAGCAGAAGTAATGCTTCTGAGCACATTGTAACCCTCAGTAACAAGTCTTGTGTATAGGAATCCATGAGCATTACTGGACACCAGTGTAGTTCACTGGATGATGAAAGATTTCCTATCAGGCTACCTGACACATACAACGCAACCAAGGTGTGCTGTCCCTGTGAGGAGCATCTAGGAGATATAAATCATCCTGGGGCAGCTCCAGGTTCGAACCTGCCCATTGACTGGGCAGGGTAATAAGGAACTGCAGGAGATACCTGATGACAATTACAGTGCGTCTCCACCCATCAACGGATATCATCTGATGAAGTCAAATGCCGGAAGATGACTGGATTTTGTAACAAACCTGCAGTTCCTTCACCTGCACTGCTCATATGTTGTCTCTACGTATCTGAGAGCAATCCTTTTTTTAAATCACAAAAATGTACTTTCTTCAATGCACTAAATATTCATGAGTATTTTACTGGGTAGACGTGTATAAAATCATGAGAGGAATAAATCGGGTAGATGCACAGAATCTCTTGCCCCAAGTAGGGGAATCGAGCACCAGAGGACATTGGTTCAAGGTGAAGGGGAAAAGATTTGATAGGAATCTGAATGGTAACATTTTCACACAAGTGGGTGTATGGAACAAGCTGCCAGGGGAGATAGTTGAGGCTGGGACTATTCCAATGTTTAAGAAACAGTTAGACAGGTACATGGATAGGACAAGTTTGGAGGGATATTGACCATACGCAGACAGGTGGGACTAGTGTAGCTGGGGCATGTTGGCCGGTGTGGGCAAGTTGGAACGAAAGGCCTGTTTCCACACTGTATCACTCTATGACTCTATGACCAAGGGAACGAGGTGAGACGTTTGAATCACTTTGTCCTGTCTTCTGATAATCGTTATGTTAGACATGGGCCTGTTTCAAGCCTGTGAGGATAACCTAACAAAACACTTAAATACTGGAGTAACATAACAGCTCTTAGACGTACAGTGATGCATCCACTCTTCCCTTCTGTTGTGAAGCTGGACAATCTACACCCAAAGTACAGTGAAAATAAATCTCCCTATTCTCTGGCATTTTCAGATCAAAGTGTTTTAATGGAAATGTAATTTAATGGGTAACATTCAAATAACTACAAATGTTTTTGTTTATGTTATATGTGGGTTACATCGATAATAACAGGATCATTAATCTCGACATTTTGGGGTCCATGCATGAAACAAACAGATGGCCACACAGTGTGAAAGGATTTTAGACAGGGGAGAGTGTAAGTGGCTGCACTACTTAGAAATTTGTTACATTTTCTTTTATTACTTAATATTCTTGGTTTCTGCAAACCTTATGCTTTTCCACAATTGCCAACGGATTCAATAAACTGAATTTTTTCCCCCAAGAAGCAGGATATTGGAGCATACCAACTCTCCATGTGGCCTCTTTAGACCATTAGAACAGTATGTTGCATTTATGAATTTGGTTCTGTTATTTTACTGCCATTCATGAGCCAAGTACTATGTCTTTGCTTTATTGACACATTCAGCAGTAATTACACTAAAACCGTAGAGCAGTATTAGTAATTATATTGTTTAACACAAATTATTACCATAATAAACCGGAGTGAATGGAAGGTACATAGTTCTGTTACAGTTGATATTTCAGCCTAAAATATATCAGGTGAAATGGCAAACAGAGAGTAATGGCAATTTTCAGAGTATAAAATAATACCTTTGCAGTAAGTGTACACCAAAAAAAGGATGTTTTCCTGCTTTTAATCCATCATTGGAGAATTCCTCTGCTTGTATCAGATTGCCAAATTGGGGAGAGTTCAATAGAAATGCAAGTATAGCAGAACAGAAGACTGAACCCTCTGAATTGGATTAATCAACAAACTATGCAGGGTATTGCTTTATCCTCAATAGTGAAAAGGGCCTGTCTCACTTGGCGATTTTTTCAGCGACTGCTGGCATCATTGGCTGACGTATATCAGGTCACCAAAAAATTTGCGGCATGATGCGGCGTGACGTGGCGTGATGACGTATGACGCGTGGTGTTTTTTCAAGTGTCGCAACATTTTTTTTGTCGCCGCTGGATTTTGAAATGTGCAAAATCTTTTGGCGACACTGATGTGACGCCGGCAGTTGCCGAAGCAATCGCCAAGTGGGACAGATCTTTAAAGTTTTTAAAGATCCTTCCTTGCTGGATAAAAATATACCTGTTGCACACATGTGTTATTGTGCAAGGACTAGATGATAGTGATTCTCATTGAATCTTTACATTTACTATTGCGACAAACCCTGTCATATATTGGAAGACAAAGTTGTCCAAACCAATCAACCAACAAGGATATCTTTAACCTCAACTATTTAAATGTTTTAGTGCGACCTCTCTGACTTTTGCACATTAAAAGAGAATTGCATGCATTATTCTGCAAGGAAAAGATCTAGAACCAATACTCCTCATTGGATCTTTACATCGGTTCATACTTTAATATAATCGAGGAGGACATTTGAACAACACATAAGAACAACTTGGCAATGTTTAGGGAAAGGAAACTAATTTCCAAGGATTGATAAAAAACACTATCTCGTCAAAGTTCACATCATTCTGCTTAGAGAACCAGGCAGCAAAATGATTTAATGTATGAGAATCTAAGTAAAACCAAAACAGAAAGATTGCACTAGAAATATTCCCAACTTTTTTTTCATGAGCTAGGTTAATGGCAATATAAGCTCAGCTATTCTGCAGTGTGATGTGAATTTAATTCAGGAAAAAAAACCCTGAAGAATGTATTAATGTTACTTAACAGCAGTTCATTTGTGCATTTGAGCCTTGAAACAGGACAACAACAACCAAATATATATATTTATATATATAAGAAAGCTTGCATAAAATATTCCCTTCATCTGACACTTAAAAAAAATGCTGGTCTGATGAACCACTGTCGTGACTGCGCATTTTATAATAAAATGCTTTAGGAACATGCGGAATGGTTAAAGTTAGATAATAAAACATAACTGACATTTTATACATAATAGAGACATATAATTCATACTTGGCATGTATCAAAAGATAAACCATATGCAACCAAAGCAGCGTGTAATAATGTTGGTGACAATGTGAGGACTTGGTCTTAGCATTAAAAATATACAGTTGCCTCAGCTTTTGCCCACAACAAGTAAAGCAAAGTAGATGCTACATCGTAGTATGGTGTGTGGTCTCTATCCTTTTGTTGGAGTAGATATTCAATGGACATATTATTTAATCGTTCATTAAAATAGTAGAACGTGAAGGATATAATTTAGTAAAAAATAATGGGACGATAGAAACAATGCATCCATTGACTTCGATAGGGGTCAGGTACTTATATTTAGAACTCAACATCAGAATATACCTACAAATTAAATTACTAATGCTTGTATAACATTAACACAGAGAGACTGAAATATTACTTTTGGAATTACTATCCTCAAAAAAATGTATATGCTAAGAGAAGTCTTGGAAAAAAAACAAAAAACTTGGCTTCCCATCTCAGAAACTTTCAAACTTCTTAAAGCCCAGGTTTTCTGATACACAATTGGGCACCAACCATGAAGTAAGATGCCATATGCTAGTACCAACAAAAGGATGCAGAGATAAACATAACACTGGGTTGATGCCAAGTTATAAATCAATAGGTGCAGTTGCTCAATACAAGTATGCAAGAAGTTAAACTGCCTGTAGTAGCAGCATTGGCGCAAAGGGGACTCGCTAAAGGAATCTGCAGGAAGACCTGTCTTGAATCAAAACAAAAGTTATGTCCAGAGCAACCAAATGCTAAAGATCGTAAAGTATAGAACAATTATAAATCATAGTCGAGAAGAGAGATTATCATAAAATGCCTCGTATGGCAACATTCCCATTAAATATAACACTAGGGGTTGCATTTATGAAAGACAAATGTATAAAGTATTGAATAGTTGAGGCACAAAAGGTTTTTGTTGTCAATGCATTAAACTAAAGCTTCTGGGTCATATGCTTCAGAGAGCTTTTCAATTAAAATCCAAACACCCTTGTTCTTCCATGCTGAAGTCTTCCTAATTGTCATGCATAATACCATCAGCATCTCTCCACTGTTTGGCAACAGTAGCAAAGTGTTTCATAAGATGCTTTAGACATTTGATTCGAAATCCTTTCAACTCCAAATTATCCATTGGAGCCAGTTTACATTTCCCACTTGGGTTGAACAATCTTGTGGCCAGTATCCAAGCTCAGTCAAAAGCTATTTCCTTTTATTTTTGTCTCATTTAGGATTGACATGTCTCTGCTCCATGAGGAAGAGTCTCTTGCTCCTTTATGGAATTTCCGTTAAATCCACTTGTTCTTCCAAATCCTCTGAATGATAAACATGCCATGCTACAGCCTGGCCACACAATGCTGTCAGAGTCACTGTCCGTACATTAGCCAAGGACTGGCCCTTGGAGCACTGAATCTTCAACTCAGTCACTCTGCCATCCATCTGAGCTGGCTTGCACAAAACCAAAAAAAACTGATGCTGCCATGGTTACTTCATGCACAACACAGGATGTTGAACAACAGAAGGTTAGCCATTTTGTTTTTGCAAATTCAAACCCCTTTTCCTCTGCATTTCAATTATTTCTTTCTGGCAATGAGCCAGGGATTTCCTCCCTTTAGATGGAGAAAGAAAAAAGACAGTTCAGAGGCCTCGGCCACAGGTGTGATTGCACAGAATGTTTGCGTTTGAAGTGGTCACACATCTAGCACTGGTCAAGCGTTTCATGCACTTCACTTTAGCACAGATACGACGGTGGGAAATCAGTGATGGAACTTTAGTCGAAGATTGTAAGCAATGGCCAAGTTATTTACAATGGAAACAACCAATGACATTCCATAGTATTGATCTGCTTTAGTCTATTTGGTAACACTTATATGATGGTCTGAGAAGTATCAATGGCACTTGCCCATGCAAAATGCACAAGGTGAGACATAGCTCACTGGTAGCACTGGCGAACAACATTCCCACATTGTTTCCTGTTAACACGATGAGTCGCCGACAGAACTATTCTGTTGGTCAATGTATGATGTTTAACTTCTTACTATAAAGAAGTAAAAGCAGCTACGTGTGAACGTTTTCTTGACTTTTTTTTAAGCTGTTACAACTATATAAATACAAAATATGGAGTATTATGTACAAACTTCATGCTTTCGTGTTAGACTCATCACTGCAAAAAAAAAACAAAGACACACACATGTTAAGTAAAACATCCATGAGAAGATTAGTAATTACAAATGATTAAGTTCTATCAACCAACACACATTCTGAGGTGAGCAAACAAAAAGGGTTTCAAATAAAATGATTCCAATAAGTTGGCTTAAAAATTGAGAATCTACATCTTTCACTTCCCAAACTTCCCCACTTTGGCTTTGAATTGTTTAGTTGCATGTGTGGGTGCTACTTTAAGAGAGTCATATTATGATAGCATTTGGACAGAACTGTCTCCAACTGAAAGCCTTGGATTCAGAGAAAGACTACATCGGACTTGACCCACCCAGTTCCTGATTTTAAAACTTGAAGTCCTCTTGAAAACCCAATCCTTGTAAACTTTTCCTGCCCCACATCCTTCCAAGAAAACTGCTTTCTATCAATTCTGGTGTATTTTACTTTCCCCACAGTCTGTCACACTTTAGCCTGTCAGCCAGCCAGAAAGGTAAGGCAGGAAGAGTGGACGGAGGTCTGAAGAATTTACGACTAAGCACAAACAGTCAGGGTATGGTGACATTGATAACATTGCTGATTGAACCCACTTGTTTGGATTGCCTTGACTACTTTCCCAATGGTGCACCATATTCATCTGCTATCAATTCAATTGCATATAGCCAAAGTCTCAATGGTTTATTCTTATCAAGGGGCACAAGTAAGAAAAAGTAAGTGGTAGTGCAGAATTCTGTGATGCCAATGTGCTATCTAGTGATCTGCAAATGAATGCTCCTTCCAGCACTCCAAGAACATAAAAGGTTTTGTTCCTGCAATATCTGGACTGGATCACATGGACCATATATGTACATTACACACTATCTATTTACATTCCTTAGAACTAGCCAGGGGACTAACTGTCATTATCACCCTGTTTTCAGTGGGATGAGGCTGCTACCTGTTTCAAGGTGGTATTTCAGCATCATAGTGAGAAACTTCTTTAGAAATGTCACCCGCCTGTTCAGCAGTGCTATCAGATAGTGAAGTGATCAACACCATTTTGAGGCATTGTATTAGCACTTTAGAAAATAATTGACTTCAGCATATTTAAACCAGTATTTTGCAATCTTCACCATGATTATGGACAATGAAATTTCCCCCCAAAATTATAAGCAATATGAATAATAGGGCTTTGTTGTAATACGATAATTGTGGTTAATGCAAAATTGTTTATTTCTCTTTAAATAATTTAAAAACTATCAGGCTTTCCTTACCTTCTGCCAACATCCTGGCATCGGCAATCCATCCGGACCCTATTTTAATCAAAACAAAAGGTTTTGACTATTGCACAGAGAATGAAGAATAGCAAGGGCAGGTATTCCTGCCAAATAATCTCTTGCAGGCTGAACTCTATGCCAGTGAACACAACTTTATTAACCGAACGATTGCTAAAGGAGTTCAGTATATATAGTTGTTTGGAACCATAGAACATTATTCAACAATTTCCACATTGCTGTGTTAACATATCTGAAATGATGTTTCAATTAATCAATCTATGGCTGCTTTTTAATAATCTTGTCAAGGGAAAATAGCTTCTACTGAAATTTGGTCCCCAAGCTCGCAAAATATACTTTGTTTAAACATAGACCTAACAGTAAGTCTAGAAATATTTGCATGGAAAAATAATAAGCTTGAAATTGGATTGGAAAGAAACACATTTTCACCCATTTTTGTGCATAAATATCTTATAGAACAGTGGTTTGGGGATTGTATAGAAGCACATGAACCATTTCATATTGAAATGCATCTCCATTGTCACATTTTATTGCCAGTTCTGCATTGAATAATCCAAATGCCTGTGTCACATCCCTGATATTTTGTGCACATGATGATATCGTCAATTACTTAAATGCAGAAATTGGATTAAAATTTGTGACCTTGTGAATTAATTCATAGTACAAAAAGAACACAGAAAATAATTAATTACGTGTGATTTAAAATATTAATTTAATATATTTTATACAAAATAAAAGCAATTTTTTAGATTATGTATATAAAGAATCTCATTGCCAGCAGGCTGTAATACAGATGCATTCTGATGCTGTGCTCTAAGTCAATGTCGTTCTGTTCACTGGATGGTCTTTCCACATTCACTTAGAACATGAAACATTTGTTCATCCAACCACGGATGAACAAAGGAGGAGGACTGACTGAACGTTATTGCCTTCCACCACAGTGAAGAATGTTGATTCCACTGTGGTGGATGTTCATGTTATATTATATTGTGTATTGTGCTCTTTTTGATTGTGTGGCTGCATGGTAAATCAAACTCCACTGCACCTTAATTGGTGCATTGTGCAATAAATGTGAACTTGAACTTGAACTTGAATAGAACAGTACAGCATAAGACCAGGCACTGCAGCCCATAACATGTGTCGAACATGATGCCAAGACCATCTCTTATCTACCTGCGCATATTCCATGTCCCTTCATTCCCTGCATTCCATGTGTGTTACCAAAAGCCACTTAAATGCCACTATCGTATCTGCCTTGGCAATGCATTCCAAGCACTCACCACCCTCTGTAAAAAGGTCGCTCTGCACATCTCCTTTAAACTTTTCCCCTCTCCCCTCTCCCCTCAAAGCTATGGTTTCTAGTATTTGATTTTTTCATCCTGGGAAAAAAGGTTCTATCTTTTGTCTACACTATCTATGCCTCTCATCATTTTATATATTTCTATCAAGTCTCCCCGTAATATCTGGCATTCCAGAGAAAACAATCCATCTGTTCAACATCTCCTGGTAGTTCATACCCTCTAATCCAGGCAATATTCTGGCAAACCTTCTCTGCACCCTTTACAAAACCGCAATGATCCATGAGATCCTAGAAAATATGGACTGCTTCGCAAATCTTTGGAGCCACTTTCCAGAAAAGCCAAAAATCAATGATGAAACTCACCAATGCTTTCATGTTCCAGCACAGTCCTTCAAGACCTGAAACCTAGCACAAAACTCATGGTCTATCATGGAAAGTATACACTACCCTCACGTGTGCCTGACAAAGTCAGGGATTATCGACAGCAGACACCCCAATTCACAAGAGAGGTTTCAGCAACATCATCTCTGCAAAATCTTCCAAATACAGGGGCAGAATAAACGAGCCAATGTTAGTTTCCTCTCAGGCCAAAATCGTCAGAACTTCAAGTCAATAGGCAATAGGTGCAGGTGTAGGCCATTCGGCCCTTCGAGCCAGCACCGCCATTCAATGTGATCATTGCTGATTATCCTCAATCAGTACCCCGTTCCTGCCTTCTCCCCATATCTCCTATCTTTAAGAGCCCAATCTAGCTCTCTCTTGACAGTATCCAGAGAACCGGCCTCCACCGCCCTCTGAGGCAGAGAATGCCACAGACTCACAACTCTCTGTGAGAAAAAGTGTTTCCTCATCTCCGTTCTAAATGGCTTACCCCTTATTCTTAAACTGTGGCCCCTGGTTCTGGACTCACCCAACATCGGGAACATGTTTTCTGCCTCTAGCGTATCCAAACCCTTAATAATCTTATATGTTTCAATAAGATCCCCTCTCATCCTTCTAAACTCCAGAGTATACGAGCCCAGCCTCTCCATTCTCTCAGCATATGACAGTCCCACCATCCCGGGAATTAACCTTTTGAACCTACGCTGCACTCCCTCAACAGCAAGAATGTCCTTCCTCAAATTAGGGGACCAAAACTGCACACAATACTCCAGGTGTGGTCTCACTAGGGCCCTATACAACTGCAGAAGGACCTCTTTGCTCCTATACTCAACTCCTCTTGTTATAAAGGCCAACATGCCATTCGCTTTCTTCACTGCCTGCTGTACCTGCATGCTTACTTTCATTGACTGATAAACAAGGACCCCCCTGATCCCGTTATACTTCCCCTTTTCCCAACTTGACACCATTTAGATAATAATAATAATAGATTTATTTAGTAATCTGCCTTCCTGTTTTTGCTACCAAAGTGGATAACCTCACATTTATCCACATTAAACTGCATCTGCCATGCATCTGCCCAAGTCCTAGTCCACTATGTAGAAACAAAGAACTGAAGATGCTGGTTTATACCAAAGATAGACACAAAGTGCTGAAGTAACTCAGCAGGTCAGGCAGCATCTCTGGAGAAGAAGGATGGGTGATGTTTTGTGTCAGGATCCTTCCTAGGGGTCTCAACCCAAAACGTCACCCATCCTGCTGAGTTACCACAGCACTTTGTGTCCACTCTGTTGGGCAGACTACATTGTTTGTCCACAATAGACTCCCTAAATAGACCCTCTCTTCTTAGATCAGAGAAACTCCAATTAGATCACAAGATATTGGGGGTAGGGTACAGACATGGATAGAAAATTAGTTGGCAGACAGGAAACAAAGAGTTGGGATTAACGGGTCCCTTTCAGAATGGCAGGCAGTGACTAGTGGGGTACCGCAAGGCTCGGTGCTGGGACCGCAGCTATTTACAAAATCACATTAATGATTTAGATGAAGGGATTAAAAGTAACATTAGCAAATTTGCAGATGACACAAAGCTGGGTGGCAGTGTGAACTGTGAGGAGGATGCTATGAGAATGCAGGGTGACTTAGACAGGTTGGGTGAGTGGGCAGATGCATGGCAGATGCAGTTTAATGTGGATAAATGTGAGGTTATCCACTTTGGTGGCAAAAACTGGAAGGCAGATTATTATCTGAATGGTGTCAAGTTGGGAAAAGGGGAAGTACAATGAGATCTGGGGGTCCTTGTTCATCAGTCACTGAAAGTAAGCATGCAGGTACAGCAGGCAGTGAAGAAAGCGAATGGCATGTTGCCCTTCATAACAAGAGGAGTATAGGAGCAAGGAGGTCCTTCTGCAGTTGTACAGGGCCCTAGTGAGACCACACCTGGAGTGTTGTGTGCAGTTTTGGTCTCCAAATTTGAGGAAGGGCATTCTTGCTATTGAGGGATGTGCAGCATAGGTTCAAAAGGTTAATTCCCAGGATGGCAGGACTGTCATATGTTGATGGAGCGGCTGGGCTTTATATTCTGGAATTTAGAAGAATGAAAGGGGATCTTATTGAAACATATAAGATTATTAAGCATTTGGACACACAAGCGGCAGGAAACATGTTCCCGATGTTGGGGGAGTCCAGAACCAGGGACCACAGTTTAAGAATAAGGGGTAAGCCATTTAGAGCGGAGATGAGGAAAAACCTTTTCACACAGAGGTTTGTGAATCTGCGGAATTCTCTGCCTTAGAAGGCAGTGGAGGCCAATTCTCTGGATGCTTTCAAGAGAGAGTTAGATAGAGCTCTTAATGATAGCAGAGTCAGGGGATATGAGGAGAAGGCAGGAACGGGGTACTGATTGTGGATGATCAGCCATGATCACAGTGAATGGCGGTGCTGGCTCAAAGGGCCGAATGGCCTACTCCTGCATCTATTGCCTATTGTCTAACAGTCAAGGGAAGAGATTGCGAAGTGGATAGGATGATTCATACATGCGCTTAAAGCCTCCAAGAATATTTGGAACACCCGCACAGACACGTGGCAGCCCATGACAGCTGAATGTGGAGAAGAATACCAGGTGGCATAGAGTCCATGCGTTGAGAGCACACCACAGTCTAATATAAACAGCAGAATGAGTGTATCGTCTCACTGGCTACCAATCCACTTGCTCCATGAAGCATCTCTTGCTCCACTGGTTGCAGAATCTGCAGGTTCCACAACAAAGCCATCATCAATCCCATGGGACTGCCTTAATAGGTGAACCAAGTAATTGGATATTGGATAATAGATGATGATTAGTTTGTCCATCCCAAACCTCTATCGGACCATTTTCTAATTAAAATGAGATTTCTGGTTATTTTATTAAGTCAGGAACAGGATTGATGCCCCATATCAACATCATATTCCAAGGTAATTTCTATGTCATAAGGTCATAAGGGATAGGAGTATAATAAGGCCATTTGGCCCATCAAGTCTATGCCATTCAATCATGGCTGATCTATCTCTCCCTCCTAACCCCATTCTCCTGCCTTCTCCCCAACCTGTACTAATCAAGAATCTATCTATCTCTGCCTTAAAAATATACACTGACAGCCTCCACAGCCTTCTGTGGCAAAGAATTCCACAGATTCACCACCCTCTGACTAAAGAAATTACTTCTTCCTAAATCTCCTTCCTAAAAGAGCGTCCCTTAATTCTGAGGCTAGTCCTGGACTCTCCCACGAGTGGAAACATCCTCTCCACATCCACTCTATCCAAGCCTTTCACTATTCTGTATGTTTCAATGAGTTCCCCCCTCATTCTTTTAAACACCAGTGAATACAGGCCCAGTGCTGACAAACACTAATCATAGGTTAACCTACTCATTCCTGGGATCATTCTTGTAAACCTCCTCTGGACCCTCTCCAGAGCCAGCACATCCTTCCTCAGATATTCCTCTCAAAATCCCAGAAACTCCTCTGTGCCATCTCCGATGCAATCACATCCATCCATTCACCTTGCTCTCAATGTCAGCCAGACCAAAGAGATATCTGGGTGATTGTTGGCTTGAAGAGGGAAAAGCCGAGGAACCACAAATCTGTCTTCATTGGTAGTTTACTGAACCCTCTCCAGAGCCAGCACAACCTTCCTCAGATATGGTGCCCAAAATTGCTCACAATATTCCAAATGTGGCCTTACCAGCACCATATAGAGCTTCAACATTACATCCCTGTTTTTGTATACAAGTCCCAATAAATAAAACAAATTATGTGGGGAACTTTCCCCTCATAAATTGTTGGGATTTTAAGATTGCTGTCTTGGATACTTTCCCCAGACAGTAAAAACAAGGAACCACAGATGCTGGTTAAACAAATGGACACAAAGTGCTGGAGTAACTTGTAGGATAGGCAGCATAGGTGACATTGGGACTCTTCTTTCAGTCTGAAGAGGGATTCCGACTCGAGCGTCACTTATCCATGTTCTCCAGAGATGCTGCCTGACCCGCTGAGTTACTCCAGCACCTTGTGTACCTTTCCAAGGGATAGGGAAGAAATGCTGGTCTTGCCTGCGATGTTTACACCCTGAGAATGAATTAATAAGAATGCAAACAACATTCATTATTAGGTGATTTAAACTGTGAGAAAAACAATCATGAATCAATTTATGGCTGAACCATGAGTATTATAGGGCGAATGGATGCTTCCGCTTATGTTTATTATACTTTTACTTAGATGGTATGCAGTTTTCTAATTTACTTTAGTATTCTCATGCATTAAAGGAGGGCCAGTACTAACACCTAATGGACAACAGGCTGGCCTAGAGACTCAATTTCTAATTGTATCTCTAATTGAAGGCTGTCAGAAACATTACAAAAGTGGCGAGAGATCTGGAAAATCCATGTGGAAATTCCATGTACATGTAGGAAATGCAACATGCTCTCATTGGGAAGATCAGTTTGATTCTCCTCCTGCTCCCTTCCCGTGTCATAAATTGGACGACACACTTTCCACCTGCACCTTGATCGATCTTGCTCTACCTGGGGTATTGTCATACCTGTGCAGGATGGAACTGTAGATGCTGGTTTACACCGAAGATGGACACAAAATGCTGGAGTAACTCAGCGGGACAGGTAGCATCTCTGGAAAGAAGGAATGGGTGACGTTTCGGGTCGAGACCCTTCTTCAGGGTCAGGGGAGAGGGAGACGCGGAGATAAGGGAGTGTAAGGTGTGGAAACAAGACCTCAATAGAAATGAAGTTCAAGGAAAATGTAGAATAGATCATTGTTAGCTAGGAGACAGTGACAACAAAGCAAACAGAGATAACATGTAATCGGGGATAAACTGGTCAAAGAACTGGGAAGGGGGAGGGATGGAGAGAGAGTGAAAGCAAGGGCTACTTGAAGTTAGAGGTCAATATTCATACCGCTGGGGTGTAAGCTGCCCAAGCGAAATACGAGGTGCTGTTCCTCCAATTTGTGCTGGGCAATTTGTGCTCTGACAATGGAGGAGGCCCAGGACAGAAAGGTCAGTGTGGGAATGGGAGGGGGAGTTAAAGTGTTTAGTAACCGGGAGATCAGATAGGTTTAGGCGGACTGAGCGGAGATGTTCAGCAAAACGATCGCCGAGCCTGCGCTTGGTCTCGCCGATATATAGGAGTCCACAACTGGAACCGCCAATACAGTAGTTGAGGTTGGAGGAGATGCAAGTGAACCTCTGCCTCATCTGTAAAGTCTGTCAGGGTCCTTGGACGGAGTCAAGAGAGGAGGTATATGGACAGGTGTTGCATCTCCTGCGGTTGCAGTGAAAGTACCTGGGAAGGGGGTAGTTCTGGAGGGAGGGACGAGTTTACCAGGGAGTTGTGGAGGGAACGGTCTCTGTGGAAAACGGAAAGGGGTGGAGGTGGGAAGTTGTGGCTATTGGTGGGATCCCGCTGGAGGTGGCGAAAATGTTGGAGGATTATGTGCTGTATGTGATGGCTGATGGGGTGAAAGGTGAGGATTAGGGGAAATCTGTCCCTGTTGCGACTGGGGGGAGGGGGAGAAAGAGTGGAGCTGTGGGATATCGAGGAGGGCCTGGTGAGGGCCCCATCTGTGATGGGAGAGGGGAAACCCCTGTTCCCTAAAGAATGAGGACATCTCAAGTGACCTGGTATGGAACACCTCATCTTGGGCACAAATGCGGCGTAGACAGAGGAATTGGGAGTTGGGGATGGAGTCTTTTCAGGAGGCAGGATGGGAAGAAGTGTATTCTAGATCGCTGTTGGAGTCAGTAGGTTTATAATAGATGTCAGTCGATACTTACTTACTTAGTTTAAATGGCCCGGATGTTTGGTTACCTAATAAAATAACCATTAGAAGCAGGAATAGGCTATTTGGTCCTTTGTGCCCGGTTTGCCATTTATTAAGATCAGCGCTGATCTTTCAGTTCAGTGCTGCTTTCCAATACTGACCCCGTAATCCCTCAACCTCATTGCCAGTAGCCTTACTGCAAAAGCATTCTTAAGCCAAGCTCTAGTTATTGTTGTCTGGTTCACTGGATGGTCTCTCCACAATCACTTTCTAACACAAAGGTCCATGAGATGTATGTCCCTCAAAAACATAGACTGCTTCACAACGTTTTGGAGCCACTTCCCAGCAAAGACCCCTTAATATTTATTGTAAAAACAACACATTCATTCCTGATGTCCCCAATGGCTGAAACTACACTGCCCTCTTCCAAAGATTATTCATTGTCTGGGTGAAGAACTGTCTTCTCATCTGCGCATGAGTGGGATTCTCACTTTAGAAGTGACTCGTATTCAAAGAAAGGCTGAAATGTTACGTCTTCTTAAAGGCTTGCAGTAACACAAGTCTCAAGCAGAATGCTTGCCTGGCGCCAGAATTGGTAACAAATTGCAACTACTTCTACAGTGCTTTCGGATGATCAGAGAATTACATAACTGGAATTTGTTGCCTGGCACCTTATATATCCCTACTTTGAATATATGGGATTCATTCCAGGGAAATGAGAAGGATTATGTGATCCCTGGAAAGTGACAGAGGAGGCTTTACTCAGTATCATCTAACAGACACCCAGATATGGGAAGTGTCTCGACAGTATAGATGTCTCCATTAGTTCTTAACATTCTGTCACACGTGATCAAAGGTTTCAAAGGTCTTTTATTGCAACGTGTACCAATTAAGGTACAGTGATATTTGAATTACCATTCAGATAAACAGATACCATCTACCTCAAATATCTCTGCAATCATATAGCTACACTGGTAATTGTCAGCATTTGGGATTTATGTCATACTATTCTATTTGCAATGTGTACTATGATACTGCAAAATATTTTTACATGGCTTTTAAAATTGTACAGTTGAACTTGTCATGTTCAAATATCATCATTCACTACACACAATTATCATTAATAGCCCCGTGTACAGTCATTCTGATTCGGTGGGAGCATGGTTTAATATGTAAACTACAAGGTGTTGCTGCTATATAGTTAAATCTAATTTATAATTTTTAAATCACTTTCCGCAATCATCATTAAGAGAGCCCTGTAACCTTATTACCAACTGTGTCTCAAGGGAAATTTCTCTATTGACATCAACATGATGGCTAGAAATGACATTTCCAAGATTTGGTTTCAAGAATTAAAATCAACATTAAAATTCAAAGAGAATATAATCATGCACAGTAACACATTTCATTTATGATCTTTAACATTTTTCATTGGACTGAACATGTCAGAACTGTGAATGAAACAAAAGTAATATACCAGAGTTTTCAGAAATCCACCCCTCTTTATGGTTCTATTTTCATTCTTGTTTGAGAAGTAGTCCCATCAAAATATTATTCATTGTGATTGATCAGTTGAAAATATTTTTGTGTAAAAAGTTACATCAATGATATTTCATTATTTATATTTTCCCAACTAAATATCTGACATTATAAAGTTTGCCCTATTGGTACAATGGAGGTAAAGGGTTTATCTGGTTATGCATTTTATTTCACAAATGAAACAAAGATTGTATTAAAAGCGAAGAAGGGTTTTGGAAGCAACATGGGTTTTTAACATCAAAAAGTTGAATTCTTTTGGAGTAACTGCAATTTGTTAAGGTAAGCCAGTTGCCTGACGTGATGTTAATAATCAGTGAGGGTTACCAGTAGAAGCTTGGAATGGCTGTTGAAGGAAGGCATTGCTTGTTACAACTGGTGTTGCCAAAAGGTTGAGAAGTGTTAAGTAAGCAAGATCGGTCAAATACAAGTGGAAGAGAATATTATGTCAGGACACCAAAATATGCTGTAATCTTTCCTATTGCCCATAGCACATCATTTCAAAATGTTTCTTTTCTCTACCACCTCCCCCAAGCCTCCTATTTTTCTAGGTATTCAACAAAATTAAAATTCTTCATCAAAGCACTTTGAAATGCTTCCAACCCCTGAACAGGCTGGAGCAACATTGATTCCTTTTTATAAATCTTATAAAATATATATAAATAGATATATAAATATATATATAAATCACCTGGCTTTTTGAAAACTTTACTCCTGTTGTTAATATGGAATATATCTACTAAATTAAACCACTCTTTGCTTTGATTTCCAAGGGATGTTTCAGCCATCTGTGCTTGCGTTTATGAACTTGGGAGGAGACAGCTGGTCTATGAAGGAGGACACAACAAGTTGGAGTAACTCAGTGGGACAGAAGGAATTGACAGTAACTCAACTCTGGAGAGAAGGAATGGGTGACGTTTCGGGTCGAGACCCTTCTTGAGTCTGAAGATGGGGTTCGACCCGAAACGTCACCCATTCCTTCTCTCCAGAGATGCTGCCTTTGAGTTACTCCTGCTTTTTGTGTCTATCTTCGGTTTAAACCAGTATCTGTAGTTCCTTCTCATACGCTATGAAAGAGGACTTTGTTTTGGTTCTGCAGCAATTTCTAGTCAAGTCTTTTAATTAACCATTCCTTAAAGTGAAGGCCCAAGCAACTGAGCTGGCAGTACTGAGATTGTCAGCTGGGAAGCAGGAAGTACAGCCAGTAGTAAGTGAGTTCCACTGACTGCTGTGTTTGTGTTAGTACTCTGCTTGTGAGGAGAGAGACTTGTGTTTGTATGTTTACAGTGCATGGACAGAGCTCCGCTCTGCTGGGCATATTTCACAATTCTACCAATTTAACCACCAGCCCTCTTCTGCCGCTCATTGGGAAGAGCAGTTAAATATCTCCCATTGGGTTATATTTTGTAGTTGTATCAAATTCTGTACTAATTGAATTCCGTTGCCGTGCAGGCATTTTCACTAATAAAGACCAGTTTGAGTTTCCTGATGCAGTGTAATAATTTAATAATCACTTGTAATGTAATTATCACTTATTTCCTCCAACTTCCTCAGCGATACGCTAGAGAGAATTCAATAGCTATCACATCATACAGCAAAAGACATATATTGTTCTGTAAGTAAATAAAAAGCACACTCCTCTTGCATTAGGATTTATTAGCTGAAGGAAGGTTTATTCATGCACGTGCATTACGCCTATAGTGCAAAGAGGATCAGACCATTACTTTGCATTTTTGCAGATTACCTAATTAAAGATTGCATGCAGGGTTGGTAGGAAAAAGAATACTGTACCAATTGGCAAGGGGCATCCAGCCCATCCAGACCAGGCTGACCTGGCTCCCCTTTTTCCCCCTTATTGCCGCGGAGTCCCTGTTTATTGAAATTAACTTGCATTGTTATTGACAACGAACTGCTCTGCCTGCGGAGAGGCCAACACTTGACATTTTATAAACAGGAGAGAGAAGCAGCTACTGATTCCATAGGCAGCGTGTGCAGAGAAGGGTTTCCATGACACGAGGCTCTGTTAATATTTCTTCTGATTTTGCACTTATTAGTGCCTACTTTAAGAAGCAAATCTCACTTTGTAAAATTTTTCCAAGCACGAATCAGAGATGTAATCGAAGACCAATTTATAAGTACTTTTCATCTCCAAAATCAGATGCTTCCAAAATGTGTAAACTTTTAAATATTTGGTTTGTGGTGAGTGTGATGGGACCAAAACACTCGTTACACACATGGAGCAAATCTTGTGATCCCTGTGACCAGATTGCCGGAAGGTACCAGGGTTTATGGCAAATTTAGTTGATTGTTTTATGAAATTGTCATATAAATTTGGTAGAAGTAGTTTTGCTTCTTTATGCAACTGAGGAATGTTGGATCAGAATCTGCCTCTCCCTTTTGTTTGGCTTTTCATCTGATTACCAGTACACAGCAGAGACATACCAATGGGCAAGGTGCATCTAATCCAGGGGCACCCTGTTCTCCTTTCTCCCCCTTAGGCCCTTTTTTGCCTTTCTTTCCCTTTTCCCCCTGTGGACACAATGGTTTGGTCAAAAAGAATAGTTTTGTGAATTCAGACATTGCTACATGTACATGACGTCCACCAATTTGAATGCTAATAATTAAACAATAAAAGAGTAATAGTATTTAAAGCCAGAAATATGTTGGTTGGTTATAAGGGATAGAGGATTGCAGTGAGGATAAGGGATGCTATTAGAAAAGGGAAATTAGTGTGGTTGCAGGAACACAAGGGAGTGAGTTATATTTGGAAAGAGGTAAAACTTCAACTCTAATTTATTAGAGTGGTCAAATTAAGGAGTAAAAAGATAAAGGATGGGGCAGGACCAGAGGTGGAAATGAATTGGCTGGAGTTTCATGGGGCAGAGTGGGAAGGAGAAGGGTAGGCACCTCCAGGAAAGAGAAACATGCTTCAATATGAGCAACAGGAATAACAAGCACTTAAAAATAATCTGAACAGAGGAAGTGGCCCTTTACCTAGGAATGCCCTTAGTAACCTGGCAGAAATCTGCCACACAGAGACTTGGTGATATGCTGCTGCGATCATTTATTCTGCAGCCAGTGATCACTGTCCCCAATCGAGGGTTCTGCCTTGGCAAAGGGAAAAGGACACTGCCTCAGCCGACGAGAAACAATGCAATTAGTTGTGCAGTTGAATGCAAAATGGAAGTCAAATATAGTTATTCAATAAAACCGAGCACAGACCTCCTCAAGTTATAAGATATCCAACAATGTGAAAATCAGACCAATGTGGACATAGTACACATCCTCAGGAAATAAAGTGCAGCTGTATACATGGCACTTGGTCAATAAGAGAGGTGTTTTTCTAAAATCTTCATTAAGCATTTGATATTTTACTTGTTGAATCTTCAAAAGTGGCGTGTATTCAGCTATATTTTTGTATGTTTACTTCATAAAACCAATTTGCTGGTCTAGTAATTTCAGTAATTATTGGTTTTCCAATTAATATGACATGACTTCAGTTGTCTGGCAGTGAAACGACTTGATCATGACCCTAGAAAAATTACTGCTGGATAGCTCATACATTTAAGAAGGAGTGCAGTCAATGGATAGCACGTGAGGGCCAACTTCCTGAGTACATGCTCGTGGCGAGAGCTTCACGATCTTGCAACACATATCATAAAGCTGGGGCAACACTCCCACTAGCCCCGTATATGTACTGCCAGCTTGTGGGGCTCCATGCCAATGACGTGCACTCAATCAGCCTTACATCTTCCACAAGTATTGCATGACTTATACATTGCGGAGCAAAGAGTTGCTTGTGATAGATGCTATAGCTTACAGCCTGTACTTTACTGCTGTTAGTCACATCAATGCATCGCTTTGCCGATGTGGCATTCCCCTCCACATATTTTTAAAGGAGCAGTTAATTCTTATAATAATGAAAAAAATATACAGGCTAACACCGAATGTGAAGAGGAATGCCATATGACTATCCTATGATAATGCCAATTTCAAGGCTCATGTAAATGGATTGTAGGCATCGTTTACATAAATTGGAAAACTCATGCAATCTACAAGAGAGCTCATATACATTAATTCTTCGGAAATCTGTGAATCAATAATACATGCAGTCCATTGAAGAGCTCTGGATGGTTATAAATTATTCAATCTACAGTATTTCCTGGTAGGAGTATGGTGAAGACTTATCTCATGCTGTTATCGATGGACAGCTCAGAGAAACTGGATGGATAGCTCACATGCTATATAATACATGCTCTCTAGATTAACATTTCAAAACATCAGTGTTCAAAATCCAAATGATAGAGGCTTCAGTATTCCTTGTTATCTGGCCCAGTCACCAACTTTCCAACACCAATTTCAGTTTTTTGTGTGCTATCACAAACTTATCATGTGCCCAGCAAAGCAAGGACCCTGTACTCTAAACAAATCAGAAGTTGCAGCAATGAAATAATAAGGAAATCAAACCCAATTGCTGCAAAACCAATGATTGAATAGTTTGCAATGACTGACTACAGAAGCATCAGATTGAAGATAATCCAGGACACATCTTCTCGTTGGTGAGAAACAACAGGGGCAGTCTGTCTGCTTTACTGTGTTGGGCTCATCATTTCTAAACCTAACAAAAGATAAAACTGGGGCAAAGGTCGCACCAACGATCAATTTAGTCAAAGACAAGATATCTTTGGGTTTTTTATTCGGAAGCCAATTTTCCATAATCAAGTGAGGTATGAGCAACAGGAATTTCTCCTCGGGTGAGAAGGTTAATCAATTAAAAAAATCTTTCAATCTTAATCACAGAAGGGGTGGATTTTTCTGTTGTAAGGACAGTGAAAGCAACATTACCCATCATCATCCCACATCGACAGTGATTTAAAGATGGCACAAATGTCAATCCAAAAACTCTGGTCTGAGACACAACCAAGACCAGAGTTGGTGGTGGAGTTCATTATTGACTGCCTCCACCTTCTCCTCCCCTCCCCGCACCTGGCTCCATTGGCTTTCTTTTTGGTTCACTTGCACCAATCAATCGCCTGCCCCAGTCTCTGAACTCCATGCCCTCATGTGGCTCCTCCGCTCATCATCTTTTACACCTCCTCCCTCCACTTACCATTTATGAGCCCCTGTCTCACCCCTCTCCCTTTCCTCTTTATACTGACTATCTTCCCTCTCCACTCTCACTCCCGAAACATTGACAATTCCTTTTCACCACACGCCTGCTTCTTTATCCATTGAGTTCCTCACGTAGCATGTTTCACGCTCATTTTTTACATTCTTTCCTCCCTCGCCCACAATGGTACTGATCTCTACTTTGCCCAATCAACTGATTGTATCTCTCATTGGGAATAGGCTCGTATTCCCAAAGCCCGGATCACAAACTCGCTGACACTTTCTTATTGATTGTTACAAAGATCAATGAATCACCGGACCTTTGTGGGAAGCTTCCTTCAAGGTCAGCTTTGAACGCCGCTGACTGCAAAATCCAACTCAGTGAACTAGACAATACGTCCAAACCTCAAATTCATCCTCATGCAAACAGTTGCCTTCGCTCCATCCATTGGAATATGACTCAAACTCCATTAACCTCCTGTACTAATAATACGTTCACCAATTGAACTTGATAATTGCCACAGACAATTCACTGACTAAAGGTAATTGAACTGCTCTAAGCTCAAAGACAAATAAGCTGGATTCCACACTATAGAGAGATGTATATCCCAATGTTAGGCTTATGATTCAGATAAAAATAATAGCAAAATGACAAACCAAGTTATAATACTTCCATCACTACCTTTGCCTCCAGCAAGCTTTCTGCTTAATGTATGAAAGTTAAGAATGAATGTATTAACATTCTTTGCCCCTGTGTTTTATTCGCTTTTCTACATGACATTGAAAATGACCTTTAATTATCTTGAGATGAAATAGGAAATGCCCTGAGAAAATTAATTGTGATGAGCACTATTTGCATCGTGTCTCCGAACTCTACCACACCAAGTTTGATTGAATTTGTGTGGCCACAGACATGTATAGAGTAATTAATGATATTTTTCTCATGATATCATGCTAAACTCAGGGCAACTCCGAAAGGAATACTGGAGCTCTGTGCATCTTGGTTTCATGCTCACGGATCCACTTCAATTGACAATATAAACAGACGTATGATGGCGAGCATTAATAAACATCTTTGCAACATCACCTTTTCTCCCCTCTCTCCTCTATCTCCTTTCAGACCGGAAAATCCCTGAAAGACAAAAAAGTTATCAAAATGATTGGATAGATTTTAAATTGGAGCTTGGAAAAAATAATAACATATCAATCTCAAATTATTTATATTTAGATTTATTTACAATCCACTCAATATTTGACATACAAAAGTTGTTAGTCTCATTTTCTTCTTGCTAATTACTCCTAACTTCCTCTTTTTTATTGAATATGGTGGAAAATATATTCAATATGAATGTATAATATAAAATGTTATTTTCAACCTTGAAGGGGTCTATTGGATCCTAGGGTCCATGTCAGTTGCCAGGACAGCAATCCCATTCCCCATCTCCTTCTTTCTCTGTTCCGCTGCCAATTGTTCTCCCTCTTGTATAACCATAATTTCCTCTTTGATTTGTTTTGCCATGAGCCTACTCTGAGTGATAATTTACAGTCACCCATTAACCAACCAGCACTTCTTTGGGATGGGGAGGAAGCACTAGAGGGAGAATGAGTAAACATATAAACTCCATGCACACAGTACCCAAGGTTAGGCTGAAAATCATGTCTCTAGGTCTCTTGGTCTCTCAGCACGGTGGCACAGCGGTAGAGTTGCTGCCTTACAGCGCTTGCAGCACCTGAGACCTGGGTTTGATCCTGACTACCTCCCACAGTCCAAAGACATACAGGTTTTTAAGTTAATTGGCTTGGTGTAGTGTAACAATTGTCCCTAGTGTGTGTAGGGTAGTGTTAAAGTGTGGGGATCACTGGTCAGTGTGGACTCGATGGGCTGAAGGGCCTGTTTCCACGCTGTATCTCTAAACTAAACTAAACTAAACTGTGAGTTGGTACTATCTGCTCTGCCACTGGTCTACAACTTGAATGTTTTGCTTGAATAAATCTTATCATTCAGGCCAGCTCACCACATTTCCTCTTTCCGGTGGAAACAAACCCAATCATTTTAATGTTTCATCGTTTGTCAAATTTCTGGCACCTGGAATCTGCTTTGTTGCTTGCCCCTACATTTTCGCATTAATAGCAGGATACCAAATAGGGTTATTTAAATAATTTGAAATCAACAAATAAAATAATAACAATTTGAAATTTCAATTAAAAAAACTATTATATATTCTGCTGTTCTCATTTAACTAAATTTCATAGTTCTATCTGGGACATATGACAATAAAACACTCTTGACTCTTGAAGTGGACAAAATTGTTATCCTGTGAATACAAGACAGACAGAAACAGAGTATAAAGGAAATAAGACTTACATCTAGCCCTGGGTCTCCATCAAGGCCCTATCAAAGAACAACAAATATATAATGATTGACATAGCAATTTCCAAAGAAATTCCCTGGAAAGATAAACTCTCCCTTGTGTGATTCAAGAACTCATTCAAGAACAGCTTCCTCCCTGTAATTAACAGGTTCTTGAAACATTTTAACTACAACCCTATCTCAGGCCTGAACCACTACGGACTTTGGGTTGCTCTTTATAGTTTGGTGTTGCACTATCATGGTCTAGTTTACATAGGATAACCAATAATTTGTTGTATAGTATGCTGTTGTTGTTGTTGTTGTTGTTGTTGTGTTTGTTGTTGTGCCTGTAAAGCTGCACCAAGTAAGAATTTCATTGTTTTGATTCATATCTGGTGCACATGACAAAAATACCACTCTTGATCTTGATTTCTTGTTCTTGATCTCTTGTTCTTGATCTGGTGTATAGTGAAATTTAGATTTAGAATTGCAGGTTGATTTGGACAGTTCGAGGGTGTGGACGGATAAAGTGAATCAGTAACAATAATGGGATGGGAGATGAATGGTAATAATAGATTGGGAAAAGGGAGTCATGCAACAAGACCTGAGAGCCCTTGCACACCAGTTGATGCAAGTATGCATGTCAATGCTGTGGGTGGTTAAGAAGGAAAATTATATATTGTCTTGATTCGTAAGGGATGTCAGGGGTTATGGGGAGAAGGCAGGAGAATGGGGTTGAGAAGGAAAGATAGATCAGCCATGATTGAATGGCATAGCCTTAATGGGCTGAATGGCCTAATTCTGCACCTAAAACCTATGGACGTGAACTGATGGAGAGAGTTCAGCAAGGATTCACTCGACTGATTAAGTGATACACAGAAAGACATTAGGCCAATTTGGCTTATATTCACTAAAGTTTAGAAGAAAAAGATGGAATCTCTTACAAAGATCGAACCAGACTGAACCGTTTCAATGTAGGCAGGATGCTTCTGAGTCCAGGACCTGGTGTTCCAGTCTAAAGGGGTACGCTACGTAAGATGGTGGTGAGGTGACATTTCTTCTCCCATAGAGTGAAGCAGTGAAATTCTTTGCACAGAAAGCAGTTGAAGTCAACTCAATAAACATATTCAAGAAGGAGTTAGATATTGTTCTTCAGGCGAGGGGAGATCATGGGTTAAGTGGGAATGCTGCAACTGGGTACTGAATCAGCCACAACCATACTGAATGGTAGAGTCAGTTCAAGGAGCCAAAAGTTGACAGCTCCTCCTATTGCTACGTATGTTTCTATATTCAGCGCCTTGACAAGAGAAGAGTAACTCTCTGAGGGTTTTGCACAGCACCATTGCAGAACTACTCACAATTCCTCTCACACACTGTAGTGGGTATGTTCCAATATAAGGTGCATTGGGAGCCACATCTGTCTGCCCCAAACACAGTTGCAGATTACAGTTCAATATCAGTCTGGGATTGCTGCTTCTGGTGCAGAGTGCCGACAACCTTTTGATTGCCCACTTGTACACACTCTGTCTGAGACCGCAAGAAATTGCAGAGAGTAGTGGATGGAGCCCAGGTCATCACATAAATGAACCTCTCCCCCATGAACTTCATCGACACTTCATGCTGCCTTGGGAAAGCAGCTAACATCCTCAATGAGATGCAAGAAACTGTAGATGCTGGAAACCTGAGCAAAAAAAAACTCTGGATGAACTCAGCAGGTTAGGTAGCGTCTGTGGGGGAAATGGACAAATGGCATTTTGGGTCGGGACCCTTATTTAGACTGATGAACTTAATGCAGGATAATTTTTTATCCCAGTCATTCCCTCTTCTCCCCTCACCTGGCACTAGATACAAAATCTTGAAAGTATACACCATCAGATTGAAGAACAGCTCATAAACAAGGGTGTACTCCAGTCTTCCAACCAGCCTCATTGCAGATATTGCTTTTTTTCCCTCCAAAATTGCTCTTTCTCTGTAACTGTAGCACTACAATGCTGTAACATTATATTCTGCACTTTGATATTTTTGTCTTTGCACTACCTGTTGTAGCACTTATATATGACTTGATTGTACTCGTATATAGTACGACTAAATTGGATAGCATGCAAGCAAAGCTTTTCACCATTATCTCGATACACGTGACAATAATAAACCAATACCAATAACAACATTTGGCATATAATCTATATATCCACAATGTACTTATCACAATCATTTTCAGCATATAAATCACAAATTGGTGCCATGGACCGACTCATGATTTGTACAAATTCCACATTGTCCCTGAACTTATCTCAGCTGCAGCTCCAAAGTTCACCTGAACTTTGCCAGCTCATTTCCCTCCTCCTGTTCCATAAAGCACTGATGTCTTTATCCTATCTAACATTTAGCCCGTTTCTCATCCAGCCAAATTTTAGTTCAAATTAAAATTTATTCTGCATGACTAAAATCTCATCATCGCATCAACTTAACAATCCGTATGATCCACCAGTCACACATCCACGTTAAAATGAGACTCCATTATCTCCCTGAGGCAGGTGTCGATGATTCCAAGGCATTATTTTGAGGAAGAGCTGGGCAATTATCTGTGGTGGCCTGGTCAATGTTATTATGCTTTTAAACATGTGATTTGGTCGCTATCGCCTTGCTTTTGTGGGCATTTGCCATATCCAAACCGTAGTGAACCTGCTGCATTATTTATTGGTTTATTTATTGCTTTATTTACCTCCAGCAGTATGTACCGGTTGCAAGAGTGTGTGGGATATTGTGAAAGCTTCTTTCTATTCCAGCATCAAGGGTGTTGGCTCAAAGCCTATAGTATTTCAGCTACTAAACCCTGGCATCATATTGCCAACTTGGGATTAGTTCACGAGTATGGCTCTTCTAATAAAATGTGCCAGGCAATTAAATATTCACTTTGAATTAAAATTGTACAGAATTCCCTGATGTTCTCCTCCAGTCAGTGGCCTGTAGCGATCCCAGCACAGCACTGTCAATCTGTTAGTTAGTATAAGCACGGTCTCTATTAGCTTTAATTAATTGGAAAACGTCAAGTTGAAAAAGTCTACATGATGGCAAGAGTGAGCTTGTCTCTGTAGTTTACCGTCAGAGCTCAATGGACCAATAAGAACCCAAACTTTTGACATCTGTCACGGCTGTCAACATGCAAATTCAAGCCACAGAGCAGATAAAATGTGCTTGAATTCTTTCCCAAGCCACTAGTAACCGTGACATTAATTGTGCTGTACACTTTGGTGTTTGCTTCCACATGTGGGCACTACATTTACTTACAGGCAAACCTGTAGGTCCTCTAGTCCCAGGGTTACCAACAGCTCCTTTTTCACCCTGAAATAACAACAATTTTAATATATTTAATGTAGTTTAGGGATTAGTTTATTTTAGTTTAGAGATACAACGTGGAAATAGGCCTTTAGGCCCACCGAGTCCATGCCGACCATCGATCAACTATACACTAGTTCTATGTTATCCCACTTTCGTATCCTACACACTAGGGGGAATTTACAGAAGCCAATTAACCTAGAAACCTGCATGTCTTTGGAAGGTGGGGGGAAATCAGAGGATCCGGAGAAACCACATGCGGTCATGGGGAGAACACACAGACAGCACCTGAGGTCAGGATCGAACCTGGGTCTCCTGGCTCTCAGGAGCAACTGCGCCACTGTGGTGCACTATTTTATATAATAAAATAAATCATTTGCAAGAAAGAAGTATTAGTAAATGGTTTTAATGTCTTTAGGTGTGACAGAGCTGGAAACTGACAAATGCAGCAAAGTTTAGAAAGAGGGTGCACAGAGGTCAGAGCACCCACAGCGCTGATTGGCAATTACGTGCTGAAATGAAAACCATCACTGGAGAGGTCTATTTGAGACAGGTCACTTTATTTTTCTTGCGGACTGGAATAATGGAGGTAGGTGGGAACAGAAAACTGTTGAAGTGAGAGGTTGAAGGTGGTGCGAAAACTGTGGCCAATTGATTGGCGCACAATTTCAGAACACTAAACGGGCTGGCCATCTTACATGAATCTACCGTCATGAAAGCAGATCTGACTTCTGCCATTGAGTCATAGCGTCATACAGCATGGAAACAGGCTCTTCAGCCCAACTTGACCACACCGACCAACATATTCCATCTACACTAGTCCCATCTGCCTGCATTTGGCCCATATCCCTCTAAATCTTTCCTATCCATGAACCTGTTTACCTGCCTCAACTACCTCCTCCGGCAGCTCCTCAGATACACCCACCACCCTTTGTGTGAAAAGGTTACCCCTTGGGTTCCTATTAAATCTTTCCCCCCTCACCTTACACCTATGTCCTCTGGTTCTCGAGACATCTCACTGAGATATGTGGGACAGAGTCTGCGGGGAGGGGGGGATGAAAGGAACATGCCTTGTTGGAGTTTTGTTTACTGTAGAAGGTATTAAGCTCATCTGAGAGAGAAGCATCGTGAAAGATCACTCCAGATTTTGGTTTGTCGCCTATGATGCATCTCTCTTGGTTGCTTTTTATGTCCTGCAAGGTTTGCCTAGCAGCCACTTGATTGAATTGAGCCTCCAGCCTGTTTTGGAAGTCTCTCTTGACATCTCTGATAGCCTTAAGGTGATGATACTTGGCCTCCTTGTACACTGCAGGATTGGCCTTCTTGAAAGCCTCGGATCTGGACTTTAGCAGAGAGTGAATCCTCGTGTTCATCCAAGTTTTCATTCAGTTGAGTTTCAGGTCATTGTTGATATTTTTGGATATTGACGGTCGGCAATTTGGACAGACTATAGCCAGTGATTTCCAGGGGTAGGGTCAGGACTGTCAGTTGCTGGAGATGGTTATTGCCTGGTACCTTTGTGGTGCAATTATTACTTGCTACTTAAATGCCTATGCCTGAAAGCTGACTAACGGTGGCCGCTTATAGACACATCTTTAGTAGCCGAGGAGAATAAAGCATTAGCTGAGAAAGAATAAAATCAGATGAACACCCGGTATCAACCCGGTTCAAATTTGCACAATACAAGGTCACTCTCAGCCTCAGTAACCTTGCAAATTCCTCCTTCCAATCTTCTGACTGGTGTCTAAATTGAAAGATGAATCCCATGAATCAGTCAAGTAACAACCTAACCATCAGAATCATACAGTCTTGGACTCTTCCATCAAATTCCCTGTGTGCGCTCTGTTCCACCAGCAGGATGGACCCACCAAATGTGGTCCACAGCCCGGATGTCCTCAACATTGGCTCCAGAGCCCACAATGTATCAGGTCGAACATGGGCAAAAAAAGAACCCACCACTTGATGAATCTGTACTCCTCAATCAAAAATCAATGTGCTGGAGGAACTCAGATAGGCAGGCATCATATGGGAATGGAAATGGACAGACATCAGTCTAAAGAGGTGAGATACAAAATGCTGGATCAACTCAGCAGGACAGGCAGCATCTCTGGAGAGAAGGAATGGGTCGAGACCCTTCTTCAGTCTAAAGAAGGGTTCCAGACTCTAAACATCGCCTGTCCATTTCCCTCCATAGATGCTTTCTGACCCATTGGGTTCCTCCATCACTTTGCTTGTAGCTCAAGATTTCAGCATCTGCAGTCAATTGTGTCTCTAGTACTCCTCAATGTCAAACACCACCTGGAAGAACAGGAACTTAGCTCCCTGTGTTAGAGGGAGGGAGGGGAGCAGCAAGAGAAGCTGGCCGGATGGCCTTAATCTCATCACAATGAAGTCCATGTGCTCCGTACACTTGCCGAAGGGAGATAAATGTTGAAGAGGACAGTTACAGTGGAAGAACGAAGCAAGAGAATACATTTATCTTTTCAACATCTTCCTGGAATAATGAGCAAATGGGATCGAGTGGTGACTGGCTGAACCAACCGCCTGCTATGTACATTCAGTACATGTCCCAGGGATTGAAGAGTGGGGATAATGACAGCTGTACCAGGAGCTCATTCAGGGTGAGGAAGACTAATTGTCTCAGAAGGAATTAGGACCATCGGTAGAACCAAGGTCTTGGTGGATAACAAATGGAGAGCAAATCATTGTGATATTGAATGTATGGAAGTGAATGAGCAGGGACAGAGTTTTTTAAAACTGGGAATAGCCACAGAAGGAATGAAAGTTGGGGCTGAGTGGAGGATGTGAGTCGAGATGAACACAAGATCCGATATGCCCTCGATCAATATCAGTGACTGTGGCTATAGAGTGATCAGGGAACATGATATGGCAAAGTCAGGAAGTTAAATATTGGTGGATGTTCGAAAAATGGAAGGAAAGATTAAAGGACGATAAAGGGGTTGCCCGGCTTTCTCAAACACAAGTTGATTCTCAGTGAGGGAAAAAAGGAGAAACAAACAGAAAAGGAGAAAATGTCAAAAAAAACAAATAGTATCAAAGATCAGTGCATAGAGGCATCGTGGAAATGTTAATATTACCGGATGTGCGGCATAATTATCATCAGCAACTGAGCAAAGCATGTCTCATTATACATTGCACAGTCCTTACTGATCTCTGCAAGACATTGTAAACAATCAGACAACTTACTCTGTCTCCCTTTGGACCAGCTGGGCCTGCGGGCCCCACAGCGCCGTCCATGGCCTTTGAAGACAATGAGAACAGTTAGTTGTGGTCATAAACCGACAGGCCTGTCATCTCTGGTGGATAACGGGAAAATTAAACTGCTCACATCCATGACAACTGCCTCACCGCTTGATCCTATTAACAACACAAGTACATTTTCAAACCGTAGACACAAAATACTGGAGTAACTCAGCGGGACAGGCAGCATCTCTGGAGTGACGGAATGGGTGACGTTTCGGGCCGAGACCCTTCTTCAGACTCGACCCGAAACATCACCCATTCCTTCTCTCCAGAGATGCTGCCTGTCCCGCTGAGTTACTCCAGCATTTTGTGTCTACCTTCGATTTAAACCAGCATCTGCAGTTCTTTCTTACACACTTCTTATACATTTTCAGTACCAGCTATCCTTTCTTTTCCCATTTCCACTGCACTCTTTATCACTTCATCAACTTGTGCTGACCTGTTGCATGCACCGCTCATGGAAGTACCTTCACAGTGAAGAAGTTCAGAGACTTGCCTCGCAGATGCAACACCCACTGACCTGACCGACAACAACATTTGCAGCAAATTCACCTTGTGACGGCTCCAACTGGACCGGTGCCAACGAGATTGATTACAGAAGAGCAAACCTCACACATTCTGTATTCAAATGCTGGCTTTTATTATTGGTTCATTTATTCAAGATGGAATCTAAGAGGAGAGCAAAGACCCTGCAGAGATTCTATTGTGGGGCAATCATGATTCTTTTATGACTATCACCCACTGAACCTGGTGGGAATGCACACAGCCATACATGTGAAATCACACGCTTGCACCTGCTAAAATAACAATGTCCCGGTGCTTTCTCCCTGGATCTACACTTGATTTATTTGCTGCACAGTGTGATTGCATGGGTTGCACTCTCTTGACGTGAACTTTCAGAACGTACAATGTTCAGAGGATTTACAACACCAGTACTATCTCGCTTACTCACTCTATCTTGGAGCAATGCTGGACAGAATGGGCAGTGAGAAAGGGCAAGTTAGTCAAAGGGACTTGCTAGTGCCTGACACTGAAGTGTGAGTGATGCATGCACAGAGACTGTAGTAAGTAGGAAGGAGAGGGATATGAGCACAGAACATTAACCAGCTCACGTGGACTGCCCTGCACCAAGCAGAAAGGAGATAGTCAGAAGGAAGGACAAAGTACAAATGTGACCAACTCACCCGCTGTCCTGGCTGTCCATCTAAGCCAGAGGCACCCTGCATAATTTGTGTCGTTAGAGGGGTGGGTAAGAGGAATACGGTTTTAGTGCACGATGGTTAATGATCAGAAACAACATCACACAATGAAGATGGGAATTCCTGATTTACTGGTGTATTATATATGAAACACAGACATAAAAAGACTCAAAAACATACATGGAATTTATAATGATATGATGTTATTCCAACACTACAATTAATTATCCTAAAACAGTTATGGGTGGGAAGTGCACCACAGCTTGGTTTAAATCCAGAATACCCTCCCTACCACACATAGTTCTGAGAAATAAGCACAGGGTAATTCTTCCCCAGGATAGCAAGTATAACTACACTGTAAATGTATTTATAAAGAACACACTTACATTTTGATTATATTTGGAGCTCATAGGAAACTTCATACATACATTTTCATGAATGACTTTCATCAACTGCTACAATGCTGAAAATTCAGTAATAAACTCATACAGCATGGAAACAGGCCCTTCGGCCCAACTCGTCCATGCCAACTAAGCTAGTCCAATTTGCCCACATTTGGCCCATATCCTTCCAAAGCTTTCCTATCCATGTACCTGTCCAAGTGTACCTGTTAAATTACCTGCATGAACTACCACCTCTGGCTGCTTCTTCCATATATGCACCACCCTTTGAGTGAAAAAGTTGCCCCTCAGGTTCCCATTAAATGTTACTCCTCTCACCCTGAATTTGTTTCCTGTTCTTTGATTCTCCTACTCTGGGTAAAGGTCTCTGTGACATTCACCCTATCTATTCCACTCATAATTTTATACACTTCTATAAGCTAAGATAATATTTTAGCCTCCTGCACTCCAAGGAATAAAATCCTAGCCTGCCCAACCTCATTCTATAGCTCTGGCCTTTGAGTCCTGGCAAAATCTCCCTGCATTCCTTGCAGCTTAATGACATCCTTTCTACCACAGGGTGACCAAAACAGAACACAATACTCCAAATGCAGCCTCACTAATGTCTTTTAAAAGGAGCATGAATTTTCCTGCTTAAATGCATGTGATTTATTTTGGCTTGCTTGTGAACAGCAACTGTTTCAACAGGTAGATCAATTAAATGACATAAAATAATGAACCCACCCAGTGATAAGCAATAAAATAACCCAAGAATTCAAATAATCATGTTTCAACCTACAACCTCATTATGAATTTCTTGGAAATTATCCCACCCTAGCTTATCATAAAAGGGTGTGTCTACAAAACAAGCAAAACAATGAAAAGATAGCAAAAATTATCGATAGAACATTAAAAAAACAACGTGTAGCGTGGTTTCAATGCTATGCGATTGAAAATGCAAATTTTCAGACATAAATGTGTGAATAAATATTTCTGGGTTGTTTTGCAACATTCTGGAAATTCAACGAGACTAATCACACTACTGGGACTGCCCCAACCTCAGATTCAGAAAACATGTCAAAATATATTCACTCCTGAACAATGCTCTTTTACAGCATTGTTCAGGAAATTAACTCCAGAAAGCCCCAATCCTTCAATCTCCTGGCAAGGCCCTGATCGCTGCCCTGACCATCCCACCTGCAGCTTTCAGCCCCAATCCTTATTGGACACCCAACCCAATGTTGACCTTCTGCTCACAAACCCTACTGACCTTTCCTTTTATCTCCAATTCCACTTTGTCCCTAAATGCAACCTCCACTCACCCATTTCCTGATCTTAATCGCTAACCCTGTCCCCCCATCCATGACCCCCTACCCGCACCACTCCTGCAACCCCCTGTCTCAAATCCTGATTACCACCCATATTGTTTGCTGATCAATTCTTCCCTCTGGCCCTGATCCAGACCTTCGACTCCTGATACATTGCAAGTGTAAGACAGAGTATTAAAAACTGGTGAACATAGAAATAGCACCCACTGCAACAACTGCAATAGAAATTAATGTATTTCAAATTGAGGGAGAATTTGTTGTGTAACATATAATGATCATCTCTGCCAAGGAATGACAAGGCACTTCAATGAGGAAATGACAGATCTTTCTTCTTCAATGCCCAACTTAATGCAACCATTCCTCTCGTGACTGTAGGTCTTTCTGCAATAGAATAGTTTTTCAGGTCCATTCACTCTTTTCCATATAAAAGTTATAGGAACGCATAGATTTGCAGCTACAATTGTCATTTGGGAATTATTTGGGTCTATTCCAGTTTTAGCCATTCCCTGGTTCTCCAATATGTGGACAATGTTGGTGATGATGCTTCCTGCTCTCTGTCTATTTACATCTCATTTTCTGCAAGATTTAACCCCTTCTCTCCGTTTCCCTATCTGTACTGTTGCTGCTCCATTGCCTGTCATTTCCATAGAAGCACTTAATTTATTTCCTTTGCTGAGGTCTCCCTGTTTCTGGGTCAATCACATCTGCTTCATTTCTCTTCTTCTCCTTCATACTGTCAAGGATTTGATCAGCCACACTTCCACCTTTCACTTCACTGGCCCTTACATCAGCTTGGCTCTCCTTACATCAGCTTGGCTCTCCTTACATCAGTTTGGCTCTCCTTACCACTCTAACCACTGGTAATACAACCCCACCACTGGACACACCTATACCCACTTACAAGAACAATTTTACCCCTTTAATTTACATTTCAAACTATTTTTCTGCTCTTCAATCTTCCATAATGTTTGAATTCATTTTCCAGTCTTATTACTAATGTCTTTTTAATGGACTTTTATTGATGCTGCCTATTTTTTAAATAATAATTCAAGACATTTTACTTTATCTCACCAAAAATTCAAGAATATTCTCAGGCTATTACAACCTCGTTAGCTTTGCTTCTGCTTTGGTAATTAAACTCATTGGCTCTCAACTTTTATTATTAACCCTTTACATTTTTGTTCAATTTTAGAGATCTTCTTGTTCTTGGTTCTGACGAAGTTTTAAATTAGAAATGGCAATGTCCTTTTACCTTTAATTACAAAATGACTGCCAGTATATGTTTGTTATCTTCTAATCTTTTATTTAATACTGTTTAGTTTCTAGAGAAAATAGGAAAACTTCCCTCTAAAATCCCACATTCACCACCACCCACACCAACCGCCATTTCGTATCTTCATGAAAATTGGGACCAATATAATGTGCTACCTGGCCTTATGTCCATCGTGAAGGTCCAAACTGGAGGATGGTTGGGATTGGACCGAGGTCATGTGTGGTAGATGAAAGTGGGGTTAATTTAGTTCCAGCCTCCTTGGCATTAGATCTCTGGCTGTCCGCCCACTCATTTGCCTTGCAGCAGCTTGCAGCTAAGTCCCAGGACCACGTCTCGTCCATTCAGAGTACATTGGAGCTCAGTGCAACTGTAATGCATCTTCTGGCCTGAATTGATCTTGTAAAGTACTGTTTGTAGTGACACATGCAGCCCCCACCTAACCGACCTGACCTCTGCTCTGCACTGGGAGGTAGCCCAATTCCTTTGCAGGATTTAATTTCTGGGGACAATTTCCAGGCAACTGAACCATCTTACCAACAACTAGAGAGCGGTCCTAAACTATTATCTACCTCATTGAAGACCTTCGGGCTATCTGTAGTCAGACTGTACTGGACTTTATCTTGCACTAAATGTTATTGCCTTCATCATGTGGACAGCTCAATTGTAATCATGTTTAGTCTTTCTGCTGATTGGTTAGCATGCGACAAAAAAGCTTTTGACAATATACTATATATAATATTTCTCTATATATTTCTATATATATATATATATATATCAGGAATAATATGCTGTACTTATGTTTCACCATAATTCTGTACGGTTGTCATTAGTATCATTAGTACCATTAGTCTGCAGAAGGGTTGGGCCAGATATTCTACCACATGGGCTCCTTATTTTCACGATGGTATGGAGAGTATATATTAATGTATGGGAGAAGGGCAGGGGGAAGTGAGTATTGTTCCAATAAATTCAGGTTGCTACTTTTAATCTGAAATTAGACTACATCAAAAAGAAGTACATCCCACCAAATATACACAGCAAGTCAGGTCAAATGGTTTTAGGTCTTTGTGTTGCTGGTCACTAGTCTCCCAAAATGTCCCTCTCTGAGCCAGTTTTACACCCAAGATTGGTGTAAGAAAAAACAATTTCTATCCCTAAAATATGAATAATTTTTAGAGGAACGATTGCAATAATATACAGTAGTGATTGGAGATGTGAAATGAGTGCCCTCTGCTGGCAGTGTGCAGAATGCAGGAGAATAGAACATGGAACAGTACAGCACAGGAACAGGCCCTTCAGCACACAATGTCCTTGCCGAACATGATGGCAAGTTAAAATAATCTCCTCTGCCTACAAGACAGTTGCTAATATTGTCCCTCATATATTTACCATCAGTGTGAAAGGGGTAATGCATTGGTCTTTCCATTAACTCTAACAAAAGGAGAAAAATATAGCCTAAATGTTCTTAAAATAAGTTAAATATAACGCCTGTGAAATATGCTCAAAGTACTTCTAAACAATTTAAATGAAGTAAATGTGCTAAAAAAATGATAAACCTAAACAAGACATCACAAGACGGGACATTTTGTACATACAGTGACAATAATGACTGTTAATCTTTTAGAATTATCATCTACATACTGCAGGAGTGATTTGTAAAAATGACTAATTTGCAATTAAAACAGTTAATGCATCTAATAAGACAGCGCACAATGTAACTGGGTGACAATGAGTTAGTGATTTGTTTCTGCTCCAGCATGGTGCATCTGTTCTTTAGTATTACTCGGAGTAAACCAGAGATGTTGGCACTCTTACGATGTAAGCTGTATTAAATGTTATCTACTTACTGGGAGACCAAGGGGTCCTCTGTCCCCTTTTTGACCTGGTTCACCCTTCCCTCCTTTAACACCATTCAACCCTGGTTCACCCTAAATGTAAAAGTAAAGTCCACCTTTTTTTTGCTACTTTGAAGCTGGGACAGAAATGCATTTAAATGAATCACAAAAAGCTACTGCAAATACCTGTGCATCCATCAAAGTATTACAGTATTCCCCCCTGCAATGATCAATGCTTTTTGCAATCCTTCTACGCTGTGTTAGCATTACTGATATTCATTCTATATTGGAGGCAAATTACATTTTCTTCCTTTTTTATGAATCTAAGCAAAGAAGGAAAATATTTCCAAGAGGATCACATGTGTTTCTTTGTAGATACTTTTAACATTTATGTTGATTGCACCTGAGAGTGTACAGGATTTCACTGGCTCAAGATAACATTATCTTCCTTCCAGATGAAGACAACCATTCTTTTTGTTCTTAAGTAGATTTTCTTATGTCAGCTTCCTGACTGTGGGCTGTTATTTCCCCTAAGCCCTGGACACCGGGTGTTCAAATATAAAGTGAAAGCTTACAGTATTGTTGGCAATATTGGACGTTAAAGCTTTGTATGTTCATATCAGATTTTTCCTGTTTCCTGTATTAGAAGAGCTGTGTTAAGAGTGGCAATGGTAGAATCGCTGCCTTACAGCGCCAGAGAACCGGATTCGATCCTGACTACTGGTGGTTGTCTGTATGGAGTTTGTACATTCTCCCCGTGACCTGGGTGGGTTTTCCCAAGAGCTCTGGTTTCCTCCCACAATGCAAAGACGTACAGGCTTGTAGGTTAATTGGCTTGGTATAATTGTAAATTGTCCCCAGTGTGTGTGGGATAACATTAGTGTGCGGGAATCGCTGGTCAGTGCAGACTCGGTGGGACGAAGGGCCTGTTTCCACGTTGTATCTCTAAACTAAACTAAACTAAAAACTAAACTAGACTAAACTAAAAAGCTCTTAATAAGCTTATGTCTCTGTTAAAATATCAGATGCAGAAAACTGCCACATTAATTAATACTGAAACATAGATACATAGAAACATAGAAAATAGGTGCAGGAGTAGGCCATTCGGCCCTTCGAGCCTGCACCGCCATTCAATATGATCATGGCTGATCATCCAACTCAGTATCCCGTACCTGCCTTCTCTCCATACCCCCTGATCCCTTTAGCCACAAGGGCCACATCTAACTCCCTCTTAAATATAGCCAATGAACTGGCGTCAACTACCCTCTGTGGCAGAGAGTTCCAGAGATTCACCACTCTCTGTGTGAAAAAGTTTTTCCTCATCTCGGTCTTAAAGGATTTCCCCCTTATCCTTAAGCTGTGACCCCTTGTCCTGGACTTCCCCAACATCGGGAACAATCTTCCTGCATCTAGCCTGTCCAACCCCATAAGAATTTTGTACGTTTCTATAAGATCCCCTCTCAATCTCCTAAATTCTAGCGAGTATAAGCCAAGTCTATCCAGTCTTTCTTCATATGAAAGTCCTGACATCCCAGGAAACTAAGGAGGACCTAAAGGGAAAACTTGTTTTTTGAAAAACATTTTGTTTTGGTGTTATGTACAACATTACTATACTATGAAACAGACAGAAAGTGAACTGCCCACTTCTGCTTTAAGGCAGAATGAATACTATTGTCAGATTAGCTTCAAATGACTGGCTAAATGAATGACTGGCCGCACACCTGGTCTATACTCTATCAGCAGGTGGCTCTGCATTGTAACGCCAACAGCTCAACGCCTCTTTCAAAAGTATATTTGGAACAAAGGCTTAGTTTTAGTTTTAATTTTAGAGATACAGTGCGGAAACAGGCCCTTCGTCCCACCGAGTCTGCACCGACTAGCGATCCCCGTAAATTAACACTATCCTACACACACTAGGAACAATTTACACTTATACCAAGCCAATTAACCTACGAACCTGTACATCTTTGGAGTTGTTTTTGGAACATCACTTTCTACAGCCTCAGTGAATGAGGGCTGGTCTACCAGCTTAACGCTGATGGAGGAGTGAAGAACGTATCAGACCTTGCCATCACAGATGTTGTGGCATCAGTCTTTGATCGCTCACAGTGCCAAATCAGAGGCCTAGTTTTGGAATGTTTGATCCCACCTTAACCGGCACAATAACATGTGACATGTTTGAGCCTGTCCCCACTTTGAAGATGAACGTCTTCATAATCATAACCATTCCTGCTAATTTGGTCTGTACAGATGTGAGTAGGATAGATAAGTGGGTAAGAAAATGACCAAGTCATTTATTCCACTGGTTTCCAACACAGCCCCAGGCCATCTCGGCAACCAATACGCAACCAGCCAGTTAATTCTGTCCTAAGCTTGATGTTGCTGTCAGTGTTGCATAAGTATACAATAGGGAGAGAAAGAATTTGGAGGGAGCGGTGGGGGAGCAGCGGGTGAGGATTGAGGGCTTGAGGGGAATCCAATGATCAATAAAGGTTTGTTTGTTTAAGTGAAACTGGTGGACATGATAGGACGTTGAGTCAAGTTTGAGGAGTTTCAGGTACAACACGACGTTCCTTTAGGAAGGAGATGAGAAATTTCTTTAGTCTGGATGGTGAATCTGTGGAATTCTTTGCCACAGAAGGCTGTGGAGACCAAGTCAATGGATATTTTTAAGGCAGAGATAGATAGATTCTTGATTAGTACAGGTGTCAGAGGTTATGGGGAGAAGGCAGGAGAATGGGGTTAGGAGGGAGAGATAGATCAACCATGATTGAATTGTGGAATAGATTTGATGGGCCGAATGGCCTAATTCTACTCCTATCACTTATTACCTAACAACGCAGTATTCTTGGTTCTGGCCTGCTGATATGATGGGATAGACACTGGAATGACAATGATGGGGTCTAGGATGGTGGTTGATAGATCTTGCCCTCTGAGTACAACTATAATCGGTAATAACTTAACCAGTCTTGTTTTGCCAGACTTATTGAGATGGACGATCCGAGACAGATCTAATCTATTCCTTACTGCATTGATGATCAGTCTGTTTGATACCATTCCAATTACTTTGCTCTGTGCGTGGTGGACCCAAATAGATGGACAATTGGGATCACAGTCATGGAATGAATACTGCACAGAAAATGTCTCCTTTTCCCATTGTGACGAGCATTTGTAAAGAGCAATCCATTTAGTTCCAATCCCATGGAGTTACATACGTCCAATTAGTTATATCTCATATTTGTCCAATTCCCCTTTGATGCTATTTTTAAATTTGCTTTCACCATCTTTTCATGCAGTGATTCCAGATTGTAACCATTTGTTACATTAACACCAAAATTATCTCCTTCAAATCCTTTTAGCTATTGTTTTAAGAGCATATCTTCTGGTTACCAAACTTCCTACCAAATTTCTCTTTATTTATTCCAAAGCCCTCTGCACAGTTGTCCTACCACTTACAAAGGATGTATGTTGTGATAATGCTGCTCTGTGTTCTGATCACGATGTGTGTGGCTGGTGAAATAACACATTGACATATGCACAGAAATCTTCAGTAATACCTTTTGTGTGGTGATCACTTTAAACCCATAAGTTCATCAGCTCTGACAGTATTACCAGTAGGACAATCTTTTGTTTTAGAAGTGTTTATATTGGAAGAACTGAGAGTTGTGAAGAAATACACTTCAGCTTTCTGTTCTGCATCCAGTGACAACACAGAGCGCTGTCAGAGAAGGCTTGTGCCAGATGCAACGCAGAGCTCTCCCAACATGAACATGACACAAGTGGCTATTTACAACACTTGATTTAGATCCATATGACTTTCCCTCATTTAGTGACAATGATACCTGTTGCACAGAACATGTTTACACCCCAGCGGTATGAACGTTGACTTCTCTAACTTCAGATAGCCCTTGCTTTCCCTCTCGATCTCCTCCCCCTTCTCAGTTCTCCCAGTCTTACTGTCTCCGACATCATTCTATCTTTGTCCCGCCCCTTCCCCTGACATCAGTCTGAAGAAGGGTCTCGACCCGAAACGTCACCCATTCCTTCTCTCCAGAGATGCTGCCTGTCCCGCTGAGTTACTCCGGCATTTTGTGTCTACTTTAGATTTAAACCAGCATCTGCAGTTCTTTCCTGCATAGAACTGAAGGTTGTTTTATGCCTTATATTCTTAAATATTGGGGGGGGGGGGGGGGACCTCAATAAAACTGACCAAACTCTCCTTGATGAGGTGGGAATCATGATCATTTTACAGAATGAATGTGGACTTCAGTTAATGGACATCTGTAAGTGAACTGCAGCTCTAGAACCCAGAAACAAGTGGTTGACCTTTTAATACAATGCCTAGTCTAATGTTACTGATAGGATTTTATGATGGTCACAGGGTACAAACTTTGCTTTGGTGCCCACGTGATTTTACGAAGCTGGGGGGGTTTGCTGAACCTCACAGAAATCACCACCTCTGCAATACGCTTGCATGATGATGTGTTGGCCTTGCTTTGTGGCACTTCAGGGGTTTGACAAACAAATCCATCTCCGCTCAACGAAAAGCAACAAAAGCTCCGCAGATAATCGATCGATTAAAAATGGAACCCTGTATCATGGCATCTCAGGTTGTCCTAAACAAGGATCTTATTAAATTTGGTAAAGTGCAAAGAAAACACTTGCTCTGCAGCCAGAACTTACAGGTTTAAAGATGCTACAACATAAAATCAACATTAATTAGTCAAATAAGTGACATATAGCATGCATAGCTAATTTTAACAAAGAGCATGGAAACAAATTTAAGTCATCTTGTCAGTTTACTAGATCTCCTTAGACTTTTTCTGATGATTTACCTTAGGTCCTGGAAGGCCATGTGGTCCCTGTTGAAACAGAATGAAGATGAAGGAAATTAGTAAATATCTCAACAGTCCAGTAATTCTCTGATGCTAAAGCAATCAAGGCCAATCAGTGCCTTCAGGCTTTATCACCTCTGTGCTTTCAAATATTTATCAGGTTGTCTTTTAAATATGTAGATGTGAAAAAGGAGGTCAAGAGAAAATCCTTCGGGAACATCAGAGATAATGATTTTAACCTGCTGGTTGGAGACACCTTATGATTTCCAAGCCTGTTTACAGGCAGTACAACAGCAGAGACCCTCTTCAATAATTGTTCGTGGGACCTGGAGGGGCAGGTCTAAAAGCAGCCAGATCACTGGAGGCCACCAGCTTGTCAGTCCCATCTGCAAATGGCTTCATCTCTCTTTGTTACCTCCTTGCACACTCTACCCACCCACCAACCAAACTTTTAAATTGACTCTAATGATTCCATTGACTTTGCTCCCTATTCATGAAGAAACAAATGAATTCACTATGGTACTCCACAATGACGATCTACCGCTCTGTGCCAATGCTGGTTAAAAACTAACTGAACCCCTGCACCATTCTGCTGTTTTCAGATTGCACTACAATTTTTGCACCATTCTGTTATTTTGCATTTGTCTTTGTATTCATTGTTGTATCTATCATTACTACATATACCATGTACTCAATGAGCTTCTTACGAACAAGGAATTTCATTGCACACTGGTGTATATGACAATAAACTAATCTGAAACTGAATCTTTTGAGCTTAAACTGAGAGCAGAACCCCCTTCTTCATCCCTGGTCTTCTGTTTTCTCTCTCTTCTGACTGACTTGAGCGTTAGCCCTCAATTCGTCTGGCTAACAGAAACCAGCAGCCTAACTTGACACGGCAGTGCTGTGTTCAACTGTCCAGAGTCAGTGATGAATTTGAACAGTTGCTAGAATGTTTAACTATCATCCTCTGTCAACACCTACTGGTTCAAGCACCCTATCTGAATACTAATCTAATTCTCTCAGACATTTGTCCTGTGAATTAAACACCCATAGAACCAGGGTCAACTCTACAATAGTTTTTCTAAACATACTTTACACCAAGCCATTTGTTTTTCTTCCTTCTCATTGCATAGGATTACCAGAAATCCCCAAATGCTTTGTGTGAAATGTAGAATGCTATCTGCTTTATTCAGGGTCCTTTTAGCTGCACATCTATTGCCTCAGAAGACAAGTTCCTCTAAGGCGACGGATGTGTGGCAGAAAAGATATTAAATAAAGCAGACAGCATTCTGCATTTTCTGAAGGTTCTTTCTGTTTTGGGTATTCTTCACTTCTTGGTACTTCGCTGTTCCTCAGTCAGCTGGACTTCCCACCTAGCTGCCATTTTCCACAAATCTGATCATTTCTTTCCACTCATCTCCTCAATTCTTCTACCTAGCTTGGAATACCACCTAATTTTCCAGCAAAGATAGATAATCCTCAGTACAGTGCCACAGATTCTGCACAGATTCCTGAGCTACATACCACATATCATTCCTCATGTGGACAAAATGACCCACAGCCTTTCAATCACGAGTTTGCCTTTTCATTTCCATTTTTCAGTTTCTTCAATATTGTCTGCACTATGTTCATTTTAAACCTTCTTTCCTTCCTGTTTGCTCTTGGCTCTATTTTCCCATAGAAAGTTGGCTTTGATGCATCACCTTGCTCATGTCTAAAATGCATTTAAGTTGTGCCCTGCAGCCTGCATCCACAATCACTGACATTAACCCCAATTTTGACCTGCCCAGTTATTCCATCTCATTAATCTGAGCAGGATCTGGCTCCTATATAGAAAACACAAACTGTTCAAAATCTCTCAAAACAAAGGAGTTGATGCATTGGACAATATAAACCCACTTTTTACTGTGGGAAACAACAGAAGAATAGACTGCATTCCTGGTTGTAATCTGCAGAAATGTCTATTCTGACGCTCGTGCAAACATGTTTAGTTCAAACAAAATTTAAATACTATGAATTCACAAATGTATAAAATGTGAGATAATACCCAATGGAATTAGTTAAATTTTAGTTCCTATTTTCTTTATCTATTTTGAACCTGAAGGCAAATGACTGTTTTTAACATATTCAAACCCACAACTTTCAGAAAGCCCAAGTCCATTGAATATATCTCAGGATACAAAATTGTGCCTGGTCGAACTCAATGGGAGAGTTTGGGCCAAAGGAACATAGATCAGAGAGTTTTTTAATTGGAGAGGTTAGAAATTGTGAATGAACAGAAAGATTCAGGGGTCCAAGTAGAGAAATTGATAAAATAAAGTAAATAGATGCAAAAGAAAATCAAAGAAATTTAACTCCAAGAGATGCACATTTATAACCATAATTTGCACCAAGCCCTCAGCAGGAATTGTGAGGAACCTGAACATCTCTTGCCCAAGAAGCTACTGAGTTTGGGTCAGTTAAAGGTGTCACCTCTGAGAGTGGTGAATTTGTAGTAGCCAAGGCTGCCGGCAGCTACTGTGTTAACATAACGATCTGCACGGTCCTTTCAAATGGTGGAACAGACTAAAAACAGTCAACATCCATCATCCAATTTTTCCCTCATTTCAATGTAGGAATACCACTGAAGTTTTAATCAAAGCTAATTTGGACTGATGACGGGCACTTATGCAAGGGTAACTGGAGGGTAGATCCCTCTCTACTGTTACACTACTCTGAAAAGATAATTTTGGCCAGCCGTTCTCAGAATCTCCTAGTGAGGAATTGTTTATTTATTCTAATCTTCCCACCAATTAAATATTTAATTAAAAAAAAAAAAAGAATCTAACAAATACCTAACTACTATTTCCTGATCACAGAAATACTCCTTTAGTGATCGTCAGTGCGTAACTTGTCTATCCATCTTCACCCAACTGTGATGTTGTATGAGGGGGGCCTATCTGTTGCTGCATCCTGCTTCAACAAGCCTTCTATTTGAGGACTCTTCGATTTCCACTTCTAAAGTTGTTATTAACTTTTCCCCTCAGATGTCAGCAGCATGTCAGTACAGAAATGTGCTTTTTATGGCAAACTTGGTGAAAACATCTTTGGATACGGCTAAACTGTATCAAAATGAAAAGTTTATAACAAAGACCGATAACTATTACTAACTTTTCTTTCATCCAATACATGGATTTGTACAGCCCTTCAGCCTTCAATGCCCTTTTCAACCATCATGCTGATCTATATGAATCCATGCCTATGTTAATTCCATATCCCTCTATGCCTTGCTCATTTATGTACCTGCCCAGATGTCTCTTAAATGATGTTGCTGTTGCTGCCTCCAGCACCCGCTCTGGTAGCTCATTCCAGCTACCAGCTACTCATTGTGTGAAAAATGTACCCCTCAGATCCACCGTGTGCACTTGGTCGCCGTGGTCAGGGAACTGTGTACTTGTAACTCAATGTCTCTCTGTTCAAAAACACTTCCCAGGGTCACAAAATGCTGGAGTAACTCAGCAGTCATAAATCATGTCATATATGATAGGAGTAGAATAAGGCCATTCAGCCCATCAAGTCTACTCTGCCATTCAATCATGGCTGATCTATCTCTCCCTCCTAACCCCATTCTCCTGCCTTCTCCCCATAACCTCTGACACCTGTACTAATAAAATATCTATCTATCTCTGCCTTAAAAATATCCACTGACTTGGCCTCCACAGCCTTCTGTGGCAACAAATTCTACATATACACCACCCTCTGTCTAAAGAAATTTCTCCTCATCTCCTTCCTAAAAGAACATCCTTTCATTATGAGGCTATAAACTCTAGTCCTAGACTCTCCCACTAATGGAAACATCCTCTCCACATCCACTCTATCCGAGCCTTTCACTATTCTAGTTTGGGTCAAAAGGACACAAAGTGCTGGAGTAACTCAACAGGTCAGAAAATGTAATCCATCCATGTTCTCCAGAGTTGCTGCCTGATCTGCTGAGTTACTCCAGCACTTTGTGTCCTTTTGTGTATTGACCAGCATCTGCGGTTCCTTGTTTAAACACTTCCCAGGGCCCTGGCATTCACTGTATAAGATCTGCCTGGTTTATGTTCCCAAAATGCATCTAATGGCACTTGTCTGAGTTAAATTACACTTGCCATTCCCTTACCCACTTTCTCAGTTAATCTAGGTCCTACTGTAAACTTGTAAAATCTTCATCATTGTCCAAAATGCCACCAACGTTGGTGTCATCCGCAAAAAATATTAATCACGTTACTTTAATTCTTATCCTCATTATCATGTCACCTTTATTCCTATCCAAATTATGAATACATATGACAAACAACAGAGGACCCAGCATCGATTCCTGTGTCACACCCACTGGTCACAGGTCTCCTTGAGAAAATCAACTTTCTATTATCACCCTCAGCCTCTGATCACAAAGCCAATTTTGTATTCAGATGGCTAGCTCATCCTACATCCCGTGCAATCTCACCTTCTGGACCAAGCGATGATGTAGGACCTTATCGAAGACCTTGACAACATTCATGAAGACACTTGGTCACCTCTTCACAAATATCAAATTTGTTAGATATGATCTCCCATGAATATAGTTATACTGACTATTGCTAATCAGCCCTAGCCTTTCAAAAGGTGAATAAATCCTGTCTCGCGGAAATGTTTCCAGTAACATTCCCACCACTGTTGGCTTGCAGTTCCCTTGCAATCCCCCTAGTCTTCCTCTGCCACAACTGCAGCTGACAAAGATACAAATATTTTTGACAGTGTCTCGGAAATCTCCTTCCTTGCTTCCCTTGCTGAGATACGGAACATGCTCCAGGATATCACTGTACCTTCCCGTGATAATAATAATGAATAATAATGGATTGGATTTATATAGCGCCTTTCTAATACCCAAGGCGCTTTACATCGCATTATTCATTCACTCCTCAGTCACACTCGGTGGTGGTGAGCTACTTCTGTAGCCACAGCTGCCCTGGGGCAGACTGACGGAAGCGTGGCTGCTAATCTGCGCCTACGGCCCCTTCGACCACCACCAATCACTCACACACATTCACACACATGCACACGCAGGCAAAGGTGGGTGAAGTGTCTTGCCCAAGGACACAACGACAGTATGCACTCCAAGCGGGATTCGAACCGGCTACCTTCCGGTTGCCAGCCGAACACTTAGCCCATTGCGCCATCTGTCGTCCTAAATGTCGTGATCACATGAGCTTCCACATCCTTCTCCATGGTCAATACAGGCCTGTACTATATTCATTTAAGACCGTACACATTTCCCATGGCTCCACACATATATCGCCACTTTGATCCTTAAAGCGATCTATTCTCCAACTTGCTGGCCTTTTACTCTTATAGATTGATAGAATCCTTTATCTTATCTACGAGGGATCACTCGTAGATCCTTTTTTGCCCAACAAATTTCCTTCTTAAGTGTAGTCCCACATCCCTTGTATTCCTCAAGAGATTAACTTGATTCTAGCTGTCTACAGCAGCATTGTGAGCATGTTCATCAACCACTCAACCTGTGTAATATAGAAAAAAATGGTACCATCCTGGTGTTCATTCTGAACCTTTGACTAGCCTTAAGACCACACCAGGAGAGACATTTGAACACATTATTCTTACAGCTGCTAAAGCAAGCAGGCTACTAGTACCTTGTCTTGCCTCAATGTAATGTGGCTTTGTGCGTTTTGCTGCAATTACATTCTGGATAATGGTTTGGAGGACAATGGTGTGGAAGAACAGATGTGCATTGCAAAGCCCAGGAATGACTTATTTCCCGTCCAGCAAACTCTGGGGCAAATATTGTTTTGGCAAGCTTTTACATACAGAGAAAATGCAAGATTCCATTGAATCAAAGAGGTAAAGTTCCCAGCTCTGAGAACAAACTCAGATGACATGTGTTTTTTAAAGAAACGCTCAGACCTTTCAATAACAGGAATAGAACAAGAGACTCTCAGAGCAGTAACTGTGACTTACCATTGGACCTGGTGGGCCTTGTGAGCCAGTGGGGCCTGGGGGTCCGGCAATCTGCATAAATAGATAATGGATCATGTAAGGTAGTGAGCAGGCCATCAGCAAAGTAAACCTTAAACCCCACCTGGCAAACTGCAATATTACATTTAAATGACGTGTGTTTTGTTGTTATCCAGGAACAACATAAAAAGAACAGAGACACATGAGACTGCGGATGCTGGAATCTGTAGTAACAATGTTATTTTCCCCATATTCCCATCAATGCTTCTCTGATCCGTACACCTGCAGACTACAGCAGTAAATTAATCCACCTATCTACACGTCTTTAGGATGTGAGAAGACAGGTGTTGCATCTATGACCAAGCTGTCCACGCACACTCTGCTGGAGGAACGCAGTGGGTTGAGCAGCATTTGTGGAGGGGGGGAAGGAACCGTTGACATGTCTGGGTCAAAACCCTGGATCAGGACTGAGAGTGGAGAGAGAGGGTGGTTGGTATAGAGAGAAGACGTGGAGTGCTGAGACAAAAGCAAGAGGAGATTAGTGGACCAGTGAAGGATGACAAGCATATGGAGCTAGGAAGGGGTGGGAGGTGGATAGCGCAGGGAGGCATAGGCAGGTATCAGATGGATGGCGGCAGAAAGAAGAAAAAATAAAAAAGCAAAAAGGGAGGTAGGTGGAGTGCATGGAGGAGAGTGTGAGGGTGGAGATGGCACAGTGATACAGCTGGTAATGCTGCTGCCTCACAGCGCTAGAGACCCAGGTTCAATTCCGACCTAACATGTAATTTGTCTGGAGTTTGCATGTTCTCCTTTTGTTTGCATGGGTTTCTTCTGGGTGCTATGCTTTCCACCCACATCCCAAAGATGTGCGGTTTGTAAGTTAATTGGCCTCTATAAATTTCCCCTAGTGTGTAGGGAGTGGATGAAAAAGTAGGGTAACATAGAACTAGCAGATCAATGGTCATGGATATGGTGGGCTGTAGGGCCGTTTCCATGCTGTATCTCTAAACTAAATCTCTAATCTGCTACTGGAAGAGGATGAGTGGGTACACGGAGGCTGCCAGTGCTGGAATCTGAGAAGGATCCATTAGGGAACTGGTGAATGGCAAATGGAACCAAGATCAGATGGGGAGCTGTGCTGTGGGGAGTGGGTGAATTGTGTGTGGAGTAGGGAACCAGGAAATAGGCCAATACAGGGGGACATTATGGGGAACTACAGGAAAGGGTACAGGAAAAAAAGACCAGGGGAGGTCAGAAAGAGAGAGGTTGGGGGGGAGGGGTGAACAGACCAAATGAGGTGAACCTAAAACTGGAAAATTTGATTTTCATGTCATTGGGTTGTAGTCTAGCCTGGCAGAATAGGAGGTGTTTTTCCTCATGTTGCAGTGAATAATACCAAGGATAGACAGGTTGGTGTTGGATTGGGAAGGGGAATGCAACCGGGAGGTCAGTGTGGCTATTGTAGATAGGTTCTCTCAAGTGCAGGTACTTTGCAACTTGGTCGTTTGGTCTTGCAGATGTAGAGGAGACCACATGGGAACAGTGAATGGAGTAGGCGAGGTTGGAGATTTAATTTAGTTTAGAGATACAGCACAGAAATGCGCCAACCAGCGATCCCCGCACACCACCACTATCTTACACACTCTAGGGACAATTTAACTGAAGCCAATTAGTCGACAAACCTGTACATCTTTGGAGTGTGGAAGGAAACCGGAGCACCTGAAGAAAACCCATGCAGGTCACGGGGAGAATGTACAAACTCCGGAACGAACAGCATCCGTAGTCAGGATCAAACCCATAAGGCGCTGTAAGGCTACAACTCTACCGTTGCACCACCGTGCCATCCGAAAGAGGCAATCTATATATTGTTTGTTTGCAGGTGTGTGTTGTACTTCTATTTGTGCAAAAACAGTACACGATAGCACTACAATTTTTGGCCCACCTGACTCACCATTGTCCTGTGGTGAAAATGAAACACGTTTTGTTCAGATTTATGGTATATTTTTAAAGTTATTAACGTGCAAAACTTAAATTAACAAAACAGCGCGCCCACCTGCCCATGCGCAGTTGGGTGAGGGTTCCCGTGCGCGTCTTTACTGGCGTCACAAAGGGCACCCAACGGGTCCTCAGCCGCGCCTGCGCAGTTGGGGCCTTTCCAGAATTCCGAACGGCAACACGGGTATGATTACTTCCATTTTACTGTTGCACTGGCGGCCATCTCCGGGGGCGGGTAGAGGCCGCGCTGAGGATCTGAGGCGTGGGCGCTGAGCCTGGCTCTGAGGCATTGCTGCTCCGGGCATGCAAGGAGGGAAAAGAGCGGCACCCTCGAGATCCTGGGGAGGTGAGGATGGAGATTGGGTGAGGAGGGGGAATAGAAGGAGAGGAGGGGGGAGTGGGGGAGGTAGCGAGTGAGGAATAGAGGGAGAGGAGGGGGTATGGAAGGATATGGGGAAGTGGGGGAGGTGAGGAGGGAGAGTGGGGGAGGAGGGGGAAGAGAGGGAGAGGAGGGGGGGAGTGGGGGAGGTAGGGAGTGGGGAATAAAGGGAGAGGAGGGAGGAGTGGGGGATAGAGGGATAGGAGGGGGTAGGGAGGGGAGGGGAGTTCTGGAGGGAGTGAGTGACTGAGGATAGGGGAAAGGAGAGGGAGGGAGAGGTGAGCGAGGGATTGGGGAGGGGAGGAGGAGAGGGGAAAGAAAAGGGAGGATGAAGAGGAGGGGGAGGAAGTGCTGTGGGGATGAGGGGAAATGTGCCGTGCCTGCGCAGTTGGGGGCTATATAATGAATATTGCGTTGGGGGAATGGGATGCATTGGGGAATGGGTGAGTGGTGGAATATTGCGTTGGGGGACCAGGCCTCCCATGTGACAGGGACCCACAATGACCAGATTGTTTACAAAAGGGAAGGAATTAAACATAGTTCCACTGGATATTATGTTCAGGATGGATAAGGAAGGGAAAAAAATGACAGGGAGTGAAATATTGATTCAGGAGAAAATTGCTTTACTTCTCTAGTTTAGTTTAGTTTACTTTACTTTAGAGATACAGCGCAGAAACAGGCCCTTTGACCCACCGAGTCCACGCTGACCATCAAGCCCCGCACATTAACACTATTCTACACACATGAGGGACAATTTACAATTTTACCAAGCCAATGAACCTACAGACCTGTACGTCTTTGGTGTGTGGGAGGAAACTGGAGCTCCTCGGGAAAACCCACGCAAGTCACGGGGAAAACAAACTAACTCCATAAAGACAGCACCTGCAGTCAGGATCGAACCCGTGTTGTAAGGCAGCAGCTATACTGCTGCACCACCATGCCTCCTTTAGATCGAGCTTGTCCAGGAATGCTCATGGACAGAGCCAACTTGTTGAGCCAAAATAGTAAATTGATAAAGGCTTATTTTAAAGGCAATGAGAACAGATCTGGCTCAGGTGAATAAGAATCAAAGCTTGGCAGGTAAAGCTACAGGTATAACTGAATAATGATATGCCTTTAAAGTGGAAAGACAAGAGTTTCTCTGGTTACTCCACAGATTATCTCCAAGTAGTAACTCCCTTGTAGAGATTTGGGAAATGAACCTTAAGTAGGTAATATAATATAATAAAAGTAGCAACAGGAAAAGTATAACCTCAGTTTTAAACATTCATACACGGGGAAATGGAATGGAAGCCGCATTCACAGTCATTCCTAATTTAACCTCTGTAAATTCTATAACATCTGATTCTACCTGTGGGAATAAGTATTTCACTCAATGTTTATTTCCAAATGACATCCAGAGGATTTTATATATGCAGCTGAAAGCAATCTTTATATCTTTCCTGAAGTAAAAAATCTCATGGTTTTGTAATTCTTAATCAATTGCCAACATAAATACTAATTGGCTGATTTAAATTTGTGGCACTGTTTGCATTATAATTGGTTGCTCTTCTTTAAGTGTTGCCTTCAACTTAATTCAAGCATGAAACTTAACCGAGTATTATTTCATGTCCAAGTCCATTTTTACTGGTCAGCTTTCAGCAAGTTTACCTTGGAGGTTAGATTTAGATTGCCATGTTTCTGCCAAAATCAACAAAACATTGATCTTGAGGTTTAGCTCTTAATGATTAATGCTATGTATTCTGATCTCAGTTGTGGTACATTCTTTGAAAAACAAAATAAACATGTTTTAACATACTTTTTTCTCCGATTTTTTTCTTTGCAAAGATGATACACGTTTATTTGTATTCAAAAATGGAGAAAAGTACAAGTTTCAGATCTACACCAATATTTGAAGACTTTGAGGTGGACTTTGTGGTCTTTTAATCTGCAAACCAACTGCTACCTGACTATCTAATAACATGTCTCTGAGGCTCCAAAGGATGTAATATTTGGGTCCTCTGTATGTTCTAGATTTTAGTCTTCCTATTTTCTGGAATGTAGGCTGCTAACTATTCTCTTGAGATAAAATCAAGTGAAAACAATAATCTGGCAGAACTTGCATGTCACAGGAAGGGTCAGAATAGTTTTCAATGAATTTTCCTTACAATTTGGAAAATAACATTGCCTGTCTTCAATTACATTAATGCATCAATCTCATGTTATTGACCATCAATCCTTAATAACCTTTCTTTAGAAAGGCAACGAGTGACCATAACTCCATCTTGAAACTTCATTTGGCTGGAGAAAAAATAAACTTTCGACAACTCAGTCCCTGTTTCCAATTATCTGCAGAACTTGTCCAGCAGAAAGAGAGATAAGTATAATTGATGGTTCTCCTTCAGCTGTCAGTTTAGTTTAGAGATACAGCACGGAACAGGCACTTTGGCCCACCAATTCCGCCGACCAGTGATCACCCCGCACATTAACACTATTCTACACACACTAGGGACAATTTGCACTTATTCCAAATCAATTTACCAACAAACCTGTACGTCTTTGGAGTGTGGGAGGAAACCGAAGATCTCGGGGAAAACCCGTGTGGTCACGGGGAAAACGTACAAACTCCGTAGAGATAGCACTCATAGTCGGGATGGAACCTGGGCCTCGGGGCTGCAAGCGCTGTAAAGGTAGCAACTCTACCGCTGCAAGCGTTGTAAAGGCAGCAACTCTACGGCTGCAGCACCGTGCCACCCTGAGGATTAACTCATCAAACTGTCAATCAAAACTGCTACCTACCGTCACGATACTTGGGCTCTTCCTGACTTGATCGTTAAATGGCTTTGTGACAATATTGATGAGAATATCTTAAGAAGGTGTGAATGGGCTACATTACTTCAAAGTAATTTGGCAATGAGGAAGCACTGTCCTATTAAGTATAAGGCCTAATATTCTAACCAGTGAACTCTAAACAACATCTATGATAGCTGTATCTTTTTGAATTTATACTCCTACGGACTAAATCTATATTCGCAACAAAATCATAATACCAAAATAAGCAAAATCAATTGTAAACAATTGATAAAATGTGTTTACAATTTTTTTAAACATTTGTGTACAATTTTGTTAATGCTCCTTCTTGATAATTCTAATCAAGTTATCATAATCAACGTGCATTGAAAAGACCAAAATTCCCAGATGCAGGTCCTACCCTGGTTACGAACAGCCAACTTATGTACAGCCCATCCATTTGTACCCCTTTAATATTTGGTTTTGAATGCATTTAAAAAGGGGAAGAACATCAAAAGGCAGAGTGCTATCGTTTGCAATATCTCATTATCTCAGTGTTGCGTATCTGGAGAAAGAATGGTGACATTTTGGTCTGTGCCTCATCACAAAAATGTTCAAAATGGTTCACCATGTTGAACTCCTAGTTCTCAGTTATGGCAAAATCCCAGTCATTTCAGTCAAAGATACATACAAATTCTGGAGTAACTCAGCGAGACAGGCAACATCTCTGGAGAGAAGGAATGGGTGACGTTTCGGGTCGAGACCATTCTTCAGTCAGTTCACTGCAGGCTACACTTCAGATTGGATTGGGACCTGATCTGCAACATCCCAACACTGGGAAGTAGAACCAATGCAGAAAACTCACATAAATTGATCTTTGCGATTAGTGAACCAGTTTTCTTGCTAGTGGAAGTTACTGAATTTACTTTAATTAAACAATCATCCAATAATCCTGTTCTGCTATCCTAAATCCTCAGGATATGTGTTGAAGCAATAATAATTATAAGAAACTGTCTCAAAGCCAAGTATTTATTAAATTGTAAACAATGTGCAACAGAAGAACATCCCTGGAATTCAAGAGACAAGACAAGAGACATTTATTGTCACATGCACCAATTGGTACAGTGAAATTTGTGGTCATTCCAACTAAAATAAATGAAACAGCATCCTGCCTGATCAGGGGTGTGTACTGTCTTACAATATGAAATAATGATTAGGATATCTAATTTTGGAGAACTTACAGAAGAGCCTTGTGGACCAGACAATCCATGATCTCCTATTGCTCCTTTTTCTCCCTTTTCTCCATTAATACCCTGGAGAGACAAAAGTTAATAGTTGAAACCAATTAGTAAATTGACATGTTGAATTAGCATGAATTAACATGATCAATTGAATTCCCTCTATTCAACGTAATCAAAATGTTATCCATGTTCTCCTGAAATGCCGCCTGAGTGGCTGAACTCTGTGTCTTCTCTTGACTGTACAATCTTCTGTTTTACAGATTACATGCCGCTACATAAGCAAAGCCAAACCGAATTTGGTCCAATTGTAGAATATCCCATTACTTTGTTATCTCAGTGGGATTCTGGATGTTATCAAAGGAAGTTCAGAATATTAAAACTAGAAAAGTATCTATCAATCTATCTATCTATGGCGTTCACTCCAACCCGGGGTTGAGTGGTGCCATCTGCTTCATGATGTCCTGCCACTCTCTTCCGTCCCCAGCTAGTGTGCTAGCTCTGACCAGAGAGTTGATATGGTATAAACAGGGGCTGAATGAAACCCTGTTGCTATGTTGGCCATTCATCATGATGCAGTTTTACTCATAAGTAAGCTAGGCAGATGAGCAGTCCTCTCCTAGCAAGAAAGAAAGAACACAACATAAACATTTCAACATACACATCCACCACAGTGGAACCAGCACTTCCCACTGTGATGGAAGGCACAAAAGTCCAGTCAATCTTCCTTGTGTTCACCCGTGGTCGGGGCCCTGAACCGTATAATGAAAAGTATAATGTCACAAAATCCCCTTCAGCCTATGAAATGCCAATTTAGAAAAATCTACTGGCTTTGAACAGAATGAGTTTTTACTGGAATGATTCCTTGGATTAGGGTAGTTGCTATAATAAGAAACCATAAATTCGGTTTTGACTCCAAAAATTAAGAAATTTAGGGACAATTTGCACGAGCCATCTAAAATAATGAAGAGGAATGACAATACAAGAAAGTGTATATATCTCTCCTTAACTCAGAAACACTGGCATCTAGGGACACAGCATTCAAATTAGTCTGTACAGTTAAGTTGAATTCACAAAACTGTTTTTCTGACGATTGCAATCATCAGAAGCTCAAAGTAAAAAGTGCTTAAAAGAAAGATGGATATTTATTGCCAAAGTAGAAAATATGGAAGAACAATTGAATGACTGGCCATTTAATAATCACTTTGGTAACAAAATTGTGGTGGAGGCTTGAAAGATAAATTAGCTGAGTCCCATTTTGTAACAAATTGTGTTTCGTTACAAAAATGAACTGCAGATGCTGTTTTCAGCAGGTAACTCAGTAGGTCAGGCAGCAAAGAGATAGGTAACGTTTGGGTCGGACTGAAAAAGTATGAAGAAGGGCACCAAGTCTAAACGTCACCTATCCATTTTCTCCTGACCTGCTGAGTTACTCCAGTACACACACACACACTCTCTCTCTCTCTCTCTCTCTCTCTCTCACATCCTCCGATGGACTAAATCTATCTTCACAGCAAAACCATTATAGCAAAATAAGCAAAATCAATTGTAAACAATTGATAAAAAAGAGAGAGAGACTGACAGAGACAGAGACAGACAGAGAGACAGAGACAGACAGAGAGACAGAGACAGACAGGGAGACAGAGACAGAGACAGAGGCAGAGACAGAGACAGAGAGAGAGAGAGATTGTCACTCTGCTGACAGCAATCTGCAGACATAGTTACCAAACAGAAATGGGAAAGAAAGCTGAACCGCTGTTTGCTCAGGCCAGAAGGAAGCAAAGCTTTGCTTTAGAAGTAAGATTCCACAGCCGAAAAGATTGCTGAAATCAATGGTAAAGGAATGACCTGGTCAGCCACTGAAAATGGTGTCCCTCTTGGATTGACCCTTTAGGAGAGTAGTGAGTATATCCAGGCATCATCTTGTCGCATAGACGGTAGAAAGGGAAGGACGTCCCATTGTCAGCAATTACATTAAGATAACTGGAACCTCTCAAACTCAAATAAAGATATTTCACCACCCAATAAGCTTTCTTTGTCATTTACTAAAAATCCCCAGTAAAGAACACTGCAGTTAGCAGCCATCCCTTTACTGGTCCTCCATAAGCAGAGGTAGGCAGGGAGATACTAGTTCCATAGTATAGCTTAAGCTACATGCAGTACATTTTCCATGTGAACTATCACTTGCTTATACAATTCCATCTGAGTAGAAAATATGTGAGCTATAGGCAAAAATTTCTTCAGGACACCGTTGTCTCCATCAAAAACACTTACAGATAATCCAGGTAGGCCCATGCTTCCTTTATCTCCTGAAACGCCAATGTCACCTTTAGAACCTTTAGGGCCCTGAAAATAAGCACAACAAGTATTAAAAAAAGGTGTAACCTATTAAATTCTGAAAAAACTTCACACAAATATTAGGAGATGATTAAATGCCAGCAGGCATAAGACAACCGCAGTACCTGCACTCCTGGGACTCCATATGATCCAGGACTCCCCATGTCTCCCTGTGATGTGGACATAAAAAGGGATGGAAAAACCAAAATGTCTGGTGAATCACTCTGATTAGTCCTTATTTTCAATAAGCTTTTAATTTTAAGGAAAATCCACATGCCCTCTTACTTCCTCACTCTGCACTAAACATGACAGATTTTTAGTACCCCATGTTAGAATTGTCAGCAAAAAAAGATTGTAATGTAACAACACAGTAATGAAACTGATCTAGCCCGATCTAACCAGCGTTTAACATTATATAGCATGATGGGTTCAATAGGCTAATAGGAGTTGAGAATTAATTGTCCAACTGACCACAGCAGGTTGCAAATTTCAGATTAATATATTTGGTCATTTTATTTCTATTAAAGATACTAAATTGTTTTAAAATTTCAAATCTTTTTAAAATATCTTCACTCCATGTGGCCTGGCCTGGATGTGAACTCAGTTCCAAACAATGCAATTGACTATAAATTGAATAAATATTGGCATCTTAAGAACAAACCAGTTCAGTTTAAATCGATAAGTTTTTTCCCTTAAATCTTGGCACCTCCTCTTAAACATTGCTTTCAAATCCTCCTCGTCTGGTAGCAATGTTTTATCAGCTTCAAGTCAGAACAATTCCATATGATGGTAAAATTGGCTCAGAATACAATATTGCATCAAAGGCACCTCATTGGAAGGGGAGCTTCACTGGTCCTTGATATATTGGATTCAAATTATAGCAAAGCTTTATTAGTGATGAATAATACAAATGCTGCAAAACATAATTCCAGGAATTGTGACGGAGACTGATGATGAAAGCTGCATTTGCATCTTCTGGGGTAGTTTTTATTGGACCTGCAGCACAGGCTTCATGACAGTTTTGATTATGGGTTCCTTCCACATGTCAATATGCCTTTCTCCTTCACTTGTTAGCCAATCTCCTGTGCATTGACATTTTAAACTATTTTGTTTTATATTTTTATTATCTAAATATCCAGTGCAATCACAAGTTCATAAGTTCACGTTATAGGAGTAGAATTAGGCCATTCAGCCCATCAAGTCTACTTTGCCATTCAATCATGGCTGATCTCTGCCTCCTAATCTCATTTTCCTGCTTTCTCCCCATAATCCTTGATACCCGTTCTAATCATGAATTTGTCTGTCTCTTCCTTAAAAATATCCACTGTCTTGGACTTCACAGCCCTCTGTGGCAATGAGTTCCACAGATTAACTACCCTCTGACAAAAGAAGTTCCTCCTCACCTCCTTTAATTCTGAATCTAATGTGGCTTATCTGGAATCAGAAATCATTTAAACCGCAAAGCATTTAATTACAGAGGTGCTCTGCAAGGTGCATTTAATCCTCAAATTACTTGGTGGTATTTTTTACAAATTAGCAGCATCCAGTGAGAAATTTTAACAGATGTGGTGGGAACTGTTCTTGTAAAGTTCTCACATTGGTGAGTTTAGATAAACATTTGCTTCCTGCTATAATCAATAGTATTGACTGGGGGAAACAAAACTATGCAGTCCATTCCTTCCATCTGCGTCATCAAGATGAGACTGGCCCCAGTTACTATTAAGAAGGTTCCTCCTCCATCATTGAAAAGAATGAAGATCTTCCTACCTTTGGTCCTTGCATTCCTGGAGATCCTTGAGGGCCTGGTGGACCCTGATAACCCAGAACAAAAAAGTCTTACTTTTGCTTGGAAAGAATTAGAATATTTTTTCACATTGGCATCCTTTGACAGACCGTGCAAATTGCCTTTATAAAATCAAAATTAAAAGCAAAACAATACAAAACAAACTTGTTGGGTGGACATCATAATATTTATAGTAAGACCCATTAAAATGCTGATGAAAATTTTGAACAATGAGCAGTTAACTAATATTAACTATATGAAGCATAAATTAATGGCTGGTTATGTATAAAGGATATCATCTTTGCTGCGCAGTATATTAAGACCATCACTAATCCAAATTTCAACAAGTCAGACAATTAGTATCAATGGCCTGAATTCACAATTATACAGCCACAAGCCACAATAGCTCATGCAGTAGCCCTCAGGAACCCATCTAATTACCGTGACAGTTAAGGTGGCGATCCTCTGTTTGAATGCCAAAATTAAAGAAAAAGACATGTAAGAGCAACCATGTAAAGGAGTTTACTGATTCATTCCACAATTTGTTACAAAGATTTTTTTTCCCCAAAAAAGACACTGTATGTCACCTGAGCATTGAATTTGTGGAGGAGGTGGCTCACTTATTATAGAATATCCCTAACCCTATTTGAGTTAATGGAAACAAAAGTTGCATGTTTTCTGTAACAAATGGACAGTCCACTCCATTGGCCATGCGGCCATGCTGTGAATGCAACCACCTTTCTCCCCTGACAATGCAATCTCGAACTCAGTGGACCAGGCAGGTGAAAGCCAGCCTGCTAAGGGACATTACAATTTTTCTTTGGCTACTTCGCCATAAACTTGAGATTTTCAAATACCCTTGCTTATCATTGAACATAATTTCTGAGGATAATATGTACTGGTAAACATTGGCTTAAACTCTTATTACATTGCAGCAGCCCACACAGATAGCAGAGGGCTTTAAGCTTGTCACGGTACCTGTACATGAAAACACAACTTAAGACCTTAAAACCGTTGGCTTAAGGATATCTATAAAACTTCACTACAACATTTTATTTGATTAATATGTAGCTTTGATAATCTATTTCAATGTTCTAGGCAATCTAAAAAGGACTAACTGGCCTTAGTAACACATCTGGTACCTATATCTACGGCTAGGATTCAAGGTCAATGGCAAACAAAGTAGAGTTTGTAATCACACGACTATTCTTCAGCAAAGACCTTTATAGGGAGAGTGACATAGACCGGTTGTGATAGATCAGGTCCACATAATGTGAATAGTCTTTCATGATCCCAATATAATATTTGTACTATGACTTCAGTTGCCTCTAAAGTTATATCAATCTAATGAAAGCTTTGAAGACACTGAGACAAAGGAAATCCTTATGTCAACAAATGTCTGAGACCAAAGAAATAAACAGAAGAGCTTGTATCCTTCATCAACTATCATCTATTCCTCAATCCTTTATCACTGTCATGAGTAATTCAACCCTGGCTAATTCAATCTTTGAGTTCAGAGTGGGGTCAGCTGCTGTGCTATCTTGGCAATCACTTGTCCTAGTTAGGAGTGAGGTGGGTCGTAGTGCAAGTGGCAAGACCTTTTGGAATGAATGCATGGTAAAGGGCCTGTCCCACTTAGGCCACTTTTTAGGCAACTGCAGGAGACTATGCAGTCGCCACATGGTCGCCACATGTTCGCGGGTGGTTGCCGGGGAGTCGCCTTCATGGTCGTGAGGAGTTCCTGCATTCTGGGAACTGGTTGTGGCCTCATTATGGTCGCCACGAATCTTTCAACACTTTGAAAAATTAGTGGCGACCAGAATGAAGCCGCCATCGAGAGTAGCGAGAATTCTCGTGCCGTAGGTGGGTTACCAGGAGGTCCTAGTGGGTTGCCAGGAGGTCGAAGGTTCTCGTAGGTTGTAGCCGGTGCTAACTGGTGAATTTCATTGGCTCATTGGGAAAAAAAAAGCAGTCGTTTTCAGAACCAAGGATAACCGACCGGTAATGTTAATGTCTGTCAAACTTCACAGCCGTGTATCTCTGGCTTCTTAAAAGTTGTCTCATCCCCCCCCCCTTCTCCCCCCCTCCTTTAAAGGAATTACGTGACCCTTCCCATACACTGTGCTTTCACCGTCTTAATTACAGTGCCAACCTTCCTGTTCATCATGGTGTGTGTCTGTATCACATTGGCTTTGCACAGTGTGAATTTCACTCAGACAGCGCTCCCCTCGCTTGCCCTGTCCCCCGCCTGCATAACGGGCTGGTGAAGGAAGCGTTGTGTATGTGTTCCACTCTGACAGTCGCCGTTCCAGTTGCCGGTTTTTCAGGCGATTGCTGGCAACTTGACAGTCGGCGGCAGGCGCCTGAAAAGTCACCTGTGTGATAGGCCCATTAGTGTCAGAACAGTGGCCCTCGAGCAACTCTGTAAGAACAATCCCATTGCTTCATCCAGTTGTTAATAGATGTAGACCAACAGCATTATAACCTGCCAATTGGATAATAAATGGATCAATTTTCCAAAGACCTCACGAGGACCGCTGATGAGTGGATGGGTGCGAGACGATCAGTTCATGGGAAATGGGTTTGCGGTTGGAAGTCCCCAGCTAGTGGTCAATATCATGGAGCAATTGATGGAAAACTGGTAAATAAATAACTGGAAGGGACCTAGCTGAGGGTCCTCAGTGCTGGGCTAAGACCAACCCAATGAGGTCTCTGCGTCTCACAAAGCAGCTTTCACAAGTAGTTTGGAAACCTGCTACTGGAGGAGTAGCCTCGGATGTTGTGAGCCACTCTGACCTGAAACAAAAATAACCCTGAATGATTGTCCCAATGTATATTGGATATCACTGGACACTGCCTATGTCCCCTGGGCATTATACAGCAGAAACAAGGTAGAAACTGCTACATAAATCACAGACCTCCTGAATCATACTGTAAGCCCTCAAATTGCATTTACAATTTATTTTACATAGAAATTGGAAGAGCTGAGCACAAAAACATGTGGCTCCACAATCTAATTTCTACCTAATGTTATTAAGGTAAGTGTAACAGGGCTGATCGTGTATTGCCTGATCTAGCAGATGCTGTAATTGAATGGCTAAAATGAGATCATACTCACTTTACCCGTGCTGATACCCCTCACCATGACTTTAACTCAATCTCTTTTTCCAAGTTACCTCCACTTCACCAGCAGCCCTCCCCATCTCTCTCCCCAACCCCTCCCTACTGCCAATTCTCTCAACTACCCCAGTGAAGAGCTAGTGTGCACACAAAGTGTGGAAGGCCCACCTCAGGTGAGGCAAAATCTCTTGGCTGGGAGCCTCACATAAAACCTGCCTGCATTGTTTTACTGACGCCACAGATTTTTTTGATTACTTGGCATCAGCTGTTTTGAGCAAATATTGAAATGGGTGTTGTTACCCTGTGGAATGTGAGGCTGGAATGGAGGGTTTCTTGGAGATGTGCTTGTGACTAGTGGCTTTTCTGTAGTTGTACCCACCTGTAGTGCCTGATGGATGTTGCCATTGTAATCTATGATCTCGGTGACTCCTTGTTCACCCTTCTGACCAGGTGGGCCCTGAAAGCACATCATTACAGTCAAGGTGAGATCAGAATTCCAGATGAGTAATTTATGACAATTGAATGGAGAATTCTGGAAGATACAAAGCAACTTACTCTGGGTCCCATAGGCCCCGATTCTCCATCGTTTCCATGGTCACCCTGGAAAACAGATCACCTGGTTACAAAGCTGTGTGTGTGTGAGCACATCATGAGGGATATTAAAGGTCCCTCCTCAATAAAATCACTGATACAATTACAGGAAGGTCAGGGTTAGAATGTTGATTATGATGCCTAACAGAGAATTCACATGAGGCATGAGATATAGCAGAGATTGGGCAACAGTAGACAGGAGGCAAACCCAGCCAGGGGTTGATGAAATCTTTGAGTTAAATATCATGTCAAGCTAACAGGTGACAACAGGTGATAGCTAACAGGTACAGGTACTATCCCAACGTTTAAGCAAGTACAATTGCAATGTTTAAGCAGGTATTATGGTAACGTTTAAGAAACATTAAGACAGGTAACATGGATAGGGTAGGTTCTGAGGGATATGGGCCAAAAGCAGGCAGGTAGGTCTAGGGTAGGTGGGGCATGTTGGTCTGTGTGGGAAAGTTGGGCCGAAGAGCCTGTTTCCATGCTGCATTATTCTATGAGTCTCTGACGACCCTCAAAGTTAAATGTAAGCATGCTCACAAGTATAAGTGTACCTAATACACCTTGGATTGGTATCACCAAAACACTGAAGATGACAGAATTTGGCCAGTTTGTTTCATTTCCAAAAAGGTGACACAGTTCAGCACTCAGATTCCAGTCTTTAAATCACTACCATTTATATCTAATGTTGCAGTTATTCTTTTCATTTATGATTTACTATTATGATGTGGATTTTGACTGATGGCTATCACAATGTAGGAACAACAATGAGCATCATTTCCAGTTTATTAACTAATAGCCAACAATTAAGATGGGGAAATTAACAAAGGAATTGCCTGTTGGTTTGGCCTTGCTGCCGACAACAAAAACCTCACTATTAAGAATATCAAAGTTACAACAGACCACAAGAGACAGCAGATGCTGGAATCTGCAGCAAAAATCAAACTGCTGGAGAAACTCAACAGGTCAAGCAGCAACTGTAAGGTAGAGGTAGAACCAATCTTTCAGGACAGTGAAAAGGAGGAAATCAGGAGTTGGTAATTTTGATACAACATTGTGGGCCGAATGGCCTGGTCCTGTGCCCTACTGTTCTATGCAAAATGGATCTCAGTGAAGCATTCCAATGGTCATTATATCATCGTGATGGATTCTCTTGTTTCTTGAAATATAGAGCTAAATATGCTTCCAATCAGGCAATATCTCCTTCAATTCACTGCTCGGACAGTTGCAGAGCTTTGGATTTGGAAACAATTAAGGCTTGTTGTTCTGGAAAAACACCTTCCTATCCCAAGACTTGTATTTATATGTTTTTCCAATGCAAGGTTGCATTGATGTGAGAGTAGCCATATTTGTTAGAGCAACCCTTATAGTGTAACGGTGCAATTGCAACTAGTTCATTTCAAGTGCTTGAGCAAAGTAAATATTAAGAAATAATGTATTAATATATTAACGCTAAATGGGAAAGAAAAGTAAAAATACACGAAATTAGAAATTGAAGGTCAACTTTATGGCCTTAAGATATATAGTTAGAAAGTGCCTAATGGACTTAAACATGGAGATATAGAACATTGAAACAGTCCCTTCGGTCCAACTTGTCTATGCCGACCAAGATGCCATATGTAAGCAAGTCCTATATGCATGTGTTTGGCTCGTATCCTCTAAACCTATCTTATCCCTATACCTGTCCAAATAATTGTACCCGCCTCAACTACTTCCTCTGCCCACACCCAAGCGCTATATAAATAAAATGTATTATTATTATTATTATTATTGTGTGAAAATCCTGCCCATTAGATTTCTACTAAAACTATCCTCTCCCACTTTGAAACTATGCTCTCTAGTTCTTGATTCTCCTTATTCTCCCGGGAAAAAAAAGTGCATTTCCACTATCTATACCTCTCATGATTTTATACACCTCTATAAGATCACCCTTCCGTTTCCTGCATTCCAATCAATAACATTTTAGCCTGCCCAATGTCTTCTGATGGCTCAGTCCCTCCAGACCTGGCAACAACATGGCAATATAAGTTGGAGGAACCACAGAGTTCCTTCCAGGAATGATTCAGAGTGTAGTTGAACAGCGTGTAACTAAGCAAAGCAAGAATAACAGTTTAAGATCACTCCTTCCATGTTGAACAAGACTGCAAAGCAGAGGCCTCAAGAATAAACAAAGCATTCAAGGTGATGAGGGAAAAGGATGTAGAATTAGAATATATTCTGCATCAATAGATATCTCTGCAGCATATGAAAACTATTAAAATGTCAAAACATTTTTGAAATGAATGTAGAATCAAAGTAAAATCTAACATTTTCAATGCTGGAAAAGTTGACAAATTGTTTTCAATAATATTCTATGTTTTAAGTTCTAAAGTATAATAGACAATAGATAATAGGTGGAGGAGTAGGCCATTCGGCCCTTCGAGCCAGCACCACCATTCACTGTGATCATGGCTGATCATCCACACTCAGTACCCCGTTCCTGCCTTTTCCCCATATTCCCTGACTCCGCTATCTTTAAGAACTCTATCCAACTCTCTCTTGAAAGCATACAAAGAATTGGCGTTCACTGGCTTCTGAGGCAGAGAATTCCAGAAGGATTATCACTGAAGAATAATCAGTGATATTTTTGTTACAGTCAGGGAGAAGGCTACACGGCCTTGGAGAGTGTTGTAGAACAGAAAGATCTGGAAATAAAGGTACATAGTTCTTTAAAAGTGGCAGGTCAGGTGGACGGTGTTGAAGAAGGTATTTGGCATTCTGGCCTTCATTGAAGAATGGACATTGATTACTAAAGTTGGCAGATCATGATACAGCTATACAAATCGTTGGTGAGACTAGGGGCACTATGTGCAGTTCTAGTAAACCAACTGTGGGAAAGCTATCGTTAAGTTGCGAAGGGTGCAGAAGAGATTTACCAGGATGTTATCTGGACGCAGTCTTATGTTATAAGGAGAGGCTGGATAGTCTGGGACTATTTTCTTTGGAGAGTAGGATGCTGAGGGTTGTTTTTTTTGAGGTGTTTAAGCTTATGAAGGGCATGGATAAAGTCAACCTCAGTCAGGTTGGAAAATTCACAGAGTATTCCAAAACGGGCTTAAGGTGAGAGGGGAGAGATTTAGGAGGGACCTCAGAGGAAACTTTTTCAATCAGAGGGCAGCCTGCATCGGGAAAGAGCTGCCAGAAGAAGCTAAAGACGTGGATACAATTAAGACTTTTAACAGACATTTGGACAGATATATGGATCAGAAGGGTTTAGAAGAATATGGGACAAATGGGACTAGCCTAGAATGTCAACAGTCAGCATGGACAAATTGGACAAAGAGCCTGTTTGCTTGGTGATGCTCTAACACTTCATATCTCTATAAGGTTTCCAATATGGTCCTAAGGGTTTAAAAAAATCTATTTTGTATAAAATCCTCAAAATTTAATTGAAGATAGGACAGAGCTCAATGCCTCCATAGGCAGAAGATGGAAACTTGATAAAGGTAGACAAAACAAGATCAATAACAGGGGTTACTTGAACATTCCCACCAACTGGGCAGATAAATGGCAGGTGAAATTCAACATAGTGAAATGCAAAGTCTTTCACAAAAATCAGCAAAGGAAACATTTAAAAAATGCATGATGTTTTATATTAAGATTAACGGATCCTGAAAGACAACAAAACTAAATGTGACAGGGGAGGAGGAAATAATAGGTTATTTTAAAAGATTACCACTGAGATAAAAATGTGAGATAATCCTTCTATTTGTAAAGGCACCTCCATTATTGTGTAGAATATTGTTGCCACAACAGATAAAGATTATTGCAATGATAAGGGGGGGGTTGCAGATAGCGAGGGGGTGTGGGAACTGTGTTACTTAGGGTCATTGAGAGCTGTAGAATCTTTGGAACATTATGTGTGTTGAACATGCCACTGAGAGTCCAAAACTTTCTGTTGCTAGGGATAGTATTTTTTCTACCCTGAGTAAATGGAGATGATTGCCATGATTTGTTATCGTAACTTCATTGCTAATCGGATGGATCTCTGTACCATAGCTTAGTTTAGAGATAGAGCGCAGAAACAGGCTCTTCAACCCACCGAGTCCGCGCTGACCAGCAACCCCCACACACTAACACTATCCCACACACATTAGAGACAATTTACAATTTTACTGAAATCAATTAACCTCCAATCTTGTACATCTTTGGTGTGTGGGAGGAAACCAGATTACCTGGAGAAAACCCACACAGCTCATGGGGAGAACGTACAAACTCCGTGGTCAGGATCAAACCCGGGTTTCTGGCGCTGTAAGGCAGCAACTATACCGCTGCTGCACTGTGCCGCCTTAACTTACTTGTTGAGCAATTCTTGTGTTGCAGTAACACTTTGCACCATGCGATGGTGCTAGTTCTTGCTCTCTGTTTTGTAAATTGATGACATTGTTTTGGCAGTGGCTCACTTTTGGGATGAAAGATCAAACAAAGAAAATAGTGTTTGTGGGAGAAATGCAACTTAACTCTCCACCTGAGAATTAGACACAGCCTCTAGATATGTAAGTAACCTGCTACCAGCTCCATTGAGGAGGCAGCTGTGAAATACCACGGACTTGTGCCTGTGCATTATAGACGCTCTATTAGTACACGTCAAATACAGCCAGGAAAAATAACGGGGGGGGGGGGGGGGGGCGAGGAAACCAGACATATGTGCCAAAATGCAACAATAAGATTGAAAAGTGTGAATGGTTGTGAGACACAGGGGTGAGGAGAAAGTGCAGCTTGCTTCATAAATGGAAGCTGTTAAGTGAACTTCAGTGTGTGTCTTGATGAGTTACATGTGCACCACATGCAAAAAACAACTGTCTTCTTCAGGGTCCATGGTGAGGATGATGAATGAGTGAGCCCTGAGGAGTTTAAAATAAACGGTGGCATACTTTGACCCTTGTTGAGTTTTACTTTAGTTCCTGCTAAGTGCCTTCTTTTTCACATGGAAGAAGGCTTGTGGTAATGTATTTTCCCAGTACTAATTTTGTGCATGAGGATAATGGTTTGGATTGAGCCAGAGATTAATTCATTGCAAAGATCTCCGTAGTTGAATGAAGGGGGTGGTGATATATAGGGGTTTAATAGAGACCATCATTCAGCTCCTGAACCTATTGCCATTGTTGTCCATCTGCAATAAAACAATGCTCTCAGCAGCCACTCCATCGTGGTCTCCTAGACTTCAATTCCTGACTAGTTTTGCTCTCCGTTTGACCCCCGGCCCTCTCCAAGTTCACCTCACTCATGATAACCACCAACTGTCCTCTGGTTTCCCCATTCCCAACTAGACGAAAGGTCTAGTTCCCTTTCTGGCCTTCACAGTAGCTGACAGTGCTAATAACACTTATTCCTTTGTATATGAATCCATTCTTTTCAAATCCGCTACCACGAATTGTCATAAAAAAAATCACTTTCCTTGAGGAAAATTGGCCAAACATCAATAAAATCCCCTTCCTCTCAAAAGTCATTCACATTTTTGCCTATAGTATATATTTCCTTTTTTTTCTCCATGCTTCAATGCATTGAAACAATCTCAAATAAATCATGTAATTTTCACTTGGCCCTGGTTCTTTATCGCCTCACATCCTCCTCAACTCTCTGTGGTCCTTGTATAATTTTCCATTCTATCCGCACTTCCTCAGCAGGCCTAGGAAGTTCGGCATTTCCCCAAAAACTCTCACCAACTTCTACAGGTGTGCAGTAGAAAGCATTTTATCGGGATGCATCATTTGGGAACAGCTCTATCTTTGACAGTAAGAAATTGCAGAGAATCGTGGATGCAGCCCAGACCATTACGCAAACCAATCTCCCTTCTATTGACTCCATCTGCACTTCACGCTGCCTCGGCAAGATCACCAGCATAATCAAGGACAAGTCTCACTCCGGACATTCTCTCTTCGCTCCTCTTCCATCAGGCAAAAGGTACAGAAGTTTGAACATGTATACTTCCAGATTCAGGGACAGTTTCTTCCCAACTGTTATCAGGCAACTGAACCATCGTGACATCAACTAGGGAGCAGTCCTGAGCTACCATCTTCTTCATTGGAGAGCCTCGGACTATCTTTAATCAGACTTTACTAGACTTTATCTTGCACTAAAGATTATTCGGATTATTCCGTTATCCGCAATCTATATACTGTGGAAGGCCTGATTGTAATCACATATAGTCTTTCTGATGACTCGGTACATGTGACAATAAACTAAACTAAATTAAACAAAATAGCCCAAAGCTTGCATTGATCGGACTGCTCTTATTATCTTCCATTCCTATTGAACTGACCTTGGCAACAATATCTTGTACAGTACGTTTTACTCTACACCACTCTCGGAGAGTTCCAAAGGCTTCCCTAAGTCCTTAACTCTTCATCATTTACACATTGCCCTTTTCATCATCCTTTCGAGACACAATCAATTTCAGAGAACTTCTCCCCCATGCAACTGGATCCTCAACTTCTTCATGGACCGACCTCAACCAATGCGGATAGACAATGACACCTCCTCCTAGATGACCATCGGCACTTTAGTTTAGTTTAGAGATACAGCATGGAAACAGGCCCTTCGGCCCACCGTCCGCACCGACCAGCGATCCCCACATATTACCACTATCCTACACAAACACTAGGAACAATTTTTACATTTACTAAGCCAAATAACCTACATACCTGTACGTCTTTGGAGCGTGGGAGGAAACCGAAGATCTCGGGGAAAACCCACGCAGGTCACGGGGAGAATGTACAAACTCCGTACAGACAGCACCCGTAGTCGGGACTTCGGCGCAGCATTCGCTGCAAAGCACAAACTCTACCGTTGCGCCACCGTGCCGCCCTGAGCACTTGAGCACCTCAGGGCTGCATCCAGTCTACTGCTCCACAATAAGGGTCTCGACCTGAAACGTCACCCATTCCTTCTCGCCAGAGATGCTGCCTGACCCGCTGAGTTTCTCCAGCATTCTGTGTCTATCTTCGGTTTAAACCAGCATCTGCAGTTCCTTCCTACACATTTCCCCTGCTCTGTTCTCTCTATACCCATGACTGTGTAGTCAGACTCAGCTCCAATGCCACCTTTATAATAATACCACGGTCATTGGACAAATAATGGGTAACGACAAGTCAGAGTACACGAGGGAGAACGATAATTGCGAGGCACAAGAAAATCAACCTTGTTCTCAACGTTGGCAAGACCAAGGCACTAATTGTTAATTTCAGGAAGGGAAATCCGAGAAACTAGGCACTTCTCTTCATTGATGGGGTGGTGATGAAGAGTTTGTACACCGTAACTCTGATGATCCGTTCTGGCCCCAGCACATTAAGGATTTCACATAGAATGCTTATCTCAAAAGTTTTAGATATTTGGCATGGCACTGAATACTCTACCGAACTTCTACAGGTGTACGGTGGACAGTATACTCATTGGTTGCATCATTCGGTAATTCGAATGCTTAAAAATGAAAGAAGCTGCAGAAAGTGATGGGCATTGTCCCATCCATCATGGGTACTGACCTCCCCATCATTGAACATATTGACAGAAAACAATGCCTCAAGAATGCCCGGCATCATCAAAGACCAACATCACCCTGGCCATGATATCTTCTCGCTGCTACCATTGGGTAGAAGTACAGGAGCCTGAGACTAGTTACCTCCGGGCTCAGAAATAGCTTCTTCCTATCAACCATTAGGTATAGAACCACCCTACACAACCCTAACCACAATCCTACTTCAGCACCTAAACATTATGGATTTTGCACTACAATGATCAGACAACATACTTTGGTTTTTGGACTATTATGTTTACTTAGAGTAACCAATTGTTTATTGTATAGTTTAGTTTAGTTTGGTGACACAGCATGGAAACAGGCCCTTTGGCCCACCAAGTCCGTGCCGACCAATGATCACCTGTACACACTAGTTCTATCCTAGACACTTGGGACAATTTACACAAGGATATTAACTTACAAGCCTGCATGTCTTTGGAATGTGGGAAGAAACCAGAGCACCTGGAGAAAGCATACGTGGTCACAAGAAGAACGTACAAAATCCATACAGACAGCATTCGTAGTCAGGATTAAACCCAGTTCTCTGGCACTGTAAGGCAGCAACTCTACTGCTGTGCCACTGTGCCACTGTGCCACCCATACAGTATTTATTGTTGTTATTGCATCTAATGCGCCTGTAAAGGTGTAGCAAGTAATACTTTCATTGTTCCAGTTTAATTCTGGGGCATATGACAAATAAGCACTCCCAGAATATTACCTCTAGAAATCCGTACCAACCTCTACACCACAGCCCCATAACCCCCTTCTTTCTTATCAACGCCATTATTACCTAAAAACAATTAAGCTCCCACATGTAAACCATTGACACCCATATCCACTGCTTCACTCCTCTAATGATATCTATACTGTCAGATTGCTTGCCAAGTATCCCGGCCTTGGATGAGCTTCAATTCATCCTGTTTACCATAGAAAGAGAGGTCATTATCTTTAGACACCAACTCTTTAACATGGCTGTTTTCCTATCCCCCTCGAGGGTTGCTATCTCAAGCTGAACCTGACACTTTCTATTTGACTCCGTCAACTCTCCTTGGGAATGGTGCCTATTTTCACCATCCAACATCACTCATCTCTGCTCATCCTTACAGATGGAACCCTAACCTTCCCTGTTTGTTATCTCTGAGCTCAACAACCCCATTCCTCTCCTGGTTGGTATTCCATTCTCTTCCCACTGGGAACCCCAGTTCATCAAAAGCTTTGCTCACTTTGTTCTAATCCACAACAGTCCTACTCATCTCTCGCATCTGTCCCAGCTGGCCTAGAGTGGTTCTCGGTGTAACCTATCCTCATGTTTTATACAATGTCTGTGGTCAGACAAGAAATAATCTTATATGAGAGGAGATTAGTTTAACTTGGCACCATGTTCGGCACTGATATTGTGAGCCAAAGGGCCTGTTCTTCTGCTGTAATCTTCTATGTTCCATTAAGAAACAAAGATGGCCAGTGAGTTTATTTACAACAACTCATCTCACTAATAGTGAGTTTAGAATAATCAGTTTAGGGTAAAAATGGAAAGATTCCATAAAAGGAGAAAGGTCAAACTTCTCAATTGAGCAAAACTTAAATGCAACTAATTGCAGACGGGGCTTGGTAAGGGTACACCAGTAAGGGGTTAAGCAGGAAATGATCTGTAGAAAGCAATCAGCAAAGACATAGATCAGCTACAAATGAGGAACACTGCTCTAAAGGGAAATGGTAAAGCAGCCAAAGCTACTGTGTCCCAAATGACAGAAAATATATCTCAAAAAGCAGGTCAGAAAAGGGAGGCTCGTAAAAACTGTCAGGAGCATGATTCCGTTATTAATCAGGAAGACGGAAAAATACAGGAATGGATTCATAAAAATATGCAAGAGGGGGAAAAATACATTGAGAAAATTATTGCAAATGAAACTATATTGAACCTTAAAACATTTTGGAAACAGACAGAAGTTAGTGCACTTGGTGAAATGTAGACTATTGTGGTCAATCCAGGCTCATGTTTAGATGAGTGTTTAATTTCCACCACAAACAAAATTGGTTATCAACCAGCAAATCTGAAAGGCTTTAAAAAGTATATATTTTCTTTTAAAGAGCAGAATGCCAAAGAATCGTTTTCCTTGATATATCTTGTAACAGCACATTGATTAATGCCACTTAAAATAGATTTTTCCATATATGAGCATTTCTAATCTGTGTCAATTCTCCACATATGAGTAACCTAATTTTAAAGGATTGAAAATGAATCAAAAAGTAAATACAACTTTTTTTTCTGGTTAAACTGAGATACCATAGTTAGTTTTGTCATAAAATAAATATTTTAATGTTTTTGATGGTAAATATTGATCCCAAAATGCAAGCTGCATATTTGTGTATAGTTGAATGCAATAAGCAGAAAATCCCTATGGTGATTCATTTATATATGATGATTAATTTGCAATTTGAGCTGAATTCGTAATTTGATTGAATTATAACTCGATGACCAACTCAATTGAGCTGTAACTTCGGCCCATAAAGTGCAAAATGTTAGCTATAGAAAATGTCGTGGATTTCCTAAAATTAATCTTCAGAGGACAGTATCAGTTTTAAGAAATCATATGATTTGAAGGTTACATTAAAAAAGGGCGGCATAGTGACGCAGTGGCAGTGTTGCTGCCTTACACGCCATAGGCCCGGGTTCGATCCTGACTAAGGGGGCTGTCGGTATGGAGTTTGTACATTCTCCTTGTGGCCGTGTAGGTTTTCTCTGGGTGCTTCTGTTTCCTCCCACACTCTAAAGACATATACGTTTGTAGGTTAAGGGGCTCTGTAAAATTGTAAATTGTCGCTGGTATGTCGGATAGTGTTGGTGCACAGGGTGGTCAGAGCGGAGTTGGTGGGCCAAAGGGCGTTTTACCGCTCTGTACCTCTAAAGTCTAAATTATGAAGGAAGTTGTGAACAGGATGGTAATGGAGATGGTTTAAAATGATGACCCATTTCTGAAAGTCGACAGGTCACTTGTATCAGATGAAATGCATTCTGGATTGCTCAAAGAATCAGGCCCAAATAGCAAAAGCCATGGTCACCATGGGGCAGTTGTTTTGTTTCTCTGCAATTGTAGGTTGCTTCTTGCCTGGACATTGGTGTTCATTACACGACAGCCCCGGACACAGCCTTCAAAGAGCCAGCAGGCGCAGGCAGGTTGAATGGCCTCCTGCTGTGCCGAATATTTGTACATATTTCAACAGTAATAAAAAGGGACAAGTTCTACAACAAGCATCTGAGCACTATTTCCATTTCCACAGTATGCAATTAAATAGTCCATGCCAATATCACTGATAGCCTGAATATCAATATTCTCTTGGGAGTTTTGCATGTTTTTTACATTCTTTTCCCACTGTTTCAATATGAAGCTGCTAACAAGACTCCAAGACAGCTGGTGGAGGCACGGCTGTAATTCTTATACTGATCTCCGTTCCTATAGGCTGACCTGGAGAAGTTAGCCTTGGTTAGCTCTCTCTGGCTCTTATGTGGCACAGATGCTGCTGCCTTAAACACCGGTAAAGATATCAACATCAACTAATTGGTTCCCTCCAAAGCGTGAGAGTTGACATGCTCAAGAAAATTGGACCATAAAAAATAGGTTCTTACTAAACGGTAAGAAGCTTATTATCATGCTTTAACACTAGTTGGATGGGAGAGTATTTCATACTGAAAGTACCTTTCCACCACATATACTTTCGCTTCTTAAAGCGTCTCCCAATAGACCCACAGGGGAACTGCAGTGACGAGGTGTGAAGGAATTGGTTCTTCCTTGAGTCCAATGCAGCTTCCAATAACCAGGACACGGAATATGATGTTTTCCTTATGATTCTTTTGCGGATTAAATTAGTCCTTAATATTTCCTCTGGAGCTGTCAGTCTAGACTGTCTGGAACTTGGGATGTCACGTCCGACAGGTGTGAGACTAATCACTGACCGGGGTACACCTGCCTCTTTACTTTAATGGTTTAAAATGTTGGCCGTGGCTGAGGAAACACAGAGCCCGTGGGAAATCCAGCTAAATCTACTCAAATAGGAAAGCTGGAATGCCTTAGTGTTGTCATTATAATCTCAATTAAACCTACAGCAGAAAGATGCTGAAGCGATTCTGTGGGCTATTTCTAGGCCTGGAGATTTTTCTCCTCTTCACGAAACCATTGTTCGTCATTATCATGCCACAAAGACAGGCAGGAAACGCACAGAGTCTCTTGCCCAGGGTAGGGAAGTTGAAATCCAGAGGACATGGGTTTAAGGTGAGGGAGGGAAGATTTAATAGGAACCTGATGGGTAACTTTATCACACAAAGGGTGGTGGGTGTATGGAACACACTGCCAGAGTAGGTAGTTGAGGCAGGAACTATCGCAACGTTTAAGAAACATTTGGACATGTACATGGATAGGATAGGTTTAGAGAGATAGTGGCCAAACTCAGGCAAGTGGGATGAGTGTAGATGGGGCATGTTGGGCAGTGTGGGCAACTTGGGCCGAAGGGCCCGTTTCCATGATGTATCACTCTATAACTCTGTTGGTAAACAAGCATCTGAAGTGGTCGGCTGAGAAGGCATGGGATTGGAATTTTCAATGCCCATCACTCCATCTGGATTTCAACATTCCCATAAGGTGGCACAATGGCGCAGCTCGTAGAGCTGCTGCCTCACAGTGCCAAAGATCTGGGTTCGATCCTGACCTCGGATGCTGTTCGTGTGGAGTTTGCACGTTCTCCCTGTAACCGTGTAGGTTTCCCCTGGGTGCTCTGGATTTCTCCCACGTCCCAAAGATGTGTGAGTTTGTAGATTAATTGGCCTCTGTAAAATTATTGCTAATGTGTAGCGAGTGGATGAGATAGTGGAATAACATAGAACTAGTGTTACCGGGTAATCGATGGTTGGCGTGGATTCAGTGTGCAGAAGGACCTGTTTCCATGCTGTATCTCTAAACTAAAACACACATATGACAGAGTTTTGTTATAGAATCATGCAGCATAGAAAGAAGCCCAATGGTCCACTGAGTCCACACTGACCATCGACCTACATCTGCACTAATTCCATTTATTTTCCCCATATTCCCTACAACTGTCCTCTGATTCACTCACCTGCAGACTAGGGGCAATTACAGCATCAAATTAGCCCACTATCCACACGTCTTTGGGATGGGGAAGGAAACCGGAGCACCTGGAGGACACCTACAGGAAGAATGTGCAAACTGCACACAAATAGTACTCGAGGTCAGCATTGGAGCTCGGTCGCTGAAGCTGTGAGGCAGCGGCTCTATCACTGTGCCACTATGTCACCCAGCCCAGTATACCACCCTTGCAGAGTTCAAACTAAAGCAACCTGGGTTACTTTTCCTCTTGTTCACTTTCTGCAGTCAGGGAGCGTGTAACTCTACCTGTTGGGTACTTGCTTACACAATCTAGAACAAGGCACCAGGTAGGCAGCAGGAATCAAGTTGAAATAAAAGGGAAGATGTACAAACTACTTTGTCTAGAAACTGGAGTTCATCCTCTTTCGGTTTAACATGTTTCACGAACCAAAGTCATCCACAAAATTGGCTAAAAATGTGACTGACCATTTTGAATTGATATCTCATTCCGATGACTTCCTTATTTCCCTTTCCTCGGGCCAACTTCTCAGTGCCATTTGATCCCAAAATGAAGGCCTGTGCTTTCTAATTTACATGTAACAGCTTTTAAGTGTAATTGGAGGATACAAAAACCATACAAATGGGTTGTTTTAAGGCCAGACTTAATAGGACCATAATTTACCAGGGAAGATCAATGATACATTGAATTGAATTGAATTGAAAGATGCAGTGTGGAGACAGGCCCTTCGGCCAACCGAGTCCATGCTGACCATCGATCATCTGCTCACACACTTTCTGTGTTATCCCACTTACTCATCCACACCTTACACACTAGGGGCAATTAAATATGCAAGCAAATAATTTCATTGTGACTTGTCACGTGTGACAATAAAGTATTCATTCATTCATAGAGACCAAATAACCCACAAACCCACATGTTTTGGGATTTGGGAGGAAACCAGAGACCTGGAGGAAACCCACATGGTCACAACTCCACACAGACGGTACCCAATGTCAGCATTGAACTCGGGTTTATGGCTCTATGAGACAGCAGCTCTACCACCTGAGCCGCTGTGCTGCTCTAAACTAAATGGTTTGGTTTAGGATTGAAGGTGGTGCATTGTAAAGGAACTTGACGTGTCAAAGCCAGGCAGCTTTGGTAGGCTCAGAGGCCTACTGCTAATGTTAAATCAGGGTCTAAATGTGTGGCTTCTTGCTATAGTCATGATCTCCGTTAACCGAGACCACCCAGGCCAATTTTGGCTCAATTAAGTTTTTGATGTCACTCACAACAACAGCAATAAAAGTGAAGTGCAAGCAGCAGCGATGGACTGACCTTCACTCCGTGCCGGCCCGGCATCCCTAGATCACCCGGCTCACCCTATTCCACATCATGGCAAAGAAAAGCAGGAACAGAGGAGGGAATATCAGGAGAAAAGCATTAAAGCAGCTTCTGGACACAGACAGTCAATAAGCCTGGCTAATTATACCTTGATATGTGTAATCTGTGTGCGGCATTCACAATTTCCACAGGCGCATTCTACAGATTAAAACAAGAGGATTTAATTTAATCTATCTCATTTTGATTTCAGTTTGGAGAAATGGCAATCATTTAGCTGATGTTGTTGGTGGGGGATTTGCCAACATGTATTGGAGAAGAATTGTAAATAGCTGTAATTGTTTTGTTTTTATTCCATGATCAACAAACTGTAAAGTATAAACACAACAACTTGGGAGGCACTTTTAGTATCCTGTAGGCCTGCCTGACGTTCTAGTGAGATACGCTGGGTTCCAGTCTCTCTGGGATTACAGTGGGAAACAGACAGTCTAAACAGATGAAATGAGATACAGGGATATCCTCCCACACTCAGGGGATAAAGTGGGGAACAAATGATCCCCCACCCTCGGTCACAGTGAGGTCCAGGAAGACCCAATTCCACCCGGCGGATAAAGTGGGGAATGGATAGTCTAACCCTTAACTCAGTGTTATAGTGAGTTACAGACAAACTTGCCCCAACCCTGAAGTTGCAGTGAGGAACAGCCAGCTCAACAACCCATCCCAAGTCTCTAGTGATACACAACCTAAACCTATCCTCCCTTCCCTGGGTTAGAGTAAGGAGAGTCAGTCACTGTCCCTTTGGCAGGCATTGGGGAGGGGGGAGGGGAATGTGGGGAAGGGCTGCGATGAGGAACACCAACTATTTTGCCTCCCCCTTTCTGTGCTCTGGCATAACAGTGAGGTACTACCAACTACCATTAGCCCGTTACAACTGGTGTTCTTGGGATTTGTGAAGTTGAGGTGTTAATAGTCTCTCCACCACCCAAAACCCCGCCTCTCACTGTGATCCTGGTTTTTGCACTTCTGCAACTATCTAACCCAAGTTAATTCTGCTCCAGGAATCAGAAGTATTTCTTCAGTCCAATTGCCTCATTCCTCTAAGCTACTTGCTTCTTGATGGTCAAGTGGATGACAGCTGACCAGGTCATAATGTGCAAGACTGAGGAATAAGATGACACTTCATGTGGTCCAAAACATGAAAGGGACAGGCCAGGTGATGAGATCACAGCTCCCTGCCCCATGTCCCAGGTATGCTTACAAACTATTACAATCTATTGGAAAATTTGACGTCATTACATAATGGTCACATGTGAAACAACACACACGGAGTAAGTGGCCTCAAAGAGATAGTCACAAAATGCTGGAGTAACACATGGCATTTTGCATTTTGAGAGAATGCATCCAGAGATGCTGCCTGTCCTGCTGAGTTACTCCAGCATTTTGTGTTTATCTTCATACACATGGCCTCAAAGAAAGATCACTTTCCATAAATAGCTACGTTCTGAACATCCCATTGGCATATTAAACAGGTGGCAAAATTTATGGGCGAATGATCCATTTCCTTAACTTGGAAGGCCTGCTTCTTGCAATCATGAAAAACCAGGTGATCTAGTCATTCTACAGCACAGCGAGGCAATTTGCACCAAAAACTGTGCAGGCCTGAAATTTCAATCGAGAACAAGTTGTTCCATTCAGACAGTATTGCCATCAAACTACATCCAAAGAAACAGAGGCATGGTGGTCAATAGTCTCCTGTGGTAGTTTAACAGTGGAAGCAGTGTCGAGAATGAACACCCAGTAAACACTGGACAGAAAGCAACAACACATTTTCTGTGCAGGACTAATGTTGGAGCTCAGGAAGTTATGTGATTTAAGGCAAGAGAGTTAATTAGAGCTTTGTACACTGTATGAATGTGAGCACATGTTTCCTGGTTAGAAAACTCAGCTGACCTTGGGGCCTGAAGATCCAGGCAGGCCGATTTCACCTCTTCCAGGTGGCCCTCCATCTCCTTTCTCTCCCTGTTTATCACAACAGAAAACATGCAGAGTTACAGATATGCATGCTCCAATTTCCTTCAACAATTATATTGCCAATTCCCGACCTTCCAACTTATTGAGGGGTCATTGGTCAGTGGACCCCTCAATAAACCCAAGACCAGTATGTTCAGACATTTTGAACACGATATGTTGACCTCACCTTTGTTCCTGGTAACCCAGGCAACCCGGGTTCTCCCTGAGGACCCCAAAAGCCTGGCTCCCCCTAAAATACAAAGAGCAGAGTTAACAATACATTCAAACTTCAATGTGGATTTAAACTTTTAGCTTGGCAAAAAAAAACGTTGATTTTAAATTAAGTAGCCATCCAAGTAGTTAATGGGCTAAAGGTTTGGTGATTAATGATAAGTGAATACACCACAAGATGTATGTGCAAAAACTGCATTATAAAGAACTACTTTCACTTCAAATAGATGCGTGTTATGACCTCAGCCAACCTCAAACAGCCGTGAAATCTGAAGCATACAGTGCGCAGCAAAGAGAGGGAGAGATTGCAGTCTCATCACCAAGCTAGCACCAGGACACAATCATCTGAGCAATTGATGTGTGAATCTTACAAGACTACAGAACAAGAACTGGGATGAGGAATTAGGTTGGAGAGCTGTTTTTGACCAGGATGTCATAGAATTCCAGCTTTTACAGTGAAGCAGCTTCAGGTTGGAAACAGTATGTCTCCCAAGGCAGAGGACATGAGAAGAGTCAGAGCACTTTATTCCTTTATTTAGTTTAGTTTATAGATACAGCGTAGAAACAGGCCCATCGACCCACCTTGTCAACCAATGATCACTCATATGCTAGTTCTATTCTACATACCAGGGGCAATTTACCAAGGCTAATTAACCTACACACCTGTATGTCTTTGGAGTGTGGGAGGAAACTGGAGCACCCGGAGAAAACCCACGTGGTCACAGGGAGAATGCACAAACTCCGTATACCCTTAGTCAGGATTGAATCTGGGTCTCTGGCGCTCTAAGGCAGCAACTCTACTGCTGTGCCACTGTGCCGCCCTGTTGTGCCACTGTGCTGCCTGTATTATTACAGCCAATGCTTGGATAAGACTCTCTTTGGAGACACAGGAATTGCAGATGTTAGAATCTTGAGTAAATCACAAAGTGCTGAAGTAACTCAGCTGGTCAGGCCATCATCCATGTCCTCCACTGATGCTGCCTGACTCGCTGAGTTACTCCAGCACTTTGTGTTTTACTTATGACTCTGAAGCACTGTGCTCTTTGTGACCTCAGACCTACAGAAAGTGCTTGAGAGCCAGCATGCAGCTCCGAGACAGGCACTGCCAACTCAACTTTCACTACAGTTGCAAGGGGCAATGCTGTGTCACATCAGAAAGGGAAGGCAGAGGGAAGGTCCGGGGAGGGGAGGGGAAGGGCGTTGCGGAGGTGGAAGTAGCTGGATAGTGTTGGTCTATTGCAACGTCATCAGTGGGAGGCTAGAGCATAGGTCAAATGTCCAAGTTCCTCAGTCAGGGATGAACAAGAGCTCTTGAAAAGTACCCTAAGGTGAAATTAGACCTTGTATGGCCTTTCACATACTCCCAGTTGCAGCTTTTTTTCTGGCCATAGGCAGTGTGCCATGCTGACAATGTAATGGGAGGATCTCTATGTTTGGCTGTGCCTCTGCCTTCAGGCTTGACAGGCCAGGGATTTATTTAGCCTGATGGTGACTGCCAATCAGGGTAACAGTGACCAGTTCAGTTCCAGTTTCCTGTGGCTATCCACTCCACATATCGAAGGACATGCTTAAAATATGGGATCAGACTACATGCCAGAACTGATCCCTTTCTGATCAATTGCTCCAAATGAAAAGAAACACCCCCCCAAAATTTGACTGAAGAGCTGCTTAAATAAATATTCATTTATTGTCATCATTTGGAAAATTCCTTACTTTTTATGTAATTCTGAAAATATTTTTCCTAGTGCATCGGAAAACTTTAGTTCAACATTGGCTTCTGTGTTTGCTCTTCCAGACTTGGTGCTAAGCTTTATTGATGCAACTGCATGACTCTGGTATGTCAGGAGACAGCACATCCTTCAATGCACACTTTGGATTTATTCTCAAGCAGACACACTTCTGTTCAATCCAGATGTGTACAAACTAAACCGCAAATGAAAACTCCACCATGGGTTCTCCTTTTACTTCCAAGTTCTTCACAAAATATCCCTAACAGCTCGTACCAACAAATGAAAACTGCAACAGCTGCTGTGTTAAGTACCATCCAATTGAAAAATTAATGCCATTATGTCTGTCCCAACCCTTTTGTTCTCCCTCAGCATGAGACTGATATTTCAAGTAAGGGGATGCACAAATGGCTACTTACATGGGAAATGTGAGATGCATTTGAGATGTTGAGAAAATGTCATTGAATTACATACTGTGCAGATGAAAAAAGAGTCATTTGTCGCAAGCAGTGAGAGGTGCAAATGGCAGTTCTGTACCTAAAGATTTTCTCCATTTGCTAATGCCAAAGTTTTCAACACATTATTGGATTATCTTTCCCATCAAGATCGCTGTTTGTATGAATTAGTTTATAGATAGGAGCTGAGGTAATATTTTGCACAAGGTAAAAGCCCAGCTCAAGCTGGGTGAAGTGACTTAGTGTCTCATCTTGTTTCCACTGATCACGTAACTGTGGATTTTACTTTCTCTCTTCTTAACATTTTTAGTTTTTTGAAAACCAGGTGGTTGCTCAGCACAAAAACACTGCGTCCTCGTTAACATTTTACTTTTATCAGCCCTGCGCTTTCATGCATTGTATATCTTATTTACCTGCATGTTCGTCCCCCTGCGGCCTATTCGTGCTGCATTAATTATTGAGTTAGAAACAATGTAAATGCTACACTGGTACCCTGTTGAATGCAACTTCATTGGAGTCCTGATATGTTAATAAACACTTGACTTCCAACAGTTGATCATTAACAATCACCATGTCGTAACAAGAGAAACTGCAATTGATTCTTAGATACCTTACATTTGAACAGGGAGTGGCATTAATAAGCCAAAGGCAACATTGATGCCGTTAATGAAAAATACTGCTAAGGACAAATACCAATGAATAATAAATTACTCATTTCACCGTTCACTACATCACGTTTGGCCAACTGAGTAGCCTTATTTGTCTCAACCTTCTACTCTTTCCACACCACCCAGTAAATGTTTTTCCCCTTTCAAATATTTATCCAGTTTGGTTTTGAAAGTTACTGCTGAATCTTCTTCCACCACTTTCTGAAAGACAAACTAACTCAAAAGATTCCTTGCTGCAGCAAATGATTTTATGTAACTGATTAACTCTCTCACAGCGCATTAGCAGCATGGTCCGAAGATCTTTTGGAACAACATTGATCTGCTTTGTAAGCTCCTGTCTTTCAGGCTGTTACCTCTTAAGGGGCTGTCCCACTGCGGCGACCTAATTCGCGAGTTTAGAAGAGTTTAGGAGAGTTTGAAAAAATGTCATGTTGAAGACCTCCTTCGACTATGTAGAAGACCTCCTTCGACTATGTTGAAGACTAGCTTCGACTAGCTTCGGGAAAATTGGACTCCGAATAGTGGAGAGTGAAGACGACCTCCTTCGATCTTTGACCTCCCTTCGACCTCCCTTTGACTATGTTGAAGACTATCTACGACTACCTTCGACTACCCTCGATTACCTACGAATAACTTGCCAACCTACTATGACTAAACTACGAGTAACAAAAGTATCAATTTTTTCCATGGCGACCTTTTTTTACTCGCAGGCATTTTTCAATGTTGAAAAATACGCCGCGACCTAGCTGAAGCCTTGAGTACACGGGGACTACCCTCGAGCATGAAGGAGAGTTACAAAGACCTCCTAGGACCTCGTGTCGACCATGCTGCGAGTATGAGTCGAGGGCAAACTCGCCAGAACTCGCGGATTAGGTCGCCGCAATGGGACAGCCCCTTAACTGGCTCAAAAACAGAGGATAAAATGCAGCATCCACCAGAATGTGCATGGCTAGTCCTTAGAATATAGGTCTGTCCCACTGGCCAACATTACACTGAGGCACTTGTGCATGTGCATGCGCCACACATGCACACACAAGCACAAATACACGGTCGCACAAATGCACACACAGATACACTCACACTACATACATAAACAAATGTACTGGTACTCATGCATAAGTGTGAGAACTGTGTACAGCTTTATTCTCTAGCTTATAATTAATCTACAGTGGACGAATCCAGCTAGTGTATAAAATTATATATTCACAAGCACTTGCGTAAACAACGAGTTCTGCACAATTGCATGCTGTGTTTTATATTAGTTTCATGAATATGTGTGGGAGTTTACATCTCACTTGTGCCACCCCAGGAGGGCTACTGCCAGCTGGAAGCATTTGTTTTATTTTTGTGAGTAATCCTAGACCTGCCATTGCATGCAGCCAGGATAATCTTCACAGGGTTTTGTCTGCATACAGAGAGCCCAAATTCTGGTGTATTTTGCAAGATCCGTCCACTGGCAATGACACATGCAAAGCTTGCAAATCCAGGAGGAAAACATAAGAAAATATGAAACAGCAGCAGCAGTTGGCCATATGGTGCTCAATATTTGTCCCACCATTCAATGAGATCATGGCTGATCTGAATGGTGGTCTGAGCTGTGTTTTCCTGTCTATGCCCCATAAACCTCAATTTCCCTCTGGTCCAAAAATCTATACATCTTGAATATATCGGATATCTTAGCTTCAACAGGTCTATGGGGTAAAAAAAAATCCAATGATTCACAATCTCTGAGAGAAGAGATTTCTCCCAAGCTATTCTTAAATAGGTGATTTTATAACACTGGCATTACACCCTCCCCTTCCCTCCCAATAGTTCTTGGTTTTCCCCATCAGAATAAACACTCTCACATCATCTAACATGATCGCCTCTCATTCTTCTAAACCTCAGAGCACATGGGTCCAATTCACTCAGCAGTAACAGGCAAATGATGCTGAATGGAAATCAATGAAGAGGACTGATTCTTACAAACACCTCCTAAGCATATTTAATTAGACGTCCTATCTATAATAGGACCATTGAGTGATAAGAAGAATGAAGTCCAAGTGAAACAGTTTTAATTGCATGACATAGAGTGCCAAATTTTGAAATGTTTCAAAGAAGGGCGCATTCACTTTCAATTTTGAAAAGTACAATGTGAAATGCTTTGCATGAGTAACTTCTAATAATATAATTTGAAGTTCTGTTATTTCCGTAAACAGTCACTAGTACAAATTCAGATCTCTGCATAGTTCTAATTTTCCCTCCTTTGCTCTATCACTGGCAACAGATTGCAGAGGGTTTGTTATAAAAGTCTACTTACACTCACTTCTCAGCTTGCACACTAAGAAAAACTTTTTTTGAGCTAGAGCTTGCAAGTCAGAAAAAAAAGTTGGAGCCTGAGAAGTGCAGTGAGGAGGCGAATAGAATCAGAATGAGGAAGAGAGAGAGTGAGGGAGTGGGAAAGGAAGAGAGGTAGAGAGGGGGAGATGGGGAGAGGAAGAGAGGAAGAGAGGTAGAGAGTGGGAGATGGGGAGAGAGGGAGAGGGGGAGAGAGGGGGGAGGGGAGAGAGAGAGAGATAGAGAGAGAGAGAGAGCGATTGAGCATAATCATTCTCTCTCTTGCATCCTACACTCCCTCACCCCTTCCATTTTTCCTTCTGTCTCTTTAACACACTCTCATTGCTTCCTCTGTCACATTCTAACTTCCCTCTCACACTCCTACACACTCTCCCCTCCCTCTTCCCCAACAGTCTCCTCCTTCCCACTCCAGATTCTCACCTTCCTCTTCTACAGATATTTTTCTTCTGCCTTGCTCCCTCCTCCACACACCTCCCACCAGTCGGTCCCTCTCACAGGTGCCTCAGTTACCTTCAGTCAGTCAGGTTCCTTATCTACAGTCGTAGAGCTTGGAGTTGGAGGACAGAGAGGCACAGACGGCTCCTGCCATCAGTGGGGCAGGAAGGAGGAGGCAGGGTCAGAGATCTGAGATAAGCACGAAGAAATGAAGATTATGCTACATGTGGTGATCCAGGGATCTGAAATTTTATGGGATGGATGAGGAGCAGAATAGGGAATTGATGGTGGAGTTCGATGTGGACGAGGTTGAGAAGTCCTGGCCCAACATTCTAGGGCAGGGTGGGGTCACAGTTCAGACCCAACGCAATGGTGCTCACGGTCTGGGTCTGACTTGAGGTGAAGTGGCTGCACTGAACCCCAATTGCCAATCTCCAAGATTGTGTGCCAGGCTTGATGTGGCCAACAGAAGCTACGGCTGAATTTACCTGCACATTAATTGTGCAAATTAAAAGGATGTTCTTTTAGGAAGGAAATGAGGAGAAATTTCTTCAATCAGAGGGTGGAGAATCTGTGGAATTCTTTGCCACAGAAGTCTGTGGAGGCCATCAGTGGATGTTTTTAAGACAGATATAAATAGATCGTTGATTAGTACAGGTGTCAGAGGTTGTGGGGAGAAGGCAGGAGAACGGGGTTAGAAGGGAGAGATGGATCAGCCATGATTGAATGGCAGAGTAGACTTGATGGGCTGAATGGCTTCATTCTATTCCCAATCCTTATGCCCTAATGACCAAATCAACTTAAAATACATAGCCCTAATAGATACAAACGGAATGTTTACCATTAATTCAATGGTCCGACAGGAGGTAGTGCCGGAGGTAGTTGAGGCAGGTACTATCGCAACATGTATGAAACATTTAGACAGGTCCATGGATAGCCTAGGTTTAGAGGGGTAAGGGCCAAATGCAGGCAGGTGGAACTAATGTAGATGGGGCATGCTGGTTGGCGTGGGCAAGTTGGGATGGAGGGGCTGTTTCCTTACTGTATGAGGATAAACGTTCGGATGATAAATGAATGAAATAGTTTGTTTGCAGAGAGTTAAGGTGTTATTTCAGTCTCCCTTTGTCCCTTCAGGCTTTAGCAACACTGCAGCATTGCTACACGGCAACCAAGTGGGCTCTGTCTATTTATATAGTTGCCCCATCATGGATAATTCAACAACAGAACTCACAGTTCCAGCCAGGATTACGGAATAATAATCAAGGATAGAAAACAAGATCACTTTTCTAAACTGGCTCAAATTTTAAGGAGGCCCTCACAAAAGGCACAATCTCATCCCCTTCAAGGTTTGCTTGAGCAACTGGATGATGAACATCCACAGGCACAGGATGAGGAACTGTTCCTTCAATGGTCTCCATTCTGAGTCAACACAATAATCATTGACACCAAAATCATTCTGAAAAACAACTGTGATGAAGACTGAATAGATAGACACAAAGTGTTGGAGTTACTCAGCAGGTCAGGCAGCATCACGGGAGGAAAATGGTAGGTGATGTTTTGGGTTGGGACCCTTCTTTAGATTGAAACAGAGGGCGGTTAAAGAGCTGGAGGCGAGAAAAAAAGTTGGTCTTGGCCTTTTCTTGCCTCCAGTTTTTCAAACCCTCTACGTTCTGATTTGAAGAAAAGTACGGACCCGAAACATTACCCATCCTTTTCCTCCAGGACGCTGCCTGACCCGCTGATTTACTCCGGCACTTTGTGTCTATCTTTGGCATAAACCAGCATCTGCAGTTCTTTGTTTCCACACTGTGTTGAAGAGCTCCATTAAGGAACTTGGGTTAGAATTCCTAATGCTGCCATTATATTCTCTGCCATATTGGAAAATTCCCACTGTGCCGGCACATTCCGTGCAGATGAGAAAGAATTGCCACTTTGCATTATAAATATTCCCCATATATTTCAAGGCAGAAAGAAATCATGATACTTCAAGATCAAATTCCCACAGCTACCATCATATTCCATGCGCAAGAGTGAGAATGACTTCCCAATCCTACCAACATATTCCATGCACAGGAGCAATAATTCCCAAGGTTGCCGTTATAGTCCATGCACAAGAGCAAGAATTACCAATGTTGCCATCAGATTCCATGCACATGTCAGAATTCCTGCTGCTGGCATGTTATTCCATGCACAGGAGTGAGAATGCACTCCTGCCATCATATTGCATTGCACGGGATCACGAGTGAAAGCCCCACTGCAGCCACCATGCTATATGCGTAAGAGATGTGTAATTCCCTCTCCTGCATTGTCATGACACGCACTGAGAGATAATTCTTATTGCTGCCTTTAGTGTCCTTGCAATAGACGCTGCCAGTTTCATTTTTAAGATCAGAATTAAATTATTACTGGTGATTTGATTGCTTCAGTCCCAAGTATCCTATTTTGTTGCCAAGATTTTATCATGTCTTGTGAACTAGGTCTTGATACTCCCCCCTCTCTTCCCACTTTATTCCCTTTAATAGAATTTCCAGTGAGAATCATCTTTGAAGGTAACTTTGTCTTAAGTCTAACTGCAAAGAGGGTGACATTAATTCATCTTTAAGAATAAGGAGTAAGCCATTTAGAACGGAGACGAAGAAACACTTTTTCTCACAGAGAGTGGTGAGTCTGTGGAATTCTCTGCCTCAGAGGGCGGTGGAGGCTGGTTCTCTGGATGCATTCAAGAGAGAGCTAGATAGGGCTCTTAAAAATAGCGGAGTCAGGGGATATGGGGAGAAGGCAGGAACGGGGTACTGATTGGGGATGATCAGCCATGATCACGTTGAATGGCGGTGCTGGTTCAAAAGGCCAAATGGCCTACTCCTGCACCTATTGTCTATTGTCTATTATCTCCCAATAGATTGTTCTGTTGAATTTAATGATCATGAAAATGAATTCTGATTTTGCGCACTTTGTCAAGTTTTAAAAGTTGGGGACAAGATAAAACCTTGGCAACAAAATTTGATGTTCAAGATCCTTGGCAGCTCACAGCTGTTGTTCCGTTGGCTGCACTGGCCCTGTGCTGGCAGGGTTGGGCGATACACTGGTCTACTGGAGTATTAAAGTGCATTCTTTGGTTGTTTTTACTGGCGAACATACAACGCCGTGACTACATTTGCATGTCGTCACAAGGAAATAAAGTACAAGTGAGCTGCTTACAAATTACACTGCACACTGTAGCCTTACCAGGCAAAGGTTGTGTTGATTAATACTGCACTATCATTTTTATGTCATTGACCACAGATAAAATAAGAAGGAACAAATGAACATAGTTCCTGCTAAAGAATGACATTGACAAAGCTCCTAAACTTATTGGAACCATACTAAGTATTCCCTGGTGAGCAGTAGATAACAGATTGTTTATCGACCAGTGCTGAACAGGGTGAACATTTTTTCCCCCTATACTGCTGGAGAATTTACTGGGACACGGTAAACAACAAGTCTGAAGAAATTTGAATCACAAAGTTTTCTAAATGTTCAGTCAATTTCGAATGTTAAAAATGGAATAAGGGAACACTTTTACTGGTTTCATATTTCACTTCTCTGTTCAAAAAATTGAAAATAAATACTGTAAACATGTTGCAGGATGGAAAGTGGAAGCTGTAAAGAACATCTTGATGGCGGACAGCACAATGTTTAGTGTTAGGTTACACCAGGTCCAACATTTGGACTAATATAACAGCAGCTGGTTTCTGTCATTCAGTGGGACAGAAAATTACTAGATGGCTTCATTAAAGGGATGTTATCCTTTTGGAAAATCTTGTATGACAGAAATTCTTCAGGAACAACTTAAGGAAACCAAAGTTTGCAGCAGACGTGCTGCTATTCACTATATCTGATTTTTCACGAGCGAGTACAGGAAACTATTTGTATTTTTCGGCAATTTTTCAAAACTGTAATCCTACATCATCCTGTTATAGGAAGGAACTGCAGATGCTGGTTTAAACCGAAGATAGACACAAAATGCTGGAGTAACTCAGCAGCACCGGCAACATCTCCGGACAGAAGGAATGGGTGGCGTTTCAGGTCGAGACCCTTCTTATCGACCCGAAACATCACCTATTCCTTCTATCCAGAGATGCTGCCTGTCCCGCTGAGTTATTCCAGCATTTTGTGTCTATCCTACATCATCAAAATGGTTCAATACTGTTATAAAAGGTATTCCAAATCTGGATATCTGGATTTATTTCCTGTGAGAATTGTTTCCGTTAAAAGCTTTTGTTAAGCTCAATGTACACATATTCTTTCGAAGGGTAAACCAATTAAAAAATAAGCAATGCTGTTAGGTCAGCAGATGGCGGTAGTATGGAGGGCAAGAAGAGGTGCTGTAGATTCCACTGCTATATTTCCCTGGGATTTCAATGAACATTCTTGCCTCATTACAGGAACAACCTACAGAGATGATTCCAGTGTAAACTATACACTTTGCATCAACAAGATTCTGGATATATATTACTGTAAACTGGGCAGCACAATGGTTCAGCTGGGAAAACTGCTGCCTCACAGCATCAGAGACCCGGGTTCAATCCTGACCTATGATGTTGTCCGTGTGGAGTTTGCTCGTTCTCCCTGTGATCGTGTGGGATTCCTCCGGATGCACCGGTTTCCTCTCACCTCCCAAATATGTGCGGGTTTGTAGGTTAAATGGCCTCTATAAGTTATACCTAGTGCGTGGGGAATGGATATGAAAGTGGGATGACCAGTGTGAACAGGTGATCGATAGTTGGCATGGACTCGGTGGACTGAGGGACCTGTTTCCTTGCTGTATCTTTCATTCTTTCAATCAATCAAGCTGTTGTATGACTGGTTTGTCACGATACCATTGATTGATGAGTTTTTCCAGTAAGTCTGATCAGATATCCTGGTAGGGTGGCAGCTCTGAATGTCACCGTGTTCAAGAGTGAAGTGAAACATGTTTGATTTTCCCATAATATATCTCTGTTTGTGAACTGACTCACTTGATCCACAAATATGCAGGTGCACTCCTCTGCACCTTCTCTCCATAGTGAAATACACTAACTACATCTCTGCTGTTCAGTGATCTAGTCCCTCTTGGGTTGGTATAAACAGCTAACATGTATCCCACATGTTAAAGACTGACTGGGTAGTGCCTGGCAGGTTGAGCAGTGATGCCAGTGGAAGGCACAAAGATCAACATGCTGAACCTACTGCTGTCACTGTTACGTTTATGACTTTGAATTTACTTCTACTTTACTTTAGAGTTCATGTGGCCACAAGGATTATATTGTCTATTTTATGTTACTTGCCTTTATTCTCCTTAATATTTGGTAATACAATTTAATCAAATCTTCCTTTTGTACCTCGTGTACCAAATGCAATGGATTTTTAACATTATTTTGTGAGAATATACCATTTTCATTCCAATAATGTCCTTATTGCATCTGGGAAATACTTGCAGTTATGGATAACACGTCTGACGCACTGGCGCGAACGGCAGCAGGAGGACGGAGCTCCTCCTGCAGGTGAGTAGTTACAGCTCCACCAAAGTCGGGGAGACTTTGGAGGAGTTAGAAAAAAGTAAAGATTGTTGCTGTATGTTTTTCCCCAAAAATACAGGAACAAGTAAAAAAATTCAAGGTGCAGGCCTGCTGCGGACAAGGAGAGAGAGAGCTGCGGGATGCAGTCTCTGAAAGGCAGCCTGTCACCTCGGGGGAGTCGCAAGCCGGTAGCAGTGCGGCGACAGACTTCGGAAAGTGCCCAGCCGGGTACACAGCCAACGCCAGTCGGGCGGTAGGCATAAGCTAAGTCTGTAAGGGCTATAGACTCCGCAGAGTCGGGCCACGAGAGTCCCGTCGAGGACAGGATACCGTTACCCAGCGGTTATCCAAAAGGAGCAGCTCATACAGGGGCTGCTCCACAGAGACACTCCAGGAGGAGTTGTGCAGGCGGGAGGCCTGTGGGAACGGCTCCGCTGGCAGTGCCTAGGAGAGGTTCTGCTTCACAAAGCCACACTCCAGGAGGAGTTGTGCAGGTGGGAAACCTTAGGGAAGGCTCCGCTGGCAGTGTCTAGGAGAGGCCTGCTTCACAAAACCACACTCCAGGAGGAGTTGTGCAGGCGGGAGGCCTTAGGGAAGGCTCCGCTGGCAGTGCCTAGTAGAGGCCTGCTTGAAAGCACCCTCTTTGCAAGAGGTGAGTGCAGAAGGGCAGATACGCTCTGACCCTGAGTCCGACGACTTCCAAAGGGAGGGCAGGCAGCTGCCAGAGCTGACACCATGTGCAGCACGGTTTGCCATGTCGTCGGATGCTGGTGAGCCTCTGGGTGAGGAACTTGCCACCAGCATAAATTACCAAGTCTCACATCAGCTACAGGAGCTGACAATGGATGAGGCAGTAAGGAAGCATGAAGCCCCAATCAACTGTGGACTGTTAAAAGTTCCTGTTGGGAACAGGAAGAATTGGGGCAAGATGGGCATACTAATGAGAGCCCAGGAGCATGTGACGCTCCAGCATATTTTTTAAAGTTGCTGGCATCTGGTATAACGAGCTTTGCCAGGATGGTGGATGGAGAGGCCATGACAAATTACAACAAAAGGCGCTATTGTGGAGTGCCCACTTTGAGATCAACTGCCTCCGCAAGACTGCGATTAGACCAACCATCAATTCTAAATATGCTTCACTCTGCCAGCCTGGCACAGTGCAACCGGCACAGCTGTTTGGCGAGGATTTCGCACGGCAGGTGAAGGAGCTGGAGGAGGAGGCTAAGACGGCAGCCACATATTCACCAAAGCGGAAGTATCCCTATAAGCGAGGAGACTGGTCCGGGCAAGGGACGAGTCCAGCTACGATGCAGCGCAGTTAGCATTTGGCTGTAGCACCGCCAAGGAAGGTGAGATATCCAGCTCGAGGCCGGGGCAGAATGCCAGGTGGTAAGGAGGTAAGTGGGTCTGGTTCTCATGTAGACAGATCTAATGTGATACGTCAGATATCTTTATACTGAAGGTTATTGAAGGATATCAAATGCAAATGCAAATTCTGATTTACCCATGCAACATGTTCCAAAAAGGAGTTTGACTTCACTATCACTGAACAATTGAAAGTTCAGTTGGAACTTGCAAGCTTATGTAATAAAGGTGTAATTGCTAAGGCAGTTTACCAAAGCCTTCAGTTTGTGTCCACTATCTTTCCCAGACCATGCAAGGATGGGGAATGCAGAATTATACTGGACCTGAATAGTCTTAACCCTTTTGTAGGGTATGGACATTTTAAGATGGAAATGTTTGTGAAGGAGATCTTAAAGAGGTGGATTATTCAGTGTCTGTTCATTTGCAGGATAGAAGATTTAAAATTCAGCTGGATGGGGCAATTATGGCAATACAATGCACTGCCTAATAGTTTGTCTTCAGCTCCTAGAGGGATTACAAAGTTGTTAAAACCTATTCTAGGCATGATGAGAAGTCAAGGGCATGAGCTCATGGCTTAACTAGATAATATCTTGATTGTAGGACAATCAAAGGAAACAGCTGAAGCATCAGTGGCAGTTGGTAAAAAACATTTCTTTTCTTAAATTAGGCTTCATAAGCTATCCAGAGAAATCTAAATTTATACCTGTGACACAAATTGACTAGTTGGGTTCACAATAGACTTAATCAACACGATTGTGACCTTGCCCAGGCAAAAAAGGGTAGAGCTAATTAAGAGCTGTATCAAGTTAATTGCTCACACACAGCCTTCAATTAGCCAGGTGATGAGTCTGCTGGGGAAATTGCTGCAGCATTTCCACAGTTCAATATGGCCAACTTTATTATCTACAATTACAAAGGTCAAAGCAACAAGCACTGAGGATACATTAGGGTCATTATAATAGACCTATGCTTCTATCAATAGAGGCTGTTGCTGATGTACAATGGTGGATTCAGCATGTGTCCACTAGTAGTTCCAAAGTGTTATTGGACCAAGATTCCATGATTTTGCAGACCAATGTCAGAGCACTTGGGTAGGGTGCTACTGATACAAGATCCAGCTGTGGAGACAGATGGACATTGCTTCTGCAAACATGGAGAATTAACCAAGAGTATTTTATGGACTCAAGGCTAATGGCACTAACAAAACTAGTTTGCATGTGCAGTGCAAAATACACAACACTACAGCAGTTGCTTATATGAATCACATGGGTGGAATCAAATCGTTATCATGTGACAGGTTGGCAAATAGAATTGGACCTGGAGTATCGATAGAGATATTTGGATTGGAGCTATCTATCTGCCAGGGAAACTTAATGTAGTACCAGATGGCAGGTCACGAAAATTACGTGATAATACAGAGTGGATGTTGAACCAGGATGTGTTCAAGAACATAGTACTTCTATATGGAAGGCCAAAATATGTTTCATGGGAACCAGATCCAGGGGCAGTGGCAATTGATGCTTTTTCACTAAAGTGGGATGATATGTTTGTGTACATTTTCCCACCATTCTGCCTCATAGGTCGGTGTTTGAGAAAATCAAGCAGGATGACGCTTCAGGGGTTTTGGTGATACCAAATTGCCCGATTCAACCATGGTTCCTTTTCAGGTTATAGATAGCGATCCAACCTCCTTTTGCTGGTTCCAAACAGTAGGAATTTGCTGGAGCATCCAGTAACGCGTTAAGTTCATCCGTTATGTGATCGTATTGATGTCTTAATTTGCAGGTTTGTAAGAATGCCTTACATTGGTCGAGGACTTTCTAGGCCAATGGTGGATATACTCACTGCAGCCTGGAGAAAGAGTACTCAAAAGCAGTATATGACTTATGGGAAAAAATAAAATAAAAATGGGAACAATATTGTGTTCAAAAGACTATTCAATATGATACTGTAGTTATTGAAAATGTGTTAGAGTTTATCTACACTTTATTATGATGAGGGTTTTAGCTATAGTGTTATCAATACAGCTAGAAGTGCTTTGTCGGCAAAGCTTGTAATAGGTACATGGACACAAAGTATAGGTTCTCACCCTCTCATATCTAGGTTGATGGAAGGAATCTTTAATTCCAAACCTCCTAAGCCTAGGTATATGGTAATCTGGGATGTAAGCGTTGTTCTTAACATGCTTTGTCATTTGGTCCCTGTCACGTCTATAACTTTGTTAAAATTAACCATGAAATTGGCTATGCTAATGGCATTGGTGTAAGCACAGAGAGTGCAGACTTTCCAAACACTTCAGTTAGATAGAATGAAAGTGTCTACAGAAAATGTTATGTTTTATATTTATCACCTGCTCAAACAAAGCAGGCCAGGTGTGACAGGATTTAAGATTGTGTTCTGAACATATCCTACAGCTCCATGTTTATGTGTAAGGACACATTTCTTACATTACATTGAAGCCACAAGGGCTTTAAGACAAGAAGAAACAGGATCATTTGTCAGTTACAGGAAGCCAACATAAAAGAGTGGCAGTTCAGACTATCTCAAGGTGGTTAAAGCAAGAGTTGGTTCAGCCAGGTATTAACATTTATGTGTTTACATCTCATTCCACTAGCGCAGTAGCAACATCCGCGGCCAGGGCGATGGACGTTCCCATCGACCATATATTAAAAGCCGCAGGTTGGAAAAATGAACTTGTGTTTCAGCAATACTACCATCGGCCGATTGCCGATGGAGGGCTGTTTGCCACCTCAATATTGAGTGCTGTTGCTAATGTTTAAAGTCTGTTTTCAATACTGTTTAATTCTGTTTCGTTTGTTGCCCTAAATTAAGAGGGTTTATTGGTTGTTTTATAATGATAATAATAATAATAATCATTTTATTTACTGGCGCCTTTCTAAAACCCAAGGACACCTTACAATGCATAGAATCACTATTTATGATCAAAAATAGAACTGTTTTGTTTTTGCATGATATGCAATGTCATGTTTACAGCATTATTGATGATACTCAGTCAATCAATGCAGTGAGAAGCCGGGATTTTGATCTGCGGCATAAAAATCACAGAGCTTTAAAATCTTCACGTAGTCACTCACGTGACTCCAAAGTAAAATAGTAAGATTAAACGAGAACTTACCAGTTTGAAATTTGATCTTTATTTTATGAGGAGTTACGTTGGTGATTACGTGCCCGCCACGCCCAACCCTCTCTCATAGAAAAAAGGTCATAATGGTAGTTCTTATGTTGATCATCTTAATATGTTACTTCAATGATGGTGTTGTCTGTGATTTCATACCGCTGCTTTGAAGATTGACGCGCATGCGCCCTGACGGGTCTTCTTCACGTAATCACCAACGTAACTCCTCATAAAATAAAGATCAAACTTCAAACTGGTAAGTTCTCATTTAATCTTACTATTTATGTTTAATTAAAGTAGCCCAGTAGACTTGGCTAATCATTCCTTGTGCTGCCAAGAATCCTCCATCATGGAACCTACCTATCCCTTTAGTTTGCTGTGCAAGGCTCTGCAAATGTTTTTCTGCCCCAAGGACAGCCTGGTTGAATAAGAAATGTGGCTGTTATGTCAATAACACGCCCATCCCTACTCCATTACACAATGGCATTCATTTACTCACAGTGGAGAAGAGCAACCTTTCATGGAGTCATACAGCATGGAAACAGACCTTTTAGCTCACCAAGTCTGTGCCAGCCATCAAGCACCTATTTACACTAATCCCAGGCAAAATGAAAACTGCTGGTGAGATTTAGACTGCACAGTTTCCTTGATCATTCCAAAGATGTGCAGGAATGGAGGTTAACTGGCCTATGTAAATTGACCATGGTGTGTAGGGTGTGGATGAGAAAGTGGGATGACAGAGAACTAGTGTGAACTGGTGATCAATGGTCAGCGTGGACTCAGTGGGCCAAAGGCCCTGTTTTCATGCTGTATCTATACACCAAACTAAATGGATGCAATCAGGTCTTTAGGGGGGTGGGAGATTGCCCTGTTTCAACGAATGCAATCAATCTGGCTTGCACAATCAAATAAGATCAAATGGAACAAGTTGTCCTACACCATTAGGCTGTGCACGCCATACGCAAGAAGAAGAAGGTCTTTAGGCTTCCTCTTTCTTCTAATAGAAAAATTGTTATTATTAAAATAACAACAAACTGATATACCTTGAACATTGTCCAATGAGAGGCTTATTGCAGCAAGCTGACATTTACATATTAATTTCAAATGAACAAATTTCTAAGTTGTATAAAATAAATTGCACCAGGAGATGAAAAGGAAATGTTTGTTAGTATCTCATTCGGGATATATTTACTTTGTGAATTATATAAATATAATTGGCATATCTAAACATTATTCAATGATTTGAGGGTTGCCTTGTTGCAGTACAATAAACAAGAGTAAATTTACATCACGTTATGCCTTTGCAAATTGTTCTGTTCATTAAGCCTCTAAGCAGATTTCTGCAAATACTTTGATGGAAAAAGTGCAGAAAATGTTTTTAAAAAATGGTCTTCTGATAAATTCTGATTTACAAAATCCAAATCTTTGACAATTTTCAAAATGAAACCATCAAAGAGGGATTGACAAGCTTTAAATTCCAAACAAATAATGAAGGGAAGCTCCACAAACAGAAACAAATGAGGAGGTAATCAGAAACCAGGCAGCGTTACTTCACATCCATCGCAATGAACAGACTGCAGCAGTCATTACCTTTATCCCAGGGAGTCCAGGAAGCCCAGGAAGACCTGGTTCACCCTACACAGGAAAATTACAAAACATTATAGAAAAGTGTTCAGCCTTCTCAAGAGTCTTGCTTATCTCCACCACAATGGTAGTTAAGCAATATCCCGAATCAAGGTTCAATAGTTAGCAAATGCAAAAGGCCTTTTGTTTCCTTTCCAGGCAGCATGACTTTATCTGTTCTTCAACCAGGAAATATTTTAGTTTTTTTTAAACAATCGGGTACAAACATTAACTGGGGTAAGATTATCATATATAAGTATTGGTGTCGCCACATGTTTGTGTGCAGTCACGGTAGTGTGCCAGTAGGTGGCACCATGTAGCAAAACATGGCCCGTCCACATCTGAGACTTGAATTAAATGCTGCCAGGATAGAAAAGGTAAGAGTTTTCTCCTTATGATTGCAATTAGGTGGTTTTACAGTAAACAAGCTTTGGCAGTCTCAAACCAGCTCTCAGTGGACATAAACCCCCTACCATTCAATTGCCCCTCATTGTGGGACTAATTGGCATTGAGTAATCTGGCATATTTATCCGATCATGTTAAAAAAAAACCTGATGCTCAGGCTTAACCTTATACGCCACTGCAGATGTTATCAGGGTGGACAATTTGAAGGATGCCCAATCAAGGATCAATACCAGGTACTGCTATTTGCTCTCGATTGCTGAAAATCTAATGTCACTTATTATGTGTGAGACTTATTCCTTTGTCACATCTCCTTCCATTGAACAAGAGTATTTGTTTTCTTTCACTTCCTCCCTGAAAGGTGTTGACTCTTGTTTTACTTGAGTTTTACCAGGACTGACAGCCTCCTTTGAATGGCCATTCTTATCAAGGGAACCCAGATCTCTAGTGTGTAGTAACTTGGATTTTGCAGGAGAGTATGGTCAGTCTTAATCCTTTCACCATCTAACGTCCTCACTGGATATGCTTTTCTGCAAGAGGAAACTGGCTGTGATAACTAAAGGAAAAAGGTCAGATTTTTCTGAATCGCTGGACCAAGGAAGTAGAAGCCACTTGTAACATTTCACCACAGCTCCCAAGTGACGTAAGCTAATTCAGAGTAGATGAGACCTCAAACCTAACCCTCCTGAACTGCATGGCATAAAAACAATACTTAGCCGTAAACATACTTATTGAGGGGGCAGTGCTGTCTCCTGTATGATGTTCTTACAATGTGCATGATTCACAGGATTTACTGACCACAGTTGCCCTTTTGTCTATCATGGACAGGATAATAAGATTCTTTATGAATTTTAAAGGGATATCAATGAGATAAAAAAATATTTCATCTAAAAAACGTCAAGAAAATATTTTGTTGTCTCTGAATCAAAGAAACAAACTCCAAACAGAAAATATAAATACGATTCAACAAGATCATAACACTGACTGCTACTGCATCGAGTTACTCGAACATGTGCTGATTTCTAAAGGACCAGAGGAATGCCATGCATACCACATTGATTAGCTGATGTGAAAGTTCATGGAAGTTCAGTGACTTGACGCTAGACTTTTGTTCTTGTGATCGTTTCCATTTTCAAACTATGAATAACTCCAGCAATGATGTCACTAACATGCATTGCAACTGCAATCAGCATTTTACTGTCACACCAAAGTGCAAGTATATTAGCGTCAAAGAGAAGCAAACAGGTAAATACTTTAGATATAATCTTTGATCAGCAGTGGCAAAAAGTCTCACCTAAACCATTAAACCCTCTTTCCTGTTTCAGTTACTGACTGAAGTGAACCATTTTTTTCAGTGGCTTCTGTTTTTTCTTATTTCAGCATATTTCTTTTTAAATAACTTTCATTCATACCTCTTATCTGTGACACTTGCAGCTATTTCTGTAGCAAAAGTGAGCTTGACAAAGATAGGGAACTACTGCACTACTTTGCTGTGAGTCTTTGTGCTGCATCACACAAAGACGCACGGACACATCCACGTGAAATAGACAAGAAGAGGATTAGGATGGCCTCTCCATGTCTCTCAGATGTAATACAGCAATCTCGCCGATCAGAAATCTTTCAACAACTCGGTAGCAACAGACAACATTGGAAAAGATAAGCAAAGGTGGTGTTGGTTTGCAATAGATCTTGGAATAGGCCACAGATACAATTTTATTGGGATGACGCATTGGGAAGAAAGGCTGGTATTTGCTAAAGTTCAGAATGAGAGGGAACTTAAATGAAACATGTAAGAGCCTGAGAGGTTTGGATGAGGTGGGTGGGGAGAGGACGTTTGCTCTGGTGGGAGAATTTAGAACTGGTGTAGCTATCAGGACATTACCACAAACTATCTCTTTTATGAAGCATTCTTAAACAATTTGTCAGTCTTCTGATGGATGCATTTAATCTGGAGTTAAATATGACAAAGAAACACAAATCAATATACCATGATAGCTCTTGTGAATTTAATTGAAGTCGTCCTCATGCTGATACTGGAGCTCCAGGTTCTCCACAATTTGTAAACTAAATTAGTTCAGCTGGGTCATTGTATGGTAGGAAGAAGAATGAAAATGAGGAAACATTGGGTCCCGGGACTAGGGGAAAATGAAATGTTGATGTGGCCCATTGCAAAGAAAAGAAACCCGTCATGCTCACAGACTGCATAACTATGAGTTAACATGACAGTGGCAAAGTCCTGGGCAAAGGAATGTGACATGATGCAGCAAAACTGAAAATGAGAAAATAACATTAAACTAAGAAAAAATCCCAAGGCACGATAGGTCTTGACTGGTTGGCAAGATGTAACAAGTGGTACGCCATAGGGATCAGTGCTGGCATGTCAACAATTTACAATTAGTATATAGGAAGCACCATCTCCGAGAGTCAACACAGACTCAATGAGCCAAATGGCCTCTTATTATCAAAGGGAAATATCAATATGAAACATGTAAAGTAAGATTGCTAAATTTGCTGACGAGACAAAGACAGGAAGGAAAGCACGTTGTAGAAGTGACAATGAAGCTAAATGCGATATTGATTGTAAGTTGGCAAAGATCTGGTAAATGACATACAATGAGAAAATATGAATTTACTAGTTCTGGTGGTAAAACTTAAAGGCTGCACATTATCTAAATGGTGAATGATAAGATGCAGGAGGATATAATTATTCTCCTTGGTTGCAATAAGCTCATGTACAGGCATAGGATGTAGTTGGGAATGCCACCTCAGTGTTATAGTTGATTGTTATGGAAAATTGAATGCAAAATGAGGGAGGTTGTTTCAGGTGAACCAATTTAATGGAATTCCATGTATTGACCTTATTTAAGAAAGCACGATAATGCATTGGAAACGATATTCAGAGAAGATTAATTAGCCTAATGTCTTTTGAGAAAAGGTTGCACAAGCTTGACTTGTATATGCTAAAGTTTAGCTTGAGACGCAACTTAAATGAAATATGTAAAATCCTGAAAGGTTTTGAGAAGGTGGGTTGGAAGAGGATGCTTGCACCTCAGTGGGAAAATCCAGAACTGGGGTCACTGTTTTAAAGGAAGGGTCTGCCCATTTAAGGCAAAGATGAGGTGATCTTTATTTAGAACTGTCCTCATGACTGTTTGAAGCAGAAGCTTTAGATACTTTTAAAGGTAGAGTTAAGTAGATTCTTGATAAGCAAGAGGTGAAATATTATTACAGGTCAACAGGAATGTAGTGTTGAGGTTCAATCAGATGAGGCATGATTTTATTAAAGGTTGGATCAGGCTTGAGAGGCCAAGTAGCTCAAAATTATATCTTCTAAAATCATTTAATCTGAAAATGTAATTGATACAAATATATTGATCTCTTTTTCAAATGAAAAAAAACATATCAGCTGCTTAGAACCGATGGGATAACTTTGCCTTCCTGCTAAAGTGTCAGATGAGTGATGGATGAATTAGGACCCTGTTTCAGGTCACATTAGAAATGTAATTGACTTCAATGGAAATAAAAAATGGAAGTGATGTGAAATTGTGTTGCTAAATCACTCTCTGCTCTTTACATCAACAAGGCAAAATTATTCACAGTGGTTCCTTTGGAAGCTGCTACACAATGTGAAAGGAAGTTTTTGTATCAGGATATTCCCAGTCTCTAACTTCAGGCTGAAGCTGATCTTTGGAGTACAGCAGGCTTCTAATTCCTAGTGATTTACACACATGCCCGGTTTGCCTTAATAAAGAAAAAAAAGAGGATTGAATGTCATCTGTACACCCATGTATGTTAAACACATTTTCACTGCAGTGCCCTGTTTCGGTTAATTATTGAACAGATTGATAACTAACAATTTTGTCAAATGTCAATCTCATTTATTCTCCATTCAAATACTTCAGGATAATGTCAACCTTATGACCAAATACCAATAAAACACTATATTTAGGTGAAGAAAAAGGCTGAGCATTATTGAAAAACAGAATTGAATTTTTAAAATTCAATGTACTCAGACTCTCCTTGGTGAAAGATTGAGAGACTGCAAAATTGCACTGATGTAAAACAAAGAATTAGAAAGTACAAAAGGTACTTTCTCAATTTAAATTTGCTAGGTATGTTCAATACTTCAACATAATCTCATAATATTTTTAGGAATATGAAGTTCACATGGTTTAGTGTATTAGTAAAGCATTCAGGAGCGAGTTCTGGCAACACAATAAAGTGTGTTAGTGGAAGCATCACAATATTTTAATTGTTATATTCTGACTGATTCCTAACTATTTCATGGATAATCAGTTTTGGGTAAGATATGAAATGCCTATCTCTATCTCCATGTTAATTTCTCCACCTGATCTTTCCTACTTAGGTAATCAGCAGATGCAAGAGCAATGCAGAAAGCCAGATAATTTCTACCCAAACACTAACTTATCAGCAAACTCATATAATAGAAACAAAAGACAGAAAACATGCTTTTCTCCTCTGCCTTACCTTTTGTCCATGAAGTCCTGTTTCACCCGGTTCCCCCTGTACGGGATAAATTAAAGAAAAATACCATTGGTACAAGCAGAACTAAAGAAATAGCAGAGGCTGACACTTCAGCAAGAAGGACAGTCTAACCTTTATTCCCGCAGCTGATGATCCAGGGTCACCCTAAGTATAATCACAAGGAAAAAGAAAGCAGACATTAATCACATGTAAATAGAAAGCCTGGGCATTCTGTTTTGCAGATGTTTTTTGGGGGGAACTTTACTGGATACAAATGAACAAATGTAAATTTAAACTGCCATAAATTATATTTCAAATACAACTTATTGCCATGGCATGTGCTGGAGGCATACAGGACCATATTAGTGCAAGCCTTCTTGTCCATATTGCTCCATCGGTTTCTCTCTTTGATCAAATGCTCAGAATGTTTGGCAGAACTATGCCTGCTTATGCCTCTTCATAACAATCGTTGGAAAGCAATGCAAGATGGATAAAACTTGTTTGGTTTTGTTTTTTGTTGGTTGTGCACCTGGTGGCTCAGATGTGAGATGATACAGAATAATAGTTGGCAGATTTGAATGTAAAACATCTGGAAATGTCCAGCCTCTGGACTATGTGCGAGTTTTGTCCAGATCTGAGAAAAAAATCACTCTTCTGAACAAAAGCATATCAATTAACTGCATAGAAGTGGGCTAATTATGCCTGGGGCCTTTTAAGGAAGAGAATTTATACAATATGCAGCATAATCAATGGGTTTGCACATTCCTACCACCAATATCTAGATTTTCTAAAGGTAACATAAACTTTGTACAAGTATTGTACACACTTTAAACTGAGTCTGTAATGTAAAGGCAGTGAGCTCAATGAAAGAATCATTGTCAGTAAACATGTATACCCCAGCATACATTGGTACTTTGATAGTTCTGAACAGGCCCATTGCACTTGATTTAAAATTAATAGCTTCTACTGAATCTTTTATCTGTACATCGCAAAGCAGATCTCAGCATGGATAAATGCCACCTTTGTCGCCTGGTCTCATTACCTCCCAGCTCAAATATAACACAATCACAAGTAAACCCCAAACGCCTTACAATTTAAGTACAACAGTACTCAGGAAAAGTCATAATTTAGAGCTCTCTGTGATAGCCAATGCGAAATTATCTCAGCATATAGCTGTGAAACTTGACTGTTAAAAAAGGCTTTGGAATTCTGACTCCACTTCATCTAAATTGAGAGAGAGAGTAGATTACACCATTTGTCTGGGCTGGAGGTGAAAGACATGATGCTGACCCACTGCTTACACAAACAAACAAAAAGTAAGTGACACCACATTGGAAAGCTCACATTTCAAACCTGACTCCTCTTGGATGCTGATGAATTCAAAATCAATTTAATTAAGTCAATCCAAATGCTTTAGCTGGATTAGCTTGATTTTGGACAAGCTGGGATGCATATTTATGTGTGGTGTTTCGTAGCTATGAGAATAAAGATCTTGAATTTCATAATGGATTTTAATATCTCATTCAAACTGTGTTACACAATACAGCAACATTCTAACAACTTGCATTTGCCAGTGGATAGTGCTTTTAACAAACATGGCTTTCCGATACCTTCCACCGAAACAAAAACTGAGACTGAATTTATGCTGGAGAATTCATTTCCCAGTTGGAAGTGTTTGTCATTCTTACATAGAAGCTTCAATCCAATCCACTGCATTTAACTGATTTTTGATGCATGGGCCAAACAAATAGAGATGTGTGCAACTTCTTACTGTAACACCCCTGTCTGGTTTATCATGCTAACTAACCCTTATGGGTAACTCAAAACATGTTTTATGGTGTAGGAAAGAACTGCAGATGCTGGTTTAAATCGAAGGTAGACACAAAATGCTGGAGTAACTCAGCGGGAGTTACCATCTCTGGAGAGAAGGAATGGGTGACGTCGCGGGTTGAGACCCTTCTTTAGACTGAACTTTTACTACAAAGTCAAAGGGATGCCGGTATTAAATTCTGTAAGAAGGAATTAAGATATTAAAGGTCATCTGTCCTATTTGATTTTCTCCTTCTTTACACCACGTGCAATTTACCATTGAAAATTTTACTATATAATTTTAATCTTTTAGGAGAAAGTTTAGCATAAATATTTTATTACCAATATTACCAATGATCTAGAAAATTAGTTATCTTCCACTATACAAACTGGCTTGCCTACTTTCCACAACCCCATTTCCAGAGTGGGCAGCACAGTGGGGAAACGGTAGAGCTGCTACCTTATAGCGGCAGAGACCCGGGTTCGATCCGGATTATGGGTGCTGTCTATGTGGATTTTGAATGTTCTCCCTGTAAGCATGTGGGTTTCCTCAGGGCGCTCCAGTTTTCTCCCACATCCCAAAGATGTGTGGATTTGTCAGTTGATTGGCTCTAAATTGTCCCTAGTGTGTAGGATAAAACTAATGTATGGGTGATCACTGGTCAGGGTGGACACGGTGGGCCGAAGGGCCTGTTTCTGTATTGTATCTCTAAACTAAACTAAATAGAGTGCTTGAAGCAATAGAACTGGCACATTCATGGAATATTTGATCAGTTTGGGCCTAAACTGCTGAGTAATTTATCATGATACCCTTACCAGAGAATTCTACCTAAGTACAGAATATTACAACATGAATTAGTTAATGCAGTGTCAACTGCATCTGGGGAAGTCTTTTCTAACTATTTGTTCTCACTTTGCAGTGTGCAGATTTTGCTAATGATGCCCTGATGTCCTCTTATAGTCAAGGACTTTTGCATGTACATTTAAGAAAAACATACGCAGAAAACCCCCCAAAAAAGAAAATGCTGGAATTATTCAGCAGGGTAGGTTGCATTTGCGGGAAGAGAAATAGAGCCAAAGTTTCAAGTCAAAGATCCCTTGTCAAAAGTGGGAAGGAGAAGCAAGATGTTTGTTAAATTCCCGGGAGAGCAGAGGAGGAGGAATGTCTCTGATAAGGTAAGACTGGGGTGGCCATGGCAATCTGGTCAGTGAATGAGTGGAAGCAGTTAGAGAATGAGTTTCAGTTCAGTTCAGTTTATCGTCACGTGTACCGAGGTGAAACTAAACGGAACCAATATTACAGATGGGAAACGGCAGATTCAGAAAAATTACATTTCCTGAAGTTGTACAATTCAGTCTTAGGTCCAGAAGGTTGCAACATGCCCAGGCAGAAGATGAAGCATTGTTCCTCAAACACCAAACCACAAACCATCCCTTTTCTTATTGGATTTCCCTTGCAGCCACAGGCAATGCAACACTTGTCCTTTCACCCCATCCTTTCTTAATATCCAGGGACCCAAATAATCTTTTCATGTGAAGCAGTTGCCACATTCTTTCGTCTATATTTTTACACCTGTGTTTTCTCACTCTGACTGCTCACATTCATTAATTGTCCAGAAACTTGTTTACACCTTATCAACATTGTTAGAAGATTAAAGTTAGAAGGGTGTATGGAACAAGCTGTTAGAAGAGGTAGTTGAGGCTGGGACTATCCCAACGTTTAAGAAACAGTTAGACAGGTACATTGATAGGACAAGTTTGGAGGGATATGGACCAAACACAGGCAGGTCAGACTAGTGTAGCTGGGACATGTTGGCCGGTGTGGGCACGTTGGGCCTGTTTCCACACTGCATCACTCTGTGATTCTAAGATGAAGGATCCAAACTCGAAACATCACTTATCCATGTTCTCCAGAGATGCTACCTGACCTGTTGAGTTACTCCAGCATTTTTGTGCCTTTGCTTGGTAAACCAGCATCTGCAGTTCCTTGTTTCTACACCATAGTTAACCCTGGTTTTTATCCTGTCAGAGGCAACACCCCCCCGCCCACCACCCTCCCTGCATCTTAACAAGCTTGTTTTTGTTCCTACCCGGTTCTGACAGAGGCTTCTCAACTGAAACATTGACTCCCTTTCTCTTCTCACAGATTCTGCCTGACCTGCTGAGTATTTTCAGCCTTTTCTTGTTTTTAATTTTAGCATAAACTAAACTAAACTAAGTTAAAATAAACTTGTATGTAGACTAAACTATCTTGTATGTAATTGAGGCAATTTATATTTTATGCCGTCCGCTATTCATAGTCGTAGTAATTGAGATTAGCTGTGATGATGATTTTTGTGATACAAATCTAACATGTGTATCATTAGTGTTCCATTGATGATACACTTGGTATCTTTTACTCCACAAAACCTCTGGCACATAAAACCTAAACACTATCGGTAACATTATGTACCTATTATATGTACTTTTATAAAATATTTTAACAATATGAATTTATCATAAAACCAAACTTCAAAGTATCTGCTGTCCACTAAAAACGACTAACATTTGGACCAACCACAGCAGGGATTAATTATACTCAACGCAGACATTTGGGTTCACAAAGGTCACAGGCTGCGTGCAGAGAGCTACAGGTCATGGTTGTAAAACGTTCTTAATGATGGTCCATTGATATAACCCAGCCATCGACAAAACACCGATGATCAAATCTGGTTAATTGTGCACACTGTCATGAACACAAGGACATGGATTTGACTATATTGGCATCTTGGAATGGAATAGAATACTTTATTGTCACATGTGACAAGGCAGAGTATACAAATAGCGGCCACCTACGGCGTTGATAAAGTTACAACGCACGACGGTTCCTTCTTTGTTCTCCTCTCACCCTCCCCCATGCTGGGTCCCTATTGTCCATTGTTCTCCCCCCTCTCCATTGTCCATTGTTCTTCCCCATCCCCCACGGCGATCCCCCCAACCCAGGTCCTCTATTTTTCTTCCACCTCCCTCCCTCCCTCCCTACCGGCAGAATCTTGAGTTACAGTACGATCTTGAAGCTCACTAACAAAACTCAAGTAGTAAATGCAGTAATACTGAGAATAAGTGGAAAATATATCTTTAATATGGTGAGACCATGTGAGTTTTCCTGACCTTTGTTGTAACTTCAGTGGAAGGTGACAGAATTCTAAGAGAACAGTATAAGTGGCTGGATTTGCAGTTTTTCTACGGTATTGTGGGCTGGGAGGATGACAAAGGGTTGTGGAAGAAAAAGGGTTAAATTTAACTCCAACTAATTCACACCCATTGTGGTCATGGACACCACAGTGGCAAAACGAGAACTTTTCCTTTGAATTTTAAAATCATATTTTAAACCAAATCAAAGAGAGATGCAACATGGCCCAATGAATCCACACCAACCACCAACAACCCATTTACAGCAATCCTACATTAATCCTATATTTTATTCTACCCACATTCTATTGAACTTCTTCCAAATTCTACCACTCATTACACACCAGAAGCAACTTACAGAGGCTGATTAACCCACCAACCTGTGTGTCGTTTGGATGTGGGAGAATGCCGAAGCACTTGGAAGGAACCCACACAGGCTCAGGGAGAATGTGAACATGCAAAATCCACACAGACAGTGCCCGAGGTCAGGATGGATCCAAGGTCACCTGTATGTTGTGAGACACTGTGCCACCCATCATCTTCACTGAGATGACAACAGGCTTGAAATTAATTAATTGAGTGTGGTCTTAGTCTAGTGTAGCTTTGTTTCAGGAGATCCAGAATGGGAGTGCCGGTCAGCTGCAGCCCTTATTGAGTTAAAGATCAATGGGACTGAATGAGGATACAAGAAACTGTGGATGCTAGAATCTTGAGAGAACAACAAAGTGCTGCAAAGTACCCACCAAGCGTATCCCTGACATACTCATGTAACATTCGACCAGGCGGCAACCATAAACTGAAAATCAAAAAAAAGTACAGATGCTGGAAATCTGAAAAGGAAACAGAACTACTGGAAACTTTCCACAGATCTGATAGCATCTGTGGAAAGAGAAATAGAGTTAATGTTTTAAGTCAGTGCCCTTCGGCAGAAGCTGAAATTTACCTGGGTTTCTGACAAGGGGCTTGTGCCATTTTAAAGAAGGATGTCAATGCATGGGAAACAGTTGAGACAAGGCTTACTAGACTCATGTAGAAACAAGAAACTGCAGATGTGGTTTTTACCAAAGATAGACACAAAGTGCTGGAGTAACTCAGCGGGTCAGGCAGCATCTCTGGAGGAAAAGGATGGGTGACGTTTTGGGTCAGGATCCTTCTTCAGACTGAAAGTAGCGGGTGGGTGTTGAACAGTTGTGGGCGGGAAAAGACCAGGACCAATCAAGGCTGCCCACAAATGACCTCAGGTAAGCCTCTGGGAAGCCCATTGTTGGCTAGGGAAGGTGTGATCTCCAAAGGGATACAATGTGGAGAACTGTGGAACTGGTAAGACAACGAGTAAAATGTAAATATTACCTCGACCGGTAAAAAACTTGGAAAGGGTGGACTGATTTATGAAGAAAGGATGGACAGACTAAGCTTGTATCTGCTGGGTTAAGAAGGTGAGACATACAAGATGCTGAGGGAGCTGCATGGTGCAGCTGGACTCGCTGAGTTTTTCCAGCTATCTGTTTTGTCGCTTCAGATCCTGAGGATTGTTTACAAGATGAACAATAATTGGACATTTCCTCTTTTGGGCGAATGTGGAATTAGGAACCACCCTTTTAAAAACGAAGGATGATCTCATAAAATCAGCGATGAGACGATAGTTCTTTCTCTGAGAATCACGTTTCTGAAACTCTCTTCATCAAAGGATGGTGGAAGTAGAGCTTTTGCAAATGTTCAAGGCAGAGATGGATAGGTACCTGATGAGTGAGGCAGGAAACATTACAGGGGATGGGTGGGAATGTGGGTATGAGTATTAAATGGTGTAACAGGCTTAAAGGGCTGAGGGTCTCGCCCCTGCTCCTACTTTGCTAATTCCTTGTAAACAGCATGTGAAATTAAGACATGGTGCTTATTGATTTACTGGCATGGATAGGTGACACTTCAGTCTGAAAAAGGGTCCCGACCCGAAACGTCACATATCCATGTTCTCCAGAGATGCTGCCTGACCCGTTGATCTGCACTTTGTGTCTCTTTTTGTAAACCAGCATCTGCAGTTCCTGTTTCTATGGTTCACCTGTATTGTTTAATCCTATGGTTCAACTTCCTCTTCACTGATGGAATTTCACCATTTTGGATTCTTAGGTTTGTTATTAAAGAGTTTGCCAATGAAAAATCAAAGGCAGAATAAGAGAAGGGAATGCAGAAGCAACATTGTGGAAACAGCAGAACCACATGAAAATCATGGTTGTAAAAGCCAATCTGAGAAATGATGGCCTGACCCCCATGGCCATGAATAAAAGTTGAGAGGTGAGCAGCTGCCATTTTACACGGGCAAGCGCCTGGCGAGTAGTAAAAATCCTAGAGCATGCAGGGCTTAGGCATGAGGACAATTAACTGCTGCACCCAATTAAGGAGAATATTCAGGCCAGCAAACCTCAGTGCAACCTGAACAAAGCCAAAGATTTTACGATGCAGATTTTTAAAGTCAGTCATGCGGGTTACTCACACCTGTCCCTACTGGATTCTCTGATGCTAGGAGAGCAGGTAACACTTTCCTGATTAAAAAAGACATAAGGTTCTGGAGTAACTCAGCGAGTCAGGCAGCATCTCCGGAGAACATGGATAGGCGACGTTTCAGGACGCCTATCCATGTTCTCCAGAGATGCTGCCTGACTCGCTGAGTTACTCCAGCACTTTGTGTCTATTTTTTGTAAACAGGTATCAGCAATTCCTTGCATCTATCTCCAGACATTTCTGATTCCTAATTTAATATTGTCTCTACACAGCTCCGGTATTTACTCTGAATTGAATTAGTTTAATTAGAAATCTGAAAAGTGCAAAAGCCTAAATAAGTTGCTCTGCCACCCACAAACCACTGCTGCCTGGAATAATCATGCAGTCAAAACTTCATTACACTGAAATACTTCAAAGCGCTTCACACAATTAATTGTTTGTGGATAGGCAGTGATTTGGGAAAAGCACTGTTTCATCTACAGAAATAATATGAAGCACCAACTGGATTTTTCTGTGGCTGTGTTGAATTAGATATGAAAACATAAGAATTAGGAGCAGGTGTAGGCCATCTGGCCCCTCGAGCTTGCTCCGCCATTCATCAAGATCATTCAAAGTTATGAACATAAGTATTAGGAACTGGAATGGGCTACCTCGTGTCTACTCTGCTGCTCAATGAGCTTTGTACTGATCTGATTGCAACCTTGACTCCACATTCCTGTCTACCTCTGGTAACCACTCACCCCCTTGCTTATCAAGAATCAATCTAACTGTCTTAGAAATATTCAACGTCACTACTTCAACCACCTTTCCCTCTTGTAAAAATCTTAGCTGGTGTAAGTTTTCCTCATAACATAACTTGCTCGTTCTAATAAATCTTTGCTGAATTGCTTTCAAATTATTTACTTCCTTCTTAAAAGCAAAGAGCAGAGACCAACACAAAGAGATCAATATCCCCACACATGCTTACCAATGCTTTCCAAGGTAGAGAATTACAAAGATTTACCCCCTTTGAGTGAATAAAATTCTCCTTATCTCAGTCCTAAATGGTCCAGCCCTAAGGCAGTTGGTTCTAGACTCCTCAGTTGGGAAAACCCTTTGTGATTTCACCCTGTCGATCAGTGTAAGAACTTCAATGAGATTTAATTTTTACTTTCACTTCTTCTGAATTCTAGACAGTACTGGAATGGCATACTGAATTTCACCTCATGTCGTCAACATGTCATCCCTGAAGTCCGTTTGTTGAATCTTCATTGCATTCCTTCTATGGTCATTGTTTGCTTATAAAGAGACCAAAACAGCTTGCAATACTCTGTGTGCGGTCTCACCAAGGCTCCACATAGTTAAGGCAGTTGTCAGAGTAATATAAATATTAGGCAAAATCTCTGTTAGGTTCCTCTGCTCATTTGATAAAAAAAAGTGTGGAAACCTATGAAACATGAAATTTGATGCTTTTTAGCCGTAGCCGAGATGGATAACCAAGAAGATCTCAATGGAGATTCCTCTATTTATTCAGATATCTCTTTCTCTGTTGATAGATTTAAACTGAAATGGAGGACTGCTGGATGCAACAGATATGAAGAGTAGTGTAGTCAGCTTCAATTATTACTCATAAAGCTGTTATAAAAATTATGTTCAAAAGTAAAGGAGTTAAAGTATTACAAATGCATATGTAAAGACCTACTGTGGTGTGCACTAGCAGAGATAAGCAATCTGCACTCAATCCACTAAATGTTCAGACACCTTCATTAAAAACAGGCTGGTTCTTCTTAGAACAATTGTCATGTTATATGTTCACTTAATAAATATCATCTGCACCTGTTTTTTTAGATTATTTGATATTTTCAGAAAAGTAATGTAGTAATTATACACAGCAACAAATAATCTGTGGTCTTTACCCTCTCTGTGCTTCATATTTTATCTCACCTTCCTAAGGACACAAGGCACAATGGTGTCCCACCTTAATCAACTTAGGGCGAGAAACATTTCTTTTCCGCAAGTCTCAGTGATAGGATTTGGGGCAGGGGTTGTTTATGTGTAAATATGTAAAAGAGTAATGTGATCTAATAACACTGACACACATGTGACATGAGCACAGGTGGTAGTTGTTAGGCTGCAGTAAGAGTTAATGTGTTCTGAAGCTCCTGGTGTCTGCTAGAGATTATTAAAGGCAGTTCTCACCAGTTGTACATTATTGGCTCACTGAACACCACCCCCTACACAATAAGTGCTGACAAGAATAGTCAAAGAAACTGACATGCATCGGGTTCAGAGAAAACCCCTTTGTTCTGAGGAAATACTTTGAAGCACCTACAGAGCATTGCTGATTGATGACACCACCACGTACAAGACTTCAACCCTCTAGAACTGCGGAGAAGGAAACAGCCCCAGCAATTCTTTAGTGCACAATTAGTTAAGTAAACCCGCATCTAGCACTCTAGACAGCAATAATGAGAGAAGGTCAGTTACACTGTGAGAGAGAGAACAATATTGATAACAGCACAACACACAACAAGACTGAGCAGGGCAGAGGAGCCTTAAGTGCAGCTGTGTCACAGTTAAGGTGGGAAATGGGACAAAATGATGGCTCAAGTACAGACAGGATATAGAGACATAGAGTCACCCAGAATGGAAGGCACTTTGGCCCAACCCGTCTATGCCATCCAAGATGCCCCATCTAAGATGCCCCTGCGGGCGCCCATATCCCCGTGAACCTTTCCTATCCATGTACCTGTCCAAATGTCTTGAAAATGGTTATAATATCCACCTCTACCACTTCTCTGGTAGCTCGTTCCATATACCCAGCACTCTGTGTGTGAAAAAGTTGCCCTTCAGTTTCCTATTAAATCTTTCCCCTCTCACATTAAACCTATGGTTCTTGATTCCCCGGCCCTGGGTTAAAAAAAAAAACTCAGTGCATTTACCCGATCTATTCCCCTCATGATTTTATACATGTCTATAAGATCACCGCCTCCTGCATCTCAAGGAATAAAGTCCCTCCTGCCCAACCTCCCCCTGTAGCACAGACCCTTGAGTACTGGCACTGCAGTTAAGATGTATAAGCAAGCAAGGTACAATTCAACATTGTGTCATTCACAGCAAATGTAAAGGGAATGGAAATGGCAATGTTAATTATATTCCAGAAGAATAGAGGTCAAATTGAAAATTCATAGGCACAGAATACTGCCAAAAGCAAGATTCAGGAGGCTATTCTATTGATGGATTTGGCTCTGAAACTTATCATATGCTCTCTAATCTGATAGCCTATAAATAAATTCACAGAAATAGTGCAGGAATCAGAATTTTTTTTGATCCATAGCCATCAGAAATAGCAAAAATTGCAGGTTTGGCATGAGGAATAGAATAGTGGAAGAAACAGTCAGCAAGGGCCTATTTTGTTGATTTAAAAGATTCATCCAAGCATTACAACTTCAGTGGATTTTTGCACTGTTTTATGTAGGATAGATTTGTGTATGACTTAAATGATAAAAGGATTCAGCGCATATTGTTGAGAAAACAAAGAATAACATTTGTGGACACAAAGTGCTGGAGGCCAGACAGCATCCCTGGAGAACATGGAGACCCAAAATGTCACCGATCCATGTTCTCCAGGGATGTTGCCTGACCCGCTGAGTTGTTCCAGCATTTTGTGTTCTTTGTGTAAATTTTTGTAAACCAGCATCTGCAGTTCCTTGTTTCTACAAGAATAACATTGGACCTAGCTAGTAAAATTGGAAGTGGCATTGAACATTCCCCCAGAATCTCATCCATTTCCCAAACATTGGCTAAGAAAGTAAAGACAAACGGAGAAGTGTGTTTGATGCCCATGAAGAAACTGTGAAATCATGCTCCAACATCCTATTACACAAAAATAAGGCAGGGTCTTCCATGTTGTTCATATCGGCATTACCAGCTGTAAGGCACACATATGCATCAAGACTTATGCCAAAATAATATAGTTAGAAAAATGACCAGCGACATGTTGTTGAAAAGTCAGGTGGAAGAACAACTAGATGAATTAGAGAAGGAAATAATGCAGTCAGGTTTGTTTTGGATATGGATCAATATTAGTCTAGATACAGTAGCTACCATATTTGGCAGTGGTACTCACATCACTGCACCGGCAACTTAAAGGGAATGGAAAATAGTATCGGAATGAACTTCATGAGTAAATGGCTCATGCAAGGAGCCTAAGGAACAAATCCGTATTGTTCATTGTGACATGACAAGAGCATTAAAGCTCACGTGTGTCACTTCAAGCAATAGGGTGAAACACAAGCACCAGGAGATGTATAGGGAAGGTCCAAGACCAAACCTGTGTCTTCTGAAAGCTGAAGGCAGATATCTTGTGTGACCAGAGAACATCCTCAGACCCAAACACTACGCAGGCTGTAATTCTGAGAGGGATTGAAAATTAGGCTGCACTGCACAGGAACCAAACACCATAGTAATAGGTTCAATGTCAAATGTTGCCTCACACATCCAATACCTTGAGCTCATTCGCTTCTCTACCACACTGTTGTGGACTGGCATATTCTACCACCAACGTTGATCTTTGATTTGTTTCTTTTCCTGGTAATTAATCTAAGCTGTTACAATAAGTTCTCACATTTAATATTCACAGAGTATGGTGTATGGACATAGAATTCGTGAGCATGGCATTGCAGACAATGGCCAGGATTAAGCAAAGAGAGATAGAGTCACAGAATCATACAGCATGCAAACAGGCCCAACTTGCCCAAGTCAACAATCACGCCCCATCTACACTAGTCCCACCTGCTCATGTTTGGCCCATATCTCTCTAATCCTTCCCCATCATTGTACCTGTCTAAGTGTCTCATCTACCTCCTCAGGCAGCTTGTTCCATATACCCACATCTGTGTGCGAAAAGGTTGCCCACACATTCCTATTAAATCTCTCTCACCTTAACCCCATGTCCCCTGGTTGTTGATTGCGTTACGCTGGGTAAAAGACTCTTCATTCACCCTATCTATTCCCTTCATGATGCCGGTATGTAATGCTGTGTTTGCGCCATTCGATCTCTGAAGGTCACCCCGTTCAGCTGTGTATAATGTTTAGTTTACTTTAGTTTACAGCATGGAAACAGGCCCTTTGTCACACCGAGACCACATCAACCATCGGTCACCTATTCATACTAGTTCTAGGAAATCCCGCTTTCTCATCCATTCCCTACACACTTGGGGCAATTTACACAGGCCAATTAACCTACAAATTCACACTTCTTTGGGATGTGGAAGGAAACCAGTGCACCTGGAGGAAACACACACGGTGACAGGGAATATGTGCAAATTCTTCACAGACAGCACCTGAGGTCAGGTTTGAACCCAGGTCTCTGGCACTGTGAGGCAGTAGCTCAACCATTTGTGCCACTATGCTAAGAAATAATTCCCAGGTGTAAGTGCCATTGACCTGCTTCAAGGCAAAGGTAGGAAAGAACTATAGTGCCCTAAATTTCCACCCAACTTTCCCCTTTAGTTTACAATCTGGGGGGGGGGGGGGGGCAGGAGTTGACTGTGTAATAGTGCACAATGGATCATAGGCAGGTCCCTATTTTTATTTCCAGTTAAGTATCATTCAATAAATGTTTTGTGGAAAACTTTAATCCCCAGTGAACACAGCAAGATCTGTGTTCAAGAATGATTCAATGAACTAAACCACAGAAGATGGAATACAGATCTTGGCAATTTTTCACAAAACGAGCTTCCAGTTTCTTGTACATTATTGTGAGCAATTTTCAAGGGAGAGGCAGGCACTTCTTCACAGGAAATAAAATATAGGACAGGCCACAAATATTCCTGGAGATTATTATAAATGCTGTCAGCGTAGCTATTAGAATTGCAGGGAGCTGTGAAGCTATTGTCAATATTTTATTCCAATATATGTGTGGAGGTCTGAATGATTTGAAGGCTATAAGTTATTGGAACAATAAAGGACCGTGTCGCACCATTCATAACAAGGATAGCTGGAGTCTAATTTTGCTTTGACACAAACATGCAGGAGTAAGAATGTATTTTTTCTGCAAAGATTCGATTTTTAGGAAAGCTGCTTGCTCATCCTGTTCAGTCCATATCTCTCTAAACCCATCTTATCCATATACTTGTCCATATGTCTTCTGAAAGTTGTAATTCGATCTACTTCTATAGCTTCCTCTGGCAGCTCATTCTAAATATGGATAGCCCTCTGATTGAAAAGTTGCCTCTGAGGTCCACCATAAACGTCTCCCCTCTCACCTTAAGCCTGCATCTTTAGTTTAGTTTAGAGTTACAGCTTGGAAACAGGCCCTTCGGCCCACCGAGTCAGTGCCGACCAGCGATCCCCGCACACTAACACCATCCTATACACACCAGCGACAATTTACAATGTCACCAAGCTAATTAGCCTACAAATCTGTACGTCTTTGCAGTTTGAGAGGAAACTGCAGCACTTGGAGAAAACCCACGCAGGTCGCGGGGAGAATGTACAAACTCCATACAGACAGCAGCCGTAGTCAGGATTGAACCCAGGTCTCTAGCTCTGTAAGGCAGCAACTCTATCACTGCACCACTGTGCTGCTGATTGACAAAGTTCATGCTGACCATACCTAGCAGATAATATCAAGGAAGCTCCCCAAATCACTTGCCCCTTGGGACCAATTAACATTTGGAAAGAAGCAAAGAGAATGCAAATCTATCAGATCCATATCCCCTCCATCTTGCTTAACTGCCTCACGGAACGGTTGGACAAGCTGACGTAAGGATGCTGGCTTTGTGAAATCTCTTCTGCCAGCACTTTGAGGTGAATGTCGAAACAAGGAAAAGGTGGATGAAATCTGCATCTCTTGCATCTGGCGTTAGCGGAGGCAACGCAGGTGAAGCAAGGCACAAATGTTGGGAATTGTATTTGTGACTGCACAGCAGCGGGAGACTGGCCTTCAGGGAAACTCACTTGATGCCAATGAATGAAGTGTGGTTTTAAACCTTTTTGTAAAAAGACGAAATAATAAAAGATTGCAGCCTCAAGGTTTTCTGCAAGAGTTTAATGACATGAAATACGTCCCTGGCTGGTGGCAATGTGTCACATTGTTATGTCAGCTCATTGGACCTGGTTTCAATGTTCATTCAACTGACTGTGGAAAATGAAAACCAATGGCAGGTGTGATTGTGTCCACAGCTATTGTTGCTGACTGGGGATACATTCTCAAATACCAGTATCAAAATATTGGACTCAATATTGGAGCAGGAAGGTAATGGAGGATGGGGAGAGAGTATGTGAGAGAAACTCCAGAAACACCAGCAGTGCAACCTAGGGACAGTGAGGACGAATGGTTGAAAGATCATGGAGAGTCAGAGTCATACAGCGTGGAAACAGACCTTTCGCCCAACTTGTCCATGCTGACCAAGATGCTCCATCTAAGTTAATACCATTGGCAACATTTGGACTATACCACTAAACCTCTCTGATCCATGTGCCTGTTCAAATGACTTTGAAATGTTGCTATAGTACCTGCCTTAACCATTTCCTCTGGCAGCTTGTTCCATATGCTCACCATCCTCAGAGTGAAAAACCTCAGCCTCTTGTGCTCCAAGGAACAAAAGTCCTATCTTGCCCAACCTCTCCACATAGCTCAGGCAATAGATTCTGAGGGACAGACAAGACAGACAGATTGTGGGGGAGGGTGGGGGCAGAGCTGTATCAGGAGATAGTCAGGCAGGTACAGATGATTGCTAGGAACCGTTTGCTCAGCTCACTGTGAAGACCAATGGCGCTTCTGGCCTTTGCATTCCACACGGTTGTAGACAAAGTACTTGCATAAATCATATTGTAAAAACAAGCAAAAGCAGATGCTCATTTACACAAAAGGACACAAAGTGCTGGGGTAACTTAACGGGTCAGACAGCGTATCTGTGATCATGGATAGGTTTGGGTCGGGACCCTTCTTCAGACTGAGCCTATCCATGTTCTCCAGAGATACTGCCTGACCCGCTGAGTTACTCCATCACTTTGTGTCCTACTTGGATACTTCAACTCTTCACACCTCCCTTCAATTCATGTGTTTCTCAAGGCCCACAGATGTTTTAAATAAGCCTAAAGCATCTACAACAGAGACAGGTAGAATGCTTAAAAACAACCCAATGACTAACAATCCACTGTGAGTGAATCAACTTCTCCTGTTTGTTGGTGTTTAAGATAGAACTGCAGATGCTGGAAAAATCGAAGGTAGACAAAAAATGCTGGAGAAACTCAACGGGTGAGGCAGCATCTATGGAGAAAAGGAATTGGCGACGTTTCAGTCTGAAGAAGAATCTCGACCCGAAACGTCGCCAATTCCTTCTCTCCATAGATGCTGCCTCACCCGCTGAGTTTCTCCAGCATTTTTTGTCTACCTCTCCTATTTGCTGTTCTACTCACATTAAAACCTGAAGTAGAACCGTTTTTTATATAATTTAGTCTCCCAATCTCACCCTCTGTTTCACACCCAGCACAGTGATGCTTAAATTGTCCACCCTATCCCCCACATCCCAGCCCATCCTGATCCACTGAATGCCACTGAAGAATTTACCTTTCCGCCTTTGTCACCTTTCGGACCAACGACGCCCTGAGCAACAGAGGAATGGGAAAAGAAGAGATGCACTTTAATGTAACATAGCCTGACTCACTGTAGCTCTGCAGAAGCACACATAAACTAAAATTGTGCAACGCACACTAACTGAATAAAATGGAGCTCTCACCTTCACACCTTGATCTCCAACTTCACCCTGATGAAAAATGCAGAAAATATATCTGAATGTCAACAGCATAAAAGGCAGGGCAGAAATTTAATTTTTAATTTTTACACTTGTTCCCCAAGCATTTGGAATCTCTGCCTACAAGCGGAGAACAGAACTCAATTTTAATGATTGCTTGTCAAGCTGTGATGAGGAACAGAGCTCACGCTGCAAAGAAGATAGGTTTGAAAAGGACCTAATGAATGGAAGGAGACTTCATTATTAATTTCTTTGTGATCACATGCAGTGTTGTTATCAGAAGACAAAATGTGAATGGACTGGACCCTGCTGGATCCATACTGCAATCCAGTCTCTCCCCTCAACATAGGACAGTAGAGCACAAGAACAAGACCTTCGGCCCACAATGTCTGTGCCAAACATGATGCCAAGACCATCACTTATCTATGTGCACATACATAATATCCCTCCACTCCCTGCATATCCATATATTTATCCAGAAATATCTTAAATGCTACTAAAAACCACCAAGACATCCTCAATGATCTTCCATCCATCACAGGGACAGAGATGGGGATTTGCATTGATTGTTGAACCATGCCCAATACCATTCAGATTTCTTCAGTGCTTCAAACCACCCCCCCCCCCCACCCCCTGAAAGCATGTTCCAGGCACTTGCCTCACACATATTGAAACTTTGTCCCTCTCACATTAGAGCTATGGCCTCTAATATTTGATTTATACCACCCTGGGAAAAAGATCCTGACTGTCTACCCTATCTATGCATCTCATAATTCAATATATAGTCTCTGACCTGTTATTTTGTAATAGTCATACACCATGGAAACAGGCACTTTGGCCCACTTTCCCATGCCAACCAAGATGCACCATCTAAATTAGTCTCACCTTCCCACATTTGGCCCAAATCCCTCTAAACCCCTATCCTTATACTGTCTAAATGTATTTTAGTTGTTGTTATAGTACCTACATTAACTACCTTCTTTGGCAGCTCGTTCCATATACCCACCATCCTCTGTGGGAAAAAGTTGCCCTTCTGATTCCTATTAATTCTTTCCCCTCTTGCCTTTCCCAGCACACCCTCTGGTTCTTGATTCCCCTACCCTATTCCCCTCGTGATTTTGTACACCTCTATAAGTGCCAGTAGGAACAAAGTCCTAGTCTGCTCAACTGCTCAGGCCGTTGAGTCCTGGCAACACCCTCGTAAATATTCTCTGCACTCTTTCCAACTTGTTGTGGTGTTTTTGTGGCTGGTCCAATTAAGTTCCATATTGTGAACTTCAGGATATTGATGGTGGGAGAACTCAGCAGTAGTAATGTTATTGAACTTCAAGGACAGGTCGTTTTAGTCTTTCTTGTTGGAGGTTGGTCATCGTGGCATGAAAGTAACTTGACACTTATATGATGTAGCCCATGCCTGAATGTTGGTCTTCCTGCATGTACATAGATACATAGAAAATAGGTGCAGGAGTAGGCCATTCGGCCCTTCGAGCCTGCACCGCCATTCAATATGATCATGGCTGATCATCCAACTCAGTATCCCGTACCTGCCTTCTCTCCATACCCCCTGATCCCTTTAGCCACAAGGGCCACATCTAACTCCCTCTTAAATATAGCCAATGAACTGGCTTCAACTACCCTCTGTGGCAGAGAGTTCCAGAGATTCACCACTCTCTGTGTGAAAAAGTTTTTCCTCATCTCGGTCTTAAAGGATTTCCCCCTTATCCTTAAGCTGTGACCCCTTGTCCTGGACTTCCCCAACATCGGGAACAATCTTCCTGCATCTAGCCTGTCCAACCCCATAAGAATTTTGTACGTTTCTATAAGATCCCCTCTCAATCTCCTAAATTCTAGCGAGTATAAGCCAAGTCTATCCAGTCTTTCTTCATATGAAAGTCCTGACATCCCAGGAATCAGTCTGGTGAACCTTCTCTGCACTCCCTCTATGGCTATAATGTCCTTCCTCAGATTTGGAGACCAAAACTGTACGCAATACTCCAGGTGTGGTCTCACCAAGACCCTGTACAACTGCAGTAGAACCTCCCTGCTCCTATACTCAAATCCTCTTGCTATGAAGGCCAACATACCATTCGCTTTCTTCACTGCCTGCTGCACCTGCATGCCTACTTTCAATGACTGGTGTACCATGACACCCAGGTCTCGCTGCATCTCCCCATTTCCTAATCGGCCACCATTTAGATAATAGTCTGCCTTCCTGTTTTTGCCACCAAAGTGGATAACCTCACATTTATCCACATTATACTGCATCTGCCAAACATTTGCCCACTCACCCAGCCTATCCAAGTCACCTTGCAGTCTCCTAGCATCCTCCTCACAGCTAACACTGCCCCCCAGCTTAGTGTCATCCGCAAACTTGGAGATGTTGCTTTCAATTCCCTCGTCCAGATCATTAATATAAATTGTAAATAGCTGGGGTCCCAGCACTGAGCCTTGCGGTACCCCACTAGTCACTGCCTGCCATTGTGAAAAGGACCCGTTTACTCCTACTCTTTGCTTCCTGTTTGCCAGCCAGTTCTCTATCCACATCAATACTGAACCCCCAATACCGTGTGATTTAAGTTTGTATCCTAATCTCTTATGTGGTACCTTGTCGAAAGCCTTCTGAAAGTCCAGATACAACACATCCACTGGTTCTCCCCTATCCACTCTACTAGTTACATCCTCGAAAAATTCTATAAGATTCGTCAGACACGATTTACCTTTCGTAAATCCATGCTGACTTTGTCCAATGATTTCACCACTTTCCAAATGTGCTGCTATCCCATCTTTAATAACTGACTAGCAGTTTCCCCACTACCGATGTTAGACTAACTGGTCTGTAATTCCCCGTTTTCTCTCTCCCTCCCTTCTTAAAAAGTGGTGTTACGTTTGCTACCCTCCAATCCTCAGGAACTACTCCAGAATCTAAAGAGTTTTGAAAAATTATCACTATTGCATCCACTATTTCTGGAGCTACTTCCTTAAGTTCTCTGGGATGCAGCCTATCTGGCCCTGGTGATTTATCGGCCTTTAATCCATTCAATTTACCCAACACCACTTCCCGACTAACCTGGATTTCACTCAGTTCCTCCATCTCCTTTGACCCGCGACCCCCTGCTATTTCCGGCAGATTATTTATGTCTTCCTTAGTGAAGACGGAACCAAAGTAGTTATTCAATTGGTCCGCCATATCCTTGTTCCCCATGATCAATTCACCTGTTTCTGACTGCAAGGGACCTACATTTGTTTTAACTAATCTCTTTCTCTTCACATATCTATAAAAACTTTTGCAGTCAGTTTTTATGTTCCCTGCCAGTTTCCTTTCATAATTTATTTTCCCTTTCCTAATTAAGCCCTTTGTCCTCCTCTGCTGGTCTCTGAATTTCTCCCAGTCCTCTGGTATGCTGCTTTTTCTGGCTAATTTGTACCTATCATCTTTTGCTTTGATACTATCCCTGATTTCCCTTGTTATCCATGGATGCACTACCTTCCCTGATTTATTCTTTTGTCAAACTGGGATGAACAATTTTTGTAGTTCATCCATGCAGTCTTTAAATGCCTTCCATTGCATATCCACCGTCAACCCTTTTAGAACTAATTGCCAGTCAATCTTGGCCAATTCACGTCTCATACCCTCAAAGTTACCTTTCTTTAAGTTCAGAACCGTTGTTTCTGAATTAACAATGTCACTCTCCATCCTAATGAAGAACTCAACCATATTATGGTCACTCTTGCCCAAGGGGGCACGCACAACAAGTATGCTAACTAACCCTTCCTCATTACTCAATACCCAGTCTAGAATAGCCTGCTCTCTCGTTGGTTCCTCTACATGTTGGTTTAGATAACTATCCCTCATACATTCCAATGGACTGCATCATTTACTGGGGAGATCAGAATGGTATTGGACATTATGCAATCATCACTTCAAATCCCCAACTCAGCCCTGTGATGGATGGAAGGTCATTGATGAAGGAGCTGAAGGTGAAGGCCAAGGCAATGCCCTGAGGATTTCCTGATGTTCAAGGATTGAGATGATTAATCATCTGACACCTACAATCATTTTCTTTTGGACAAAGTGTGACTTCATCCATTGTAGCTTGTTTCCCTATTATGTCCATTAACTCGGGTGCCTTGATGCTATGCTTGGTCAAGTACTGCCTTGAAAGCAGTCATTCTCACTTCAAATTAAGGATTCAGCTGCAATCAGCTGCAAGCTATTGGTGACGAAATGGACTCGACAGCACTGACAATGACAGCTTCTATCACTCTGCTGATGACTGAGAGTTGGCTGAATGGACACCAGTGAACTGGAATGGATTTGTCCTGTTTATCTGTGGAAAATACAAGGCCGATTTTCCACATTGTTAGATAATGCCAGACCAAATATACGCAAGATGAATTACATGGGGAGGAATTTTAAGTTTTAAAAATAAAATTGTGAATACTCAAATGTCTAGCAAGGTGTCTTGTGTGACTTTCAAAGTAGAGGTTGAATGATTTAACCACCTGACGTGCAGTAGAAACAGGAGAGGTGAAACAGAACAATAAACAGTATTTCATTTGTACAAGACTTTGGTGAGGCCACACTTAAAATATTGTGTTCAGTTTTTGTCACTGTCATAGGAAAGACGTTATTGAGCTGGGAAGGGTGCAGAAAAGATTTACGAGGATATTGCCAGGACTGGAGGGCCTAAGCTAAAGGGAGAGGTTGAGCAGCTTTGGACTTTATTTCTTGGAGGTCAGGGGGATGAGGTTAAGTGATCTTATAGAGGTGAACAAGGTCATTAGAGGAATAGATAGGATAAGTGCACAGAGTCTTTTTACCCAGAGTAGGGGAATCGAGAACCAGAAGGCATAAATTTAAGGGGAGGGGGGAAAGATTTAATAGGAACCTCAGGAGCAATTTTTTTACACAAAGGTTGGTAGGTGTATGGTACGAGCTGCCGGAAGAGGTAGTTGAGGCAGTTACTATCACAGCTTTAAGAAGCATTCATACAGGTACATGGATAAGACAGGTTTAGAGGGGTATGGGCCAAACTCAGGCAGGTGGGACTAGTGTAGATGGAGCATGTTAGTCGACATGGGCAAGTTGGGCCTAAGGGCCTGTTTTTACGTTGTATGTCTCTATCACATTGTACACTATTAAAGTACAATGAAGGTTTATTAAAAAAAGTAAACGTTGTTGCTTTTGCTGGCAGACAAGCAGTTTTTGAGGGATACTGTGGGTCCGGCTTGGTGGACGCCACCAATGTTGGCCTATTACATCACGTATGATCCTGATGCTTGGCTCTGGGAGTATCTTGGATCTGACAAAGTTAAGTTTAGGGGGGTGGGGTATGCGGGCCATGAGCGCAGACAGACAGATGGCCTCACCTTAGGAAATTGCATGTCAATCTTTATTCAAGTAAACAAAATCATTATCCATGATTCAATACTAAATGTTGACATTTCATCTTACTTGATAATTCCTCATGGCATGGAAGGCGGCCATTGAGTTCACACTGGCTCATAGTTTCCAGTGCCACATTCATTTCCCCTGTAACCTGTTCTCTCATCATACACTTCACTCCCACAGTCCACCACTCACCTACACACTTGGTGCAATGAGAGGAAAACAGGGCACCTAGAGGAAATCCAAGCAGTTGCAAGGAAATCATGAAAACTCCACACAGGTAGCACCAGAGGTCAGGAGTGAATGGGAGCTGTGGGGAAGCAGCACTAAGGTGGCAAGTTTTTCTGTAATGCTTTTACTCCTACAGGAAAACCACAGCATCTGGAGCTGAAATTGTGTGGCACATCATTACCAAAAGAGTTTGATGTAAAATCTGATGTCAAGTGGATCAACACTTTCACTGAAGTGGAATTTGCTTTGAAGGCTTTGGAACATTTGTTTTCAATCCTGAACACACCCTTTCAAAGAAATCATCTGAACTGACTTTCCAACTGTAAAATCAGAAAAAAAGTGCTCTAACAACTGCTCTAACTACTACTTTTGAGCTTTCTCCTGCAATAACACCCTGCTTTGGGAACAACGGTTATTATCGGATTGACTTTTGCCATTAGTACGTGGGTTTTCTCACAATTATGAACTCAGAAAATATATATTACATGGTCGCTCCACAAAAATACAACATGTTTCTGGAAAGTGTTGCACATGACCTTATACAGGCTTCAGATAAAAAGTGCAGCCAGGAGGATGTTTGTTGGTGGAGAGGCACCTACAGTAAGAAGTTGTCAGGGTGATATTTATAAGGGTAAGAATGATCAACATTTGGGAGCACCATACTGCAGCCGAATGGCCTTCCAGGCCTGAATACAAAACTCCAGGCCTGAATGCAAAACACAGAATGAAAATTGAAAGTTCCCCACTTCGCTGGTTGAACGTTTGTGGATTCATACGTTGTAGCAGAGCAGTAAAATGTTGGACCTGTAATAGCTCTGCAGAGACGACCTACCAGGATGTTTAGGTGACGTTTCTGAGAGAGAGGATGCACCAATTTTAAATTCCTTTTATGCAGGAGTTCTTCTGGCATTTCTAGTCACTGATGTTTTCAACGGGAGATTGTTGAAGTCGCCATTGGCAACCATTTTGGATTAAGGTATTTTTTTAGTTCAGTTTAGAGATACAGCGCAGAAACAGGCCTTTCGGCCCACCGAGTCCACGTCGACCAACGATCCCCACATATTAACACTATCCTAAGCACGCTAGGGACAATTTACAATTTTACCAAGCTAATTAACCTACAAACCCATATGTCTGGAATGTGGGAGGAAACCGGAGATCCTGGAGAAAACCCACGTAGGTCACGGGGAGAACGTACAAACTCCATACAGAAAAGCATGTAGTCAGGATCGAGCCTGGGTCTCTGGCACTGTATGGCAGCAACTCTGCATGGAGCTGTATGCTGTCTGTATGGAGTTTGCATGTTCTCCCTGTGACCGCGTGGGTTTCCTCCAATTGCCCCGGTTTCCTTCCACATCCCAAAGACGTGCGGGTATGTAGATTAATTGATCATTCTAAATTATCCCGAGAATGTAGGAAGTGGATGCAAAAGTGGGATAACAGAACGAGTGTGAACAAGTGATTGATGGTAGGCGTGGACTCAGTGGGCCAAAGGGCATGTTTCCATGCTGTATCTCTAAACTAAACTAAACGGAAGTAACTAAAGTAACCTACATTACTGCATCAAACTACTTTGATTAGACTATCAAGATATTATTTAGCTGACCTTAAACATTTGAAGGCGCTGAAGAATACAGTCTGCACTCCATAAAGGTCAGTATTCTACACCAATTGGTCCAAGAATATAATTTGTAAATAATACAATGGGATTTTCTTTTCAGCACAGCGTATACAGTGTTTAAATATTCTCAGAAACAGACTAACCTTGGTACCTGGATCACCAACCTTCCCAGTCCCACCAAGATCACCCTGAAAAGAAAATAATAAAGGTAAAAGACGAATACAGAACTTTGGTGGATTAAATAATGGACGTTATAGTTTCAACTATAGAGTAACATGAGACGATAGGAATCACTCTTTTCTAAAGAGACATTTCAAAAAGAGCTCCCTATAACAGTCTGGTACAAACTATATCAGCTGGCCCAGTTGGATCAATATCATGGGTGTATGTGAAATGCAGCATTCTAGAATGGCAAGACACTTTGTTAATCCACGAACATTATCTTGTGGAAGTCGATGCGATTTTATTCACTTCTCTGCTTTGTAGAAAGTAACTGTTTTACAGATACTTCTTGTGAAACACAAAGTGCTGGGGGAACTCACTGGGTCCCAGGCAGCATTTGTGGAGGGAATGAACAGAGGAGATTTTAGATTGGGAAAAAGGATCCCAACCTGAAATATCATCTATCCATCCTCACTACAGATGCTGCCTGACCTGCATCCTTAGGTCCTTGTGTCTACAAACACCTCTGTCTAGTTTGCTAAAAAAGGCTCACAATCAGCTACCGTGATTATCTTCCTAAATTCACAAGTTCGTAAGTAGTAGGAGCAGAATTAGGCTATTCGGCCCATCAAGTCTGCCATTTAATCATGGCTGATCTATCTTTCCCTCTCAACCCTATTCTCCTGCCTATTCCCCCATAATCCCTGACACCCTTACACCCTGGCAATCTTCCATCCTATTCCCAGTCTGCCTTTTCTCCATTGACCTGCCGGACTCTTCTAATGATGTCCAATGCAAGGTTGAATAACAGCACGCTCCAGCCATTTCTCCTTCAATCAACTTCTCCGCAGATGTTGCTGGATACTTCAGCTTCACTTTGTTCTTTTGTTTCTTTTCCATCTTTAAACACTGGTATATAAAGTAATGCTTTCCTTGACTCCCCTCTCACAGACATTCTCTCTGCCCCCTGTGCCCTTTATCACCTTAAGGCTGGATCTTTTCTCCACTTGCCATGTCTGGTGAAAGCTCACTGACACACAATGTGATCCAGTTCCACTCTCCAGGGAACGCTTCCTGACCCGCTGAGAGATTTTGGCTCCTTCAGGTCTTTGGGATTGCTGCAATTGCGGTTGTTTATTCAATGACTTTATGGAACCTATTCATGAAATGTGTCCCAGCTGAGGGATGACAGTTTCCCAGTGCTGAGTTTGGAATACTCCCTCTGCTAAGGAATCTTCTGAACTTCATATGTTGTTTGCCCAGTTGACCAAAATAGAAATACTAGTAAAAGGAGACATTGTTATCTTCTCCAGTGTGACTGCCTGACCTACCAGCTAGTGGCAGCAGTTTCTCTTTTCAGTTCAGTGGAAGACGAGAGTCTTCCCACACCTTCTGATGAACGTTGCATCATTGCAGAGAGGTTATGGGGAAGATAAAACGTTGAAATCTTCAAGCATAAATATTCTGGAATATTGGAAATAATGTGGAAACCTATATCGAACATAGAAAAGTGCAGCGCAGGAACAGGCCCTACTTCCCACAATGTTTGTGTTGAACATGATTCCAAGATAAACTAATCTTCTCTGCCTACATATGATCCTTATCCCTCCATTCCCCACATATATCCATGTGCTTAAAAGTCTCTTAAATGCCAATATCATATATGCCTCCACCAGCACTCCTGACCGAAGATAGACAAAAAATGCTGGTGTAACTTGCATTACTCATAAAGAAGTTAACTTCATTAGGTTACATAGAAGAAATATGAATGAGATTGAGCTATTATTTTGCATTACTGTATTATTTTGCTGAGAAAAAAGACAGGTTATTCTTTTACCACTTCCGAATCCAGTTACCTTGGTCTACATATGGAATAAACACCTCAGAGTGGAGTATTTTCACTTATATGGCATGACATGATCCATGAAGACAATAGGATAGATGCAATAAAATGGTTGCATAAAAACGGAAAACATCCGCGACACTGCACATCAGCTTGTGTTTAAGCCACTGACACAGGACCAAGTTAAAACATTGTAGGACACGGTTAGTAAATGTAGTACTAGTTCAACTCTTCAGTTGAATGGGAAAAAAAAGCACATTGTGGTTTTCATAAGCATAGATTTTAGCTGGGTCAATTGAAAGGAATCTATTGTGGTTAATACTGCTGAAAATTGTTTAACTTCAAAGTTTGTTAATAAATGACTGTCTTTTTCAATTGTCCAGACACACACATCATTCATTTGTTTCCTGGAGTAAGGTCATTCTGGTGAATCCAGGCTCAATCTGTTTGATCCAATCACTTAATCATCTGATTTGTTAGGACTGTTACTTGCAATTCTGTGTCTTGTCTTATTTAACACAAAACAGATTTGATCTTTGCGTTTGCCAACATGAAACGATTATTAACGTGTGTTTGTTGATTAACTCATCAGTGATTTCATACTGCTTAAATCGTTTCCCAAGTCAGTGTCGTACTTACTAACTACTTACATTGAGAATTTTTCCAGGAAAATAACACATTGGATATCACTCTATCACATTTCATGTAGCCCTTCCTCTGGTTAGGCAGCTACAGAGCACTTCACTGGTTGGTCAAGAGGTCCAGCTTTTATTAAAGTGAATTGAGCTTTACCGTGACTGAACATTTCTGGCAGCTTTGGGGATTACTATCTCAACACACACTTATGACAGAGTGATAGAAATTCCTTTTGGGTCCTGTGTACTAAATTTACAATATAATAGTGGCTACAAGCAACTCTCCACTTCCTAAAATTAAGTCAAAGGTATACAATTTCAGAAATGAAGCATAACGTGCAGCCAAAACTATGTGCACATTCAGCACATACCCAATGGGGAGAAATTGCCAAGCTTTAGAATTTCACAAGTGACTCTGAAATGTAGGATTGAAGATTGTAGGTACACTACTGCTGATGCTGTGATATAACTGGGGTGGACTTGGAATATGTTTTAGCCTGCTGTGGTGGTGTTAGTCTATCTGAGATGGCGTTAGTAACAGAATTTTGCACTCAGTAAGTGGTAGTCCCAACTTTCCCTCTTCTTTATAGGCGAAGCCATCCATTATTCAACTTTTGAACCTGACTGAGGGTTAGAGATTCTCTTATTAATAGCTTAATTAGTTTGTTTATTTATTGTCAAGGGTACAGGGATACAGTGAATTGCTTGTTCTGCATGTTATCCAGTCAAATCGCATTATATATATATTTTCAATAGATACTCTTTAGACTTCAGAGAAACAGGCCCTTCGGCCCACTGAGTCCATGGCGACCAGCGATCACCCCGTGCACTAATACTATCCTACACACTAGCAAGAATTTACAATTTTACCGAAGCCAATTAACCTACAAAGCTGTACGTTTTTGGAATGTGGGAGGAAACCAAAGCACCCGATGAAAACCCATGCAGTCAAGGGGAGAACGTACAAACTTCGTACAGACAGCACCCTTGCTCAGGATCAAACCTGGGACTCTGGCGCTGTAAGGCAGCAACTCTACCACTGCACCACAGTGCCTCCCTATTACCTGGAAATAAGTAGGGGTATTATTGGAATTGCCCTGAGAGGCAGCATAGAATCAATGGACTGAATGGCCTCGTATGTCAAAAGGAAATATGAAATTATGGGGATCGTTTTCCTTATGTTCAAATAGTTAACAAAGTAATGTACTAATCCCTGATTTAAATTTAACAATTGATACAAATATTGGTAGAAAAATCTTTCAAGCTTCCATCTTTATTCTGGAATACAGATAATCCTAAGAGAGAAATTGCAGATATTTGAACTGAATAGCTTCAAGGACAGAAATAAGTCTGCAAAGTATTTAGATGACATTGTTTTTAATTAAAGGAGCAACACATAAGGCTAAGGGTGAACCAAACATTGGCAAATATTTCAACTGAATATCTTCAAAGACAATAAGAAGTCTTCAAAAATAGTAAAGAGCTGCAGCCTTTATTTTGTTCATTCTAGGAGGCCTTGTATTTACACTCAGAGAAGCTGGTACAATTATGAACTCCCACATCAGCCACAGCATGAGAGGGTGGTGTAAGCGTGCATGTTGAAATGGGCTTGTGTTCCTGAGAATGGAACTAATGGACCTGTCCCACTTAGGCGACTTTTTAGGCGACTGCAGGAGACTATGCAGTCCCCACATGGTCCCCACATGTTCGTGGGTGGTTGCCGTGGAGTGGCCTTCATGGTCGTGAGGAGTTCCCACATTCTGGGAACTAGTCGCGGCCTCATTATGGTCGCCGTGAATTTTTCAACATGTGGAAAAATTAGCGGCGACTAGAATGAAGCCGCCATGGAGAGTAGTGAGAATTCTCGTGCCGTAGGTGGGTCACCAGGAGGTCCTAGTGTGTTGCCAGGAGGTCGAAGGTTCTCATAGGTTCTTGTAGGTTGTAGCTGGTGCTGACCGGTGAATTTCATTGGCTTATTGGGAAAAAAAACGTAAGCAGTAGTTTTCAGAACCAAGGATAACCGACCGGTAATGTTAATGTCTGCCGAGCTTTACAGCCGTGTATCTCTGGCTTCTTAAACGTTGTCTCCACTCCTTCTCCCCCTTCTCCCCCCTCTCTTTTAAAGGACTTACTGTACACTGTACATTAGCCGTCTTAATTACAGCGCCAACCTTCCTGTTCATCGCGGTGTGTGTCTGTATCACCTTGGCTTTGCACCGTGTGAATTTCACTCAGACAACGCTCCCCCCGCTGGTGAAGGAAGCGATTTTTGTGTGTGTGTGTGTGTGTGTGTGTGCGCGCGCGCGTGCGTGCGCGCGTGCGTGCGTGCGTGCGTGCGTGCGTGCGTGCGTGCGTGTGTGCGTGTGTGTGTGTGTGCGTGTTCCATGCTGACAGTCGCCGTTCCAGTTGCCGGTTTTTCAGGCGACTGCTGGCAACTTGACAGTCGTCGGCAGTCGCCTGAAAAATCGCCTAAGTGGAACAGGCCCATAAGAATGTTTATATCGTCTACAGTGAGGAGATGTTCAGAATGGATCAAATGTAAACCCAGGTAACAAAAGCACAGGGAGAAAACTTTGATGCATTGACCCACTCAAATTGTTTAATTGTTCCTTCAATTAAAAAGTGCCCAATGTCATCTAAATACATTGTTGACTATTATATCATGGTAGTCTATTACTAATTTAAAAGAAAATCTTTTGCAACAGCGTCACTGGATTGCATTAGGTACACAGTTTAAATGAAACATGCAAATAGCAATTGAGAGGTTGCTTACCTTCTGTCCGTGAACGCCAGGTACTCCACTGAAACCCACAGACCCCTAAAGATAGATAAAAGGCCGACAAATTAGATTTTAAATGGTAATCCCATTAGTTTCTGCAAAGATAAAACATTAATTATTGTTCTTTGTTGGAGCTGCTCTAAGATCTCATTTATTTCCAACAAAATCTATTTTTTCACATTATTCTGTTATTGAAAAATTTGTGTCGTCCAAGAAGTTTGGCCAACAATCCAAACACTGCGTGGTATGAATCCAGAGTGTTTATAGTGGGGGAAGGAGGCTATTCAGCCCATCAATGTCCATGATAACTTTATGCAAAAGTAATCCAGCTGTAAGGTTTACTTCAGAAAGACACAAAATACTGGAGTAACTAAGTGGGTCAGGCAGCATCTCTGGAGAAAAGGAATAGGTGATGTTCCGGGTCAGAACTCTTCTTCAGACTCGCAGTGGAACAGACAAAATGTGTAGGAAGGAAGTGCAGATGCTGGTTTATATAGACACAAAGTGCTGGAGTAACTCAGCGGATCAGGTTCTGACCTGAAACGTCACCTATTCCTTTTCTCCAGAGATGCTGCCTGACCCATTGAGTTACTCCAACACTTTGTGTCTATCTTCGGTATAAACCAGCATCTGTAGTTCCTTTCTACACGTCAGATTTACTTTATTGGTTTATTGACAAACTGACAATTTTACCAGACACATGCGAGCGTAAGTCAGCAGGAGTTTGTAATCTGGCTTGTGGTCTGGTATCTTTAGATCTTTCACTGTGGGAACTGATGCAGATCACTTTTCCTGCATCTTTCCAACTGGTTGTTTGCTCCCTTTGTGATTTCTTATGAATTCCAGCCAGGAACAAATCCAAATGATGGATGTGGAATATCTCTTGTCTTTGCTGCAGCGTCACAAGGCTGCACTACTCCACAAGGCTGCACTACTCCACAAGGCATTTAGAAGAGGCGAGATGAAATCACAACTAATTAGCGCCAGCCTACAAATTGGATGTTATGTAAACTGGTCTAGCCCTACAATAACAGGGAATGTGAAAAAAAAGAGGGCGCAGCGCCAGAGACCTGGGTTCAATCCTGACTACGGGTGCTATCTGTACGGACATTCTCCCCGTGACCTTGGGTTTTCTCCGAGATCTTCTGTTTCTTCACACAGTCCAAAGACATACAGGTTTGTAGGTTAATTGGCTTGCTATAAATGTAAATTGTCCCTAGGATAGTGTTAGTGTGCGGGGATCGCTGTTCGGCATGGACTCGGTGGGCCGAAGGTCCTGTTTCCGCGCTGTATCTCTAAACTAAACTAAACCTGAAGATGCTGGTTAATACACAAAAGGACAGAGTGCTGGACTTACTCAGCAGGCCACGCAGCATCCCTGGAAGACATGGATAGGTGACAAATTGGGTTGAGACAGAATGAGTATGAAGAAGGATCTCGATCCAAAACATCACCAATCTATGTTCTCCAGAGATGCTGCTTGACCTGCTGAGTTACTCCAGTACTTTGTTTCCTTAACAGTAATGACAATGCTTGACATTTTCTGTTATTTTCTAAAAATAATGATTGGTATTTATATATCTTTCATATCTTCACGGGAGAGATGTCTTCAGTCTGGCTAATCAATGATTTGAAGAACTATGCATTCAAATTAACAAATGACCGTTGAATCTGAGTTTAAATTACAGCTTACAATATCACTGCATAAAGATATTAGAGGCGATTTAATGATTCCTTTTTCTCCACAATGTACATTCCTCTTTAAATTTGTCCCATGAATGAAAGAGGTCGCAGAAAGTGGTAGAAACCGCCCTGCCAATCACAGGTATCGACTTCTCCACCATCAAAGAGATATACAGGAATTGCTGGCTCAAGAAGGTGGCTAATACTATCAAAGGCTCAATCCACCTTGGACACTACATCAGGAGCCGGAGAACCGTTACTTCCAGATTCAATCAAAAACAGACACAAAGTGCTAGTGTAGCTCATCGGGTTAGGCAGCATCTCTGGAGAACATGGATAGGTAATGTTTCAGGTCGGAATGTTTCTTCAGAGGTGTCTCGACCCGAACATCAACTCTGCATGTCCTCAGTGATGCTGCTTGACCCGCTGAGCTACTCCAGCACTTTGTGACTTTTAAAAAACGTATCTAATACCTTGTTGCAGGCTACAATTGCACCTGCTTCCACCGCATCTTCAGGCAATGCATTCCAGATTCCAACCACATGCTGTGTAAAAACATTTTCCTTCATGTCACTATTAATTCTCTTCCTCTTTATTTTATATTTGTGACCTCCTCTGCCCCTCCACCAACGGTAAGTCACTAAAATCTCTGATCCCCGTTTCCTAACCTACACCCAACCCTAAGTTTGCTATCCTACATTTGCCTTCCACCATCCACTCTACCCAGACCGCTCTGCAGTATTGTTGTTGTCATTGGCACACATATTGGCCAGGACCTTGCAGAGAGTCTCCCTGTTCAATTATGGCCTGGGATTTTTTAACAGCCAGCTGGCAGAGCAGAAACAAAAGTTGGTTTAATTACATGCAAAAATGTAACTCCAATTGCTTTATGTTTGATCTTTTTTTTTTCTCTTGAACATTGCTACTGAAATGTCATACCAATAAAAAAGAAAACAGAACTGCATAATGAGTGACTGACCCAGTATTTAGTCATAGTGTCAGACAGCATGGAAACAGGCCATTCAGCCCACCTTGGCCATGCTGACTAAAATGTCACATCTAACGCTATTCTTTGAACTATCTTTAATTATACTTTATTGGACTTTATCTTGCACTAAATGTTATACCCTTTATACTGCATCTGTACACTATGGATGGCTTGGTTGTACTTATATATGGTATTTTTATTGATTGGATAGCATGCAACAATGAGCTTTTCACTGTACCTCGGTATACGTGACAATAATAAGTTTAGTTTACTTTAATTCAGAAATACAACGTGGAAACAGGCCCTTTGGCCCACCAGGTCCCTGCTGACCAACGATCACCCATACACTAGTTTTATCCTGCACATTAGGGACAGTTTACAGAAGCCAATTAACCTATAAACCTGCATATCCTTGGGATTTGGAGGAAGCCGGAGCACCAGAGAAAACCCACGCGGTCATAGCAAGAATGTACCAACTCCATGCAGACAGCACTTGTAGTCAGGGTCGAACCCGAACTCACTAATAGAACTGACTAGCCTGCTTTGATACCACACATTTTATGGAATTACATGATGTGATCAATAGTTCTATAGTCCAAGTGTTGAAAAATGGGATTGCCCGTCAAATCTACCAACTGAGTCAGAGAAACATAGAAAGATAGAAAATAGGTGTAGGAGTAGGCCATTCAACCCTTTGAGCCAGCACCACCATTCAATATGATCATGGCTGACCATCCAAAATCAGTACCCCATTCCTGCTTTCTCCCCTTATCCGTTGATTATGTTAGCCCTAAGAACTATATCGAACTTGAATACATCCAGTGAATTGGCCTTCACTGCCTTCTGTGACGGAGAATTCCACAGATTCACAACTCTCTGGGAGTCATTTTCAGCCTTCAGAGCTATAATTTAAAATAGACTGTTCATCATCATGTTTGCTGTGCTTATGAATGATATTATGGACAATGCAAAATATCTCAATCAACAAAAGTGGCACTATTAAGTTTCTTGGCAGTAAACGGTAGGTTTGTTTTCCAAATAGGCAACAATTGTTGAATGTAACCCAAATCTAATTTTATAGCTACGCCAAAACGGTACACAATAATGCTAACATTTTTGCACCACCTTACTCACAATTGTCCTGTGGTGGTTTGTCAAGTTGCGTTCAGATTGATTTCATATTTTACAAGTTATTAACATTTTTAGATTTACAAAACCACAATTTGAGAAAAATTTATTCTCTATGCTTACAGCTATGATGTTCAATGGGATTGTAGCCCTGCTCGCAACATTGTTGCTATCCAAGTACACTGAGTCCTGCTAGCCCTAGCAAGTGCAATTGCATTTTTTTTAGTCACAGTACACTGAGTTCTGCTAGCTAGCAAGTGCAATTGCATGGTGAATAAGGCAAAATTAGCAACCCCTGCACCGTTGGGGAATATTGCGTTGGAGGAACGGGTTCCATTGGGGAAACGGGTGAGTGGTGGAATATTGCCTTGGGGAACAGGTTGCGTTGGAGGACCAGGCCTCCCGTGGGGGCTATGGGTGATTGGTGGAATATTGCGTTGGGTGGAATATTACTTTGGGCAACGGGTTGCCTTGGGGTACCAGGCCTCCCGTGGGGGTTATGCGGTAGAATATTGCATTGGGGGAATGGGTTGCGTTGGGGGACCAGGCCTCCCGTGTGACAGGGACCCAACTGGTCCCACTTGGTATAAAAATGCAAGAAATTCTATCCGTGCATTTTTCTGCAGGAGTGGATGGGGCAAGAATTGCTGGGACACATTTTGCTCAAAAAGGAATATGAATGCGCAGGTGAGGGATAAATTTTGGTTGCAGTGAAGAAACAGAAGATGGCAATGTCCAACATAAAGCTCAGCTCCTTGGGTTGGCTTAGTCAGCACAATAAATCAGCATTTAGATTTAATGCATGATGAAATGTTAAAAGCTTTCAATAAATTATTCCACAGATAGCTTATTCAATTTATAACATTACTTGCTGCTCATCTCAATTTCCTGACATTTCCAGTCCCTGCCATTAGATGTAAATCGTTTTTGAACTACTTCCAGTGTCAATATTCCTCACAGAACGGATTTGTGTGTGTGTTTTTATGTTCCGAATTACCTGTTCTTTTTCTCACATTTGTTGAAATCATTTGATATAATAACTCAGCTCAACTGCCATCTTCACTGAAAAATTAAATAATATGTGAAAATATTCTGCATATCTTTGATGTTCCTGCATTCATCATCGTACTAAAAAATTATGATTCTTTACATTATTTCCAACTTTAGCACTTCCCTAAAACTGGAATCTTATGAGTCTTCATAAAATATGGTTTTGGAGACCTTAGTTAATCAATAAATGAAGGAAGATCATAATGAATAATTATGGACATTCACACCTTTTTGATTTGGAAGAAAGACTTGCATTTATATTATACCATTGACATCTCTTTCTGGAGATCATAAAGCACTTTGCAATCAATTAAGGACTTTTTTCCCATTTATATAAATTACTTGTATGAAAGCCCCATGTGAATAGATGCTAAATTTACTGTTGACACAAAACTAAGTAGAAAAGAATGTTGCGCAGAGGACATTGGAGACTACAAAGGAACATAGACAGGTTGTGAATGGGCAAAGATCTGGCAAACGGAGTGTGATGTCAGAAGATGTGAAAGATTCCATATTGGTAGGAAAATAGAAAAAAGATTTTCTAAATGATGATTGCAGAACTGAGATAAAGAGTGAATCTGCAGATTCTAGTGCACGGTTCACAAAAGGCAAGTATTCATGCACAGCAAATAATTAGGGAAACTTACAAAATGCTATCATTTATTGTTAGGGAACTGAGATTCTTTGGTCAGTCATTGGTGAGACCATATCTAAAATATTGTGTGAAGTATTGGTCTCCTTATTTAGTTCAAATGTTTGTTTTATGCAAGGGAGATTATTTTATGATGACATTTTGGCCCGGTGGGCTTGTGTCTGTTGCAGTTGAGAAGAGTAAGAGGGGAATTTATTGAAACATAGAGGACCTCAAGGGTCTTGAAAGGGTGGATGTGAAGAGGATGTTTTCTTTTGTGGCACAATTAAGAATCAGGGGCCGTTCATTAAAACGAAGGGGTCATCCATTTAAGACAATGAGATTTTTTTCTGCGAGATTATAATGTCTTTGGTAAACTCTTCCTCGAAGAGAACTTGAAAAAGCATAATGGATACTGTTAAGGTATAGGCAGATACATGCTTGAGAGTGAGAGGTTACTAGGGTAGATAGGAATGCAGTTTCAATCAGATCAGCTATGATCCTATTAAATAATGGAGCAGCCTCTGAATGGCATACTCTTGCTCTGAATTTATATGTTTATATATTCATTCTTTTCATAGAATATTCATGAGAGAAAAAGTAGCAGCCAAACTGCACACAGTAAACTCCCAATGAAATACTGTTAATAAACAATACTATGATAGTGCACAGATAATCCACTTTATTAATGTTTAGTGATGGGTAAATATCATTAGCAAATGCAGATGGTCATCAAGAATTGCAGGGGGATCTTGATCAGCTGGGAAAAGTGGATCGAGGAATGGCATAAGTGCAAGATATTCAATTTTGGGATCTCAAACCAGTGTAAAACCATCACAGTGAACAGTATGGACCTGGGGAAAGCTGTACAACAGAAGGACCGAGGGGTACAAGTATGTAATTCCATGAAAGTGGCACCACAGGTGGACAGGATGATGAAGAAGTATTTTGGCATGCTGGCAATTATCATTAAGGGCATTGAATACAGAAGTTGGGACATTATGTTACACTTGCACAAGACAAGGCCACACTTGTGGTATTGTGTTCAGCTTAGGTCACCCTGTTATAGGAAAGATGCCATTAAGCTGAAACAGTGAAATAGATTTACGCGATGTTACCAAGACGAGAGATTGAATTCTAGGAAGAGGTTGGGCAGGCTGGGAATTTATTTCTTAGTGCGCGGGAGATTGATGGGTGGTCTTAGAGAGGTGTATAAAATCATGAGGGGCATAGATCGGGTGCATACATATAGCTTTTACCAAGAGTTGGGGAATCAAGAACAAGAGGACATAGGTTTAGAGTGAGATGGAAAAGAAGGGACCTGAGGGGCAACATATTCACACAAAGGGCAGGATGTATGTAGAACAAGCTGCCAGATTAATTGGTTGAGATAGGTGCTATAAAACATTTAAAAGACATTTGGACAGGAGAGAAAAGTTTTAGAAGGATATAGGCCAATCTTTGGCAAGTGGGCCGAGCGTAGATGGGCATCTTGGTCGGCATGGATGAGTTAGGCAGATGATCCTGTTTTCACGTTGTGTGATTCGGTCACAAATTCCCCCCCTGTGACTGCTCTAATGCAGGAGTCTTAATAAAGATTACTTTTGGTGTATGTTCACTGACCTGAAATAAAAGCAGAAAGAATGGGATATACTCAGCAGGAGGGAGCAGCAGATTTCATGCTCCAAGCCAATGAACATTCATCATAATTCTGTATTTTTTTCTCTGCTTTTCCTCTCCACACTTGCTGTCTGGTCCACAGAGAGTCCCTGCAATTTCTGCTTTTAGTTCAGCCATATTTTTGCTTTTATATCCGAGTCGGAATTTGAAATGGAGTCCTTCATCAAAAGAGGGATTGGTAATGTCTGTCTGAGCAGGAGTGGCTTCAGTTTAATGTCTCACGTGACAGGAGGCACCTCCTACATTGCCGCACATCCTCAACGGTATTTGAACATTATGCTCACACCTTGCGATGGGGCAAGGGGTTGCAAAGAAAACCATTATTTTATTTAACACTTTCCACACATTATCCTTGCCTTAGTGCTGCTGCAACAGAGCAAGTTAAACAAAGAGTAGGGCAATAAATACAGTTAAAAAAAAAATATTTTTTGTGTTCTTTTGTAGGTTCTTCAGAGGCATCTTTCCAAAGCGTGATGGCTGACTGCAAGGTAAGAATATGGCATTGATGTTCTTTACGATGTGGTAATGCAGAAATTTCATAAATTGCGTGTTGAGTTTATCAAAAAAAAAACTGGCAGTCGATTCTGATAACTGTAAAAGGTGCTGACAGAAGGTTCAGGAAGTCTGTCATCAAGTTACCTCAGAAACAGGAAAACACCAGCAGCTCCCTGATCACAGCAAAAGCAAATCCCATTCATCAGTCACACTTGGAAAGTTTTGCTCAGTATCAATTGTGTGGCAGTGATCTATTAAGCTTTGTTTGGGTTGTAACAGAAACTATATCCCTACATGTTTCAAATTTAAATTCCAGAGCTTTGCCGTCAATGGAGTATGAAGACCAGTAACTTTCGTATAAAATAACCTTTTTTGAACTACACATTCTGAAGAAAAAAAACGTAAACTTCCTAATTTGTTCAAATTTGAAGTTAATTTGAAATATAAATTAATGTTGCTCAACATGATATGACAACGCATTCTCTTGAAAAGTCTTAACATTACTGAGTTGGCCAAGTATTAGTTCCTGAACTACAGTAGCCCATTTCCTCAAGATCTGGGTCAATTACTGGCAATAAACAGTTTAATTGGTTTTCAAGTATTGTTATGGCAATATAGTACCTTTTGTCCTGGTGGTCCCTGAGGTCCCTAGAAAAACAAAGACATAAAATCATTATGACTAGATGGAAAAGTAAGCAGAAACGACTGATTTCCAAGATATAATCATCAGTATGTATCAATCAAACTTCCTACGCTGACCTGCAGGCCACATGCATGGAACCCTGCAGATGATAGATAACTACACGGTCTAAGAGGAAAGTGATGAATTCTATGAATAAGGTCGACTGTTTAAATCTGATTTTGGTTATAACTTTGCCCATTAGAAGTTTGAGGAGTGACAGGCTTAAGTCACCAACGTTTTCTAATCCATTGGACTTGCATGATAGTGCAATACTTTTTTCTCATATTTGCCTACTGTTGAATAAAGCTTTGTTGCAGATTTACGCATTAATAATAAAAGCATGAAAACAATTGCATGAATACATAAGTTGTCCCTATCTTAGTTACTGAGGATGTAAATAAATGCAAAAAGAATAGATTCTTAGTTATCCATAACCCAGTTAGCTAAGGGGAATCCTACTAATCCAGCACTAAATGCTCTGCAAGTGATTGTTTTTTATTCTCCCAGGCTTGCTGGAGCTAACCTTTTTCCCAGATCTTAAATGAGTTTCCCTTCATTAACTTTGTATTTCCGGCAGAAAGAATCCAAGAGCCTCATGAAAACAGCACCCTGTGGTCCAATAATCACTATCCACCTGTAGTGCACATGGAAGCTCTTGATGGAAGGGGTCACAATTTAAATTTGATTCCCAGAATGACAATCGTTATTCAGAGTTGGGAAGTTTGATTAAGCTCTTCAAAAATTATATGGACAATCTAGATCGTGAAATTAATCCTACTTTAACTCTCAATAGAAAATACTCTGAGCACTTTATTCTTCCTGTGAAACCAGTTTGCCATGTGTGACTAAGAAAGCAGGAAAGATCTTGAATCTTTGGGATTTATTTAAAAACATAACCTGATAAGAGGACATCTGCTTTGGTTAAAGAGGGAAAGTTAAATGGTTAAATTTTACATGTTGCCTCAGGAAAGCAGCCAACATAATCAAAAACTCGTCCCACCGCGGTCATTCCTCCTTCTCCCTGCTCCAGTCGGTCAGAAGATACAGAAGCTTGAATGTGCGCACCCACAGACTACAGCTTTCTCCCCTCTGTTATCAGGCTTCTGAATGGTCCTTCCAGGCACTTGGGTACTGTACGATTCTCCTCTACCCCATTGAGGACCTTCGAGTTAGTCTTTGGAACTGGGGCGCTACAATTTGGTGAACTATATTCTGCACTCTCTTACATTTAACTCTCTCACTTTAGCAAGAAGCAGATGTCCACATCAGATTATTTTTTATCAGAAATTCCAGAGATCCAAAATCTTTTTTGCTTTCTTAGTATCTTCCCCATTGCTCTACCTATTGTTCCTGTATTTGGCTTGATGGTATCCGTGTGTTTATCTATATTATGTATAGTATTATCTGATTTGATTGGATTGCATTGCAAAACAAAGCTTTTCGCTGTATCTTGCCACATGTGACAATAAAAACCTAAACCTAAACCAAGAGAAGTAAACAGAAGTCCAGTTACAAACACTTGATGCATTTGGCAATCTTTTCAAACTTCCTTCAACCGCTGTCAACTCAGGGACAAATTTTAAGGTGCGATGAGGTCATCTTGTGAAATGCTTGAAACTTTGCCGGCGAAAAGCAAAGAAAACATTGATCAACTGCAGATGTGTAACCTTTGGAACCAGCTGCACTTTCAATTGAGAGCTGGCACAACATTATTCCATGAAAGGAAGTCTCTCACAATTTGGGTTCCACTGGATTGCCCTAATGCTGCTGAATCTCACCCTGATATTGATACCAAGAAGAAATAATGGCCCGGATCTTGCCTCAAACAAGACGGCAAGAATTTATTTGCTTAAATGGAAGCAAATCTGGGATTTCCTTGCACATGTTGCTAAATGTGGAAATCCTGACAAATTTGGACTGCGGAATGCAGTCCAGCATGATAAATTAGATTTTGGAAAGATTCCATGTTTTTATGGTGGGGATAGCCCATCAGGATAGATCAAGCGCTGGACCTGGGAATCCATAGACTGAGCTTTGTAAGGCTGCAGGTACAAAAAGAAAAAGGGAAGGGAGGTTCTTTAAAAATACATAATTTCTATTTAAATAAAAACGAAAAAATAATGGACCAAATCTTGATTCATTTTTTTCAATAGTTTTTAAATGTTTCTGAATGTTGGCGACAATTAACGTATCACAGGTTTGATAGCTGCTATAGCTGCAAGGCTTTGCTGTTTGTCAAAGCTCCAGTTTGTGTCGGGGAAAGGACTTCTCTGGAGGCCCTGCTGCTCTGGTGGCCTTAGGCTTGGAGTTGAGGAGATTTGGGGCAATGGGATGGGCAGCACTAGGCCTCTGCATCTGGATAATGTATGTGCAGGCGTGGGGAGACTGAAGGCATTTGGCCTGGTCCAAGCCGAGGATAAAAACATTTTTAATATTTTCAAAAAGATCATAATACTGGCAAACTTAAATGGAGGCTGATATTCTGAAATATTCATCTTTAATAATAATCTTTATTAATAGCTTGTGATCTGATATGGTTTGGAATATATCAGAACTATCTTTAGTTTCCAGCAGGAACACTTGCCTGAAAGCAGTAATTCCTCAGAAACAAGGGTAGGGAAGCAGACACCATGCGGCTCTCTGTTTCCTACTGTACGTTTTGGTCCACGATCGCTGCAGTATCATCTATATAACTAAAAATCTCATCTTGACCACTTTGTGTCTGTGCTGTATATTGATTTTAGAAAAAACGCTACCCTATATCGTTATGATTTTTGGCCATCTTACTCACAGTCCTCCTCCGCTGAGGCAGCCCTGAGGATTTTTCCGATCGATGAAAAATAAAAAAGTTATGAGTGTTTAAAAAATCTTGATACCAGCTGATTGGTCCTCTCGCCTGTCAATCACCATGATGAAGGTATCACCCCTTCCGGGGGGGGAGGGGCATGGCTATAATACCCCAGATGCCTGGACGTGTCAGTCACTCTGGAAGATCGTGAGGGAGAGGCCACCACTGTGATTCTAAGCTGTGAATCAACTGAACTGTGAGTCCGCAATGTACTTGCAATAAATGATTTGTTAGCCCTTAAAGACAATGTTTGGCCTGCCCTGCCTATGCTTGAAACTGAAATGCAAAATTGGAAATGAAATGACAATGCAATGAGTTGTTTGGCCTGCCCTGCCTGTGCTTGAAACTGCAATGCAAAATTGGAAATGGAATGACAATGCCATGATTTTACTTCGGAGTCACGTGAGTGACTACGTGAAGAACCCCGTCAGGGCGCATGCGCGTCATTACGTCTGACGCATTGGCGACAACGGCAGCAGGAGCACGGAGCTCTTGCTGCAGGTGAGTAATTACAGCTCCACCAAAGTCGGGGAGACTTTGGAGGAGTTAGAGAAAAGTAAAGAAAGTGGTTTCTGTGTGTTTTTTCCCCCACATACAGGAACAAGGAAAAGGTGCAGGCTGCTGCCGACAAGGAGAGAGAGAGCTGCGGGACGCAGTCTCTGAAAGGCAGCCTGTCACCTCGGGGGAGTCGCAAGCTGGTAGCGGTGCGGCGACAGACTTGGCAAAGTGCCCAGCCGGGTACACAGCCAACGCCAGTCGGGCGGTAGGCATAACCCAAGTCTGTAAGGGCTATAGACTCCGCAGAGTCGGGCCACGAGAGTCCCGTCGGGGACAGGATACCGTTCCCCAGCGGTTATCCAAAAGGAGCAGCTCATACAGGGGCTGCTCCACAGAGACGCTCCAGGAGGAGTAGTGCTGGAGGGAAGCCACAGAGAAGGCTCCGCTGGCAGTGCCTAGGAGAGGTCTGATTCATAAAGCCACACTCCAGGAGGAGTAGTGCAGGCGGGAAGCCTTAGGGAAGGCTCCGCTGGCAGTGCCTAGGAGAGGTCTGCTTCATAAAGCCATACTCCAGGAGGAGTTGTGCAGGCGGGAGGCCGTGGGGATGGCTCCGCTGGCAGTGCCTAGTAGAGGCCTGCTTGAAAGCACCCTCTTTGCAAGAGGTGAGTGCAGAAGGGCAGATACGCTCTGACCCTGAGTCCGACGACTTCCAAAGGGAGGGCAGGCAGCTGCCAGAGCTGACACCGTGTGCAGCACAGTTTGCCATGTCGTCGGACGCTGGTGAGCCTCTGGGTGAGGAACTTGCCACCAGCATAAATTACCAAGTCTCACATCAGCTACAGGAGCTGACAATGGATGAGACAGTAACGAAGTATGAAGCCCCAATCAACTGTGGACTGTTAAAAGTTCCTGTTGGGAACAGGAAGAATTGGGGCAAGATGGGCATACTAATGAAAGCCCAGGAGCATGTGAAGCTCCAGCATATTTTTAAAGTTGCTGGCATCTGGTATAACGAGCTTTGCCAGGATGGTAGATGGAGAGGCCATGACAAATTACAACAAAAGGCGCTATTGTGGAGTGCCCACTTTGAGATCAACTGCCTCCGCAAGATGCGATTAGACCAACCATCAATGCTAAATATGCTTCACTCTGCCAGCCTGGCACAGTGCAACCGGCACAGCTGTTTGGCGAGGATTTCGCACAGCAGGTGAAGGAGCTGGAGGAGGAGGCTAAGGCGGCAGCCACATATTCACCAAAGCGGAAGTATCCCTATAAGGGAGCAGACTGGTCCGGGCAAGGGACGAGTCCAGCTACGATGCAGCGCAGTTGGCGTTCGGCTGTAGCACCGCCACGGAGGTGAGATATCCAGCTCAAGGCCGGGGAAGAATGCCAGGTGGTAAGGAGGTAAGAGGGTCTGGTTCTCATGTAGACAGATCTAATGTGATACAATTAAATGTTTACCTCAGATATGTTTATACTGAAGGTTATTCAAGGGCATCAAATAAAGCTTAATGCAAATTCTGATTTACCCATGCAACATGTTCCAAAAAAGGAGTTTGACTTCAGTATCACTGAACAATTGGAAGTTCAGCTGGAACTTGCAAGCTTATGTAATAAAGGTGTAATTGCTAAGGCAGTTTACCAAAGCCATCAGTTTGTGTCCAATATCTTTCCCAGACCAAAAATGGATGGGGTGATGCAGAATTATACAGACCTGAATAGTCTTAACCCTTTTGTACGGTATAGACATTTTAAGATGGAAACGTTTGTGAAGGAGATCTTAAAGATGCGGATTCAGTGTCTGTTCATTTGCAGGATAGAAGATTTAAAATTCAGCTGGATGGGGCAATTATGCCAATACAATCCACTGCCTAATGGTTTCTCTTCAGCTCCTAGAGGGATTACAAAGTTGTTAAAACCTATTCTAGGCATGATGAGAAGTCAAGGTCATGTGTTCATGGCTTAACTAGATAATATCTTGATTGTAGGACAATCAAAGGAAACAGCTGAAGCATCAGTGGAAGTTGGTAAAAACCATTTATTAATTGGGCTTCATAAGCTATCCAGAGAAATCTAAATTTTACCTGTGACACAAATTGACTAGTTGGGTTCACAATGGACTTAATCAACATCATTGTGACCTTGCCCAGGCAAAAAAGGGTAGAGCTAATTAAGAGCTATATCAAGTTAATTGCTAACACACAGCCTTCAATTAGCCAGGTGACAAGTCTGCTTTGGTAATGGCTGGCAGCATTTCCAGCAGTTCAATATGGCCACTTTATTATCTACAATTACAAAGGTCAAAGGAACAAGCATTGAGGATACATTGGGGTCATTATAATAGACCTATGCTTCTATCAATAGAGGCTGTTGCTGATGTACAATGGTGGATTCAGCATGTGTCCACTAGTAGTTCCAAAGTGTTATTGGACCAAGCTTCCATGATTTGCAGACAGATGTCAGAGCACTTGGGTAGGGTGCTACTGATACAAGATCCAGCGGTGGAGACAGATGAACATTGCTTCTGCAAACATGGGGAATTAACCAAGAGTATTTTATGGACTCAAGGCTTATGGCACTAACTTTGGTGCCGCTGTGGGGTTATGTTGTGTCATGGACTTCTGTGTATGTGCTTTTTTATTTTTTATTTTTTTTATTGATTTATTATTTATTTTTATGATACATGACTAAGGAAAATCCATTTTGTTGTCTCTTATGAGATAATGACAATAAATTGAATACAATACAATACAATACAACTAAACTAGTTTGCATGTGCAGTGCAAAATAGACAACACTACAGCAGTTGCTGATATGAATCACATGGGTGGTATCAAATCGTTATCATGTGACAGGTTGGCAAATACAATTGGACCTGGAGTAGGGATAGAGAGATTTGGATTGGAGCTATCTATCTCCCAGGGAAACTTAATGTAGTACCAGATGGCAGCTCACGAAAATTCCATCATAACACAGAGTGGATGTGGAACCAGGATGTGTTCAAGAACATAGTACTTCTATATGGAAGGCCAAAATATGTTTCATAGGCACCAGATCCAGGGGCAGTGACAATTGATGCTTTTTCACTAAATTGGGATGATATGTTTGTGTACATTTTCCCACCATTCTGCCTCATAGGTCGGTGTTTGAGAAAATCAAGGGGTTTTGGTGATACCAAATTGCCTGATTCAACCATGGTTTCCTTTGATGTTACAGATAGCGATCCAACCTCTTTTTGCTGATTCCAAACAGTAGGAATTTGCTGGAGCATCCAGTAACGCATTAAGTTCATCCGTTATGTGATGGTATGGATCTGTTAATTTGCAGGTTTTAAGAATGCCTTACATTGGTCGAGGACTTTCTAGGCCAACGGTGGATATACTCACTGCAGCCTGGAGAAACAGTACTCAAAAACAGTATATGACTTATGGAATTTTTTTTTTTTTTTTTTTTAAATGGGAACAATATTGTGTTCAAAAGAATATTCAATATGATACTGTAGTCATTGAAAATGTGTTAGAGTTTATCTACACTTTATTATGATGAGGGTCTTAGCTATACTGCTATCAATACAGCTAGAAGTGCTTGGTCGGCATATCTTGTAATAGGTACACGGACACAAAGTATAGGTTCTCACCCTCTCATATCTAGGTTGATGAAAGGAATCTTTAATTCCAAACCGCCTAAGCCTAGGTATATGGTAATCTGCGAGGTAAGTGTTGTTTGTAACATACTTCGTCATTGGGTCCCTGTCACGTCTATAACTTTGTTAAAATTAACCATGAAATTGGCTATGCTAATGGCATTGGTGTCAGTACAGAGAGTGCAGACTTTCCAAAAACGTCAGTTCGAGAGAATGGAAGTGAATACAGAGAATGTTCTGTTTTATATTTCTGACCTGCTCAAACAAAGCAAACAAACGATTGCCGATGGAGGGCTGTTTGCCAACTCAATATTGAATGCTGTTGCTATTGTTTAAAGTCTGTTTTCAATACTGTTTCATTCTGTTTCGTTTGTTGCCCTACATTAAGAGGGTTTATTGGTTGTTTTATGACCAAAAATAAAACTGTTTTGTTTTTGCATGATATGCAATGTCATGTTTACAGCATTATTGATGATACTCGGAGTCAATCGATGCAGTGAGAAGCCGGGATTTTGATCTGCGGCATAAAAATCACAGAGCTTTAAAATCTTCACGTAGTCACTCACGTGACTCCGAGGTAAAATAGTAAGATTAAATGAGAACTTACCAGTTTGAAGTTTGATCTTTATTTTATGAGGAGTTACGTTGGTGATTACGTTCCCGCCACGCCCAACCCTCTCTCATAGAAAAAAGGTCATAATGGTAGTTCTCATGTTGATCATCTTAATATGTTACTTCAATTATGGTGTTGTCTGTGATTTCATACCGCTGCTTTGAAGATTGACGCGCATGCGCCCTGACGGGGTTCTTCACGTAATCACCAACGTAACTCCTCATAAAATAAAGATCAAACTTCAAGCTGGTAAGTTCTCGTTTAATCTTACTAGTTGTTTGGCCTGCCCTGCCCTGCCTGTGCTTGAAACTGCAATGCAAAATTGGAAATGAAATGACAATGCCGTGAGTTGTTTGGCCTGCCCTGCCCATGCTTGAAACTGCAATGCAAAATTGGAAATGAAATGACAATGCCATGAGTTGTTTGGCCAGCCCTGCCCGTGCTTGAAACTGCAATGCAAAATTGGAAATGTAATGACAATGGCATGAGTTGTTTGGCCTGCCCTGCCTGTGCTTGAAACTGCAATGCAAAATTGGAAATGAGATGACAATGCTATGAGTTGTTTGGCCTGCCCTGCCCATGCTTGAAACTGCAATGCAAAATTGGAAATGAAATGACAATGCCATGAGTTGTTTGGCCTGCCTTGCCTGTGCTTGAAACCGCAATGCAAAATTGGAAATGGAATGACAATGCCATGAGTTGTTTGGCCTGCCCTGCCCTGCCTGTGCTTGAAACTGCAATGCAAAATTGGAAATGAAATGACAATGCCATGATTTGTTTGGCCTGCCCTGCCCGTGCTTGAAACTGCGATGCAAAATTGGAAATGAAATGACAATGCCATGAGTTGTTTGGCCTGCCCTGCCCGTGCTTAAAACTGCAATGCAAAATTGAAAATGAAATGACAATGCCATGAGTTGTTTGGCCTGCCCTGCCTGTGCTTGAAACTGCAATGCAAAATTGGAAATGAAATAACAATGCAATGAGTTACTTGGCCTGCCCTGCCCGTGCTTGAAACTGCAATGCAAAATTGGAAATAAAATGACAATGCTATGAGTTGTTTGGCCTGCCCTGCCCGTACTTGAAACATGCCATGCAAAATTGGAAATGAAATAACAATGCAATGAGTTATTTGGCCTGCCCTGCCCGTGCTTGAAACTGCAATGCAAAATTGGAAATGAAATGACAGTGCAATGAGTTGATTGGCCGGCCCTGCCTGTGCTTGAAACTGCAATGCAAAATTGGACATGAAATGACAATGCCATGAGTTGTTCGGCCTGCCCTGCCCGTGTTTGAAACTGCAATGCAAATTTGGAAATGAAATGACAATGCCATGAGTTGTTTGGCCTGCCCTGCCCGTGCTTGAAACTGCAATGCAAAATTGGAAATGAAATGACAATGCCATGAGTTGTTTGGCCTGCCCTTGAAATGGATTGACTTGACTTGACTTGAAATGGATTGACTTGACTTAAAATGGATTGATTTGACTTGACTTGAAATGGATTGACTTTACTTGACTTGAAATGGATTGACTTGACTTAAAATGGATTGACTTGACTTGATTTGACTTGAAATGGATTGACTTGACTAGCATTGACTTGAAATGGATTGACTTGACAAAGTGGATTGACTTGACTTGAAGTGGATTGACTTGACGTGGATTGACTTGACTTGACTTGAAGTGGATTGACTTGACTTGACTTGAAATGGATTGAAATGGATAGTTGGCCCTGCACTCACTGTGCTTAAATTGACTTGACCCATAACACCCCTGCTAGTGCTCCAGAAAGCCCTCCCCACTGGCCACCAATTTTGGAATTGGTGGAGAGGCAGAACGGGTCCCACTTAGTCTCCATCAATACATCTCTCTTCTCAAGTCAGGAGTAAAATGTAAGGCTATAGTATATTGCCAACGAACCGTTCAAAAGAATGCGGGTAGCGACTATAAGTAGCCAGAAGCACATCACATGTTACCTATAGTTCAAGATACTGAATCAGAAAGTGTCATGGATAGAGCATAAGTTCATAAGTTCTAGGAGCAGAATTAGGCCATTTGGTCCACCAAGTCTACTCCGCAATTCAATCATGGCTGATCTATCTTTCCTTCTCAACCCCATTCTCCTCCCTTCTACACCTTTACCCATGATATGTATACGTGAAGGGCATGTGATCGTAGTGGAATGGAATAATTGGATAACTGGCCGCAGGTCTTCTCACACTAATGCAGATCCAAGGAACAAAAACACAGTTGCATCTCACTCAGCAAGAATTTATATTTTTAATTACTTTTCCAGTTGAGAAAAAGGCATTAAAATTTGAAATTCCTGACAAGGCCCAATTTTGACAAAGTACATCTGAAACAAAGATATTTATGGCCATTGCTGCCAGTTTTAAGTCAGTAAAAGCACAGACTCAAGGTCAATATAATAATAATCATCAGGCCAATGGGTCATGAAATAAAGCTGCTTCTCTCTAATTAAAGTTATCCTGATTGCTTGAATTCTTGGTGCTTTTGATAACAACAAATATTTGAAAAGCATAGTTCTGTGTCACTTCTATGACCTTAAGATAGACATTTCAAATTAGCAAGGATGACGCTGTACAAATAATAGGCTGCACTTTGCAGCACTGTAATAAAAAAACAGTTGTTGCTGTAAAAGATTGCCACTTAAAGATTTATTGGTTGTAAAGGTTGCACAAATCATTCACACTTTAGCATATAAAAACTGGAGTGTATTCCTCCTGAAGAATTTAACAAACTAATGAAATAAACAGGCTTAATTTTATATTAAAGCGGCACACTGCCATATAATTGTTATAATTCCCTATTGTTCACATCAAATTAAGGTAGTAAAGCAGATTATTATATTGATTTATTATGGAAAATGGCCATATTTGCCACAGTAATGCAGCCAAATGATTTAATTGGGAAATATGCATTGAAATTGCTGCAACCTCCTTCCTGACTGAGTGTCTGAATATCTGAAGCAGAATGTGAGCACCCATTATCCACTGTACACCTGCAGAAGTTGGATAGAGTATTTGACCACATGCCATTATCTCCTCATACTACTGCAGCAGAGGTATTGGTGAGCATTCCTTGTGATGGCATCAATGTGCCAGGCCCAGGACAGATCCTCAAAGATGTGTATATGCCCAGCAACTTAAAGATGTTGACTCTCTCCATTGAGCGGCAGAATTTCCCAGTTCAATTCACCTGCTGCTACAACAGATCAACAGTGGATATGATCTCACTGGCTCTCTGCTCTGAGCTGGGACACTTGGACACCAGGAACATGGAAGGCAGGCAGTTGTTCATCAACCACAGCTTGCTGTTCAACACCATTATATCTTCCAAACTCATCATCAAACTCAGAGACCTGGGTCTTAGAAAAAATAAAATAAAACATTCTTTGCTCCTCTTTTTTCAACTGGATCGACGACCGCCTCGCCAGCAGACCTCAATCTATATGGATTGGCAACAACACCGCCTTGCTGACCATCAGCACAGGGTCACCTTAAGGCTGTACGCTGTCCCCTGTACTACTCTCTCTATACCCATGATTGTGTAGCCAGACACAGCTCCAACGCCATTTCAAAATTAATTAATGATACCATTGGACGATGAAGAATAGAAGAGAGAAATTGATAATCTGTATGAGTGGTGCCAGAACACCAATCTTGTTCTCAATATTAGAAAGATCAAGGAACTAATTATTGACCAGGAAGGAATAACTGTAGGGATATGCACCTGCTTTCAATGATGTGGCAGCCATTAAGAGAGTCAACAGCTTTACGTTCCAGGGCGTATGCATCTTTGATAATTTGTCCTGAGGCCAGCACATCGATGCAGTCATGAAGAAAGCTCACCAATCCCTCTACTTCCTCAGATGTTTGTGGGGTGGTGACACGCCAAACTTCTACACGTGTACCGTGAAGAGTATATTGATTGGTTACAACACAGCCTAGTTTGGAAATTCAAACGAAGGAAGCTGCAGAAAGTGGTGGACTTTGCCCAGTCTCTCATGGGTATTGACCTCCCCAGTATAGAACAGATTTATCGGTAACTCTGCCTCAAGAAGGCAGCGAACAACATCAAAAGTCCACACTATCGTGACCACTTCTTGCTGCTACCATCAAGAAGAGGGTACAGTTGTCTGAGAACTGTTACCTGCAGGCTCAAGAACAGCTTCTTCCCATCTTCCAACTTTTACTTTTACCCTGCACACCTTTATCACAACCCTTCCTCGACCACACCAACCCAACTGGACCACTACAGACTTTGCATTTCTATGGTTGCTCTACATACTTTGGTTTTTGCACTATCATGATATATTTTATTTCAAATAACTGTATATTAATTGTTGTTGCTTATGTGTTTTATGTTCCTCTAAAGGTGCAGCAAATAAGAATTTAATTTTTCCGGTTTATATATGGTGCATATGACAAAAAACTCCCTTGACCTGTACTTACAGGTAAGTAACGAGATTCTCAATTTGAACCTTGGATCTCAAGGGAGAGATGGAGGGATGCTAGTTTTAAAAGCAAATTAAAAATAAAACTTACATTATTTACTGATGGATGTGATTTGAAGTGCTCGCATCACAAGTTAAAAAAAATTCAAAATTAATATTTGTTATAAATTTCTTTAAATAGTAATTACAGGGCTGAGTGACTTCACTTCAGGGAAAAGAAGAGGAGGGCAATAGTAATAGGGGACTCTATAGTTAGGGGGTCAGATAGACGATTCTGTGGACGCAGTCAGGAGACCCGGATGGTAGTTTGCCTCCCTGGTGCCAGGGTCTGGGATGTGTCTGAACATGTCCAAGATATCCTGGAATGGGAGGGAGAGGAGCCTGAGGTCGTGGTACATATAGGTACCAATGACATAGGTAGAAAAAGAGAAGAGGTCCTGAAAGGAGAATTTAGGGAGTTAGGAGGAGAGTTAAGGAGAAGGACCGCAAAGGTAACAATCTCAGGATTACTGCCTGTGCCACGCGACAGTGAGAGTAGGAATGGAGCGAGGTGGAGGATAAATGCGTGGCTGAAGGACTGGTGCAGTGGGCAGGGATTCCAGTTTCTGGATCATTGGGACCTCTTTTGGGGAAGGTGTGACCTGTACAAAAAGGACGGGTTGCACTTGAACCCGAGGGGGACCAATATCCTGGCGGGAGATTTGCAAAGGCTACTGGGGATACTTTAAACTAGAACGGTTGGGGGGAGGGACTCAAATAGAGAAAGCTAGTAGACGGTGTGTGAGGCAGGAGGCAGAGAATGGAAGCACATTAGCTTGGAGGATGTGGAATCGATATGGGTAGAGCTGCGAAACACTAAGGGGCAGAAAACGCTAGTGGGAGTTGTGTACAGGCCACCTAACAGTAGTAGTGGAATTGGGGATGGCATCAAAGGAAATTAGAAATGCGTGCAACAAAGGTAAAACGGTTATAATGGGTGACTTCAATCTACATATAGATTGGGTGAATCAAAGTGGCAGGGTTGCTGAGGAAGAGGATTTCTTGGAATGTATGCGGGATAGTTTTCTAAACCAACATGTAGAGGAACCAACGAGACAGCAGGCTATTCTAGACTGGGTATTGAGTAATGAGGAAGGGTTAGTTAGCAGTCTTGTTGTGCGTGGCCCCTTGGGCAAGAGTGACCATAATATGGTTGAGTTCTTCATTAGGATGGAGAGTGACATAATTAATTCAGAAACATGGGTTCTGAACTTAAACAAAGGTAACTTTGAGGGTATGAGATGTGAATTGGCCAAGATAGACTGGCAATTGATTCTTAAAGGGTTGACGGTGGATAGGCAATGGAAGGCATTTAAAGACTGCATGGATGAACTACAACAATTGTTCATCCCAGTTTGGCAAAAGAATAAATCAGGGAAGGTAGTGCATCTGTGGACAACAAGGGAAATCAGGGATAGTATCAAAACAAAAGATGAAATACAAATTAGCCAGAAAAAGCAGCCTACCAGAGGACTGGGAGAAATTCAGAGTCCAGCAAAGGAGGACAAAGGGCTTAATTAGGAAAGGGAAAATAGATTATGAAAGAAAACTGGCAGGGAACATAAAAACTGACTGCAAAAGTTTTTATAGATATGTGAAGAGAAAAAGATTAGTCAAAACAAATGTAGGTCCCTTGCAGTCAGAAACAGGTGAATTGATCATGGGGAACAAGGACATGGCAGACCAATTCAATAACTACTTTGGTTCTGTCTTCACTAAGGAAGACATAAATAATCTGCCGGAAATAGCAGGGGACCGGGAGTCAAATGAGATGGAGGAACTGAGTGAAATCCAGGTTAGCCGGGAAGTGGTGTTAGGTAAATTGAATGGATTAAAGGCCGATAAATCCCCAGGGCCAGATAGGCTGCATCCCAGACTACTTAAGGAAGTAGCCCCAGAAATAGTGGATGCATTAGTGATAATTTTTCAAAACTGTTTAGATTATGGAGTAGTTCCTGAGGATTGGAGGGTAGCTAATGTAACCCCACTTTTTAGAAAGGGAGGGAGAGAGAAAACGTGGAATTACAGACCAGTTAGTCTAACATCGGTAGTGGGGAAACTGCTAGAGTCAGTTATTAAAGATGGGATAGCAGCACATTTGGAAAGTGGTGAAATCATTGGACAAAGTCAGCATGGATGTATGAAAGGTAATTCATGTCTGACGAATCTTATAGAATTTTTCGAGGATGTAACTAGTAGAGTGGATAAGGGAGAACCAGTGGGTGTGGTATATCTGGACTTTCAGAAGGCTTTCGACAAGGTCCCACATAAGAGATTAGTATGCAAAATTAAAGCACACGGTATTGGGCATTCAGTATTGATGTGGATAGAGAACTGGCTGGCAGACAGGAAGCAAAGAGTAGAAGTAAACGGGTCCTTTTCAGAATGGCAGACAGTGACTAGTGGGGTACCGCAAGGCTCGGTGCTGGGACCCCAGCTATTTACAATATATATTAATGATTTGGACGAGCGAATTGAATGCAACATCTCCAAGTTTGCGGATGACACGAAGCTGGGGGGCAGTGTTAGCTGTGAGGAGGATGCTAGAAGGCTGCAAGGTGACTTGGATAGGTTGGGTGAGTGGGCAAATGCATGGCAGATGCAGTATAATGTGGATAAATGTGAGGTTATCCACTTTGGTGGCAAAAACAGGAAAGTAGACTATTATCTGAATGGTGGCCGATTAGGAAAAGAGGAGATGCAACCAGACCTGGGTGTCATGGTACACCAGTCATTGAAAGTAGGCATGCAGGTGCAGCAGGCAGTGAAGAAAGTGAATGGTATGTTAGCATTCATAGCAAAAGGATTTAAGTATAGGAGCAGGGAGATTCTACTGCAGTTGTACAGGGTCTTGGTGAGACCACACCTGGAGTATTGCGTACAGTTTTGGTCTCCTAATCTGAGGAAAGACATTCTTGCCATAGAGAGAGTACAGAGAAGGTTCACCAGACTGATTCCAGGGATGTCAGGACTTTCATATGAAGAAAGACTGCATAGACTCGGCTTGTACTCGCTAGAATTTAGAAGATTGAGGGGGATCTTATAGAAACGTACAAAATTCTTAAGGGGTTGGACAGGCTAGATGGAGGAAGATTGTTCACGATGTTGGGGAAGTCCAGAACAAGGGGTCACAGTTTAAGGATAAGGGGGAAGGCCTTTAGCACCGAGATGAGAAAAACATTTTTCACACAGAGAGTGGTGAATCTCTGGAATTCTCTGCCACAGGTAGTTGAGGCCAGTTCATTGGCTATATTTAAGAGGGAGTTAGATGTGGCCCTTGTGGCTAAAGGCATAAGGGGGTATGGAGAGAAGGCAAGTACGGGATACTGAGTTGGATGATCAGCCATGATCATATTGAATGGTGGTGCTGGCTCGAAGGGCCGAATGGCCCACTCCTGCACCTATTTTCTATGTTTCTATGTTTCTATTAATTAAGGATGAAACTGAGCCAATTGGATGATTCAAATGATCCTGACAGAAACAAGAGATACCAATCCATTCAAACAGAAATGTGGCTCTTATACCACGTGTCCCTACATGTGGAAACCACTACAACTATTTAATCTCTTTTCTGGTGACTGGGAGTGGTCGGTGGGAAGGGTTCAAATTCAAAACCCAAATCCGAAATATCATTCAACAAAATGTTACTCAGTTCATCTATTATAAACAGAACTTGTCTTGCAGCTTTCCTCCAAGATTTGAAGCACTCTCCCATTATTCTATGGCATGTATTTTACTCACCACCAATCCAGGTTCACCTCTTGACCCCGTTTCTCCCTAAAACCAAAGAGAGTTTGTTCAGTAAATGTAAAAAATACTTATCTTTGATAAGTTTTGTCCATTAGGAAAAGCATTAGCTTGTTTTTACGATGACATAGATGTCCTCCTCTTCCTTTACTGAGTCTCAATGGAGTGAGAGGCAGACAGTCCTGAGTTCCTGTGTTGCTGCTCTGAAGCCATTTCCCCAGGCTTCCAGAAGTTTCTCCACCTTTATCATCTAAGTACCTGAACACACTTCACGAGGCCTTGCACCGAAGGTAACCCGGTGAATTAAGAGTTTACAAGGCTTGAACACGTGCATTGTTGCTCCACAGTACATTATCTTTAATATTTGGTTGTTCCATGAAAATAAAACTTGTAATGATACAGTGCACCAAAATAAATTGGGTAAATTCTTACAGGTACTCCAGGCATTCCTCGAGGACCATCCTTCCCTGTGTCACCCGGAGGACCACGTGGGCCTGGAGGACCAGGAGGCCCAGGTGGTCCAGGTGGGCCAGCTTGACCTTGATCACCCTACAGAGCAGTGAAGAGGTGTGTGAATAAAAAAAATATGGATTAAATATTGTTAATACATTACTTTTAAAATATTGTCATTTTTACAATGGCAATGTTACATGGGAAGATATTTTTAGATTTTACAGCCAGTTACAAATAAGGGCAATTAATCAAAATTCAATTGAGTGACAAAGCAAAGATAATTAAGTCAGCAGCAAATATTTATTTATTTTCTAATTTTAATGCAAGTAAAAGAAAATCAAAGGAAAGTGAGAATAATATTTACAGTAAAGAATGCAAAGAAGAATTCTACAAGCACTAGCACTACCTTCATGAGACGTCGCTTAATAAACTGCTGATCAGCCGAGAGGAACCCATGATTGACTCTTGGGTATGGAAACGCCATCTGATCAGGCAGGGAAAGTCAAAGTTTGGAGGTCAGAGGTCAGAAAGGTCAAGGAGTGGCAAGGGAAGGTTTCAAAAGAAGGAGGAGAAACAGTTAAGAACAGCAAGTTAACATTTCTACCAACTACATACAGTTCAGGATTTTGCCTATGGAATACATGCCATGTCAACACCAATATATCAGCACAATATTATGCAAAGGAAGTGGAAATTAGCGTGATTGATAGACCTAATCTTTGTCATCAAAGTTACTGAAAGTTCTGATTAAGTTATCAACTCAGTCATCTGTCTGTCTATTTGTCTGCCAAACCTTTGTACAAATTTCACACTAACCCTCAACACAAAGCTTTAAAAATAATGCCAACATGAAGCTAATCTTTCAATGTGCCTGCCAAATATATTAAATGGATTAAAATAATGCCAATTGGAAAATCTAGGTTTGATGCATCCTAACTATAATCCCTGTCCATAAAATATATTGGTAAGTGGAACATTCAATCCAAAAATATTGATCAAACGAAAATATTATATGAATGCAATTTGTTCAATGGTCATTGTTTACCTCCTTGTCTCATTTTATTCTTACATATTACTGTGTAAAATGAATCCATTCCTTTCAAATATTATCATATTCTTTTTCTGGTCCATTCATTTCAGAGATTGTACCGTGAAAATGCATAGCTTACTGTGCCTATTACCTGGCAGACTAGCATGAATTCCATGTAACAAACCAAGAGGATTTACAGTGATGCATTCAGTCAGACACTATCCAGCATACTAATTCTGTGTTCAATTAAACAAAGTAATGAACACAATTATTGGGGCATTTGAATACAACTCTTAGATCTTACTATTAAGCATGAACTGGTATTAGTCGCTCAGTTGAACATTTTGTGCTGCTTTATGAGTTCAATTTTTAAAGAAAAAGCTTTGTTCAGTACCTAAGCATGCATAGTTATTAAAAATCCATGAACACTTTGAGAATTATCTACCAAATTGTAAGATTTCTTCTTTCTCCCATGTGAATTAAAACTTATTTGAATTAATAGCTCTTCATTATCAGCTAAAACCAGAATCAAATATATTCATTTGTGATTCATTAACTCCATACAAATTAAATTTGCAAACTGTGCTTTTTCAAAAGAACACGCCAAATGATAAAGTTCCCATTTTTGCAGATTTAAAATTAAATTGCTATGAAATTATGCCCATGTTTTCATGTGTAAAATGCACATAAAAACGGACTAATGCACGGTTTAATTGTTATTGCCCCCATTTCCAATGGAAGCCTTGCTAATCAGCAAATTGGATCGGACATGTTATCCGAGTGCAGGCGTCATTTTGCTGGCACAGGACACGTACGCGAAAAATATCATAAATGTGGACAATCATCTTTTCAGCCCTACTAGCAGAAAACTGTCCAAAACCGAGCGGTCCACAACTTACATTTTGTACACATACGATGAAAAGCCTGCACATGTCACTAACCATGTCCTTAATGGAACATTTACATTTTGCTCTCTGTACTGCCTGTTTATTCACTGCACTGTTTGTAATTGGGATTATTCTAGTGCATCAGAGCACTTACAGGAGCTTCTTAATGTGGAGACCATTGCTGTGATCACTACCTGAATGTGGCGATTGTGCCTTGCAGTAACTTAGGGCCCATTCATGAAGCAGAATCAATCTGTGGGTGCTATTATTGACTGGGTAGCTTACTGGTTGTGGCCATCAACACTGAAGACTCGAGCTCCCTGTGCCAACAACTGTTTCCTTCGCCTCCATGCCACTGCTGGGCCATTGAACTGTGGCTGCCATGGAGAGAACACTTAAAGGCCATGACTTGTTTCCTAGCAGATGGTGTTGTTGCTGAAAAATGAACAAGGAAAAACCACAAACGATCTGAACAATTAAAAGGTAAATTTTGCAAATTTAGTACTGATTCAGGCTAAATGCAGCACCCACACTGCAACACAAATGGGAGAAATCCAACTTCCAGGCAAAATACTCTTGCACTTTCTGATTTCCTATCATGTGGTCACATACTGCCATGCAACTTCTCACCTCTTGGTTAGGCACAATTAAGTCACGCTTATATTGTTAGACTTGAGCCTTACCTCACTGAGGCCAACAATAACAGATAGTTTATCTCTTATTTCAAAGATCTTTCAATTTAGTTAAACGCCACCTCATTTTTAACAACTTACTACAACTTGCCGTGGAACATTTAGACTTGGCAAATCAAACAGTGACAATAGTATGCTGGTTGTGGTCTGACTGAGCACGCACACATTATCCACAAACCTTGACAGTGAGGATCTGATTACTGTGCAGAGCCGCCACTGTGGGGGAGCCCGGCAGTCCCTGGGAACACAACACAACAAAGGAACAAACAAACCAACACAACACAGCACAACATTTTCACATTGCAGTACAAAACAGGGCATGCCACCTTGCAACCACTTTTCTATATACTTCTGAATATGACACACTCACATAAATTAAATTTGGAGAAGTACCAAGATTCTGAAATAATGTGCCCAAAAGGGTATTCAGTGCAATAAAATAGTTTGGTGAGTGTTTTTCTGATGCTTTCCAACATCTTTCCATTTAGTCCTGTGCCACATTTTGTTATGCTCAGTTAAAATTGTGTTTGGGATCAGAGAAATATGATTGCAGCACAGGCAACTGATCCATTTCTTCTCATGGTTTCCTGCCAGGATGGATAGCTTTAAATGAGTCTCAGGTCTCACGTGAAGAATTGGCCGGAGGGGCTGGGGGCAGAGAGGCAGGGACGTGTTGGACATCAGCAAGTCCAAGGCAGCAGTGGTCAAAAGAGTCTATGGTTAAAATAGCAGACAAGGAAACTGCTTGACTGGTAGCTTCACAAATTGCATTTGTTAAAAAGTAAAAAATGCTAAAAAGCAATAGATCAGAAAATATCTTGCATTACTACAGGTTTAACATCTGCTTCAGTACAATCTACATGGACAGCTGAGATGCTCTGATTTCAATCTCCAATGAAGCACTAAAGAGTCTCTTTAAAGAACTGCTTTCCCAATAAAGTCAACAGAATGAGATCGCCATTAATATCTGAAATGATCATTTGAGTTTATTTCTGAGTCTCAGTCAAATCACCTCACCAGTTTTACCCTGGACTGTTTCACAAGTAAATTTGAAATAGATTCTGTAAATGTCACACCAGAGAACAACATTCATCATCAATGGCTCACTCGTATCAATCACACTTTGAGTGGCATTTCTCCCCAGGCTCATCTCAAGATTGTTTGAAGTCACTGACTTCGAAGATGCTTTCCAGAGACTTGGTTAAAAGTCCATAATTCATACGTATTTATGACAATCGTTTTCTATTGGAGACAAGTTTGTTCATCATCTGCAAAAAATTATCTTCAGCATTGATCAGTTAGGCTGGCTTGTCGTTACTTGATGACATGAAATATGATGGTGTGCAAAGGCATTTATTTGATATTAATCATTTACAAGATGGTGCAAAATATTAACAAAGGCATTTTGAACCATGGCCATTTATCATTTTGCTTTCTGAAGTTGGTAAGGATCACTACTTGGTTGAAAGGACTTTGTTGCACAAAGATGTTTGCAAATGAGAGTATGCAGAGGGAGCACCTTAGTTCTAAAATTATAACTCTGGATTTTTACAAACGATTTCTGAATTGTAATTTGCTATAAAAATGTTATACTTTTGCTTTGGCTAGATTTTAACTGTTTACATGCTGTGGGTGAATGGGGCATCAGATCTGAAACTTTCTGCAGTGGGCTTGTTAGCACACTTCACACTGACCGTCATGTTAACTACTTAGGCTGAATAAGGACAATGTCAATGTATATAACTCAATCCAACCACCAGGTCTGAAGAAGGGTCTCGACCCGAAAAACATCACCCATTCCTTCTCTCCAGAAATGCTGCCTGTCCTGCTGAGTTACTCCAGCATTTTGTGTCGATATTCGGTGCAAACCAGCATCTGCAGTTCCTTCCTACACAACCATTGGGTATGCATGATGCTTGATAGCTCCAGCCCCTGCCTGACCTAAGCAATCTGAGGCCAATTGCATGTTCTTGGATATGTCTCCAGTCTACTGAAACAGATATCAAGTGCTGCTGGAAGATCATAAACGATGAAAAATACTCTTTGGTCTGCCCAAAACACTTTGGCCTTCCAGTGCAATGAGATGTTCGTCAGGGAACACTGCTGGCTGGCACATTCCAGGCTACAGGAATACGAGCTGAGGGGACGCACTGAAGCTCGGTGCAGCCAATTTGTGTGGAAGGAATGCAGTCTCAGGTCTTTCTGCCATCCAGACATCAAGTGGCTAAGTCTGGTGGAGAAGCCTCTGATACAGTTGAAATTTGTACCATCCCAGGAGGTCACACGCGAAATGATGCTACGTGCACGGAATGTCAAAGGTTACGGGGAGAAGGGAGGAGAAAGAGGTTGAGAAGAATACATAGATCAGCCAAGATTGAATGGCGGAGTAGACTCGATGGGTCGAATGGACAAATTCTGATCCAATAATTTATGAACCTTTTCACTTATGAATGTATCAACTAAACGACACTGCAAATGTAAAGAGAACCATGCACTGTATTACACTCTCTCTCTCTCTCTCTCTCTCTCTCTCTCTGATAGGTGATGGGACTCTTCACTTGCGTGAAGGTGCACTGGAGAGAGGGGTATCTGCACAGAAGCACTGTTCACGCCCATTCTGCCTGCAGTATACGCATGCAGAAGCTGTGTCTGAAAGCCCGTGTCTGAGGCTCTTGCTGTCCTTTGGGTCCACAACAATCACCAGATAGCAGCAGCCATGATGGTGCGGTTTGGAAAATATGCTAAGTGCAGTAACCAAGACTCTCTGTGAGTGGAAGTGTTGCAAAAAACAATTTTTTAAACAAAGAGCTAACAGCATTCCAGTGGGGAATGTATTTCACAGCTACGCTGAAGAAAGTAGCTACGAAGCTGCAGGATTTATGAGCAGATTTGTCTGTCAGCTCCTCAGCATCCCCCTCATGTCTTCGTGCTCTCATCCTCGAACAATGGCAAGAGTGGAAACCCTGTGCATCTCAAGTTACTTTGTAAAACTGCTGCTAAATATCACTCCCAATGAGAGATTAATGTGTCTAAACTGCCAAAGCACATCTCCCAATGGATTTCCCATTCATAACCCTGAATGCACTCAGATTAAAACAAGAAATTGGCACGTTCAAGTCGGGTTTCTGACATGCCATCCCTTCTCACTGGCTTCACCTTCTACATGTTCCCAAATCCAACGGGTCACCGGGGTGATCATTCCTCCCTCAGTTAGAGCTGGGACTTTGCAGTTCATGTAGCTCACTCTTTGATAATCTGACTTGTTTGAGCTCTCAGGACTAGCTCAACATTGCTGGGATTAGCATTTATCCATAATTCCCTTCAAGGCATAAAAAAAGGAACAAGAGTTTGGAATTTAACGTGAGAGAGTGCTGGAAAGGTTTGGGTACTATGCATTGTTCTTTAAGCCACTATTCGTTTTACTTGTTTCTCCTCCCTCTCCTGCATCAGTTCTTGCTCATGAGGAATCAGTTCACTTGCTGCCAAACCTTTGGCGTGCTCCACTGCTGCTTAATAGGAATGTGGATGCGGGTGCTTTGGTGGTTTATGATTTTCTGTGCTTTCTGCCAAGGGAGCCTATTCCATGAGATTGTCAACTTCTCCCTCACTAACATCGCCAGATGTTATGTAAGTTGTAAAACGGATGTGCTACTGCGCATGCGTAAAATTACCATTTGACATGGATACCACATGGAAGCTCCACGTGGAAGACCAAGTGGGAGCTCCGATGCGGAGACCTTGAGGGAGCTCTGATTTGGAAACGTGGTGTGAGGTCTGACGAGGAGAACAAGCGGGAGCTCCGACATGGAGACCAGGTGGAAGCTCCGACGTGGTGACCACGGGGGAGCTCCGACGTGGAGACCAGGTGGGCATTAGTGGGCTTAAAGAATCGGTTACGTAAGTGTGATTTAACGTAGGTCGTCTATTACTTAAGTCAGGGAGTGTCTGTAATTAAATCTTAAGCAGTTTGCAATGCCTTACTTAAAACCAAGGAGTGAACAATTGTTTTTGTGGAGCCTTAAAAGTAAATAATTTTTTGACTGATTACAGCGCCTATAGAATTTAACTATGCTTCAGCATCCTGTCTGGATTGGAAAGCTTTAAACTAGGAGCTATTATTTAAAGAAACAATGAATCTTGTTTACCTATTCATTATGTTTAGTTAAAAACTACACGTAAAAGGTTAATTTGAAAAGAATAATTCCTGCGTTCTGTTTCTAAATGATGTTGTGCCCCATTTATTATTGCAAGTTTTGCCTTGTATGGATGTCCAGGAAATTGCATATGAGATGTGCTCCAGTGCTCACAGGAATAGAAGCCAGTTGCAGTGGAAGCACAGCCAAATTTTCCAATTCTCAACTTATCAGTTTCAAAATACGCCAGCTATCCTATTCTGCTGGCTTAAAACTTGTTGAATTATCCTGCGAATAGCCCTGCACTTTCTCACTCCCAAAAGTTGGTTTAAATTGATAAATTTCAGCACCATTTGTGACTATTACCCTCCATTTACTTTGATTCTAATGGTATTGACCAGACATGTGATAACTTTTCTGTTTAAAATACTTCCTTTGCAGATATCTTTCAGAAGAGGCACAGTAACTCAGAGGCCATTAAAGGAACAGGGCATTTCCATTACCTTGCACTTATCATACATCATGAAGAAAATCCAGTAGTTAAAGAGAGTCAGGAATTTATCAAATTTGTTTCCTCCACATTTCAGTCAGAATTTTAACAGCTATTTGGCTGGATATTCTATCTCAAAGCATAATGTTTTAATGCACTTAGTGGTAGAATGTTATCAAAATCACCATCATTAATCAGTCAGGTACTGTATCTATGCATACAGCGCGTCTATAAATGCTGCTCCTCCGGGCTTATACACTCATTTACTGGGGGCTACTAGGCATGCGCAGCATCATTAATTGTATAGCAATTATACAATTGCATAGCACTTTGTATTCATAAGGGTGATTTTCCACAATCTGTGATTGAACTATGAATAAAACAGCACTCGACCTCAGACGCAGATCTTAGCGGAACAGTGATGCAGCTAGCGCTACTACTGCCTCACAGCTCAGGTGATCTGCATTCAATCCTGACCTTCAGTGCTGTCTGTGTGGAGTTTGCATGTTCACTCTGTGGGTTTCCTCCAGGTGCTCTGCTTTTCTCCCAAATCCTAAAGATGTTCGGTTAGAACGGTGATGGGTCACTTCAAATTGCCTCCCTGTGTGGAATCTAGGGGGAGTTGATGGACATGTGGGAAAGATTTTTTTTTTTAAAGGGTAATTGTTGGATTAGAATGGGCGCTCGGTGTAGACTCTGTAAACCAAAGGGTATCTTTCCGGGTTGCACAACTCTATGAACTGGAGGGATAGGGACTCGTCCTGCATTGCGTAAAGGGCTAGGGTTAGGCTAGCAGGAGACTGCCAGTGATGGGAGGCCTCCCGGTTTAAGGACTCCTAGGGACCAGGATGTCATGGAATACTTTTTCTCTGGATACTTTCAAGAGAGAGCTAGATAGGGCTCTTAAAGATGGCGGAGTCAGGGGATATGGGGATAAGGCAGGAACGGGGTACTGATTGGGGATGATCAGCCATGATCACATTGAATGGCGATGCTGGCTCAAAGGGCCGAATGGCCTACTCCTGTACCTATTGTCCATTGGAACAGCTGTACAGCATCCTAATGGGGGGGGGGGGTGGTGGTGGAACATATCAGTGTGAACCTCATAGATGCAGGGTGAGAGAGAAGCAGGATGAATTTAAGGAGTTCAGAGATAAATCAGAAAGTGGGACCTCATGGGTAGTAATCTCCACAATCTGTGATTGAATAACACAGCACTCAACCTTAGGAGCAGATCTTAGCAGGACAGTGATGCAGCTAGCACTACTGGAAATTACACTCTATGAATGTGTGATTGAAGTGATGTCGCCGGATGAAGGGACACTGGAATGTGCTCAGGGAAAGTGGGGCTTGTAAACGCAAGATTGCTTAGAGGCAGGCAGGATTGAGACTCACGCCCCGTGAGACTGTTTGCTAATGCTGTTGGAGAAGTGTGGTGTGGGGTTGGAATGAGAACCTAAATATGATGTCTTGGGAGTCAAAAACATGATAGAACAGTCGAATGAAAAAGCAAAAAGTGGGCACCTCAAGGACAAGAAATAAATTGGGCTTTAGACAATAGACAATAGGTGCAGGAGTAGGCCATTCCGCCCCTCGAGACAGCACTGCCATTCAATGTGATCATGGCTGATCATCCACAATCAGTACCCCGTTCCTGCCTTCTCCCCATATCCCTTCGCTATCTTTAAGAGCTCTGTCTAGCTCTCTCTTGAAAGCATCCAGAGAACCCTCTGAGGCAGACAATTCCACAAACTCACAACTCTCTGTGTGATAATGATTTTTCTCACCTCCGTTCTAAATGGCTTATCCCTTATTCTTAAACTATGGCCCCTGGTTCTGGAGTCCCCCAACATCGGGAACATGTTTCCTGCCTCTAGCGTGTCCAAACCCTTAATAATCGTATATGTTTCAATAAGATTCCCTCTCATCCTTCTAAATTCCAGAGTATACAAGCCCAGCCGCTCCATTTTATCAACATATGACAGTCCCGCCATCCCGTGAATTAACCTGGTGAACCTACACTGCACTCCCTTAATATCAAGAATGTCCTTCCTCAAATTGGGAGACCAAAACTGCAGACAATACTCCAGATGTGGTCTCACTAGGGCCCTGTACAACTGCAGAAGGACCTCTTTGCTCCTATACTCAACTCCTCTTGTTATGAAGGCCAACATGCCATTTGCTTTCTTCACTGCCTGCTGTACCTGCATGCTTACTTTCAGTGACTGATGAACAAGGACCCCCAGATCCCGATGTACTTCCCCTTTTCCTAACTGGACCATTTAGAGAATAAAATGCCTTGCTGTTTTTGCCACCAAAGTGGATAACCTCATATTTATCCACATTAAACTTCATCTGCCATGCATCTGCCCACTCCCCCAACCTATCCAAGTCATCCAGCATCCTCATAGCATCCTCTTCACAGTTCACACTGCCACCCAGCTTTGTGTCATCTGCAAATTTGCTAATATTACTTTTAAGCAGTAAAAAGTTACATTATTACATTTTAATGGCCTATGTTGTGCATGGATTAAGTAACAATTTGGCATAAAGACTCCAATTAAAATTATTCATAGTTTACAGCTGACAGACAGCTCCAGGATATATTAGCTGCACTCAACGTCAGTCTGGACATTGTTATGATAATTAGGAACTCGGGGTGGATGAAAAAGGATGAGAACCAAATTTGACGCGATTAAAAATTGAAAGCAAAAATCTAAATACTGTAAGCAATAAATGCCAACTCATTGGGTTAATTAAAGGTGAATTAGTAGCTACTATAGTTGTGAATAGAATCATAAAGTAGCTAGTGATGGGGAGCGATAAGGTTGGCAAGATAAAGGAATTTTGGATGGCAAAATCTAAATCACAAAGAAAAAGGAAGCATATGTAAGGTTAGTAAGATGAAATCAGACTCAATCTTAAAAAATATAAAGGAAGTAGGAAAGAAATTGAGCAGGCAATTAGAAGGGCCAAAAGGGGCCATGAAATGTCACTGGCAAATCAGATTAAAGAAAATCATTTTTCTTTTTGCAGAATAAGGCTTTTGGATGTGCAATAAAAAACAAAGGGCGACTAGGGAGAAAGTAGGATCACTTCCAGGTAAACGAGGGATTTATGCTTGGATCAGGGGATGTAGGTGAGGTACTAAATGAGTACTTTGCATCTGCGCAGACCAAAGATATAAAGAATATGGAAGATAGTGAGATCAATGAGGGGCAACCAAAATATCCTCATTCTCCAGGGAATGTGGGTTCCCCCCTTCTGTCATAGATGGGACCCTCATTCGTGTCTCATCTGTGTCCTGTAGTTCTGCTCTCGCTCCCCCCAGATGCAACAATGACAGAGTTCTCCTGGTCCTCACCCTTTCACCCCACCATCCAACACATTATCTTTCGACATTTCCATGACCTCCTACAGGATCCCACCACTAATTACATCTTCACATCTCCACCCCTTTCTGCCTTCCACAGGGACGGCTCCTTACGCAACTTTGTTTAATTCCTCCCTTCCCACCCAAACCATCGCCTCCCCAGGTCATTTCCTCTGCTACTGCAAGACATGCAACACCTTCCCTAGCCAACGATGGGCCTATCAGGACATCACCCTGCCTGAGGTCATTTGTTGCCAGCCCTGATTGGTCCTGGTCTTTTCTCACCTCCAGCTCTTCCCCCACCCTCAATCCCCGACTTTCAGTCTGAAGGAGGGTCCTAACCCAAAACGTCACCTATCCTTTTCCTCCAGAGATGCTGCCTGACCTGCTGAGTTGCTACAGCACTTTTTTGTGTCTATCTTCATGGTATACCAATGTGGTATGGCAGTTTGAGATCAAGAAGTGGGTGATGTTGGATTCTTGAAAAGCATTAAGGTGGATAAATCCCTGGGACCTGATAGGGTCTATCCTAGATTATAGAGAGAGGCATGGGCCTCGGTGAAGATCTCTGTAACTTCTCTAGCCACAGGTGAGGTCCCGAAGGACTGGGAGTAACCAATGTTGCTCCTTTGTTTCAGAACACAAGCAGAGATAATCCAGCAAATTATAGGCCAGTGAGGCCATGTCAGCGGTAGTTTAATTTTGTTTAGAGATACAGCACAGAAACAGGCCCTTCGGCCCACTGAATCTACACCGACACCTATCCTACACACATTAGGGACAATTTACACTTATTCCAAGTCAATTTACCTACAAACCTGTATATCTTTGGAGTGTGGGAGGAAACTGAAGATCTCAGGAAAAACCCACGCGGTCACGAGAATGTACAAACTCCATTCAGACAGTACCTGTAGTCGGGATCGAACCCAGGTGCTTCGGTGCTGCAAGCGCTGTAAGGCAGCAACTCTACCGCTGCGCCACCGTAGGTAAGCTATTGGAGAGGATTCTTCAGGATTGGATTTCCTTGAAATAAGATAACTAGGGACAGTCAACTTGGTTTTCTCTGCAGCAGGCCATTGCTATCTAACTTGATTCAGTTTGTTGTGGAGGTGACAAAGGTGATTGATGAAGATAGGGCAGTGACTGTAGTAGACAACAATCCTCGTGGTTACTAAAATCCTTGTGTTTTAGTAAGCTATCTGATAAATAACCTTTTGGCAGGCTGATCCAGAAGATTAAAATGTGTGGGATCCATTGGAGAAGGACTTGAAAGAAAAGTGTCTCTGAGAGTCTCTGTTGTAACTCTGTACCTAAAAATGGCCATTACAAGTTCTCATAGAACATAGAACAGTACGGCTCAGGAACAGGCTCTTCAGCCTACACTGACACATTAAATTAATTTCATCTTCCTATATCTCTTCCTCCCTGCATATCCGTGTGACTGTCTAAACACTTCTAAAATGCATTTATTGTATCTGCCTCCACCACCACCTCTGGCAGTGTGTTCCAGGCATCACCACCTGTGCCCTGCACATCTTTTAACTGTGCCTCTCACATTTTAAAGTCTAGTCTTGGACATTTTCACCCTGGGATAAAGGCTCTGAGTGTCTACTCTATCTATGCCTCATAATTGTATATGTTTCTATCAGGACTCCCCTCAGATTCCAATGCTCCAGAGAAACAATTCAAATTTGTCTAATCTCTCTTTAGAGCTAATATCCTCTAATCGAGGCAGCATTCTGATGAACCTCTTTTGTATCCTCTTCAAAGCCTCCACATCCTTCCTGTATTGGGGTGAATAGAACTGCATACAATACTTCAAATGAGGTCTAACAAAAGTCCTATAAAAGCTGCAGTACAACCTCCTGATTCTTGTACTGAATGCCCTGACCAATTAAGGCAAGCATACTATACGCCTTCGCCACTCTATGTTCTTGTGTTGCAACATGCAGGGAGCTATGGATTTTGAATCACAGATCATAGAGCCATCCAGTAGAGAAACAAGCTTGTTTGCCCAGCCAGATGCATGCTGAACTTCGAGTATCCATTTACTCTGATTATGATTTATTTTCCGTCAATTCCTGCCAGCTTCTACCACCCACCTACATGCTGGGGGCAATTTGCAGCAGTCATCTAACTTACTACCCCACGTGCCTTTCATATGTGGGAGGAAACCGGGGCATCCTGAGGAAACCCACGTGAGAAACCTATGGGGGTCACAGGAAAACAGTGTAAAGTCCACACAGAAAGGATCCGGGGTTTGGATTGAACCCAACTTGCTGGAACTATGAGGTACAAGTCTGAAGAAGGGTCTCGACCCGAAATGTCGCCAATTGCTTCGCTCCATAGATGCTGCCTCACCCGCTGAGCTTCTCTAGCAATTTTGTCTACCTGCTGGAACTATGACTTCAGCTCCACCTGCTGTGCCCCTGCACTGTGTTTCTATCTTTGACCCCAATGTACCACAAAGAACATGCTATAATAGCTGAATCTGGTGCAAAAGGGGAAGATTTTGACTATAATGCAATAGCGATTATTTATGTAGCTTTCCTGATTTTACTTTTAACGGAGGTGTCAGTCATACTCACAAAGCTGGGCTTACTGCAAGGGCAAACTTAATAAAGTTTAATAAAACAGTTGAACCATCCTAGCAACAACTAGAGAGCAGTCCTGAGCTACAATCTACCTCATTGGAGACCATCGGACTATCTTTGATCGGACTTGACTGGACTTTATCTTGCTCTAAATATTATTCATGTTATTCCCATTCTCATGAATCTGTACACTGTGGATGGTGCGGTTGTAATCATGTATTGTCTTTCCGCAAACTGGTTAGCACGAAACAAAAGCTTTTCACTGTACCTCGGTACACGTGACATTAAACTAAAAGGCAAAATACTGTAATGGTTGAAAGCTGAAATAAGAACAGGAACCAGTTGTAGTTGTACAGGGCCCTGGTGAGATAGCACCTGGGGTATTGTGTGCAATATTGGTCTCTTAATTTGAGGAAGGACAGTATTGCTATTGAGGGAGTGCAGCGTAGGTTCACCAGGTTAATTCCCGGGATGGTGGGACTGACATACGATGAAAGAATGTGTCGACTGGGCTTGTATTCACTGGAATTTAGAAGGATGAGAGGGAATCTTATAGAAACATATAAAATTCTTAAAGGATTGGACAGGCTATATGCAGGAAAAATGTTCCAGATGTTGAGGTGAGTCCATAACCAGGGGACATAGTTTAAGAATAAGGGGCAAGCCGTTTAGGATTGAGATGAGGAAAAACCTTTTCACGTAAAGAGTTGTGAATCTGTGGAATTCTCTGCCACAGAAGGCAGTGGAGGCCAATTCACTGGATGTATTTAAGAGAGAGCTAGATTTAGCTCTTAAGGAATCAAGGGATTTAGGAATCAAGGGATATGGGGAAAAAGCAGGAGTGGGTACTGATTTTGGAGGATCAGCCATGATCAAATTGAATGGTGGTGCTGGCTCAAAGGGCCGAATGGCCTACTCCTGCACCTATTTTACTATGTTTCTATGAAATGCTGGAAATATTCAGCAGGTCATATAGCATCCATGGAGAGGGAATCAGGCCACTGACTTTTCAGAGAGTCTGGATGTTTTTCAGCTGGTTTTATCATAAATTTAATGTTTTCTAGTTAAAATGGGTATAAATCAGGCAATCACTTTCCATACCAAAGCATTGTCATGTGATGCTGCATTTGAACTGCAGCATTATAAATGTAATACTAATACCACAGGCCCATCCTGCAGGTGCTCCATTGCCAGCGTTTACTGACAGAAATAGGCTGCTTTATAAAATAAATCTGAAGCAGCAAACCATGATGTGACAGCACCCACCTGAAACACCACCAGAAGTCACAGGAGCACAGACAGGATGCAAACACAGTGAAATGGGCCAACGTGCCTTTACGCTCTGTCTGATGTCACAGAAATCAGCACAGACAGATTTAGTGCACAGGAAAATTGGCCACTTTATCACTCAGCCGCCTAAGGAAATGGAGCCTGTAGATGGCTTTGTACTTTCCGCAAGGCCCTACCTGAGCAGCAGGCAGTTTCCCTCAAGGAAGTCCCTTTACAGTTGTTAAGAAAGTGTTATTAATGGGAAACCATTCCCTTCTGTATTACGGAGACACGAGGAACTGCAGATGCTGGAATCTTGAGCAAAGCACAAAGTGCTGCAGGAACTGAATGTGTTAGGCAACAGAGAGGCGATGTTTCAGATCCAAACACTTCTTCAATCTATCCAATGCCTCTACAGATGCTGCCTGACCCGCTCTGTTTCTCCAACCCTGAGTTTTCCTTCTATATTACCTTCTGTTATGCATTACTGTACTTGGTACAATCCTTCTGGTCCTATGAAACATTGTGGCAAAAATCTTCATCAGCTCTGCTCTGGCAGAGATGTAACAGCGTTAATGAGGCTGAGGTTTGTTCCTGGGTCTGACACAAGCCAATTAAAATGGGCACTGGTGTTACGGATGAATGCTTGAAGCACATGAGGGGTGGGGGAGGATGGGATATTCAGTGGTGAATTATTTTTGTAGGCATGAAGGAAAGCTGCTTTAAACTTCTCAGAATGTGCAGATTCAAAAATGAATTAAATCAACTCCCTACTCCCTCCAGTATGATCTGGGAAATGTTCTGTGAAACGATCAGAGTTAGAACGTCATGGATTCAAGCCAAGAAACTGCAGCTTGTTCCAGGGCAGCGGCGGGGCTGTGCTGCACCGTCAGACATGGCATCTTTGGATAAGATGTTAGACTAAAGACTCAGAGACTGCTCAAGTATTAATGGTCCTTTATGAAAAAAGGTGTTTCTCTGAGTGTACTGAACACCATTTATAATTCATTCCAAAGCACCAACATGTTTAATTGTTCATTATGATGTTAGTTGGACTTTCCTGTGTACAGATTGTTTGCCTAATTGCTGCAATTATAGCTGCACAGCCTTTCAAAAAGGCCTCTTTATTGGGAAAGTACTGACTGACAAGGTGAATGACACCGACTCCCTCTCTCCCTCTCTCCCTCTCTCCCTCTCTCCCTCCCTCCGCCTCCCTCTCCATCTCTCCCTCTCTCCCTCTCTCCCTCTCTCCCTCTCTCCCCCTCTCTCCCTCCCTCCCCTTCTTTCAACCCCCACAAGCAAGCAGGACATCTTTCCATAAAAAGATGTCCTGCTAAATTGCCACCCTATCACTTGCTCAAGAAACAGCAATTAATCACCACTTGTTTGTAAACGCTGCCTGCTGCCTGCCTTAAAACCCCGTGTGCAGTCTGCTATTGGGAATCGGGATTCTTGTGCTCCTGAGAAAGCATTAAGCATCATGGGTAAAGGAACACAGTCCGTATCTTCTTACTGCACCGACTGCACAAATCGCTGTCGGTAATGGGGGCAAGCTGACAACTGTCACCGTGGCATTTCATTCATTCTGGAGCCAAGCTCTTCATCTGCAGCAACCTTCCCTTCACCAGAATATTTTACCTATGATAACAGCGCTGAACTTGATTAGCAACGTTTGAATGGCCGTCAATAGGTTACCGATCACTTCTTGCAAAGTGTATTTAGCCATGTGATTTTATTGATGTTGACTTTAGTGTGAGGGCAGTTGAACATCACACTTAGTTCTCGTCAATCTGAAAGTGGGAGTTAATTACAAGCAGTTGCTTTAATTTAATGATTCAAGTTCTACTTAAGGGAGGGGAAGATGAAGAACTAAACCAATGCCAAATGTTAAGAAAAGCCACAACTGGAACATTTGTTTTAATTGGAACCATCCCCCAGACAAAAGTAGGGAATGTGGTGAGCTGTGAGTGTACAAAAACCCACACTCTGCCACCGTAAAAAAACAAAGATCAGCTGCCTTTTATGAAATCATACTACAAAGTGCTGGAGGACACATAACAGCAGAGCATTTGGTTGTGGTGGTTAACAGATCTGATAACACACAGAAGTTCTTAATTTAGGTGAGTTGACTTCACAGAAGAACCGAAAACCTTCTTCTAACACTGACATAATCAGACACACATGGACATTAATAGAGGCCATTCTCCAACCCCCTTGCTCACTCTATGTGAACACGCGTAGTCACCTTCAGACGATTGTTTTCCCAGAGCCCCTCGGGATTTAGGAGGATACATTTTAACCCATTCCATCCCACTTAGCAGGAATGGATTGGAGAGGCCTGGGTGGGGAAGAGTGCCAGCAAATCAGTGCCATGGTTGGGTGTCGTTGCCAGATCAGGGCTGGGAGGGGTCACCCGGAAATAGTGTGGGGAGTTAGGGTCATGGATGGGGAGGAGGTAGGGGCTGGGGGAACAGGGAGGAGAGTTGAACCATCTGCTGGGTGTCATATCCACGTGGGACTCATATATACCACTGCTCCGGGGGTGAGAAATACAGCAGAAAGCTGGTTGTTGCAGGAGTGCTCTCTGATGGGTCCTCCAGGAACAAGGCTGGTGAATTTCCTGACTGCTCGAGCAACAGTCACAGAAATTGGATCATATTCAGGGCAGCAGTTAGTGTTACTGCAGCACAGCTCCAGTGACCTGGGTTCAATCATGACCTATGGTGTAGAGAACATGGAGTTTGCACTTTACCCCTGCAACCATGTGGACTTCTCCTTGATTCTTCCACAAGTTGCTGGCTGGTGGGGTAATTGGCCAGGGAGAGGGGTGGGGGGCTGGGGAATTGATGACCATGTGAGAGAGAAAAGATTAAAGGGAACTAAGACAGGAAATGGGACCAAATGAGATTGCTCTGAGATCTGGTAGAGGCTTAATGGGCCAAAGGGCCTCCTTCTACTTCATCTCAAGATACGAAAATGCAATAAACTATGAGGATTGCCCAGTTGTATTTCTGGGGTGACACAATTTGATGTGGAAATGGTCATAATTGCATCAACTGCAAAAATAACCAATTTGCAGACACATGGATGAATTTCTAGGCACTTGCTGAAAACCACCGGACATTAATTCATCACTTTTAACATTACTGTAAAGGTCATCCTCGACTTACGAATGTTCTAGCTACAAATTTTCTGATTCCACTGAGTCTTTTGGTATGAATCTTCAATTACAAATCTATTTTTCACCATAGCTCGTGACATCTTAATCCCATAAGAATAAGCTCTTCACAATTTATGAAATTTCACTGGACGAGTCTGTTCTATGAGCTCATCTCATTAGTAAATTGAGGAATACCTGTAGTTTCCAGACACTCTCAGCATTAATCGATGCAAGTTTATTTTTATTCCATGCATTACAGAAATCAGTACCATCACATGCCGGTGGAGAACATTCATTTCCAATTATTATAGATGCCAGTGATTGTGATGTGCAGTAGAATAGACCCCGAGTTGCAATATTCATAGCACTTCTACCCCTTTGGAACAATTTGTAACAAAACAGCCATATATATTACTGCCCTGATTGACTTAGCTTAACTACTCTAAATTTTGCTTAAAAACACCAAGATTGTCCTTTGGTCAATGAAACTGACAAGGAATTGAGAGATGTGCTCTAACAAAGACACCAGCTTTTCAATGACTGCACTCAAGTCAACATGCAATACACCTTGAAATGCTTTTGTTGAAAACTTACCCTCGGCCCCTGGTCTCCTTGATCACCCTGAAACACACAAACATGTTTGATTACTCTCTCTGCAAAAGCAATGAGAAATTAAGAATTCTGTTTCGAGGAGGATGCTTTACAGAAATAGAAGGATGTTTACGTAAATCTGTAAAATTAGTTTTCACGAACCTTGTCACCTTTTGGACCGGGTGGACCCTGCAAAAGAACAATTTAGAGTCATTATTTCGTCCACCAAAATTGTATTCAAATTTGCAATCAATTTGTATTATTAGATTGTTTTATTAGAAAAAAAGACCGTATTTAATTTTGAATTAAGGGTTTGCTAGCGGCTCACAGCCCCTCTCATTCACCACCTCATTTTCCAGTCAATGGTGGGCAGACTGTGATTGGGCTGTATCAGCATTGCAGCCAGCTCATCGGCATAGTTCAGACTTTAATATTATGGGCATTCTTTCCCTCACAGGGGCATCATACCCAAGCTTAATATTAGGTATAGAGCTCTAATTAGCATAGGCAACGTGCAGTGGAAAATCAGGCTCAAAATAGTCACGATTCTTATCACTTTCCAATCTTATCGCTGACCTGCTGTGCAATTCCTGTATTTTCTGCATTTTATTTTTATACCATTTTGGCTACCTACTTATCGCAGAACAGCAGAGACATACGTTTCACAAATTCAAACAATAAGGGAGATTTTATGAGCAGATGGATTCCGCTGCAGATGAAGTGGCTTGTGTGGTCTTCAAGACAAGTGTCCAATAAATCTGTGCCAATAAAAGGGATCATCTCCCTCCTGTCCTGTGCATTACGGTATAATCTTCAGACATGTGGCCTCATTGATCTATTGAAAGTTTGGAATACCTCCATTGCCATGAAGGACCTTGACAACACAAGGTAAATTACTGGTAAATAACAATGCCAAAATGTGTAATTAATTGCTAATTGAAACACTGCTGTTTTTAAAGGTAGAATCCAAATTGTTCACAGTGTGTTGTGTATATAATCTGCATTGGTTTAACTTGAAGGCACCATCTTAAAACTTTAAACCAAAGAGCTTAATGTAAAAATAACATTATGTTTCTGACATGTCATTTTTAGGGCCAAACTGTAACTCATTAACATCAGCAAACGTGGTTAATTTATGATGCTCTGCCATTTGTTTTGTGTAAAACTGATCCCATTCTTAAGACCCTCTTTTAATTTTAGCAGGCTACTGCACAAAATAATTTTCATTTCAATAGCGCTGGAAAATATCTAACAGGCAGGGTTAAAGGCAAAAACAGCCTTGTTGTAATGTGATTTTACACAATTTATTTTTTGCAGATTTGGTCCAGTCAAGGATCTTGATCTAACAATATGATGGAGTGAGCACTTGCAGGGAATGGTATTGACTCCCAGGTTGGAATCATGTATAGTAAACTGCAGTGGGATTCAGAAAGGTAGGTTTGATTTTCTTATGGGTAGAGAGGAGGATGAAGCCTTAAACTCTTGCTGTGATTACTGAGCTGCCATTTTAATGGTCTGGAGCATTGGGAAGGCCTGCTCCGTGCATATCTGCCTTCCTCTCTGTGAAAATATGCAGTGGAGTTAATGGCTTAGATTCCTGAACAGCCCATCACCAGAAATGAGTGAGAGTGAGGAGCAACTTCGTGCAGGTATGCCTGAAACGTTTTTCCTGAGGAAGCGTGAACAGTACGCTCCTCAAATGCTAATTTCCTGTTTTTTAAGGGAGAAATACATGGCCGGCAGTTTGAAAGTTTCTTCTTATAATATCATGTTAATTGATCCATCTGACGAGTACTTTTTTGACTCAATGCTCAACTGCTAAAGCATTGTCCATCAGCTGGGAACCACATACAAATGCCTGCCGTCCTACAGGCAGTGATCCAGTCCTCCATCGATGTTTAAATATTGCACTCATATTCTTCAGTACTGCGGTTGCCACCGCCATAAAATAATTTGGACAATTTCCAAGTTGTGGTTCTCTAAATCATGTTTTCTGAAGCTTTCTCAACGATAATCCAGTTACATTTCGGAGTGTTGGCTTTCTATGTGGAAGGAAGAAGTGATGTCATTGTCGACTTCCTGAATCTTGATCTTAAATCAGTACGTCACATGAGGATGCAGCAGGCACAGGAGCCTTCATTTAATTTAAAGTTTGTTTGGATAGGTTCTGCATATAAATTGTGACAGGTTTAATGGCATCAGACTTTGAGCCAAAGTGAGAAATGTGTGGTACAAAGAGCTCTGCTTGCTGCTGGCATGGTTTCTGTGATCAAACAAGAACAGACTCACATGGGACGCATTAATTCACACTCAGTGAGGGGGTATCCTGCAACATGCAATCAACTTGAAAAAGGTTACAAAACAAATACAAATTCCCAGTAAAGGGAGGAGCTCTTTTTATTTTTTCTCAAATAAAAACTTAAGATTTTGCTACTTTTGCCTGAGATATTTTGTGTGTAACAATTTCTGCAGGAATAATCCTAGAGTGAACTAAAATATTTTTGTATTGCTTGTATTTTGAATTGGGGTCATCTTTAAAAAGCGGGCAATAAAGGCCATGAGTCACACAATGGTACTCAAAGGAAGCTGAGATGACATGCAGTTGGTTGAAACTGCTGCTATTACCTTTACCTGCCACTTGTAATTCAGGATTTACTATTAGTGACCTGCATTTCACAGACTACTACGGCTTGTTTTGCATCACAGATTTAAACATCCGCGTCAGGTACTTAGTCAAAATGCCATGCAAAATCTAGAGTTGGCCATTGGGAATTGGAAGTCAGAGTGCTGTATTTAAAAGGCAGAGTCCAATGAAATGGTGCAGTTTAGTTTTGCTTAGAGATACAGCGCGGAAACAGGCTGGCCCTTCGGCCCACTGAGTCTGCGCCGACCAGCGATCCCCGCACACTAACACTATCCCACACATCATTAGGGACAATTTACAATTTTACCAAAGCCAATTAACTTACAAGCCTGTATATCTTTAGAGTGTGGGAGGAAACCAGAGCACCCATGGAAAACTCACGCGGTCATGAGCAGAACGCACAAACTCCATACAGACAGCACCCATAGTGAGGATTAAACCCGGGTCTCTGGCACTGTAAGCCAACTGCTGCACCACCATGCCATCCCAAACCATTCTGTATGCCAGCTGATCCCTTGTGGTTGTAAAGCTGGGTGTAGAAGTAACATCAAGAGTTTCATTCACTGATAAACGGAACACTGATGATCAAGTTGGTTACAGAGCTACAGAAGTCCAGATCTGGACTTAGCCAATATAAAAAATGTCATTCACTGGAGGATCAGACACAAACTGCAGAAGTAGAGCAAAGGATGTTGGATGGAGGCAAAAATGAAGATAAAAATGCAATGTACTAAAACTAAATCATTAAGGGTTAGGACAGAGTAGATGCAAGGAGGATAATTTTCCTGACTGGGTGGCAAAATAAGAGGTCAGCCATTCAGGACAGAGATGAGAAGAAATTCCTTTACCCCCAGAGGATGTTGGATTTCACTGCCCAAGAGGGTAGTGGAGGCTCAGACCATAAGTAAATTAAAGACAGAGATTGATATATTTTTGGATGTGAAAGGAATGAGAAGAGAAATAGGATTAGCGCTACAAAGTGGCGCTGAGGTAATAGATCAGTCACGTTCTGATGGGATGACAAAGCAGGCATGAGAAGCAACGCAGACTTCTCCTGCTTCTGTTTATTATGTCCTTATGTTCATGATTTTAGCAACTCTCATTAATCAGAAAGAGTGAGATACACGAAGAGTGAGACAGACTGTGGACATGAATATGAAAGTGTTAGCCTCCATGGGATCAAGCTGAAAATGTTGTGCCTCTGTGTCTTGCATTGTTTGAGGGAAAAGAGCACTGACAACAAATCTGATAACTCTCATTCTCAGAACTTTAAACATGTGTTATGAATCCTATAAAACAATTTTCAGGAGAGAAAAGACAATAAAAGCTAACTATTGTCTCTCATTTTTCTTGGATACTTCTGAAGCCAATAAGACTAACATCAGCAGTGGCACATACAATCTTTTGCACTACATTCATACATGAAGCAATTTTAACCCATTAGTTATAGTTTTCTCACATCATATTCCTATTCACAAGACGTGATGGGCTCTTGGTCCAAAAGCACTGAGCTGAATGACTGCAGCAAAATAAACCATCAGCATTGACTCACATCCACCAGGATTAGTGGTGAATTCAGATCTGGACTACCGTAGCCCTGTAACCAACTTTGTCACTTGTGTTCCTCTTATCAGTGAAGGGAACTCCTGATGTTACCCCTACAACCAGCTTTATAACCATATGAGCCAGAAAGAAAACATGTGCACCAGATAACAGAATATAATTAGAGTCATAGATTCATAGAGCATGAAAACAGGCCCATTGGCCTAGCTCGTCTCTGCCGACCAAGATGGCCCATCTAAGCTAGTTCCATTTATTCTTATTTGGGTCATTATTTAAAAAAACTTTTCCTATCCATGTACCCATCCAAATGTTTTTTAAATGTTATTAATGTAACTGTCTCAACTACTTCTGCTGGTTGCTTGTTCCATGTACCTACCACCATCTGAGTGAAAAAGTTGTCCCTCAGGTTCCTACTAAATCTTTCTCCTCTCACCTTAAGCCGATGCCTTCTAGTTCTTGATTCCCCCACCCTGGAGAAAAAACTCTACATTCACCCCATTAATTCCCCTTATGATTTGAAACACCTCCTTAAGATCACCCCTCGGCCTCCTGCACTCCAAGGAATAAAATCCAAGCTTGCCCAACCTCTCCCTGTAGTTCAGCCCCACAAGCCCTGGCTACATCCTCGTAAGTTTTCTATGCTAGCTTAAAGGCAGCTTTCCTGTAGCAGGATGACCAAAACTGAACATAATACTCCAAGTTCGCCATCACTAAGATTATGAGATATGATACAGATGCTTTCCAAACTGATGCAAGGTTTATGTCCCATGGATGTTGGATGTTAATTAGGTCAGGAATGGAGGTACTACTGAACACGCCTAAATTTACTATTTGACGCAGAGAACACGAAGCGGAGACTATGGGGGAGCTCCAATGTGGAGACCATGGGTGAGCTCCAATGTGAAGACCACAGGCTAATTCTGATACGGAGTCCACGTGGGCATAGATGGGCTTAAAGAATTGCTTACTTAAGTGTGAGTTTGCATAAGTCGCTTGTTACCTAAGTCTGGGAGTACCAGCTCGTACAAACACCCAACACAGGCATGTTGGGCTAAATGGCCTTCTTCTGTCTTATATTGCGTGATGAATGCGTGATGAATGACTGAACAAGGGGCAATCTCAAGCCATATATGATACAACTCTCTGAGCTTTTGTAAGTAGGTTTGGGGAGGTCGATGGACAATTCACTTCAGTAGCTGTTCCCAATACAAGACGGCATATCAATTACAGTCCCTTGTTCATTGACATGATTAACTTGTGTAGTCAATGATAACTTCATTGTTTGCTGGCTGCACCATTATTGATGGAGGCCAACTATATGAGTGACTGATGCCACCTAAAACACATCTGTGCCACTTAAAGCCAACGTGGATTTCTTAAAAGGGAGGAGATTCATTGTGGTCAAAGGGGGAGCTAGTCAGTATTCGGGAAATCAGTCTGACCTTACAGCTATTCAAGGATTGCATTACTTGGAAGAGGATCACTTGGCTTCTGAGGTCAGTGTGAAGGAGATGCAAAGCTGGAGGATGTCTTCCATCCACAGGGAACCAGGCTCTCTTTCAGCTGTTCCTCCATCTCTTCCCCTCTACAGCCCTGTACAGTGTGCCCTCTGCTCCTTCTCCCAATCATAGTACACTCTCAAGGGCGGGACAGTGGATCAGTGGTAGAGATGCACAGAGTCTCGTGCCCAGAGTAGGGGAATCAAGTTGGGCAAAGGGGAAGTACAACAGGATCTGGAGGTCCTTGTTCATCAGTCAATGAAAGTAAGCATGCAGGTACAGCAGGCAGTGAAGAAAGCAAATGGCATGTTGAGCTTCATCAAAAAGAGGAGTTGAGAATAGGAGCAAAGAGGTCCTTCTGCAGTTGTACAGGGCCCTAGTGAGACCACACCTGGAGTATTGTCTGCAGTTTTGATCTCCAAATTTGAGGAAGGACATTCTTGCTATTGAGGGAGTGCAGCGTAGGTTCACCAGGTTAATTCCCGGGATGGCGGGAGTGTCATATGCTGAGAGAATGGAGCAGCTGGGCTTGTATACTCTGGAATGTAGAAGGATGAAAAGGGATCTTATTGAAACATATAAGATAATTAAGGGTTAGGACACACTAGAGGCAGGAAACATGTTCCCGATGTTGGGGGAATCCTGAACCTGGGGACACAGTTTAAGAATAAGGGGTAAGCCATTTAGAACGGAGGTGAGGAAACACTTTTTCACACAAATAGTTGTGAGTCTGTGGAATTCTCTGCCTCATAGGGCGGTGGAGGATCTTAAAGATAGGGGATATGGGGAGAAGGCAGGAATGGGGTACTGATTGTGGATGATCAGCCATGATCACATTGAATGGCAGTGCTGGCTCGAAGGGCCGAATGGCCTACTCCTGCACCTATTGTCTATTGTCTACCTAAGGAAAAGGAACATGTAAATAGGAATAGGAATAGGTTATCAGCAGCTCATATAGGCGTCTCATGCCTATTCCGCCACTGTAAGTACTTGCCTGAACTGACCTTTGGTCTCAATTCACAATAAGTTCATAAGTTCATAAGTGATATGATCAGAATTAGGCCATTCGGTTCTGGACACCCCAGAAGGAGAAGCATACTCACATTCATGCTCTTGACCCCTCTCTATAACAACAACTCACTCCATCTGAGGGCTATTGAGGTCTGCAGTTCCACATCATACTCCGCTCACACCATTTGCGTTGCCAAGCCCATTTTAGAATTTAATATGTTTAATTATCATCTCCCATTCTAAATCCCAGAGGGCACAAGACCCACTCTGTTCAATCTTTTCTCATGCAGTCAACCCATTTATCCCAGGAATCCACAGTTTGTTTTTAGTTGACCAAAATGATCAAGAGATATGTAGAAGAGATGCGGATATAGAGGAAGAATCACAGATCTGCCACGATTTCATTGAATCGTAGAAAAGGCTCTGAGGGATAAATCATCTGCTCCTGATTCCAGTTGCCTAGTTGAATGGATGAAGTATTCACAGGAGTAACCACTAGGATCATGAAGTTTGGAAATGTTCCAGAGGAGGAAGAAGGCAACACTGGCGAATGTTGTGTTAAATGCTCCACCTGGGCCGAGGAGGATACCAAAATGGTAGCTTTATAAACAAAAGTAAGATATCGGGATATGATTAATGTGTCCCATACTTAAACAGAACATCTATTGATTTGCCATCTGACCACCTGATACCCTGGGTGATTAAAACACCCAAACAAGATGGAAGAGTTAAGTCATGGGATCACAAATGTTCGGGAAATATATAGTTGGAGGAGAGTCTTTGGATTCTTAGAAGGTGATTTATGTCAACAGTAAAACATACGCCTTTGGGACTTTTTAACAGCAAAGTAAAAGAAACACTGCAGGAGACACGGACCTGTAAAAGACAGTAATTGGAACAATATGGCAAGAAACGACCAGTAGCTGTCTGCTTACGGAGCACAAGTGACTGAGCCAGAGGCAGAGAGTATGACAACAGAATAGTGCAGTGTGACTATTCAATGTAAACTAATGCATCTGTTACAGATCATATTTCTTTGAACAAATTATTTTATGTCTTTGTGATAATATTCATAGTTAAAGAGTACTTTTCCATATGTGCATTAAGGTAACATGTGGTTTCTAAATAAGGCTAAATACACAGACAGCCAATGCTTGATTGTGAAGGTAGGAAATTAACCTGAAACTGAGAAGTTCTTGAGAAAGACTATCACAGATTTAAAGTTATAATAATTACGCTTAAAATTGCAACCCATTAACTCTTTGCGTCCTGAAGGACCATTTTTTGTGTTCTACAAAATGATTGTACCGTATGTTTCTAACTTAGACCTTAAGAAAGAGAAACATTCAGAGGATATCTTCAAACACAACAACCTCAGTGTCGGCTGCATCCTCAGAGTTTGCCATCATTGTTTTACCCCCAAAACAGAAATATTAAACAAGGTGTTCTGAGCTTATCATAGTAAATATTGATTTCAGAGCCTCATGATATTAATTTCCTTAGCACTGTTTAGAAGCAAAAATAACAACAAATTTTAATTGATGCACAGCCAGTAATTACTTTGAAAGTGAACTGTTTGGTTGATAAAGATGAATATTATAGGAAAAAAGAAAAGGCAGAAAAAAGAGATCCATGAATGGAAGTATGGAATGAAACATTGAAACATTGAAATTAAAATGTAAAAACTCCTGGGTAGCGATGTGATACTAAATGAAAGTCCATATGGATAGGATAGGATTTATCCTATCCTATCCAATGGACTTTCATATAAATCCTATCCTATCCAATGGACTTTTATTTTGTATCACATCGGAAAAATCCTATCCTATCCATCCAATGAACTCCAATAAAGTTGTGGAGATCACATGCATATAAACCACTTCCAAAGCCTAAGACACAATCACTATTTATAAATTTGTAAGATCAGTTTTATTTAAAAATAATATACAACTTAAATTAATATGAAAAGGATAAGGCCACACCTTTCGCATAGTTTTCTTTACTACCAACCAATTTGAAAAGAAAGCATACCGTGGGTGACAGATATAACAACTTGCAAAGTGAACAGAAACATTTAAACAATTCAGCACCTTTCTGGCACAGGGAAATCATTTTTGAGTTACAAATGTTATTGCTTCTCTCAGACACCTCAGCATGAAAATATTTGAAACAGAGTGTGGGATGTCTGTGGGGAAGGACAAGCAATGTACAATTGTTCCTGAATAGGGAAAATAGTTTTCTGGCTAAGATCATACTTGCAGCAAAGAGAATGGCAAATCAGAGGGTTGGAATATCTATGTATTACTAAAACTCTCATCTTGTTTGTTTATATTTTGTGTGATTCTGTCTGCGTGTGGATGTCTGCATATGTGATCCTGAAATTATGCCAAAACGGTACACGATAGCGCTACAATTTTTGGACCACCTTACTCACAATTGTCCTGTGGTGATGTTTCATGTTTTGTTCAGATTGATGTTATATTTTATAAGTTATTCACATTTTAAACTTTATAAAATCCAGTTTAAGAAAAATCACTTGAAGTTGCAGTGGCAGTTAGCAGCTATGAAATCACAATGGAATCTAATTTACATAAACCGCCCATCAGCAGTGCTCCACCCTACAATGACATCACAATGGGATCTCATTTACATTTAAAAAATAGCAGCTTTCACCTCACAATGACTTCAAGGGAGGTAGGGAGGGGAGAGGGGTTATGAAGGAAGGGAGGGAGTGAGTGACTGAGGATAGGGGAAAGGAGAGGGAGGGAGAGGTGAGGGAGGGAGTGGAGGAGGGGAGGAGGAGAGGGGAGAGATGAGGGAGGGTGAAGAGGAGGGGGGGAGTGTTGGGGGATGAGGGGAAATGAGCCGCGCCAGCGCAGTTGGGGCCTATGGGTGAGTGGTGGAATATTGCGTTGGGGGAACGGGTTGCATTGGGGGAACGGGTGAGTGGTGGAAACGGGTTGTGTTGGGGGAACGGGTGAGTGATGGAATATTGCGTTGGGGTAATGGTGCCCAACGGGTCCCACTTGGTCTAGTGAATACTAATGTTCAATAGGACCAACAGAATGCCAAAATGTTCTATATTGTTAAAGTTAAAGTCCATTTTATTCGTCACATACAACCGAAGGTGCAGTAAAATTAATTTGCCAGCAGCGATACACTTCAAAAGAACACACAATACACAATAGGATTTAACACAAACATCCACCACAGCATTCTTCACTGTGGTGGAAGGCACAAAGTTCAGCCAGTCCTCCTCCTTTGTTCACCCGTGGTCGGGGCCATGAACCTTCCGTAGTCGCCTCTACGGACAGCTGGATGTACAGGCCCTCTCGTTGGGATGATCTAAACTCCGACGTCTGGACGGTGTAACACACTCCGCGTCTTGGAGTGCCCGAATCGGCACTTTCTTATCAGAGACCGTGGCTTCAGGATGTTATAGGCCGCAGGCCGGTTGTCGGAGCTCCTCTCCGGCGATCCCCGGCAAGGGATCGCAGACTCCGCAATGGAAAGTCCATGCCGCACCCGCGGCCAGAAGCTCTGCAGACCGCGGCTTCAGGATGTCGCAGTCCGCGGGCCAGCGATCAGAGCACTCCTCTCTGGCGACCCCCCGGCAAGGGTTCGCCCGCTCCGCGATGGAAAAAGTCCACACTGCGCCTGCTGCTGATGCTCCGGGCCCGACTCCAGGAAAGGCCGCTCCAATCCAAGCTGTTACGCCGTGAGAGGGGAGGTGGAGAAGCGACATGGAAAAGTCGCCTCGCCACCGAGGGTGACTGAAGAACGGTTTCCACCTTTTCCCCCCCACCACCCCCACACAAGACACACCGAGAAACAAACACTTAGACAAACTAACAAAAACAAAAAAAGTCGAAATAACGGACACGCTGTTGGCAGGGCAGCCGACTCGCAGCGCCCCCACTGGTGATTGAAGATGGTCTTATTCCTAATTCTTCCAGAAGTGCAAGTTAAATCTTTTAATAGACTGTGGATTTTAAAATGCCACCAATAATTTATTTTGTTCAATGAGATTAACTGTTCACAAAATACTTATCGCTATAGCTTATTTATATTTCAGGGAATTTGTGTAAACAGCTGAAATAACCTTAGTTATAACAAGTGAAGTAAATTCTGTGAAATAAGTCTGCACAGTTTCCTCCAATTTGCTGGTGCTCTTAGTTTTAAGATGAGGAATTCCGTTCTTTTGGACTGAATCTAATCTCCTCTGATATAACTTGACTTCTTGTTTCCTTCCATAGTTCACCAACTACTTTCTATTCTGACTGCTGGATTTTATTATGAAGTTACACAAAAGAAGCATACATTTTTAATCTTCAGCATGATGCAAAATCCTAAAATATTTAAGATTTCACTTATGTGCTCTATGCACCTGCGTCCTTTTTTATAATCAGCAGTCAAACCTATTGAAATGTTGAACATCAGGATGTAAAGCGGAGCAAATTATCTGCATTGTTATGTCTCAACTTTAGTTAAGCTTTCAAAGATTCAGTTCATTGCAGATAAATTGTTTGTGCAGAGGAAGGATCTAATCCTCCCAAAATTGAAATGACTATGAAATGAGCAGGTTAAAGATGTGCCTGTGGAAATAAAAGTAAGTACAATTGATTTTCAAGATGTGTATTTTTTCTTCTTCATGAGGGATAAAGATCTGGAACTAAGTAAGCTAGCAAACCTGCATCATTGATTTCTCCTCTTGGCCCCGGCTTTCTGCCAATCATGATTTAGGAATCAGTTGTAAAGGGCAAAGGTCAATGGTGTAAAGGCATAAAATGCACACTTTCAGTTTTTTGATTGCCCCCGGAGGAAAACAAATCAAACATCTTGAAACTGAATTACTTTACGACTTGCGTAATTATCTTCAGCCCAGTGTGGTTGGAAGAGCGTCTACAACAACTGTCTACAACAGCATAGCCCACGAGTATGTAAAAGGCAGAGGATTCAGATAAGTAATGGTGATGGTTTATGATTGTCACGAGAACTGGGATACAGTGGAAAAAATTGTTTGTATGCTATCCAGTCAAATCATACCTTACAGGAATGCAATCAACCCATACATAGTAACAACAGGCAGAAAAAGAGAAAAATACAAGTGCAGAATTTGGTGTTACAGCATTATGGTGTTATTGTTATAGAGATAACTCTGTAACTATACAGAGTTTAAAAAAAAAGTACAATGTTTACATTGAGGTGGGTTGGGAGATTGGCTCTACACCCTAGCTTATGGGCGGTCCATTCAGTAGACTGATAACAACGTCAAAAATATATTCCTGAATATGATGGTATGTGCATTCAAGCTTTTGTATCTTCTGGTTTAATGGGAAAGGGAAGAAGAGAGAATGACTGGAGTGAAAATTATCCTTGATTACATTGGCTGCTTTCCTGACGCTTGTGAAGCATCAATGGTGTTGATGGGGGAGGATGATTTCAATGAAGTATTGCCCAGTATCCACAACTCTCCTCAATTTTTTGCGGTTCTGGGCAGAGCAGTTGCCAAACCAAGCTGTGATGATACAGAGCATCTATAGGAATTGGTGAAGATGTTGGAGACATGCTGATCTGCCTTAGTATTTTGAGGATGTAGAGGCATTGCTACAGCTTCAATGTGTCCAGGACAAATTGTTGATAATATTCACGCATAGGAACTTGAAGCTCCCAACTATCTCCACTTTGGCATTAATGATGCCGACTGATGCCGACTGTGTTCTTCAGTTAAGTTGGGAAGTCCATTCCCAAATGATTGGGGAGCACTCTTCTCACATGCATTGGGAAGGTCTTTCTGCACATTGACTAAGAAACACTATACCCATTTGGGTATGCAAGTGTTTTCCTCTCACAAGCTGGAGAGCTCTCCCCTCAAAGGAATTTGGAACTGCTTTTCTCCCAGTGCTTGGGAAATCCCTCCCTTGGTTATGTTGGAGGGCACTCTCCTTAGTCATGTTGGGCAACACTTTGCTCACTGGGTGGGTGTATGGCACAAGCTGCCAGAGGAGGTAGTTAAGGCTAGGACTATCCCATCGTTTAAGACACAGTTAGACAGGTACATGGATAGGACAGGTTTGGAGGGATATGGAGCAAGCGCAGGCAAATGGGACTAGTGTAGCTGGGACATGTGGCCGGTGTGGGCGAGTTGGGCCGAAGGGCTTGTTTCCACACTGTATCACTCTATGACTCTATGAGTCGGATTGTAGAGTACTCTCCTTGCATGACTTGGCCTGCCTATTCTCCACTTGGTTTGTAAAGTATTCTCTCCAATTGGACATTCCACCTCCTACATTTTAAAGAAATGCATAAAATTCATTGAGGTCCAATTCTCAGATTTTGGTCCAAGTGAGTGGGTCAAATAGTTATTATTATTAATATCATTTAACATTAAACTATTAAATAGAATCTCATGGCACTGATAAATTTTACAACAGCATGATTATTGAGCTTTTTACTTTTACTCTGAAAGAACTGTTCACTAATTTTAGAATATTGATCAATTTCCCCTTTGAAAGCAAAAATGGATTCTACTTTCCCTCCCTCAGAGATCAATCTGCAGCCTTACAATCCAACATGGAGAAGAAAAATCTCCAAATTTCTCAAAGCAAAGGACTGCAGATGCTGGGTTATACCAAAGATAGACACAAATTGCTGGCATAATTCAGCTGGTCTGGCAGCATCTCTGGAGGAAAAGGATGGGTGACGTTTCAGGTTGGGACCCTTCTTCGGACTCACTAAAACACACTCGCACACACTTCAGACTCACTGGTCGATTTGTTAGCACAGTAAAAAGCCCAGAGTGTGTAAATGACAAGGAGGATAGGTAGGGTGAGTTCATGGGATTGAGGTGAGAATGAGTTAAAGGGGAAGTTAGGGGGAATGGAATTGCTCTTGATGTTGGAAGGAAGTGCAGAATATGGAATAATGGTCAGAGTACAAATATCTGCTCAATAACCTCGCTTGAGGACACAAATAAGAAATCACTTATTTTATTTGCATCTAAGTGTTGTCTCAGAAGTTATTTTGTTAGGTTTTGGATTCTCAAGGTTTTGTAGCAGCTTTGATGGGAGCAGCTGAAATCATTTTAAATGGGCATGACTGATGTGGATTAACTAGTTGCAATGCATTCCAACAAGAATCAACCAATAAAACTGGATGAAGCTTTGAAGAAATGGAACAAAATAGACATCACGGCATTGGGAATCATTCAGGGAGTCATTTAGTGCTCCTTAAAATTATGAAAGGTTGTTTATAGTGGATACAGAGCATGTCTAATGTGTTAAGATGGCCACAAAAAATATAAAGGGAGCTCAATAAAATGTATTTACCCAAAGGATGTTCAGAACATGGAATTGCCTGTCAGAGTTAAATAGGAAGTTGACAGAAAGAGAAGGGAATAATGGGGTACAATTTTGAGAAGGAAAGATGGGAGGAGGTGAAAGTGGGGCATGTACACCAGCACCCTCTGGTTGGTCTGAATAGCCTGTATTATTGATATACACCTACGTAGCTCTATTTGTGAATTACCTGGTGTGATGTTTTACTTGTCGTGAAAATATCTTGAGGATCTCCCTCGTGGAGTGGACAAATAAAGTGTGGCCAAGTTTTAGTCTGCTTTTATTTTTCTATTCATCATAGATACATAGACAATAGGTGCAGGAGTAGGCCATTCGGCCCTTTGAGCCAGCACCGCCATTCAATGTGATCATGGCTGATCATCCACAATCATTACCCCATTCCTGCCTTCTCCCCATACCCCTTGATTCCACGAGTCCTTAGAGCTCTATCTAACTCTCTTTTGAATGCATCCAGTGAATCGGCCTCCACTGCCTTCTGAGGCAGAGAATTCCACAAATTCACAACTCTCTGTGTGAAAAGGTTTTTCTTCATCTCAGCTCTAAATGGCCTTCCCCTTATTCTTAAAGTGTGTCCAATCCTTTAATAATTTTATACATTTCTATAAGATTCCCTCTCATCCTTCTAAATTCTAGTGAATACAAGCCCAGTCGCTCCATTCTTTCATCATATGACAGTCCCGCCATCCTGGAAATTAAGCTCGTGAACCTACGCTGCACTCCCCCAATAGCAAGAATGTCCTTCCTCAAATTAGGAGACAAAAACTGCAAAAACTGGGGTAGGGGTAACCTGTACAAAAGGGACGGGTTACACCTTAACTGGAGGGGGACCGACATTCTGGCAGGCAGGTTTGCTAGGGCTACACGTGTGGGTTTAAACTAAATAGTGGGGGGGAGGGAGTGACAAATTGGGAGTATAAAGATGGAGTTGAAGGGGAAGTGACTACAGGAAAAATTACAAAAGATTCTTGAATTAATGGGAAGGAAAGCTCGAGAATGGGCAACAGAGTAAGGTCAGGGTCAATTGCGAGCGGTGCGAGGGAGGAAGTGAATACGGAGGTCAAAGTGCTGTATATGAATGCGCAAAGTATAAGGAATAAAGTGGACGAGCTTGAGGCTCAGTTAGAAACTGGCAAGTATGATGTTGTGGGAATTACTGAGACATGGCTGCAAGAGGGCCTGGGCTGGGAACTGAATAATCAAGGGTATACCTCCTATCGAAAAAACATACAGGTGGGCAGAGGGGGTGGGGTTGCCCTGTTGGTGAGGAATAATTCAGTCCCTTGCAAGGGGTGACATTGAAACAGGAGATGTGGAGTCAGTATGGATAGAACTAAGGAATTGTAAGGGTAAAAATACCCTAATGGGACTAATCTACAGGACCCCAAACAGTAGCCTGGACATAGGGCGCAAGTTGAATCAGGAGTTAAAATTGGCATGTAGCAAAAATAATGCTGTGGTTGTTATGGGAGAATTCAACATGCAGGTAGACTGGGAAAATCAGGTTGGTACTGGACCCCAAGAAAGGGACTTTGTCGAGTGCCTTCGTGATGGATTCTTAGAACAGCCTACCAGGGAGAAGGCAATTCTGGATTTAGTGTTATGTAATGAACCGGATTTGATAAAGGACCTCGAGGTTAATGAGCCATTAGGAGGCAGTGACCATAACATGGTCAGGTTTAATCTACAATTGGAGAGGGAGAAGGGTAGATCGGAGGTTTCAGTGTTGCAGTTGAATAAAGGGAAATATGGGGCCATGAGGGAGGAGCTGGCCAAAGTTGACTGGAAAGATACACTAGCCGGGATGACAGTGGAACAAAAAATCAGGTATTTCTAGGAATAATACAGAAGGTGCAGGATCAGTTCATTCCTAGGAAGAAGAACGATTCCAAAGGGACGACCATGGCTGACAAGGGACGTCAGGGACAGTATAAAAATTAAAGCGAAGAAGTACAACGTAGCAAAGATGAGCGGGAAGCAAGAGGATTGGGTAATGTTTAAAGAACAACAGAAGATAACCAAAAAGACAATACTGGGAGAAAAGATGAGGTACGAAGGTAAGCTAGCCAAGAATATAAAGCAGGATAGTAAAAGCTTCTTTAGGTATGTGAAGAGGAAAAAAATAGTTAAGACCAAAGTTGGACCCTTGAAGACTGAAAAAGGTGAATTTATTATGGGGAACAAGGAAATGGCAGATGAGTTGAACAGGTACTTTGGATCTGTTTTCACTAAGGAGGACACAATCTTCCCGATATAGTAGTGGCCAGAGGATCTGGGGTGACGGAGGAACTGAAGGAAATCCACATTAGGCAGGAAATGGTGTTGGATAGACTGATGGGACTGAAGGCTGATAAATCCCCAGGGCCTGATGGTCTGCATCCCAGGGTACCTAAGGAAGTGGCTCTAGAAATCGTGGATGCATTGGTTGATAATTTTCCAATGTTCTATAGACTCAGGATCAGTTCCTGTGGATTGGAGGGTAGCTAATGTTATCCCACTTTTTAAGAAAGGCGGGAGAGAGAAAACAAGGAATTATAGACCAGTTAGCCTGACATCGGTGGTGGGGTAGATGCTGGAGTCAATTAAAAAAGATGAGATAGCCAAACATTTGGATAGCAGTAACAGGATCGGTCCGAGTCAGCATGGATTTACGAAGGGGAAATCATGCTTGACTAATCTTCTGGAATTTTTTGAAGATGTAACTAGGAAAATGGACAAGGGAGAGCCAGTGGATGTAGTGTACCTGGACTTTCAGAAAGCATTTGATAAGGTCCCACATAGGAGATTAGTGGGCAAAATTAAAGCACATGGTATTGGGGGTAGAGTGCTGACATGGATAGAGAAGTGGTTGGCAGACAGGAAACAAAGAGTAGGGATTAACGGGTCCCTTTCAGAATGGCAGGCAGTGACTTGTGGGGTACCGCAAGGCTCGGTGCTGGGACCGCAGCTATTTACAATATACATCAATGATTTGGATGAAGGGATTCAAAGTAACATTAGCAAATTTGCAGATGACACAAAGCTGGGTGGCAGTGTGAACTGTGAGGAGGATGCTATGGGAATGCACGGTGACTTGGACAGGTTGGGGGAGTGGGCAGATGCATGGGAGATGAAGTTTAATGCGGATAAATGTGAGGTTATCCACTTTGGTGGCATCTTTGTACATCAGTCCTTGTACATCAGTCTATGAAAGTAAGCATGCAGGTACAGCAGGCAGTGAAGAACGCCAATGGCATGTTGGCCTTTATAACAAGAGGAATCAAATATAGGAGCAAAGAGGTCCTTCTGCAGTTGTACAGAGCCCTAGTGAGACCACACCCGGAGTATTGTGTGCAGTTTTGGCCCCTAATTTGAGGAAGGTCATTCTTGCTATTGAGGGAGTGCAGCGTAGGTTTACAAGGTTAATTCCCGGGATGGCGGGACTGTCATATGCTGAGAGAATGGAGCAGCTGGGCTTGTACACTCTGGAATTTAGAAGGATGAGAGGGCAACTCATTGAAACATATAAAATTGTTAAGGGTTTGGGCACGCTAGAGGCAGGAAACATGTTCCCGATGTTGGGGGAGTCCAGAACCAGGGGCCACAGTTTAAGTATAAGGAGTAAGCCATTTAGAACGGAGACGAGGAAACACTTTTTCTCACAGAGAGTGGTGAGTCTGTGGAATTCTCTGCCTCAGAGGGCGGTGGAGGCAGGTTTTCTGGATGCTTTCAAGAGAGAGCTAGATCTGGCTCTTAAAAATAGCGGGGATATGGGGAGAAGGCCGGAACGGGGTACTGATTGGGGATGATCAGCCATGATCACATTGAATGGTGGTGCTGGCTCGAAGGGCTGAATGGCCTACTCCTGCACCTATTGTCTAATGTCTATTGTCGATTGCAACAATACTCCAGGTGTGGTCTCACCAGGGTCCTGTACAACTGCAGAAGGACTTCTTTGCTCTTATACTCAACTCCTCTCATTATGAAGGCCAACATGCCATTAGCTTTCTTCACTGCCTGTTGTATCTGCATGCTTACGTTCAGTGACTAATGTAATAGGACACCCAGGTCTCGTTGTACTTTCCCCTTTCCTATCCACCAAAGTGGATAACCTCACATTTATCCACGTTATGCTGCATCTACCATGCACCTGCCCACTCACCCAACCTGTCCAAGTCACCCTGGATCCTCATAGCATCCTCTTCAAAGTTCACACTGCCACCCAGCTTTGTGTCATCTGCAAATTTGCTAATGTTACTTTTAATTCCTTCATCTAAATCACTAATATATATTGTAAATAACTGCGATCCCAGCATCGAGCCTTGCGGCACCCCACTAGTCACTGCCTGCCATTCTGAAAGGGACCCGTTAATCCATACTCTTTGTTTCCTGTCTGCCAACCAATTTTCTATCCATGTCAGTACCTTACCCCCAATACCATGTGCTCTAATTTTGTGTCTTCCTTAGTGAAGACAGAAGCAAAGTACCTGTTCAACTCGTCTGCCATTTCCTTGTTCCCCATTATAAATTCACCTGTTTCTGTCTTCAAGGGACCCACATTTGTCTTCACTAATTTTTTCCTCTTCACATACCTAAAGAAGATTTTACTATCCTCCTTATATTCTTGGCTAGCTTCATCTTTTCTCCCCGTATTGCCTTTTTAGTTCCTTTCTGTTGATCTTTAAAAGTTTCCCAATTCTCTGGCTTCCCGGTCATCTTTGCTATGTTATACGGCTTCACTTTTATTTTTATACTGTCCTTGTCTTCCCATGTCAGCCACGGTCACCTCTTACTCCCCTTAGAATCCTTAGAGCATTTGGGTTCTTGAAGGAGCTAGAATGACTGCAAATGGTTCTCATTATTGCTTTGTTCATCAGAGGGAAAGCCTAGAAGCCAATTCTATTGCATGAATACATCATTGTTAGTGTGGGACAAGTAGTCTTTCATTTCAACTGTTTGCCAGACTAAGCGCTGAAAGTCTTAAGTGGGTGCTATGAAGAGTAATTGAGTGCAGAAAATTGATGCAGGTGTTTAAGAGATCTTGCCAAAACTGCACAATTATTATCAATTGTAAAAGGCTCTGCATTGCAAGGAATTAATGGATTTTGTCTCTTGTTCCATTCCTTGACCATTTATATTCATTATTATTCTGCTATTATACAACCAATTTTGGCCATCAGCTGTAAGGAATTCTGAAACAATGCACATGTCTTAACTATTAATGTGGCCTCAAATCACAGAAGACTTCTGAAATTTCCTAGAAGTATTTTAAATATAGAAATACCTTGGCCTTTAGTGTGAACATAATTTCAAAGTTTGCAGAAGAAGCAACATTTGGAAAAGTAATAAAAAAACTAGATTGTAACAGACTTCAAAAGCATTAAACAAGAGGAATGGGTAGTTATATATGAAATTCCATTTGTGCAAATATATATGAGCATGATGGAAGTTAATACACAGTGAATGATCAAAATCAAAAAACTTCAGATGCTGGAAAACTGAAATAAATGCTGAAGTTGTTAAGATGTGCTCAGCAGGCCAGGCAGCAACTGTGGAGAAAGAATTGGATTTAATGTTTCAGGACCTGAGGGACGATCAGTAACTTGAAGTGTTAACCCTGACTCTCCATTGGCAATGCCTGACTTGCTGAGTCTTTTTAATACTTACTGTTTTCATCAAAAGGTGAATGGCAAGAACAACAATTTGCTGCTTTGAAGATGTCAGAACAAGTTCATGAGGAATGGACAATAAAGGTATCCTGAGATTTCTCTGGCAGTGAGAAGTTTAACTGGAGGGAAATATGGGTTTGTTTCTGGTCAGGAGTAAAGAGTGGAGTCCCCAAGAATGTGAGTGCCTGGGAAAGGTGTCTGTTTGGCGATGAATTTTACATTTAACAACCCATAGGAGAGTCAATTTCAATACAGATCTCACTGCAATTACACATTTAGAACATAGCATCTGGAGTTTGACTTTGGTTCTGTCGAGATTAGTTTAGTTTAATGTAGAGTTACAGCATGGAAACAAACCCTTCGGCACTCCGAGCCCACGCTGACCATTGATCACTTATTTACACTGCTTCTGTTATTACCCTTTCCCATCCACTCCCTACACAGTTAGGGCAATTTACAGAGTCTATTAACCTGCAAACATGCACGCCTTTGGGATGTGGGAGAAAACCGGAAAACCCGGAGGAAACCCACGCGGTAACAGGGAGAATGGGCAAACTCTGCACAGACAGCACCCGAGGTCAGGATCAAACTCAGGTCTCTGGCACTATGAGGCAGCGGCTCTACTAGCTGCACCACTGTGCCACACAGACTTCCATGAACTCACCAGTGAAAGCAAGTTGTGGAGAAATCCGCAGCTGAAGGGTTGACAAAAGCAAATACATCTTGAGCACTGATGCAGGTCCACCACCGATCTTCCGGCAACTGATGGTCCAGCACCTCTTTTAATCCGGGCAAAATAAAGAGAGTTCACATGAAATCCCCTCTGGAAGACTCCCGAACATGTGGCGCCTAGGTCAGGTGAAGTGGCCGATCTCGACCTCATCGGGACTTCTGCGACTGATTAGTGGGTCGAACTTGCCCCCTGCGGCCGGAGCTCTGGTACTCTGGCCGGGCCAGAGCCGACGGATCTGTTCACATAAGCCTACTTCTGAGGCTGACATTGCGGGCCGGTATCTCGGCCCCCCGGTAGTCGAGGCGGACTGTTCCGGTACCGTTCAATTCCTCTGAGACTTCGGCGGGTATGTAGGCCCTTGTAGCGGCACCTGCTGGTGCTCGCAAGTAGTCGAATCCTGCTGAAGGGTTCCTCGGGCATGTGACTCTGAGAGGGGTTGCGTTTTCGTGCGCTTTCTGGGCTGTGCCCCTTCAGTCGATCGAGACCACCGTTGTGGCTGGATCTGTGTTAGTGGTGTCTGTGAGACTCATCGTTGTTAAACTTTTTCGAATAAAACTTGGTTTGAAACATCGACTCCTGTCTCCATCCGCCAAATTGGTGACCCCGACACGTCCAGCCGAAGTTGGACAAAGAGATGCAGGACAGTTATTTTCCCGCCGGCGCTGCCGGCACCCAGCAGAACGCAGTCAGCCTCAGACTGCCCCTGTTTTGGCCCGATCAGCCTCAGGTGTGGTTCGCACACGTCGAGGCGCAGTTTCATCTGCACCATATCACGGCGGATGAAACAAGATATTTTCACGTGTTGGGAGGCGTGCCGCAGGAGTCTCGCCTCCCGTCTACTGCCCTACCTCTGGGACCCACCTGCAACTGCCAAGTACGACGGCCTCAAGACTCTTCTGCTACATACGTTTGGACTCAGCCGACGGGACCGTGCCGCCCGCATCCTGCACATGGACAGCTTGGGAGATCGACGGCCGTCCGTCCTGATGGCCAGGATGCTCGAGCTCATGGACGGCCACCGCCCGTGCCTGTTGTTCGAGCAGGCGTTCCTCGACCAAATGCCCGATGATGTCCGTCTGATGCTCGCCAGCGCGGACTTCAATGATCCCCAGCAGCTCGCGGAACGAGCCGATGAGCTGTGGATGACCAGACATCAAGATGTCTGCGCCATCGGCCACGCGCCCACACCAGCTCGACCCGCCTCGGCAGCTACGCGAGGAAGGCACGCCCTCAGCCTCCGCTGAGGAACCGCAGCAGCGTCCCGAGACTCACGGTAGGCACCGTTGGTGCTACTACCTCCTCCGTTTCGGCGCAGAGGCTCGATGCTGCCACAAGCCCTACACGTTTCAGGGAAATGCCTCAGCCGATCGTCTGTAGAGGCGATTGCGATCGGCCAGAACGAACGCCTCTACGTCCACGACCGCCATTCCGGCCACCGTTTCCTGGTGTACTCCGGCGCAATCGCCTGGTGTACTCCGGCGCGATTCTCCCCCCGACCGGCCGTGATACCTGTGCTGGTAAGAAGGGCCCTGTCCTCTCGGCCGTTAACGGGAGCGACATTCGAACGTACGGTACGCGGACCCTTAACCTCACTTTCGACTCCCACTCATACAAGTGGAAGTTTATCGTCGCGAACGTCGCCCAGCCATTCTTAGGAACCGATTTCCTGCGCGCGTTCTCCCTCGTCGTCGACTTGCGGGGCGGTCGTAAGGTCCCGCGGTCAGACATCGGCCCCGCTGCACCGCGCAGTCCACCCCCGCCCATCACGCAGCCGTCACCGAAGTCGAGGGGCCGTTTGCCACCTTGCTCTCTGATTTCCCCGAGCTCCTTACACCCAATTTCAGCGGGGCGGCTCCCCGCCACGGGGTCGTGCGCCACATCCCCACTGAGGGCCCCCCGGTGCATGCTCGGGCGCGCTGCCTGCCATCAGTCAAGCTGAGAATTGCCCGGGATGAGTTCCAACTGATGGAAGACATGGGCATTGTCCGGCGGTCCGACAGCCTGTGGGCCTCCCCGCTCCCCGATTTGAGTATAGGAGCAGGGAGGTTCTACTGCAGTTGTACAGGGTCTTGGTGAGACCACACCTGGAGTATTGCGTACAGTTTTGGTCTCCAAATCTGAGGAAGGACATTATTGCCATAGAGGGAGTGCAGAGAAGGTTCACCAGACTGATTCCTGGGATGTCAGGACTGTCTTATGAAGAAAGACTGGATAGACTTGGTTTATACTCTCTAGAATTTAGGAGATTGAGAGGGGATCTTGTAGAAACTTACAAAATTCTTAAGGGGTTGGACAGGCTAGATGCAGGAAGATTGCTCCCGATGTTGGGGAAGTCCAGGACAAGGGGTCACAGCTTAAGGATAAGGGGGAAATCCTTTAAAACCGAGATGAGAAGAACTTTTTTCACACAGAGAGTGGTGAATCTCTGGAACTCTCTGCCACAGAGGGTAGTCGAGGCCAGTTCATTGGCTATATTTAAGAGGGAGCTAGATGTGGCCCTTGTGGCTAAAGGGATCAGAGGGTATGGAGAGAAGGCAGGTACGGGATACTGAGTTGGATGATCAGCCATGATCATATTGAATGGCGGTGCAGGCTCGAAGGGCCGAATGGCCTACTCCTGCACCTAATTTCTATGTTTCTATATGGTCCCGAAAGCATCTGGGGGGTGGAGGCCATGCGGTGATTACAGGCGCCTTAACGTGGTGACCACGCTGGACCGTTACCCGGTGCCTCATATACAGGATTTCTCGGCGTACCTCGAGGACGCCACTTTCTTCTCAAAAGTGGACCTGGTCCGGGGTTATAACCAAATCCCCGTCCACCCCGATGACGTCCCTAAGACCGCCACCATTACCCCTTTCGGCCTGTTCGATTGGCTTTGTATGCCTTTCGACCTGAAGAACGCCGCTCAGGTGTAGTCGGACGGGGCCTGCCTTTTGTCTCCATTCATTTGGATGACATTCTGGTGGCCACGCCTCGCAGGCGGAGCATTTAAACCACCTCCGCCTTTTCTTCCAGCGCCTCCACGAACACAGCCTGGCAATTAACCCCGTGTCAGTTCGGCCTGTGTTCCATTTCATTTCTGGGACACCGGGTGCTACGCTGCTCCCCGCGAAGGTCGAGGCCATTCGACAGTTTCCCCGGCCACTGACCATCAAGGGGCTGCAGGAGTTTGTCGGCATGGTGAATATTTATTACCGCTTTGTGCCGTCGGCCACTGCTGTCATGCACCGTCTGTTCCAGTGCCTGGCGGGCAAACCGCGAGACCTGGTGTGGTCTGCCGAGGCGAACGCGGCGTTCGAGGGTGCCAAGGCAGCGCTGGCCAAAGCTACTATGCTGGTGCACCCACCAGCATCTGCCCCCTCAGCGCTCACCGTTGACGCTTCGGATGCTGCTGTTGGTGCAGTTCTGGAGCAGTTCGTTGACTACCGCTGCTGTTTATCAGTCGGCAGGTGCGGGCTCCAGAGTGCAAATACAGCGCGTTCGACAGGGAACTCCTTGCGCTCTACCTGGCTGTCAGGCATTTCAGGTATTTCCTCGAGGGCCGCGCTTTCACCGCTTTCATGGACCACAAGCCGCTCACGTTCGCCCTCAGTAAAATCGCGGATCCGTGGTCCGCCAAGCAGCAGAGACACCTTGCCTACATCTCTGAATTCATGACTGATATTCGGCACGTAGCTGGGAAGCTTAACATCGTGGCCGACGCCTTGTCTCGCCCCGCCATTCCCTCGGTTTCGCCTCTCGACCAAGGCGTCAACCATGGCGAGCTGGCAGCTGCGCAGCAGGCTGATGCCAGTATGGCGGACTATCACACCACCGGCTCTGGCCTCTGGCTAGCTGAAGTGCCTAGCGGCACAGCCAGTATCAAAGTCCTGTGTGACATCTCCATTGGACGTGCCCGTCAGTTGGAGGTGGTGGGTTTTCGACGCGGTCCATGGTTTAGCCTATCCGTCCATACGTGTGACGTCCGCCCTCTTAGCTTCCAAGTTCGTTTGGCACGGACTCCGTAAGCAGGTGGCTGCCTGGTCCCATGCCTGCATCCCGTGCCAGACTTCCAAGGTCCAGCGACACGTGAAGCCTCCCATTAAGGATTTCGTTGTCCCAGAGGGCAGGTTCCTGCATGTGCATGTGGATCTCGTTGGTCCCTTGCCACATTCTCGAGGTGCCATGCACCTGCTCACCATCGTGTACAGGTTCACGAGGTGGCCGGAGGCAATTCTACTTTCACATACCTCTGCCGAGGCTTGCGACCGGACTATGGTGGCCCACTGGATCGCCCGGTTCGGGGTGCCCTCCGACATCACCACGGACCGAGGGGCCCCGTTCACTTCTTCCTTATGGACAGCCCTGGCACAGCTCTACGGCGCCCGCCTCTCACCCGGAGGCTAACGGGCTGGTCGAAAGATTCCATCGGCACCTTAAGTCGGCGCTGAAGGCCCGGCTTATGGGTCCGGACTGAGTAGATCAACTAGCCTTGGGTCCTCCTGGGTATTCATCCCGCGCCTAAGGAGGATCTGGCTGCCTCCTTGGCTGAGCTCGTTTATGGCTCGGCCTTACGGGTGCCTGGGGATTTCCTGCCTGCCGCCCGTGGTCAGGAGGTTTCGGCCTTGGTGTTGCTGGCTGAGCTTTGTGAATGGGTGGGCACATTGGCTCCCGTCCCCACTTCCAGGCATGGGTCGTCCGCGATGCATGTAATACAGAAATGTGCCTATGTTTTCCTCCGCAGGGACGCTCACCGCTCGCCACTGCAGCAGGTTTATGAGGGGCCGTTTCGAGTGCTGCGGGCCGGAGTCACCACGTTCACATTGGACGTGGGTGGCCGGGAGGAGTTTGTCTCCGTCGGCCGTCTCAAGCCCGCCCATGTGGATGGTGACAGTCCGGTGGTCGTAGCTACACCGTGGCGTAGAGGTCTTCCGCCGGCTGTTCTGCACTCTCCGAGCACACCTGTTCCCGGCTTTGGTCCGCCGGCCCCCATTGTTACGCCCGCCCCTTTTTCGCTGATTTTGCGTCCTCCCGGCCCTGTTTTACCGGCCCCTACTGTTACGTCCGTCCCGCTTCCGAGTACCACACGTTCCGGACGTACCATCCGGGTCCCTGCTCGGTTCCGTACCTCGGGTTCTGGGGGAGGGGGGGGGCCATGTAACGGCACCTGCTGGTGCTCGCAAGTAGTTGAACCCTGCTGTTGGGTTCCTCGGGTATGTGACTCTGTGAGGGGTTGCGTTTTCGTGCGCTTTATGGGCTGTGCCCCTTCAATCGATCGGGACCACCGTTGTGGCTGGATCTGTGTTAGTGGTGTTTGTGAGACTCATCGTGGTTAAACTGTTTTTGAATAAAACTTGGTTTGAAACATCAACTCCTGTCTCCATCCGCCAAACCCTACTGAATTTCTGGCAGGTTCAGCAAATCTCGGGTCGGTGGGCGTCAGCGGAGTCATCCTGCCAGGCAGTGGTGCCTCAGCCTCGCGGTTGGCCGCCAATCCCACTCTCATCGGGACTGCCAAGGGCCCTCCACCCGGCATGTTTTGCTGCATTTAATTTACATTTAATATTTGTTCTAATTAAATTTCTAGCAGTCCCTAGTGCTTTAGAGACACGGGAGGGGTATAATTAGTGGGTCAGAGGTGTTTTATTGTATCATTATTACGTGACCTCTGTTGGTCCGGCACCACTCCAAATACTTACAGGTTTGTAGGTTAATTGGCTTGGTGTAATTATTAATTATCCCCAGTGTGTGTAGGATAGTGTTAGTGTACGGGGATCACAGGTTGGTGGGGACTCAATGTGCCGAAGGGCCTGTTTCCACGCTGTATCTCTAAACTAAAAATTTTTAAACGGTTAATACGGCTAGGCTCTGGAACCAAGTGCTGTAAAATCGGCGATGGAGCTGTTATTTGTTGCTGTTATCTTACTTTGCCTTGTAATATGTTTTATTCAATGTGCTATTATTCAGAAATTACTTTACATATTTTGTATCTGCACTTTAGAGTTTAGAATGTCCGATCAGCATTTGACTTTTTGTTTTAATATCAATGCTCCATCTTTTCCATGGACGGAGCGAGCATTGCAATTTTTACAAAATTCTGCCATTCAGTGTACGTGTACACAGTGTGGTCAGTTCAAATTCTACTGTCTTGCTGATGGGTGAGGCCATTCTCTGGAATTCTGATCTGGTCAGTAAATAATATGATTCTGTGAGCATGACATTGTCAGACTCTTGCTTAGTTAGCCTGCTTTCCCTGTTTGGCAAATGTCCTGCATTCACAAGGAAGGCTGTGCCCTCTCCCCTGACAGTTTGAAGAAGGGTCTCAACCCAAAACGTCCCCCATTCCTTCTATCCAGAGATACTGCCTATCCCGTTGAGTGATTCTAGCATTTTGTGTCTGTCTGAGATGCAAACATCTCTGTGTGTTTATATTTCATGCTAATATCTTCAGTGGGAGACGAGTAAGTATAAGGTTCGAACTAACCTGCCAGGCAACCCATGCACGTCCTTGCCATTTTGGACCAAAACCTTACAAGCAAGTCGACATTGTGGGATCAGCAAAGGACAAGTGCATACTTTTCCCTGTCTTACGGCAGCAAAGTCTGGCACCAGATGCTTTAGCATATCTGCTTGCTACAATTGAGTGGCATGTTAAGAAGGCCGTTAAGAGTCAACCTCACTGCTCTGTGTCTGGTGTAGCAGAGAGGCCTGATCAGTTGAGTCTGGCAGACTTTCTTCCCTGAAGGGCAGTAATGAATTTTTTTTTACCCCAGACCAGTGATCTCATGGCCACCATTAATAAAATTGATAATAGTTTTATTAACTCCAGGTGATTTAAATAACTGAGTTTAAACTCCCCAGCTGTTGGTTGGAGATTATATCTCGTGCCAGTAGATCTTTGGGCCTCTAAGGATCACTGGTCCAGGAATTTAACTACGATACCAGATGAAAACTTTGTAACATGATGGCCTGGAGTTTAATTAGTTCATAGCTGCAAGTTCCCTGGATACTAGTGGAAGCCCCATTTACACATGGTATACCTGCCAGATCTGGGGATGTTTGTAGCCATCGATCTCAATCATGTTATTTATCACCATATGATCAAATGTGCTAAAAAATATCAAATCATTTATCTGCGGGTCACATATTCCGGAAAATAACTTCAATACACAATAATCAGAAAATAATTTCAGCTTCACAACACTGAAAGTGTATTAGGATTCCACTCATGTACATTGTAATTCTTCGAACAGCACAGCACAGCAGAGCACAGCACAGGAATGGGCCCTTCTGCCCACAATGTTTGTGCCGAACATCATGTCGTTAAACTGCTCTCAACTGCCTACTATATCCCTCTATTCCTTGCACTTCCATGTGCCTATCTGTAAGCCTCTTAAACGCCACTATTGTATCTGCCTTCATCACCACCGTTGCGTTCCAGGACCCCACCACTCTCCGCGTAAAAAAACCTGCCCCGCACATCTCCTTTAAATTTTCCCCTGAGGAGAATTATGAGTGGAAGATTGGTGGACTTTCAGGGGACTTACAGAACTGGTCCTACTTAGCTGTTCACACTGTTCCTCTGACTTTACATCAAAGCTGTAGCAGGAGGTCAGGAAACCCTCCTGGGCAAGCTTCAGGTGTTCAGCTTGAACAGCTACGATTTCCATAGACACTCTTCAGTTTGCACTGTAGTTATGCGATCCCTATTGCACCTTGATACCAATGTTAAAAGAAATATTTACCAAGGGCAATGATTGCATTGATGGCCAAGCTAACTCTGATAGCCAACAGGGACAGGCACAGTAGCACAGCTAACAGTGCTGCTGCCTCGCAAATCCAACAACTTGGGCGATGTCTGCATGTTCTCACAGTGACCTTGTGGGTTTCCTTCAGATCCTTCAGTTTCCTTCCACATCCCAAAGATGGGTGGGTGAATAGCTTTAATGTGTCGGAAGGAATTGCAGATGATGGTTTACATCAAACATAGACCCAAAATGCTGGAGTAACTCAGAATCAAGTCTGAAGAAGGGTTCTAACCCAAATCGTCACCTATTCCTTTTCTCCAGAGATGCTGCCTAACCCACTGAATTACTCCAACATTTTGTGTTCATCTTGGGCTAATGGCCTAAGTGGTCACTATAAATTGTTCTGTGTGTGTGGGTGAGTGGTTGAATCTGGGGAGAGTTGATAGTATTGTGGGGAAAATAAACAAATCAGATATGTGCTATTATTATGCGGTATAACTCTATGCCAATGAGGATAGATTGACCCAGATACTAGAACAATTTAAAAAAGTAATAGTGGTATCAATGGGGAACCTAGGTACCAACGAGGGTGATGAAGGACCCAGGATTTTTCTCATGCCTTACTGCTGACTTTGCAGCAAGAATTTGGTGCTGTTGGCATCTTAACTCCAGCATAACCCTTTCCAAAATAACATCAACAAAATGCAGGATCCACAATTTGTTTCAAGTCTCAACAATCTGAAAAAAAGCCAGTACTTACTCCCAGAACAAACATGTTTGAACTTGCTGATTGTTCTATCGGAATGAACATCATCCAATCTCCATTCATGGTCCTCTCTGGGACTGACCTCCGACGCAGCTTCATGAGTCCACCTTGACAGGTTTGAACATAGAGATCCGGGTCATGGTCCTCTCAGCTTCCTAGACTCAGGATATTTGAAGACTGCTGTTGCTCATCGCTGCAACATCCTAAATGATGCTTTTTGGATGTCAATTAAGCTCCATAAACAAGGAGATGAGAGCTTGTCTACTTTTCCTTTAGTCCACAGGAGCACGATAAACAGGCGTGGATATTTGCCTGTGGGCTTCTATAAAGTTCAGGCATTCACAGACCGCACCTTGCAGAGTTTCAATTATCTAACTGCTTTCAAAGGGCACTTTATTGCACCATCCTATTCAGTCTCATCCAAGCCTGGCCTCATCCCCTTCCATCATGGCAGCATTCATTCATTCAGTAGCGATTCTCCCTTGTACTGGAAGAATGCTGTTAGTTTTATGTTCTACCCCTTTAAGAGATGCCTGCTGAGATTGCAGCTGCCAGGCTAATGCCAGAAACTGCACAACATTTCAATAGATCATCAGAGTACTACACTGAAAATAACATAATCTAATACAGCAGAGTGAAACCCAACTATGCTGCTGTGGAACTCAAATTTGAAGATTGCTTTATGGGATTGCTACAAAAGAATGCTAGAGTAATTCATAATGTTATTTTAGCTCTGTTAATATAGTAGACTTCTGCATACAAATATCATTGGACTCATGATTACATTTGGTTCCTTAACCAGAAACCCAATACTCTGATGCTATAACCATTAAACTGGTTGGAGCATTCACTAATGTGCAATAAAATGGAATCTAATATATAGCAATATAACTGTATGTTAATTAGAAAAATGTAATCCAGAATGAAACCTCAAATGAATTTTTATTGAAAGCTTCACTTGCGACATAATAGTTTTAATGTACGTTTTTACCAGTAACTCTGCTCAAGCACAGTTAACCAAATAATGAAGGGAATTGTTTTAATTTTGCACGATGGTTTTATTGAATTAGAAGCATATTTACTCTCCTTATTTCCACAGAGACATAACAAGAAATAATAAGAAATAGTTTTCCTTCCATTGGGTGCAAAGGTCCACTTGTGTCTCCCTGGCGCAACATCCACGGCCACTCTTCACCTGTAAGCTTGGGCAGTGAGCCCTAGAGCATCCGACCAACTCCACACCCTCTTCCAGCCACCTTACTATTGTAAGCAGAACCACCAATCGCCTACATTCTGAAATTCATGTTCATATGCTCAAAAGTCATAGGAGCAGAATTAGGCCATTCGGCCCATCATCTACTCTGCCATTCAATCATGGCTGATCTATCTATCCTCTCAACCCCATTCTCCTGCCATCTCCCCATTACCTCTGACACCCATACTAATCAATCTCTCGCCGTGCTCACAAACTCTCCTTATATTACATGATTGTTAAAATCCACATCTTTCCCGCACATTTAATTCCTTCAAAACCTCACCTTTCCTGACACAATGTCTAAAACACCCATCTATGAGTGATGCCTCTTGTGTTAAACCATCTTTAGCTGTTGGCATTTGATTTTTTCTATTTAATATTGATGCAACCCATTGTAAGCCAAGAATATGTTTGGAATTTATGCGACACCCTGAGTAGAGACTCCATTGTCATGTGGGTGATTCTGCTGCTTCCAAAAGTTAGTGTGTTGGATTGGCAGCACTTAAAACCTATGCTGTTCCTCTTTCTGCAGCTAATTTAGTGGAAGATGAGATTAGCGGTAGGCACTTCCTAGTTTACATGGATCAAGACCCACACTACCTTGAATGAGTTATTCACTGTGCATATATAGGCCCAAAAAGTTACAACCAATGATGCAATTACGGCTCATTATTAACCATTGGGCTCACAAGAAACTCCTTAATTGCACAAATCTGCCACTCATCCTGACGAAATAATGGCTATTAAGATCTGCATTGAAAAATATTGAAAAATCATCAAGAACATTATTATGTAATTGGATTCCTGCATGTGATAAACAAATCAGAATATCATGTGTGATAATTATCAAAGCCCTTCTATCACATTTTTTTTCTCTGCATTGTTAATATTTCTATACTCAGTACCTTCCGACTGGCATCTACAACTGTCAAACGTTTTATAGTTCTTTCCTGTTAAAAGTGACAGCTTAGTTAGCGTGAAGCCTCGGGGTCAAAGGAACACAGAATTGTGTTGCACATCCAGATTGAAACATCTAAACCAGACCGATACATCAGTGTTCTGGTGAAGAAGAATTATAATTTTATAACTCCAATTGTAAACTCAGCGGGACAGGCAGCATCTCTGAAGAGAAGGAATGGGTGATGTTTCGGGTCGAGACCCTTCTTCAAAGTACAGGGCCCCCTGCACTCAAATGAATACCAAGGTATGTAGTTGTCCTGATCTCTGAACCTAGAAGTCTTCTCTTTAACGAACACCATTAAAACATCTTTCATTCATCTTATTGCTGCTTTTGTACCAAATGGCTGCTGCTTTTGAATACCCACAGTAATGGCTGCATGATAACAATCCATTTTGATATTTGGAGTGCAAGAAAAAACTGCAGATGCTGGTTTAAATCGAAGGTAGACACAAAATGCTGGAGTAACTCAGCGGGACAGGCAGCATTTCTGGAGAGAAGGAATGGGTGACGTTTCAGGTCGAGACCCTTCTTCAGACATTTGGAGTATTGATATTTGGAGTATTGTGTGCAGTTCTGGTTGCCCCATTACAGGAAAGATGTGGTTTACTAGCAGCGTCACTGCGCCACCTTGAAATAGTAATCAATAATACTGATCCTACTGAAGGAGTCAAGAGTGTCTGCACCAGAATGTTTGCCATTTAGCTCGGGCTTTGTGGGCACAGGGGAGGTTATTCATTGAATCCTGGTGAGGGGTACCAAAGGATAGCTTTGATGTGACTATCATTCAGCAATGGCAGGCCGTTTGTTCTGGGCAGTGTCCCGGGTTTCTCCTTTAAGACATACACAGTTGTCCCATTAATTCACTTAGTAAGAATGCTGCGCAGAACCAGGCTCCTTTGGGAGGTACCAAGTCCACAATCCTGAACTTGTGCTTTGAGTAGACCCAGTGTGGTATTCAGTGTTCAGCAATACCGTTGCCACCCAGTTTGCGGTGACTATTCAACTGTCCAGCCAAGGAGAAGAAAACCCCAGGCTATGTCCCAGCCTTGTCGAGCCTTACGAAGGATAAATGGAGGTCATGTCCTTGGCGATTAATGAGACACCACTTCAAGTCAATTGTCAAAAGGATAATTAGTCGCAGGTTAGCCATTCTTTATGCTCCCCATGTTTCAGGACAATGCCAGTCCTCATGGGTCTGACTGTAGATTTCCCCACACTGCACATTAACACTAACCTCTCCTTGGTATGTCCAGCCATCTGCAGAAACTCACTTAAATTGTGGCCATTTAACATTAGCATTGGAAGAGCTCGGTCATCTTAAATACATGGCCTGTGCACGCTTTTTACAGAAGATGTATAACATTCAGTCGGGGCAAAGAAAAAGAAATAGCTGGGAGGGGAAAACTATCAATTACAACTGATCTCAAATAACATCTACAAAATGTACCCAGCTTAACTCTGTCAAATTCACTCTGACCGTGGGCGTTTTTCTGCTTTGAAATATTAAGTTCAGAGAATACCTGATTAAAAAGAAAAATTACTTTTTAAAATATAAAGCAGAAACACATGGCAAATGAACGTGCAGCACAATTATTTTTCTCTGGGAGTCGGTTTGATGCAGTCATTAATATCTGAATGCAAATCCAAACCCAGACATCCCACCATTATTCTCAAAACAACTTCCTGCAGTTAAACATTGAGCACATGGTGGCAGGTCTTCACCTGTAAGTTATTTACAGGGAAATTGCAAGTGTCTTCATGCAGAATCTGTTTGTAAAATCATCTCCATTGCACTACCCACTCGTTGCTGTGATTGTTTGAATTTTCTTGTGTGGTATCCATTAGCTGCCACAAAATAGTTATGAAATTACAGTCAGGCGTTCAGATACACAATCTGTTGCATTCATTTAAGGGGCGACGAACCTGTAAACAGGGGCAAAATTTAACGAAAGCACTTTGGGGTTACTGTATGGATAGTGACTGACTGTGAGCTTACTAATAATCTTTACATTCCACCCAGTAGCAACCTTCCCATGCGATTGGAGGTTTGATCAATAGAGGGGTTTTTATTCTTAAAATAAAAAATAATGAGTCATTTCAAATATAATCTCACTTTCTAAATTTTCAGGCTCATTGGGAGGTGCCGGCTACTAGATTATCGGATCTGATCAACTCATGAAAGTGGAATGAATGATAAAATTGCTTCTAATTACAAAGATAGTGACCAATGACTAACCATAACAATTACTCAATTGCTGGTATGAACATCGTGGAGCAGCGGTTCTGTGGAGCGGCCAGCTGCGATGCTGAACGGTACATCCCGGAGCCTGGGATCTCTTGCTGAGATTGCCAGTGTGTGGAGCTCCGTCCGGCGCGGTCTGTTGGCTTGGAAGCCGCGGTCTTCGGTGGGAACCACTGTGGGGGGATGTTTTGGTGTTGAACTTCTTTTTAATACTATGTTGTATTTTATTAGTGTGCTGCAAGGACATCTGAATTTCCCCTGAATAAGGGGATTAATAAAGTCTAATTCAATTCAATTCAATGATGATCCATTTGATTTTTCTAAGGTGCTAACATTAAGTAATACAAAACAATTACAGGTATTAGGGATATTTTCTTTACACTTGTAGATTGGTTATTGCATGTGAACCAATCATAGTAGAATAGCATCACTAACCCCACCTTACTGTATGATTCATACTAACACCCACTTCCTACACTGGTCAGTCTTGGAAGCGGTAACGATGAACTAACAACTAACGACCTGCTTTACCGTTATAATATGGGTACTGATTAAAGATGATCTTGAACTTCAGATTGTGTAGATTGTTTATTTACATGGTGTCATTAAGCTTGGAGTAAGCCACCGCGTCCGTTTACCGTTTTTTATTTCTGTTTCTCAGTTTTTTTATCTTGCTTCGCTATGGCTCAATCATGCAGCGAGCCTGCACAGCTTATCTTTGATTCCGACATCGGCGAGCGATGGAGGCTCTTTGAGATTGATTACGGACACTACATCAATATCGTCCACTGTGACACGCTCCCCCTCCTGGTCAATGTTATGTGTTAACCTCTGTTTCTTCCCCAAGTGCAGGCTGGAAGGATCCTGTACCTGATTGGCCGGGCTGCGTCAGGTGATGGCTGACTCATCCCCAGTATGAATGGAAGATTTCCCAGAGTTCTCTCTCTTTCGTTATTGGTATTTTGTTTCAGGGATAGCTTTTCTTTAGGCAGGTTTAGAGCCTCGGGTTCGACGGTCCATCGCGTGACTGGCCTGAGCACCTTTAAGTTGTTTATTAATCCATTCAACCTTGTCTGGGTTGTTTGAAGCCGGTTTGGGTTTTGGGGTGTTATCAATAATTAAACTATTTTTGAACGTAAACCTGGCTTTTGGACATGTTACGCGACTCTGAAATGCCTGCTTTCGTGAGTCGTAACAAAATGGGGGCTCGTCCTAAGTTTTAAGAACCCTAGACGTTTGTGGGGGGTTTTTTTGGAGGGCTTCTGGAATGAAGAAGCCTGTGTGTGTTGTGAGGGAATTTTTTTCCCTGTTTGAGGTAGCATTGGTGCCCAGGGTTTAGCTGGTGCTTTGAATTGAGACTTCTGGACTGAGGAAGTCTCTATGTGTTGTGAGGGAGGTTTTCTTCCATATTTGTGGTAGCAGTGGTGCCCAGGGTTTAGCTGGTGCTTTTGGCTACATTTGATATGGAGTCTAAATGGAAGGACTTTATTGAGGCTCCTAGTCGGGAGTTGTTTGATCGAGGTACGAAAGAGCATTTGATTTGGCTGGCAAGGAATTATGAAGTGCCTATTGACCCACATGCAAAGAAACAGGTAATTAAATCGGTGGTGTGGGCTGCGTTGGTGGAGAGTGGGGTTGTGCCTGGCTGTGCAGACAGTCCCACACCTTCCATTCAGCCTGGTCAGAACATGGAGGCCGTAATTAAACTGAAGGAGATGGAGCTTGAGTCACAGAGAATGGCCTTTAAAAAGGAGATGGAGCATGAGGCACGAAAAATGGAGCTCATGCATGTTCTTGAAATGAAACGGCTTGAGCTTGAGGTGGAAACCAAAAGGGCTGAGTTTAGGCTGAGTGAGAAAGAATTAGATAGGATTATGGAAGACTTTGGGATTTGTTTCCCTGAGAAGGTTACTGTTTACCTTAATGAGCAGAAGGTGCATGAGTCTGATAAGTGTAGGGATGATTCTGCGTTAGCCATGGATGATTTTGTTTCTCTGGAGGATGGGGGCGATAGAGTTCCAGTATCCATCTTGCGTGATACTGGTGCTGCTCAGTCCTTTAAAGTGCATAGTGTACTGCCGTTTTCTGCGGAATCATTGGTTGGGTCAAGTGTCCCTGTGGTAGGATTCGGGATGGATGACATGGTAGTACCTTTGCATACCGTGAGTCTCGAGTCCGAGTTCGTTTCAGGCCGGGTAACTGTTGGGTTACGGCCGTGTTATCCCGTTGAGGGAGTTTCAGTGATTTTGGGGAATGACTTGGCAGGAGATGGAGTTTTGGTTACTCCTGAGGTAACGGCTGTTCCGATGGTGCAGAATCCTGATGGGTTGGCTATGCAGCATCCGACGGTCTTAGCAGCTTGTGCTGTCACGAGAGCTATGGCTGAGAGCCAGGCGAAGTTTGAGGATGTAGTGGACCTGAGTGAGTTTTTTGGGGGATCTGGATGAGGGATCCTGTATTGTGAAGGGTGTTTCTACATCTCAAGATGAGATAGTGTATGAAAATGGGCCGGTGTCGCTGTCAAGGAGCAAAAGAGGGATCCAAGTTTATCTGAGCTGTTCGACCGCGCGGTGCCTGAAGGGGATATGGATTCCACAGCAAAGGGGTATTTTCTAAGGGAGGGCTTGCTGATGCGAAAGTGGTCTCCCTTGGATGTAGCTGGGCGTGATGATTGGAGCGTGGTTGATCAGATTGTAATACCTCGTCGGTATAGGGACGAGATACTCTGGCTCATGATGGTCCTCTGGGTGGACATTTGGGAGTCAATAAGACGAATGACCGTATCTTACGGAATTTTTTTTGGCCAGGGTTGAAGAAGGACGTGAAACAGCATTGCAGGTGTTGTCACATTTGCCAGGTGGCAGGAAAGCCGAACCAATCGATTGTTCCTGCGCCTTTGTATCCAACCCCTGTGGTCGGTGAGTCGTTTGAGCGGATTCTAGTTGATTGTGTGGGTCCTCTACCTCGGACAAAGGGGGGCAACAAGTTTTTGTTGACAATAATGTGTGCGTCTACCTGCTTTCCGGAGGTGGTCCCTTTGCGTACAATTACTGCCCCTACCATTGTGAAGTCTCTCACTAAGTTTTCTTCGTTGTTCGGTTTCCCCAAGGTTGTGCAGAGTGACCAAGGTTCCAGCTTCATGTCGAAGGTTTTTGGTCAGGTAATGAAGTGGTGCGACAGGAAGGCTTCGAGTAGTTTTTCTCCAGGTGACGAGGTCCTGGTGTTGTTGCCTATTCCTGGTTCGAGTCTGCAGGCTCGGTATAACCACCCTATCAGGTGGTTAAGAAGGTTGGTGAAAGGGATTATGTTATTGGTACCCCTGAACGAAGGCGTAAGACCCAGCTCTGTCATGTCAACATGATGAAGCAGTACCATGAGCAGGAGCCTGTGGAGGTTGATGGGGAGGTGCTGTGTCCTTCGGTTTCGTCTAAGCCTGTTTTGGCTGCGGTGGTGCCCCCTGACACGGGTGGTGATGTGGGTGAGGCTCGGTTGTCGGAGGCAGTGACGCAGGGAAGGCTGTGTAACTCTGAGGCTTTGGAGTCGCTTCCCTTGCGTTTGTCGCATTTGACTGAAAGTCAACGGGGTGATCTGCTTTGTTTGGTGAAGTCAAATGGGTCACTGTTCTCGGATGTGCCTTCTCAGACGTCTGTGCTGCAGCATGACATTGACGTGGCCGGTGCTGCACCCATTAAACAGCATCCGTATCGGGTCAACCCTGACAAGCGTCATTGTCTATGGAGTCAGGTTGACTATATGCTGCGGCATGGCATTGCTGAATCTAGTTGTAGTCCGTGGAGTTCTCCGTGTCTACTGGCTATGAAGGCAAATGGGGAGGACAGGTTTTGCACGGACTTTCGGAAAGTAAACGGTGTAACTAAGCCGGATTGCTATCCTCTCCCACGAATGGAGGATTGCGTGGATCGTGTGGGAAGTGCATCGTTTGTGTCCAAATTGGACTTGTTAAAAGGGTATTGGCAAGTTCCCTTGACTGGGCGGGCGAGGGAGATCTCTGTGTTCGTTACGCCTGATAACTTTCTGCAGTATACGGTGATGGCATTTGGGGGATGCGCAATGCGCCGGCAACTTTCCAACGGTTGGTGAACATTGTATTGTCTGGTTTGACCTTCTGTGAGGCATACCTTGATGATTTGGTTGTGTGCTCCAGGTCGTGGATCGAATACATCGGTCATCTGACGGAGGTAATCCATCGTCTAGCGGAGGCAAAGCTAACTATCAATCTGGGGAAGTGTGAATTTGGCCAGGCCACGGTAACGTATCTGGGTATGGTGGTGGGCCGGGGTCAGGTTCGCACTCTCAAGGAAAAGGTGGAGCATATTGTCGCATTTCCTGCTCCAACCTCGAGGACTGAACTCCGTAGGTATCTGGCTATGGTTGGGTACTATAGGGGATTCTGTCCAAACTTCTCTGCGGTGGCTGCCCCTTTGACGGATTTGCTGAGTCTGAAGGTCGTTTTTGGGTGGTCCGCAAAGTGTCAACAAGCCTTTGATCATACTAAAAGTCTTCTGGTGCGCGCACCTGTGCTTGCGGCACCTGATTTTGAGCGTCCATTTAAGCTGGCAGTGGATGCTAGTGATCGTGGGGTTGGGGGAGTTCTTCTACAGGATGATTCAGATGGGGTGGAGCATCCAGTTTCGTACTTCTCTAAGAAGTTTAATCGTCATCAGAAGTGGTACTCCACCATTGAGAAAGAGGCCCTTGCTATGTTGATGTCTCTGAGTCATTTCGAGGTTTATGTTGGCTCCTCGAATGTCCCTGTCATCGTACTCACGGATCATAATCCGTTGGTGTTTTTGAATAATATGAAAAATAAGAACCGCCAGTTAATGAGCTGGAGTTTGCAGCTGCAAGACTATAACCTGGAGGTCAGGCATATCCGTGGCAAGGATAATGTCTTGGCTGACGCCTTGTCGCGCCAGTGGAGTTTAGCTCCTGAATAGTTTCGGGAATTTGATGGTGTTTTTTCTCTCTTCCAAAACTTATTCAGTATCTTTGGGTGGGGGTGTGACACGCTCCCCCTCCAGGTTATGTGTTAACCTCTGTTTCTTCCCCAAGTGCAGGCTGGAAGGATCCTGTACCTGATTGGCCGGGCTGCGTCAGGTGACGGCGGACTCATCCCCAGTATAAATGGAAGATTTCCCAGAGTTCTCTCTCTTTCGGTGACGACCCTGCCTCGTGAGGTTGTGCTAGTGTGAGCTGTGAAAGGACCGGCCACATGGCATAGAACTTCGTGTAATTCCATCATTTTGTAGTAACGACTATTGGATTGGGCTGTCCTTAGACGTTATCGGTATTTTGTTTCAGGGATAGCTTTTATTTAGGCAGGTTTAGAGCCTCGGGTTCGACGGTCCATCGCGTGACTGGCCTGAGCACCTTTAAGTTGTTTATTAATCCATTCATCCTTGTCTGGGTTGTTTGAAGCCGGTTTGGGTTTTGGGGTGTTATCAATAATTAAACTATTTTTGAACGTAAACCTGGCTTTTGGACTTATGTTACGCGACTCTGAAATGCCTGCTTTCGGGAGTCGTAACATCCACCGAAATGAACCAGACGCTGTCAAGGCTTCCCTCTTACTTAACCTGGCGGGACCCGAAGCCATGATGAGAGCTCGGACTTTTGAATACGCACCAGCTGTCCAGGACGACAACGATCAGGTAGTTGTGCCTGCCGAGTCTATGCATGACCCTAATGTTTTACTGTGTAAATTCCGTGAAATATGCGACCTACCGTCGAACCGCATTTTAGAAAGAGCCAAATTCTTTGCGAGACACCAGCTTCCTGATGAGCCGGTAGAGAGATTTATTTGTGATTTAAGATACATGGTTCAGAGGTGCCGATTCGAAATCATGACGAATGAACTGATAAGGAACAAACTAGTTTCTGGGATGATTGATCAGAAGCTAAGGACTGAGTTACTGCGGAATCCTGATTTAACCCTTGAGCAAGCAACACATGCCTGTCGTATGTCTGAGTTTGTTGCTCCATTAAGCGAACAGCTTGACTCTGAGAAGAAGACCATAAACCTGACGGGATTCAACAGACTACAAACACCGACCGATAACAGAAGATTTATGACTGAGCCCCCTCAACTGGCTAATCGGGGATTCGCCAATGAGCCCCCTCGGAGATGTCCTAATTGTAACTACTTCCACAACAAGGGGCGAGCTACCAGTCCTGCTTACGGAAAGCCCTGCAATTACTGCAAGAAGATGAACCATTTCACTGTCGTTTGCAGAGCCCGTGGGAAAAGACCCTCTAGTTCAGCGTCTAAACTGCACCTGCTGCAACAAGACCAAACAACTCCTGCTTCTCAAGACCAGCTCGACTCTGCCCCCGAGGACGGTCCAATTAACTCATATGGGGAGTCAACTGTGCATTCACTCCTTCACACAGCTGGTAAGATTCTCGATCCTTCAGTTCTGATGTCAATTAATAATAAACCTGTGAAGGCCAAGCTAGATACTGGTACACAAGTTAATGTAATGTCTGTGCACATCTACAACAAGATAAGAAATAATGTTGGCTTGAGTAAAGACAAGTCCACTCTACATGCTTATGGGGGAGAAGTTTTGTATCCCCTGGGAAGAACCGCTTTCAAATGTGTGCTGAAATACACTACAAGGAATCTGACTTTCTATGTTTTGAATTCGGACCCTGTGACTCTACTGGGCATCCATGCATGCCAAGACTTAGGGCTGGTTTCCTTTGACCGGTCAGTTCACAAGCTACTGATATCTGTGGACCCTGTAAAAGAGTACCCTGATCTGTTCAATGGCAAACTAGGCAAGCTGCCTGTGACCTACAAGATATCCATTGACCCCAATGTTGACCCAATTGTCCGTGCACCTCACCGTGTGCCATCATCGTAGACGATATCCTGGTTTATGGCAAGGACACAGCGGAGCATTACAACAACCTAAAGCTTATCATGGACCCGGCACGTCAGATCAACCTGAAATTCAACCCTAACAAGTGCAAGTTCAGGGTTCCAGAGGTCACCTATGTCAGACATGTTATCACTCCTGATGGTCAGATTAAAAAAAAAATGCTGCCATCACAGAGATGCCAGCCCCCACCGACGTGTTTAGCCTGCAGCCATTCCTGGGTATGATGAACTATCTGGGAAAGTTCATACCGAACCTCAGTGAACTGAGTTTGCCTCTGAGACAACTAACTCGAAAGGATACTGCCTTGTCCTGGTTCCAGCAACACCAAAAAGCATTTGATGCTTTAAAATCGAGGCTGACCAGCGCTCCCACCTTGACATTTTTCGACTTGAAGCGCCCTGTGACAGTTACCTGCGATGCCTCACAATACAGACTCGGCACCGCCTGCCTACAACCATCTGCCGATGGGACTTTACGTCCTGTCTCCTATGCCTCCCGCACCATGACCGACACCGAACAGCGCTACGCGCAAATTGAGAAAGAGCTGCTGGCTGTGGTCTTCGCTTGTTCTAAATTCAAGGACTTCGTCTTTGGGAATGTTTTCACGGTCGAGACAGACCACCAACCTCTGGTGACTATCCTCAACAAACTTATCCACGCAGCACCTGCATGTCTGCAGCGTATGATGATGCAACTCCAGCGATTTGACTTTAAAATTGTTTACAAAAAGGGTAAGGACAGGCTCGTGGCTGACACCCTCTCGCGCACCACGGGCATCCAACAAACGAAACCCTTATGAACGGGACAAGTTTACGGTTCTCAGCATTGACTTTGTTCCCACAAAACAATTGCGCTGCCTAGCTGAACACACAGCCGCTTACGCCACTCTCCAGCTACTCTCATCCATAATCAAGAGAGGCTGGCCAGACAGGTAATCCAGCACACCGCTGGAGGTACAGCCGTTCTTCTTAGTCCATGATGAACTGGTAATACAGGACGGTGTCATAGTTAAGGGTCACAAAGTCGTGATCCCTTCATCACTACGTGACAAATACCATAAAGAGGCACACAGCGGCCACCCAGGCACCGGTGCCACGCTGGCCCATGCACAGAATATGTTTTACTGGCCTGGCATGGCCAAGTACATACGGGACAAGACAGCCTCTTGCCCCACCTGCAACAGCCTGGCGCCGCACCAACAGAGACAGCCCCTGCTGCAACAACCTCCACCAGCACTGCCCTGGACGTCGCTGGCAGCAGACATTTTCGAATGGCACGGTAAACATTATCTAGTCCTAGTGGACTAGTTCAAACTTCTATCACATCAGAGATGGTCATTCAAAAGCTACAGAAACACTTCTCCACATTCGGCGCACCTGGCCGCTTGCAGACCGACAATGGAAGACAGTTTACCAGTCACGCCTTCAAACACTTTGCCAACCGATGGAATTTCCACCACGTCACGAGCAGCCCCGAATACCCTCAAAGTAACGGGCTCGCTGAACGAGCCGTCAGAAGCGCTAAACAGCTAATGGAACGCGCCCACCTAGCCAAGTCAGATGTGTATCTCGACCTTTTAAACCTCAGGAACATTGCTAGAGACGGGGTCCTGGGCTCACCAGCCCAACGACTGATGTCCAGGACAACAAGACCTCGATACCGATTGCCCAGCAGAAGCTGGTGCCACAGGTGCTGAAGCCAGCCACGATCCAGAAGCGCATCCAGGAGAAACACGACATCCAGAAACGATCATATGACACGTCCAGCAAACCACTTAAACCACTACTACCGGGCCAAGTTGTCCGTTTGCAAACTATTGTGGGACATTCCCGTCTAGGTTGCGTTGTTGGCCCGTCTGAAGAACCCTGATCTTACCTTGTTGACATCGATGGCGCCTTGTACCGTCGGAGCCGCCAACACTTGCTGGCTGTGAAGGAACCACGTCCGCCATCAGCCGATCCTTTCGCTCCACCTCTACTGTTCCAGCCATCTGCTGCCGTGGCCACCACCAGTTCCAACATGTCCCTTACCCCACCACGACCGGCGGCTATGACTAACAACAATACTACCTCTCCTGCATGCTCCCCCTGTCGGTCACCACGGGTGTCCCCTGCTGCTTTCTCACTTCCGGGTTTACCATACACGTTCGGGCCGTATTAGTAGACCGCCTGACAGATATGGCGAGTATGTTTGAATTCTAGCTGCATGTGTGTTTAACTATATTTGCTCTTTACGGGGAAGGATGTAGATTGGCTATTGCATGTGAACCAATCATAGTAGAATAGCATCACTAATCCCACCTTACTGTATGATTCATACTAACACCCACTTCCTACCCTGGTCAGTCTTGGAAGCGGTAACGATGAACTAACAACTAACGACCTGCTGTACCGTTATAATATGGGTACTGATTAAAGATGATCTTGAACTTCAGATTGTGTAGATTGCTTATTTACAATACTAAAACCAACCACGTAAAATACTGTGGACGCTGTTAAAATAACAGAAAATACTAGAAATTCACAGCAAGTCAGGAGGCATTTGTGAGAGAGAAGCAGAGTCAACATTCCAGTTCAATATCCTTCTTTTGGACTGGAGTATAATATATGTCCCAAGTTCTGGAATTAGGTGTCCTTTGTGCTCATGTCTGGGCAAAAAGAGGCCATCCAGAGCCAGGAAGTAATGCAGTCCTGACCTAGTCAGTAAAAGCAGTTTTCCTTATGTGTAGAAAGGAACTGCAGTTGCTGGTTTATACCAAAGATAGACACAAAGTGTTGGAGTAACTCAGCGGGTCAGGCAAGATCTATGGAAAAAAAGGATGCGTGATGTTTCGGGTCAGGACCCTTCTTCAAACTCCATATATTTCCTTATGTTCTGGAAACCATCTTCATTATACACAGATGGTGTTAAATAGTGACGGATGTCACACAAATGCAGAATTTTTAAAACATGGTATCTATTTCCTCATAAGAGGGTTTATAGTCAAAGCGCCTCTACCTCAAAAGATGGATCTAATTGAATGGCAGTAATCAGAAGACAGAGATTTATGTTAATTTGCAAAAGAACAAGATGAGTGATGAAGAGATCTATTTTTGCTATGAACTACGGTAATGAGGAAAGCACAGACCGACTAGGTGATAAAAACAGATTTAAAAGATAATTGAATAAATAATTGTTAAGGAAAGAAATCAGTGTGCTGGAAAGAGGAGGTGAATGGAATGAGTTGATCACTCTTTTACACTGCTATGTTTTATATCATGAGTTTAACGTGTTGGCTCACTATTTACCGGCAGTTATGTCATATGCGTGGTTGAAGGACTGGTGCAGTGGGCAGGGATTCAAGTTTCTGGATCATTGGAACCTCTTTTGGGGAAGGTGTGACCTGTACAAAAAGGATGGGTTGCACTTGAACCTGAGGGGGACCAATATCCTGGCGGGGAGATTTGCAAATGCTACTGGGGAGACTTTAAACTAGAACAGTTGGGGGGAGGAACTCAAATAGAGAAAGCTAGTAGACAGTGTGTGAGGCAGGAGGCAGAGAAGGGAAGTACTCAGACCCAACATGTAGGAGGGAAAGAAGAAAAAGATAATAAACAGAGAATAAGAGGTGGTGGGTTTCTTAAATGTGTGAGCAGAGAGACAGAGGGGTGTAAAATGAGGGTAGAAGCAATAGGTAGCAAGGTGAAAAGTAAAAGTGGCAGGCAGACAAATCCAGGACAAAAATCAAAACGGGCCATTTTTCAACATAATTGTATAAGGGGTAAGAGTGTTGTAAAAACAAGCCTGAAGGCTTTGTGTCTCAATGCAAGGAGCATTCGCTAATAAGGTGGATGAGTTGAATGTGCAGATAGCTATTAATGACTATGATATAGTTGGGATCACGGAGACATGGCTCCAGGGTGACCAAGGCTGGGAGCTGAACATCCAGGGATATTCAATATTCTGGAGGAATAGACAGAAAGGAAAAAGAGGTGGGGTAGCGTTGCTGGTTAGAGAGGAGATTAACGCAATAAAAGGAAGGACATTAGCTTGGAGGATGTGGAATCGATATGGGTAGAGCTGCGAAACACTAAGGGGCAGAAAACGCCAGTGGGTGTTGTGTACAGGCCACCTAACAGTAGTAGTGGAGATGGGGATGGCATCAAACAGGAAATTAGAAATGCGTGCAACAAAGGTAAAACAGTTATAATGGGTGACTTCAATCTACATATAGATTGGGTGAATTAAATTGGCAGGGGTGCTGAGGAAGAGGATTTCTTGGAATGTATGTGGGATAGTTTTCTAAACCAACATGTAGAGGAACCAACGAGAGAGCAGGCTATTCTAGACTGGGTATTGAGTAATGAGGAAGGGTTAGTTAGCAGTCTTGTTGTGCGTGGCCCCTTGGGCAAGAGTGACCATAATATGGTTGAGTTCTTCATTAGGATGGAGAGTGACATAATTAATTCAGAAACAAGGGTTCTGAACTTAAAGAAAGGTAACTTTGAGGGTATAAGACGTGAATTGGCCAAGATAGACTGGCAATTGATTCTTAAAGGGTTGACGGTGGATATGCAATGGAAGGCATTTAAAGGCTGCATGGATGAACTACAACAATTGTTCATCCCAGTTTGGCAAAAGAATAAATCAGGGAAGGTAGTGCATCTGTGGATAACAAGGGAAATCAGGGATAGTATCAAAACAAAAGATGAAGCATACAAATTAGCCAGAAAAAGCAGCTTACCAGAGGACTGGGAAAAATTCAGAGTCCAGCAGAGGAGGACAAAGGGCTTAATTAGGAAAGGGAAAATAGATTATGAAAGAAAACTGGCAGGGAACATAGAAACTGACTGCAAAAGATTTTATAGATCTGTGAAGAGAAAAAGATTAGTTAAAACAAATGTAGGTCCCTTGCAGTCAGAAACAGGTGAATTGATCATGGGAAACAAGGACATGGCAGACTAATTGAATAACTACTTTGGTTCTGTCTTCACTAAGGAAGACTTAATTAATCTGCCGGAAATAGCAGGGGACCGGGGGTCAAATGAGATGGAGGAACTGAGTGAAATCCAGGTTAGCTGGGAAGTGGTGTTAGGTAAATTGAATGGATTAAAGGCCGATAAATCCCCAGGGCCAGATAGCTGCATCTCAGAGTACTTAAGGAAGTAGCCCCAGAAATAGTGGATGCATTAGTGATAAATTTTCAAAACTCTTCAGATTCTGGAGTAGTTCCTGAGGATTGGAGGGTAGCTAATGTAACCCCACTTTTTAAAAAGGGAGGGGGAGAGAAAACAGGGAATTACAGACCAGTTAGTCTAACATCGGTAGTGGGGAAACTGCTAGAGTCAGTTATTAAAGATGGGATAGCAGCACATTTGGAAAATGGTGAAATCATTGGACAAAGTCAGCATGGATTTATGAAAGGTAAATCATGTCTGACGAATCTTATAGAATTTTTCGAGGATGTAACTAGTAGAGTGGATAAGGGAGAACCAGTGGATGTGTTATATCTGGGACTTTCAGAAGGCTTTCGACGAGGTCCCACATAAGAGATTAGTATACAAAATTAAAGCACACGGTATTGGGGGTTCAGTATTGATGTGGATAGAGAACTGGCTGGCAGACAGGAAGCAAAGAGTAGGAGTTAATGGGTCCTTTTCAGAATGGCAGGCAGTGACTAGTGGGGTACTGCAAGGCTCAGTGCTGGGACCCCAGCTATTTCCAATATATATTAATGATTTGGACGATGGAATTGAATGCAACATCGCCTAGTTTACGGATGATCACACAAAGCTGGGGGGCAGTGTTAGCTGTGAGGAGGGTGCTAGGAGGCTGCAAGATGACTTGGATAGGCTGGGTGAGTGGGCAAATGCATGGCAGATGCAGTATAATGTGGTTAAATGTGAGGTTATCCACTTTGGTAGGAAAGTAGACTATTACCCTGAATGGGCCAATTAGGCAAAAGGGGAGATGCAAGCCGAGACCTGGTGTGTCCATGTGCTGCGCCAGTCATTGAAAGTAGGCATGCAGTAGAAAGTAGGAAAGGTGGTGGTGAGGGGAGCCCCCCACTGTTCCTGCACTCGTTGGAACCTCCACATCCAGCGCAAGCTGCCCTCGGAACGGCTTGCTATGGAAAGGAGACGGTTGCCCACCCTCTTCGCCGAGTGTGGATTTGCAAAGAGAGTCCGGAGAGGATTGCAAGGGTCCCTGTCACGATTTATTCCGAACAGCTCCGTCACAGAGGACTCTGTGACTGTTCAGACTGTTCCCAGGGATGCATTCAGACGGGACATCGAGTGCTGCTGGAAGGTCACAACTCGTAAAAGACGCTCTTTGGTCTGCAGAGCTTTGTTGACCTCCCAGCAGAGCGAGATGGGGAAGGTTGCCAACTGGCCCGCTGCAGATTGCAGGAGTACATGCTGAGGGATGCCACTGAAGGCTCGGTGCAGCCAACGGCCAAGGCTCTGTGGTGGAGGATCACGTCTAGGGTCTTCCGCTGCTGGACATGGGGGGCAGGGTGGTGGTGGAGACGCCCCTCAAAAATAGGGAAGGGATTCCATCCAGTGGGCCACATGAGTTTGGCAAGGGTGTGGGGGTAAAATTGTGTAATTTTTGTGAACAGCATTGAATGTATGTATAGCCTCTGAGAATGTCGGATGGAGTTTTGTAAGGATGATGTATTGTATATATTTATTTCTCGAATAAAGTCTATTTTGAAAATTAAAAAGTTATGTCATATGCAGATACTTTCCGATGCAGTAAAGTGTTGTAAAATACAGTTACACAAGGTAAGATTACATTATTCTCCTTAATTATCATTAAGTACAAGTATACACATGAATGAAAACAACAATGTAGTTGTTTTAGTTTTTTAGTGGCTTTAACAAAACCCCCCCAAGAAAATACCGCTACAATTTGTTAATCCAGCGTTAATAATTATCACCAATGAATCAATTCATTACAATGTGAGGGTTGGAGCTGATTATAAATTGAGCTAATCCTATTATTGTCACAGTTAAATTACTTCCTACTGTTCCTGCAGAAAGTAGACCTGGAAATTAAGTAGGGTACATCAAGAATCTTTTAAACTAAAATAGATAGAGTGGGAAATAAAAATTAATCCCTAGAGCTGGAAGGCTTTTGAGGAAATGTCTGTTTCAGACATGCTTCCTTTAGGTTACAATGAAGTCTGGGATTTCCTAATCAGTCTGAATGCTGCACACTATCCAACGCCTGATTAGTTCCATACATTGCCAACATTTGAGCAGCTTGTGCTGCTGTGTCAAGAGGGTAATATGAGTGTTAAGTAAATACATTGAAAGAAAGCACATCACACTAAATGTGAAGTAGTTGACCTCTGCATGCCTGTTGGTTGCTCAACACCAGCCAGAAGACCTTCAGCTCCTGCTTCACTTTGAGGGACAGGATCAAAAACGTTTCGGAGAACTTGTAAGTACCACAGTGCTCTTAGGGACCAGCCTGAAATCAACAATGTGAATTGCAATGGTAATCAATACTGACAGTTTACCGTCTTATCTAGATGAATAGACTGACATTACTGCCAGTAAATAGTGAGCCGTCACTTTAAAACTCATAGTACACAACATAGCAGTGTAATAGAGCAAGAGATTGAGATTGAGATTCAGTAGGTGAAGCAGTACACACACCCTGGTATACATTGGTGGTGCTTAAGTAGAAATAATCAAAAGCTTCAGGTGCTTAGGAATAAATATCACCATCAATTTGTCCTGGACCAGTCACACCAAAGCCATTGCCAAGAAAGCTCACCGATGCCTGTACTTCCTGAGAAGGCTTAAGGGCCTGTCCCACTTGGGCGTCATTTGCGCGTCACGCAGATGGCTCGCAAAGATTTTGTACATCCCAAAATCCTGCGGCGCCACGCATCACTGCCTATGTCACCACGCACTATGCGCATGTAATGCGCACCATGCACGCGTAATGCGCACCATGCGCGCATCACGACGCGCGCGTCATGCGTCCGTGACGCGTAAATGATGTCGCGTAAATTACGCGCAAATGACGCCCAAGTGGGACAGACCCATTAGGAAGTTTTGTATGTCCCTGAACTCCTACTGGCCACAGAGATGTTAACATTATTAAAAGATCCCTGGGAAAAATTCAGCTGATGGCTCGCTACTTCAAATTGATTGGACTACGGTGGGAGGTAAGAAATAGAGATGGGACTGGATGCTTATCTTTGCAGATCTATTTAAGCTGCACCTCACTGGGGTGAGAACAAAGGATTGTCAAAGTTTCATCATATCAAACTCTCTAAGATATGGTTGAAAAGTGACAGAAGTGGTGCAAGTGTTTTATTTCCAACTTCTCTCTATTCAAATTAAATGTCCTCCACCTGACAAACAATAGAGTGCAAAGCCATAAACAATCCCCCAAGTCCCTCGTGCAGTCAGGCAGGTTGTAGTTCAGCGTTTAGATGGAGTTTGTGGTGGTCATTGGGAAGAAGCTGCTCCTGAACCTGGATGTTACAGTTTTCAGGCTCCGATATCTTCTTCCCGATGGCAGGAGTAAAATGACGGCATGGCCAGGGTGCCTGATGATGCTGGCTGCCTTTTTGAGGCAGCATCTCCTGCAGATCTCTTAGGTGGTGGGGAGGACAGTACCATTGATGGACTGGGCAGTGTTCACCACTTTCTGCATATGGCTGTGATGGTTCCAGGGTGTTTGAGCTGCCGAACCAGGCCATAATGTAACCTATCAATACACTCTTGATTACACTAGGGACGAGGGGGCATTGTTTTTTGTCTCGACTGATCGGCTGAGAATTTCCAGCATTCTCTATTTTAATTCCATCTATCCTATCTTTTTCAGTCCTGGCAGCATCCATATAAATCTCCTCTGCACTTGGTCCACTAAATTCACCTCCTGCCTGTGATGTGGTGATCAGATAAAGAAAGCCAACAATGCCTCTACTTTCTTCGAAGATCGTGGAGATTTGGTGTGGTGACAAATACTTTCTTGACATTCTACAGGTGCACGGTAGAGAGCATGTTAACTGGTTGCATCACAGCCTGTTTCAGCAACGAACACCCAGGAATGAAGAAGGCAGCCAGCATTATCAAGAACCGCCAACTCCCTGTTTCATTTCAATCCTGCAATCGGGAATACGGAATAGGAACCTAAATCTGTAACGTCCAGATTCAGCAACAGCTTCTTCCCAACAACCGAAGAATCAGGCTACAATCAGGCGGTCACGGTGGCACAGTGGGAGAGTTGCTGCCTTTCAGTGAATGCAGCGCCGGAGACCCGGGTTCGATCCCGACTACGGGTGCTGTCTGTACGGAGTTTGTATGTTCTCCCCGTGACATGCGTGGGTTTTCTCCGAGATCTTCGGTTACCTCCCACACTCCAAAGACGTACAGGTTTGTAGGTTAATTGGCTTGGTAAATGTAAAAATTGTCCCCAGTGGGTGTAGGATAATGTTAATGTGCGAGGATGGCTGGTCTGCGGCGGACCAGATTGGCCGAAGGGTCTGTTTCCGCACAGTATCTCTAAACTAAAACTAAAAACTAAACATGACGAACTCCAACTAAACTCCGAACTATAAACTGCTTTGATTAGAGTAGGGACTAGGGGACTTCATTGCTTTTGTCTTTGCAATAAATTGTTTGTATGTTTTTATATATTGAACTTTTTATTGGTTTCTTTTATTATTTTATAGTGGTGTCCACCGAGTACTGTGTTTACATATCTGTTGTGCTGCTGCAATATCAGATGTATTAAAAAAAATACTGAAGATATTTCACTTTAATACATTTCTGAAAAAATATCTTGGATTACATCTATATTTCATGCAGACTAAGATAATATTTTGTGATTTTCATGTGAAACCTCTCTTCCTTAAAGCTGTCAATCTCTGCTAAGTTTCTTCCACTGCGATCATGAGTAGATGGTTGGTTGGTAATGGGGGGGGGGGGGGAGAGGGAAAGGAAAAGAAAATTGTGAATATCCATCAAGTGAAAGGTTAAGATCAGGCTGAATACTAGGCAGAGGCCATGAAGAGTGTAGGCTGATGTGTTTATTGAAAGGAGGAATGAACTGAAGCACAGAAAGGAAAGTGAAGCTGTGTGCTGAGGCCTTCCTGTGGGAGTGGAAGCAGGGCAGCACTGGCGGAGAGATGACTAATATTGTGAAAAAAAAACGCGGGGAAGAGCTGGTTACAGCAAAATTAGAAAATATGCAAGCTCAGATGGTTATCGATCCCAACCAGGGATTAAATTTGTAACTGCTGACAATCACTTTGCCGAATAGCTGGCGGACCTTTAATCCCTTCATTCACCACAATGTCCTGCAGCTTTTGATGGGCCCACTTGCATTTCGTCTTTACTTTTGATAGCCAGGTTTAGTGGAAATCCTTCACTGTGCTCCAATCCAAAATGTTTTGCCTCATATATATTTAGCTTATCCACTAATTGCCAATCTGCCTCAAACGTATCAAACTTCATCAGACCACACTCTCTGCTGCCAAAACCAATCAATTCTTTATAAAAATTCTGGTGGAAAAAATTAACTTCTTAGGTTTTTTCTCCAATTTTAAACTGCTTTCTCTTCCCCCTACACTCCCCTTCATTACATTTAAGGAATCATTGCTTTATGCTTACTGGTTCACATGACACTACACAGCTTAACCTTGACTCCCACCCATATATCCCCCTTACGCCCCAACTACACTCCCTGTCCATTCCCTACCATCCTCAATTTAAGTGATAACTGCTCCTCTAAATTATGCTATACATATTTTCTTTATGACATAGATGTCTATTCAGCCACTCGAGTGTGCTAGCTAGTTCTCTCTCCCTGGCATTAATATCTTCACTGTCAAGTTCCCTCACCTTGCCGACCTTACAATCATAAGAAAACTTCACCCTTGTTCTGCTGTCCTCATTAACGAGTGGGCCATTTACAAGGAGGTAAAGGTCAGTAAGGGAGGGAAGTATCGACGGAGATGAATTTATGCCTCTCCTTCAACCTCTCTGATCCCCCAAGCTCTTTGATAATGAGGTCACCTCCCATATTTGAGTTTCCTTTCATCCCGTGCCATCCTACACAATCAATACAAAGAAAATGGCAAATATTTATGTTGAAAGAAACGTTTTAGTACAGGATGTTTTAGTACAGGAATCACATAATGTTAATATTTGGAGTCACTCAACAATAAGGGGAGCAAATGGCATGTTATCGTGTGCGTAAAGGACCAGAGAGAGGATATAATGCTGCATTCAGGCCATATCCCATACCTGAACAAATGTGTACACTTTTAGTCTCCTTATCTGAAAAAAGTTCTACTTGTCTTGAGATCAGCTCATTTCAATAAATGAGTCCTTGATGAGATGGTGGCTTATGAGAAATAATTGGGTTGGGTGGTCACTTACTACCTGGAGATTCGAAGGAGTGGCGATCTCGTTGAAGCATGAGAATCTGAAGCGAAACAGTTCTAATAAACGGTCTTTGGCCTAAAATGTTCCACGGATGGAATGTGGCCTTCAGAGTATTTCCAGCATTTTCTGTTTTCATTTAAGCATCTGAGGGGTTTGCCAGTGTGGATGATGGGAGGTTGTTTCTGTCATTAAAATCATCTAGAGCTAATGGGCGTAGTGCCAGCATTAGCGGGTCAGACATATGAACATAGAACAATGTCTGTGCCTTACCTTGGCTTACTTTTGTGCTGAGGTCAAGGAATTTTTTCACTCAAAGAGTGTGAATGTTTGGAACACAATCTTTGGATCACAAGTGCTGATTCATAATCACAGATTGGATTAATATATTTTTAGAACCCAAAGGAAGCGATAGGAGTAGGGATCTGATATGAAAATGGGGTTGCAGAAGTAGATCAATGATGGTTTTCTGGAAAGGCAGAGTAAGCTGGAAGGGTCACATGGCCAACACCCTGTTCCTTTATAAAGTCAAACAGCATGGAAACAGGCTCTTTGGTCCATCTTGCCTGCATGGACCAACATGCCCCATCAACTCTAGTCCCACATGCCTACATTTGGCCCATGTTCTTCTAAACCTAGTCCAAATGTCTTTGAAATGTTGTGATATAACCAGTCTCAACTACCTCCTCTGGCAGCTGGTTCCCACCGCCCTTTGTATAAAAAAGTCGCCCCTCAGGTTCCTATTATATCTTTCCCCCCTCATCTTAAAACTCTGTACTCTAGTTTATTATTCCCTTCATGATCTTGTACACCTCTATATGATCATCCCTCAACTTCCTGCGCTCCTAGGAATAAAGTTCTAGCCTGCTCAACCTCTCTCTATAGCTCAGGCCTTTGAGTCCTGGCAACATCCTCGTAAATCTTCTCGGAACCCTTTCCTGCTTAACAACATATTTTTTATAACAGGGTGACCAAAACTGAACAATACTCCACATGTAGCCTCACCAATGTCTTGTACAATTGTAACATGACTTCCCAACTTCTAAACTCAATACTGATGAAAGCTTTCTCACTCACTTTATCTACCTGGGATGCCACTTTCAAGGAACTATGTACCTGCATTCCTAGAGCCTTGCCATTCACTGTGAAGGACTTGTCATGGTTTGACTTCCAAAAATGCAACATCTTATGTTCTTTCAATGGAGGTGCCCGCTTCTTTCTCAGCAATATTGAACACCATTACAAAGAAATATGAAGAGAATTCTTCATGCAAAACATTTTCTTATTTCCTCAACCTTTCAGCAGCCTTTAACACAATTCACCAAACAATCTTTCTCTACCCATTTTTTTGCTGTCGTATACAATTGGATTGCCATGGTTTGATTCCACTTAACCAGCCCGACCACAGTTAAATGTGTTTCTCGTAATGGCTTTCCGCTTCGAATCAACACCTTCAGAGCATTCAAGAATCGATCCTAAAAGAGAAGGAAAATTGTTGTGGAATTGAAGGGGAGGGAAACAGTAACTGAGAAGAGGGAACAATCACCATCAACAGACATGGGGCCTGGGATGGTCAGCAGCTGGTGTGAATAGTTTTGAGGGTATAAGAGGAGACTCTCATGCATCAAGTGAGCTTGGAAAAGGGCATAAAGGTCAGTAAGGGAAAGGGAAGTATCTGAGGGAAAGTGAAGGGCTGCTCTCCATTTCTGGCGATAAAGAAATCCACGAGCTACTTCCAGGAGGAACCAAAGATAAGGCACTTAAGAAGACAGATTTTAACGGGAAATGGCTAGGGATTTTTCTTCGCATTCCAGAATGATCATGCTAAGTAGATTTGGCGGAGGAGAGCTGCGCCCAATAATACGTGATTGCTTCTAATGTCACCAGAATAGGATATCAGGATGACTAATATGGCAGGAAGCAGGGAGGCTAAATTGCTGACTGTCTGGTGTGTAGCCCACTGCTATCAATTACTTTCCAGAATATTTCACAGATTTCATAAAGCTGCTCTTAATGTAAGTTTAGTCAAGTTGTTAAATAACACTACAACTAAAATAAGCCAAAACTCTGCCATAGGTTTATATAACAGATAACATATAAGACTGGCTATACCAACATGTATCAACTGTATATTACTAAGTTGTAAAACAGTTCTACTGCTTTGAGTTTGAAGAAGTTTCCTGACCAGAAACGTCACCTATCCATGTTCTCCATGGATGTTGCCTGACCCGCTGAGTTACTCCAACATTTTGTGACTTTACAGTCCATTTCTTACTTTGGCTATGGTCCCAGCAAACCAAATTAATACACACCTCCATTCAAACAGTCCTTCTTGTTTAGTTACAATGAAATGGAACTGGCCTGTGTCAAGCCTACAGGATCTATATGCTTCCCGTACCATTCCAGATGTGAGTGTAATTGGGTAGCATTTTGCATTAGCACCTGCTTTTTTTTAAACCTCTGGGGCTTCCTCTTTGTCAGCTGTGAAAGCCATAGATGAAATTATACTGTGCAGCTTGATCTCAACTTCCAGTGGGTGTATATTCACAAAGTAAAAATGATCATAAATCAGGATTAATTGATAGCATGGTTTAATTTTGCTTGGTAGCACGGACTACTAATATACTTGCAAAAAGCAGCAACAACATATGCTTACAACACAAAGTGCCTGAGTAACTCATCCGTTCAGGCATCATCTCTGGAGGACATGGATAGATGACATTTCCGGTTGGGATCCTTAGAATGATTGTAGTGGTGTGGGGTGGTGGGGGGGAAGAAAGTAACTATATGTGTTTATGTAGTTTGAATATAGTAAAGCAGCATCAATGAAATCATTCACTGAGCTTTAGAGTAAAAGAATGTCAAATGATCAAGAACTTGGTTCCAGAGAATGGCACAGTAGGCAGCACAGTGATGCAGGGTTAGAGTTGCTGCTTGACAGCGCCAGAGACCTAGGTTTGATCATGACTGTGGGTGATGTCGGTACGGAGTTTTTATCCTCTCCCTGTGACCGCATGGGTTTACTCCGGTGTCCTCCCACACTCCACACTGACAGATTTGGTCAAATTGTAAATTATCCCTCATGTGTAGGATAGTGCTGGTGTACAGGATGATTGCTGGTCGGATTGGACTCGGTGGTCCCAAGGGCTTGTTTTTGAGCTGTATCCCGACAGTCTAAAGTCTAAAATCTAAAGTAAAGAACGGTATTTAAGAATAATTTCACTTAAAGAATGAAAGGGAGGTATTAAGGCGGAGAAGCAAAACCAGAACTCATGCAGCCTTAAGGGCCTGTCCCACTTGGACGTCATTTGCGCTTCATTTGCGCGACATCCTAAAAATTGGTTGGCACGTCGTGATGGGCGCGTGGCACAGCGTGGTGGCGTATGCAGTTAGGCGCGGTAATGAGCGGTGCTTCCCTATCGCCCCAGGGTTTTGGAATGTTCAAAATCCTCGCACACCACCTGCGTGACGTATCCCTTGCGCATGCTGACATACGCTGACGTACTGATGGAGTACGTGTAGTGCATGGTGACGCATGGTTACGCACGGTGATGCACGAACATTGCCTTTGCTAATTTATTATGCGTCACCGTGCATCAACGTCCGTAACCATGCGTCGCTGCGCGCCGCCCGTACGCCGTCGCCGTGCCATTTGCGCGTCATTTGAGCTCTGCACCACGTGATCACCCGGGTATAAAGCGCACCGAGTTTTGAAAATTTTTCACTGGGAAAACCCTTGCCACGGAGACTGGTGTTACTTGGCGTGCGACTGTTGTACTGCTAGACGTTTTTCGCACGACTGTCGCGCATCAGACACTGCGGCCTGTCGCATAAATGACGCCCAAGTGGGACAGGCCGTTTAGGCACAGCCAGCACATGTTCAATGTTCGGAAATGTGGACGTTTGAGAACTAGAATTAGGAAGCAAAGGAGGATGACATGGCTGGAGGAGAGCCACTCTCCTCCATTTCCCTCCACAGATGCTGCCTGACAAGCTGAGTTCTTCCAGCAGCTTTTTAGTTTAGCTTAGTTTAGTGATACAGCACGGAAACAGGTCCTTTGGCCAACCGAGTCCACACCGACCAGAGATCCTCGCACACTAACACTATCCTACGCAATAGGGACAATTATACCAAGCCAATTAACCTACAAACCTGTACATCTTTGGAGTGTGGGAGGAAACCGAAGATCTAGGAGAAAACCCACGCGGTCACGGGGAGAACGTACAAACTCCGTACAGACAGCACCTGTAGTCGGGATCGAACCCGGGTCTCTGGCGCTGCAAGCGCTGTAAGGCAGCAACTCTACTGCTGCGCCACTGTGCCAAGCTCTGCTTCTGTTTTTGCATAATAAAGCTATAGTTACTTTCCCAACGAACTCAAAGCAGGGATGTGCGAATACATTCCAGATGTTGTGGGAGTCCAGAACCAGGGGTCACAGTTTAAGAATAAGGGGTAGACCATTTAGAACAGAGATGAGGAAATACGTCTTCACACAGAGAGTTGTGAGTCTGTGGAATTCTCTGCCTCAGAGGGCGGTGGAGGCCGGTTCTCTGGATGCCATCAAGAGAGAGTTAGATAGAGCTCTTAAAGATAGCGCAGTCAAGGGATATGGGGAGAAGGCAGGAACAGGGTACTGATTGTGGATGATCAGCTATGATCACATTGAATGGCGGTGCTGGCTCGAAGGGCCGAATGGCTTACTCCTGCACCTACTGTCTATTGTCTAATACAATTTGAGAAGGGCAAATCATGAAAACAACTGAATACAATAATGATACATCTCAGTTTATCCATGGTAGACAAGAAGGCTATATTTCAAATACGAGGGCACTCGTCATACATCATGAAAGGTCATCAAGCTGAAACACTAACTGTTTCTCGGTTCACAGATGCTATTCAACATACTGAGTTTCTCCAGTATTTTCTGTTTATATTGTAATTGTAAGACAAGCTTTGTGAGAATATTAGCCTGAACATTCAGAACCTGAATGTGGAATGTGGTCTCGATCTCCCAGGTGATGGAGCCCACCAGGCAGGGAAGCAGAATGAGTTTGTGGGAATGGTTGTCCTGGTTGGAACTGAACTGGTGGGAGAGGGAGTCGGGCTTGACATTCTTGGACCCAGGACGGTATGACAAGGTGAAGTTAAACTGGGTGAAAAACAGGGCCCACCCGGCTTGACGGGGGTTGAGCCGCTTCGCCGAACGCAAGTCCTCCATGTTCTTGTGGTCCGTCCAGACTTGGAATGGCTGCTCAGTGCCCTCCAACCAATACCTCCACTCCTCCTGTTAATCCTGGCTAAATTTGAGAGGTTAGGACTTAAAAATGGGGTAAAAGCTTCAGGGCTGCTGGGAGATTTGGTCAATTTGGAATTGCTCTCTGCAGAACTGGGACAAGCTGTGGAGTGGTGCCAGTTTGTTTAGAGCCTAGATACAAACTGCAGGTAAAGAATGAGAACATCTGCAGTCCCTGTCAATTAGGTGCAAAATGCATATAATGGATTGGATGACTGCAAACCAGACATACACCTTGTAAATAATTGTAAATAATTGTAAATAATGTTGCAGAGTTCTACTTTGCCGAGTGTTGATTGGATGAGGTATTGAGCCTTGTCTGGGTTTCTTGCAGATCAGGGTAAATGTTGCGATGTTGGCTTCCTTGAGAAGTCCTGTTTGAATACAATGCATTAGCTGCTGTATTATTGGGTTAGAGAAATGTCTGTATGTATGGGGTTAATCGATATCTGTAATTGGATTGTAAAGAAACCACCCCGATGTGGTTCGGCCCCTCGAGGTCTTGGGACCTATAAACGTCCGCTGCCATGAGGTCCAGCGTCGATCTTCTGGGAGAGCGCTTGGGACTGCGTGACCTTCTGGAGTGTCTCTGTTTGAGCGAGGCCTAGAGGGCTTGAACAGGCAGATACGAGAATCGAACCCGCGGTGGTTAGGTACAGTGGTGGGAACTGTAATTGTGTTTTGTTAAAATAAAGATTAGTTGTTCAAGTGCTTGATTCAGTGGTTTTTGACTGAAACTAGACTGGGGGGAAGCTTAGAACGAGCAATTTACACTCCAACGCCAGTTTCACTGCCAGCAGCTCTCTGTTGCCGATGTCATAATATCTCTCAGCCTAGGAGAGGCGGCGAGAGAAGAAAGCACAGGGGTGCATCTTCTGGTCCTTGGTGGAGCGTTGTGAACGCACTGCTCTAACTCCAACATCAGAGGCATCAACCTCCACCACAAACTGATGGGCCGGGTCAAGATGCTCCAGGATAGGGGCGGTAGTGAAGCATTGCTTAAGGTCCCGGAATGCCCCCTCAGAATCAGGGGGGCAGGCAAACTTGAAGGAGGTAGACATGAGAGCAGAGAGAGGAGCAGCCAGGATGCTGTAGTTGCGGATAAAGCGGCGGTAAAAATTGGCGACGCTGAGGAATCATTGTAGCTCCGTCCAACTGGTAGGCTCAGGCCAATCTACCACTGCTCTCACCTGTCCTGGATCCATCTCGACATGGCCAGCAGAGAGGATGTATCCCAGGAAGGACACTGTGGGCTGGTGGAACTCACACTTCTCCGCCTTGACGAACAGCTGGTTCTCCCATAGCCGCTGCAGGATGAGACGGACATGGCGGGTACGTTCCGATGCAGAGCCAGAGTAGACAAGGATGTCATCCAGGTAAATGAAAACAAACCAGTTCAGTATGTCCCAGAGCACATCATTGACCAGAGCCTGGAAGACAGCTGGGGAGTTGGTCAGGCCGAAGAGCATTACGAGGTACTCGTAATGCCCGCTGGGTGTGTTGAAGGCCGTCTTTCACTCATCTCCTTCCTTGATCAAACCAAATGGTAGGCATTGCGTAGATCCAGATTGGTAAGCATGGTGGCATGCTGTAGGAAGTTGAAGACAGAGGTGATGAGTGGCAAGGGGTAACGGTTTTTGACAGTGATGTCATTCAGGCCTCGATAGTCAATGCAAGAGCGAAGGTCGCCATCCTTCTTCCTCACAAAGAAAAATCCCGCCCCGGTGGGAGAGGAGGATGGACGAATTAAACCAGCTGCCAGAGACTCCAAAATGTATCTCTCCATGGCGTTTGTCTCAGTAGCAAAGAACGAGTACAGACGACCACAGGGTGGAGAAGTACTGGATAATACGTCAATGGCACAATCATATGGGCAGTGCGGTGCTAAAGAGGTAGCTCGTAACTTGCAGAAGACCGCTTTCAGGTCATGATGCTCGGATGGTACTTCGGACAATTAACACGACAATCCTCCCCCCAAGTGGAGATCTTGCCAGTGACCAGCTTACGGTGGGGTTGAGAGCTGTCAATCAAGGCCTACCCAGAACGACAGGGACACGAGGTGAATTTAACAGGAGCAACTGAATTCTCCCCTGGTGGTTAACACAAAGTTCTAGAGGGAGAGTAGAGAGTGAAGCCATACTAATTATTCTTCCATCAAGTACACTGGCTTGGCGCGGTGGGTATCAGAAATCTCCAAGCAAAAGTGATATCGATGAAGCTATCATCTGCCCCCGAGTCAATAAGAGCATTAAGTTTCAATAGCGTGTCTCCAAAGCGTACTGTAATCAGAATTAGTTTGGTGGAAATAGGAGAGAAATAAACCTTGCTGACCCATAATTTCTCTCTTGCTGGGGAGCGTTGGGTTTTATCGGGCAAGCAGCGATGAAGTGTCCGGGACCAACAGTAGAGACAACACCTCTCCCGTATGTGTCTCTGGCGCTCGGCCTCGCTCAGCCTGGTGTGGACAACCTGCATAGGCTCCCCCTCTACTGTACCAGGACTGGGATGCGTGGGGCTTCTTCTTCCCGAGGGAAGTGAGACAATCGGCTCACTATGACAAGAGGAGTGTGATGGGTAAGGACACTGTTTGAGAGCTGCTGATAGCTTGTCTTGCTTTCGCTCTCGGAGCCGGTTATCTATCCGGATAGTTAAATCAATCAGCGCGTCCATACCCGAGGGAAGGTCCCAAGAGGCCAACTCGTCCTTCAGGTTCTCGGTGAGGCCATGGATGAAGATACTGAGCAGAGGGGTATCACACCAACCACTCTCTAAAGCAGTGGTTCAAAAATCAATAGCGTAATCGGCAACAGAGCGTACCCCCTTGCGGAGATGCAGCATTCTCTGGGCTGCCTCTCTTCTGACCAAATGGTGGTCGAAAATCTTTCTCAGCTCTGCCGAAAAATGGGCAAAGTCCTGGCAGAAGTCTAGCCGTCTCTCCCAGGCAGCTGTTCCCCAGGGTGAAGCACGCTCTGACAGCAGGGAGATGGCATAGGCTATTTTGGAGCATTCTGCACTGAGGCGGGATGGTTGTAGCTCAAAAACCAAGGTGCACTGGGATAGGAATGACCTGCAGGTAGAGGGATCACCATGGTACCTCTCTGGGTGGGAAGAACTGGTTCCAGAATGGGCTGGATCCCGCTGGAAGTGGATGGAGGCAGAGAGGCATCAGCAGAGACGGGAGGAATTGGTGGCGGTACGAGGTGTGACAGGACCTGGCTGACAGTGTTTGCCAACTGATGGATGGTCGCTACGAGTTGGTCTATTCAAGCCTCATGGGCACCAAGAGTGGAGTTGAAGTTGAACAGCCCTGCACAACTGAGCCAGTAAATCCTCAGGTTCGGAACTGGGAACGCCAAGACTCCGGTCGGGCTGATCAGAATTGCCTGCCGAGTCCATACTGGCAGGCAAAGGAAAGGACTCGAATGCAGGCTCATCAAAAACAAAAAATCCAAACGTGAGTGGAACCGAAAGATATAGACCTAGAACCAACAGAACACAGAATTAATTCGTTGCCACCCAATTGCTGATGATCTCAGGTATTTATACCAAGTGATTGATTAGGGGAGCAGATTAAATGCAGGTGTAACTCCTAATAGCTCAGGGGAGGGGTGTGGAAAGAGTTTCAAGTGGCCGGAGGCGTGGCAAGTGTGACAGGATCAGGCAGCACCACAGGAGAACATTGATATGTGACCTTTTGGGTCTGGACCCTTCTTCAGATTGGTGAACCACCCCAACCCAAAACATTGCCTATCCATGTTCTGCTGAGATGATGATCTACTCTAGCACTCTGTGTCTTCTTCTGTAAATCAGCATCTGCAGCTTCTTGTTTTGTAATTGATATTGGTATTGGTTTATTATTGACACATGACCTGAGTATTAGTGAAAAACTGTTTTGTGTGCTATCCAGGCATACCATGGATGAGTACCAGGTGGTTTGTGGTCAGTCTGGACATTGTGGGCTGAAGGGCCTGATCCTGTGCTGTACCTCCTTCCCTGTGACTCCACAAGTGTTCTGCCCGGAAGCAGTTGTGGCTGTCTGTACCAGGAATGCAGACCCAATGACTTGGACATTGTCCCGCAAGAAATTCAATGATTTTCATGAATTCATTTTCAATGATTTTACCAATCAGCCAATGTCAACGTTTGAGTTTTAAAAGGGGCAACCGACCGTACGTACCTATGTGAACTGCTCAGCGGCCTGCTTCCCAAATCAAACCACTGATAATCTCCCTCAGTCTGCATTCACATCTCTACGTTATCCAGATCTCTTCAGCTGCTATTTTCCCTACCTTGTTACCTTACCCCACATATGGGCATCATCATGATTTCATGACTATGTTACAAGCCCTGAAAGCAGCAGGATATCTAAAATAGACCCAGCGGAGCTTTTCTGGTGAGATAGAATACTGTTCATTACTTTACAATATACGGCAGTAGGTAACGTTTCAGTTAGCCAACTCAATAGAAATAATATCCATACAAATCAGCCCTTCTATTAAGGTAAAATAGCTTTCAAAATTGAATTATGAATTCTGCATGCTATTAGATAGGTACAATATGCTGTATATAGCCATCACTGATGCTGCAAATGCACAGGGCCTCGATGTTCTTTGGACAATATCTCACAATACTCCTGTTCAGGAAACCTTTTAGAATGTCCTACATCACAAAAGATGCTCCATAAATGGACGTTTTCTTGTTATATGTTAATTAAGCATCACAGATCAACGGGGGTGGAAGATTGCAACCTTGTTTCGACCAATGCAATCAACCCGACGTGCATAAACTTACAAACTGGTCTACCTATGACCTACATCTAGGCTGTGCACTCCATACGCAAGAAGAAGAAGAAGATGACAGATCAACACATCACCTGATTCTTAGATTTTTGAATATTTGTAATTTATATCTTTCAGCTGTAGTGTTTCCACATGGATCTTTTAAATTATTGAATAAAACCTTTTTTTATTTCCTTAACAGCCACACTGGGCCTATTATTTAACCAATGTCTGGAATTTGTGTTGCTTTTTTTCAGATTTTTTTGTTATATCAGCAGAAATGTTGAGAAAATGCATGAGCAGCCAAGAGCTAAAGATTTTCTGTCAAAGTGCAGAGGAGGAATTTGGGAGCTTTAACTTTAATACTACCTGGTGTTTTATACTGTTCAACTAATAATATTACTGTGTCATTGGCACATTATTGAACTACAGTCCCCCCACCACCCCCCTCTCTCCCATATCAACTCCTGCCTATCAGCCATCAAATCTTGGATGCAACTCAACTTCCTTAAATTAAACAGTAGCAAAACAGAATTTCTCCTAATTGGCTCCAAATCAACACTCACTAAAATTAACAACCCCACTCTCACTATTGACGGCACCACTGTCTCCCCATCTCCTCAGGCCCGCAACCTTGGTGTGATCTTTGATTCAACCCTCTCCCTTGAGCCTCACATCCGCCATGTTGTCAAAACATCATTTTTTCACCTCCGCAACATTGCAAAAATCAGATCCTCTCTCACACCCCCCACTGCTGAAAGACTCATCCATGCCTTCATCTCCTCCCGACTGGACTACTGTAACTCTCTTCTTTTCTGAATCAATTCCAGCAGCATCAACTGACTCCAACTGGTTCAAAATGCAGCCGCTCGACTCATTACCCACACCAAATCCTGGCACCACATCATCCCAGTTCTCAAAGAACTTCACTGGCTTCCCATTTCCCACCGGATCACCTACAAAATCCTGGTCCTCACCTACAAAGCCCTCAACAACCTGGCCCCCCCTTATCTCATTGGCCTCCTCTCCCCCTACCAACCCTCATAGTCCCTCAGATCCACATCAGCTGGTCTCCTCTCCACTCCGAAAGCAAACCTCTGCACTTTTGGAGGCAGAGCCTTCTCCATGGCAGCTCCCAGGTTCTGGAATTCCCTCCCACAACCGGTCTGAAATTCTGAGTCCCTCACCATCTTCCAGTCTCGCCTCAAGACCCATCTCTTCACCTCTGCATACCCTTAGTCCCATGTTCCCCTCCCCTTTGTCTTACTGCTCTATTTTGTTTTGTTTATTTCTGACTCTCAATGTAAAGCGAATTTGAGTCCTGAAAAGCGCTATATAAATAAAATCTATTATTATTATTATTAATAGCTGCAAAATGCCTCCTAGTATCTTGCAATAATGTTGGGAAGACTTCCTAAGCACCAAAAAGACCATCCTTAACAACATCATTTTTCTGGATGTTTGGAATGAACTAGAAAATTCTGACTGAATATGAGAGCACTTCCACAGAACTTAAAACCATCTGAACTGAAGATAATACTTCTGTCCATTCTCATCACCACTGCAATCTATTTGTTATAGACCTCATTCTTCTGCTAATTATGTATAGAATCCTCAACCAACTATATTATAATATGCAAACGTATTGACTTCTAATTTAAGGTATATCTTTTCAGAATTCATAGACTTCGGAATTTGATTTTCTTATCCATCCCAGAATAAGAGAGAACATTGAAGCTGTGCCGGGTAACTTGAGCGAACAGTTAGAAACTTGTCTTTTAACAAAAGCAGTGATCTGTATCAGAATCAGAATCAGAATCACACTTTATTCGCCAAGTATGTTTTGCAACATACGATGAATTTCATTGGCCAGGTCAGTCATACAATCAAAAGCAACAGATTACTCAAAAACACATTTTAACATGAACATCCACCACAGTGACTCCTACACATTCCTCACTGTGATGGAAGGCGAAATAAAGTTTGTCCTTTCCCTTAGTTCTTCCTCGGTCGTGGGCCTCGAGCCCCGTTGACGGGACGATCTTGACTCCCGTAGCCGGCAGCATTTCGGGCCCTCCACGTCGAGGCGATCCGCTCCCGCATCGGGGGGATGTCAGCTCCCCTGCGCTGGATGATCGAACCTTGCGTCGGGGCTGGTTGAACCTTCTGCGGCGTTGGAGCTCCTGACTAGCCTCTCCTGAAGACTGCGAGCTCTTGATGGTAAAGTCCGCGGTGGTCGCGGTGGGAGCGATACCAGGCAAGGGATCAGCTCCGATGTTAAGTCCGCGCCCCGCGGTGGGGCTCACGACAGTCCGAGGAGGCCTCCAGCTCCAGCAATGGAAGGCCGCAGAGCCCGGAGAATGTGATCCAAAAATAATCACATCTCCGGCAAGGTAGGAACTTGAAAAAAAAGTTCCCCGATCCCCTCCCCCCTCCCCCACATAAAACAAACTGAGGAACATTCAAACAAACTTTTAACACACTAAAAAATAACAAAAAGAATGGAAAAAACAAACAGACTGCCAGCAGGGCGGCCATCTCCCCGGCGCCCCTGGTGGTCTCTATGGGGTTAATAGTTTAGTTTAGATTAGAGATACAGTGCTGAAACAGGCCCTGCATTCCACCGAGTCCACGATGACCAGTGATTCCCTTACACTATCACTATCCTAACACATTAAGGACAATTTACTATTTTTACCAAAGCCAAGTCAACCGACAAACCTGTAGGTCTTTGAAGTGTGGGAGGAAACCGGAGCACCCGGAGAAAACCGACGCGGTAACGGGGAGAACGTACAAACAGTACCCGTTGTCAGAATCAAACCCGGGTCTCTGGCGCTGGAAGGCAGCAATTCTACCGCTGCGCCACCACGCTGCCCCAATACATAAGATAAATAATGATAAAATAAATTTAATCTGAATATAAATTGTTATTTACATTGCTACAAACATGAATGTATTTGTTATTTAATTGCTTCAAACATAAATGCACTTACTACTATTTTGCAGTAAACATCAGAAAATTTTTGTTATTAATATTGGTCTGCATTATTACAAACTGATTTACTTAGTTGCTGATATTTACCTTTCCATATCTTTCAAGGTAAATTTGAGAGTATAGCTTTTTCTTTCTTTATTTTACTTGATCTTCCAATTTAATCTCCCCGGCTTTACAAAGTCTCAGTTTCAGAGGCCATCTGAAGTTTGTATCCCCAGGGTGTTGTTATTTTTGGCATTACCTCTTCTTTTGCACAATATTCGACGCTTACCGATGATCATGTGAGCTTAAGCCAGGGACTTGTCAAGACAGAGAGTTACAAAACCAATAGACAAAAGTCTTACACAGTAGCATCGACTCATTTGAATAGGCACTTAGTGGTAATCTCTTGCTAGGAAACATGAGGTCATGGATGGGTATCACAGTCTTATTTCAAATTATATAAGGTAACACGTTGCATTCAAGACTTTCAGTGCAGACACATAGAATTAATGTCGTCTACTACATCTGAACAGGTTGGTTTTCTATTAATGGATTGAAATCATTCACTGCTAATGAAAGTTCCCACACTAAGGTCTCTGTGCTTCAAATTTGTAGAGCAATGTTTATTTGGATTACTGTGTATTGTCTGAATGTGGCCAATTATAAAATGGATTGAGGAGGAAGGGCAGTCTGTTCTTCTCAGCAGAAAACGTATTTCTTTGACGATGACACCATAATTTCACAGTCGATGAATAACAAGAGGGGTTGTTGGTTGCTATGTGATGGTGACAGCCACGTGAGGGACTAGTCGAGGAAGATTTTTTTTCTGTTTGTTATTTTTCACAAAATCAGAAAGATATGTTTTTAAAAAAACATTTACTTTTTTGAGTTACTGAAAAATAAAAATATTTTGTCTGAGAGGCAATTTTAAAACTTAGCATTGCTGAGAATTCTGCTAGGCCTCTTCAAAAAGACAATTGCAAATTTAACAAGCATCAGCAAATCAAACATAACTAATCTGAGGTGCAGAAAAAGTGTCACAATTTGTATTTTTTACAAACCTCTTGTAACAAGTTACCATGCTTTCACCTGTGAGAAGAGACATTTTCCACACTAAACAGCCAAAATTGTTAAATATTAGCATTACTAAAACAGCAATACCTGGATCCTCCATAAATCAGTTCCTCTAAATTTGTTTTAAGAAAATTGACAGAATAAATTAAATAAACAAAATATTTACATAGCAATATCACTGGGCGCTTAATTAGCTATATTGCACTGGACCAGTGTTGAAAGTCATAATTGAAATAAGAAGAAACTATTAAGAAACAGACCTTAAACCATTTAAAGAACCTTATGCCATGCTGATTCCAGGTGATTTAAAATTAAACCTGGGTTCAAAATATATGAATGATTCATTTGTATTTCCAATTGCAGATAATTAAATAGCTTTGCCGGTATGTTAATGTCCCTGCATAATTTTCCTCTTGTTAAAATAATAAGAAAAGTTCTTATCTTGATGACTTTCATCGGTCAGCGGAGAGCAAGTGTACTTACGGGAGGTCCTGTAAAGCAAAAAACAAAAAGCATCTTTAGTCAGGAGAACAGCAGCAATTTAAATATCATTTCAAAAGTAGAAGGCTCAGAGACAAAAGAAAAGCTGCAAACTTCCATGTTTTGTTAATCACCAAAACATATGGTGGTGTTCCTTATTCAGCTCTCTATTATGGAGCCCAGCAGGTCCAAATAAGAATGAATTACTCCATAAAATGTTTATAATGTTTTACAAAGCCGTTCTCTTATTTATATGAGGCTATAAGCTAAGAAATTACAATTGCTAATATTTATGAACAAACGTGTGTTGAAATGATGCTCATGATAACCATGACTTAACATGGACATTGACTCAATTATTTTAAATACATTAATGCTTCCACTAAAATAGTACAGAGAGGGTCATCATATAAACAACTATTTCTTATATCATTATTCCTGGTGAGCTTTTAACAAAAACTTACTTTTCCACAAAAATAGAATGTCATTTTCCTAATACACACACAAGTGCAGAAAGTATCGTCTAACACCATTATCTCAAATGGAAGAGATTCCTACACATTTTCAATTATCAATAAGTGTACGTGTGAGTTTCTGACATAATAAGCAAATGTATAGATTTTTCACCTACAATAGGGAAGTGGGAAATTATTTTTCCGCCAAATAATTAATCTACTCTGTTGCCAACACTGCTGTTTTCACCTCATTTTTAAGTCAGCAGGAGTAACATCAGCAATGTGAAATAATAAAATCCATCATATTGGTTTTGAATTAGGAGGCAGGCTGCAGCTGGGAGGAGATGTGTCACCACAGACTGCTAAATCTGCTTATATTCACAGCGCAGGCTGTAACAAATCTGCTTATATTTACAATGCAGGCTGTAACTCATCCTTTCCCACCCAAACTACACCCTCCCCAAATACTTTAATTTCTTGTCTGAATTTGGTGGAGTCCTGGGCCATTTTTTACTAGAATAAATTCAGGAAAATTATGATAATAAATCACAATAACCCTTCAATATTTTCTTTTACGAAACACAAAGTGTTGGACAATCGCAGCATCTATGGGGAAATGAACAGACAACATTTCGGGATGGGACCATTCTTAAGACTGAACAGTCTGAATCAGCCTGAAGAAGGATTTTGGACCTGAAACATTGTTTGTCCATTCCCTCCACAGATGCTGTCCAACCCACCGATTAACTCCAGCATGTTGTGTTTTCCCCAAGATTCCAGCATCTGCAGTTCCTTGTGTCTCTGTCAACATTTTCATTTATACCTCTTGCTGGAAGTAGGTTGCTTGAGTGTGCGTTTAGGAGTTTATTTCTAATTTTCACAAGATATCTCATTGTACAATTCTTTAATTGACACTCTAACAACCTATTTCCAAATGACAAATTTATGTTGATTGATTTGTTTCTCTCCATGACTTGAATTATAACTGTTTCCATCTGAAGATTTGGTGCACTTCAAGTTTCATTGCATTCTGAGTATTCTGCAATCTAGCAACTCAATAGGAGCATAAACCTCTTGTTGAATGTCGGATTGTTGTATGGTTGAGCAAAACGTTATCTCACTGATGTCTCATTGTTAAATAATAATAATAATAATAATAATAATAATAATGAATTCTCTAATGTTTTTTTTTGATAATTTTACTGATCTCTCATGCATACAATTTGACATTGGATGATCTGGTTAAAAAACTGTATGTTTAATACTAAACTATTTCACAAATGGAAATAAATAAAATGTCACCCTTATCTGAGAGATCTTCTAATGACCATTTTCTAATGACCATGAAATGGGAAAATGCATCTTAATTCTTTGCTGTAAAACTGGACCCAGCATGTTTAGAATATAAAGATGTTATAATTTCCCATCTCACAGAGATCAAATTCTACTCTTTCAAAACATGAGGGGGGGGGGGGGCAGAGTGGGGGGTGGGGGGGAGGGCATAATGTTGTATGTGTCATTCCTAATTGTCACAATGCTTGTTCGAGACATACCAGGGCCCCATCCCCGACCTCTACCTCCGCTACATCAACGATTGCATTGGTGCTACCTCCTGCACCCACACACAACTGACTGACTTCATCCACTTCACCACCAACTTCCATCCGGCACTCAAATGCACCTGGACCATTTCTGACACTTCCCTACCATTTCTTGACCTCACTATCTCCATCGCAGATGATAGACTTCTGACCGACATCCACTATAAACCCACTGACTCCCATGGCTATCTAGACTACACTTCTTCCCACCCTGCTTCCTGTAAGGACTCCATCCCCCACTCCCAATTCCTCCGTCTACGCCGCATCTGCTCCCAGGATGAGGTGTTCCACACCAGGGCATCGGAAATGTCCTCATTCTTCAGGGAACGGGGGTTCCCCTCCCCCACTATAGATGAGGCTCTCACCAGGGTCTCTTCAATACCCCGTAACACTGCTCTCTCTCCCCATCCCCCCACTCGTAACAAGGGCAGAGTCCCCCTAGTCCTCACCTTTCACCCCACTAGCCGTCACATACAACAAATAGTCCTCCGTCATTTTCGCCACCTCCAACGTGACCCCACCACTGGCCACATCTTCCCATCTCCCCCCCTGTCTGCTTTCCGCAAAGACCGCTCCCTCCGTAATTCCCTGGTCAATTCTTCCCTTCCCTCCCGCACCACCCCCTCCCCGGGCACTTTCCCTTGCAACCGCAAGAGATGCTACACTTGTCGCTTTACCTCCCCCCTCGACTCCATTCAAGGACCCAAGCAGTCATTCCAGGTGCGACAGAGGTTCACCTGCATCTCCTCCAACCTCATCTATTGCATCCACTGCTCTAGATGTCAGCTGATCTATATCGGTGAGACCAAGCGTAGGCATGGCTATCGTTTCGCCGAACACCTCCGCTCGGTCCGCATTAACCAACCTGATCTCCCTGTGGCTCAGCACTTCAACTCCCCCTCCCATTCCGAATCCGACCTTTCTGTCCTGGGCCTCCTCCATGGCCAGAGTGAGCACCACCGGAAATTGGAGGAGCAGCACCTCATATTCCGCTTGGGCAGTTTGCACCCTTGCGGCATAAACATTGACTTCTCCAATTTCCGGTAGCCCTTGCTGTCTCCTCCCCTTCTCAGCTCTCCCTCAGCCCTCTGGCTCCTCCTCTTCCTTTCTCCTTTCTTCTCCCCACCCCCCCACCCTACATCAGTCTGAAGAAGGGTTTTGGCCCGAAACGTTGCCTATTTCCTTCGCTCCATAGATGCTGCTGCACCCGCTGAGTTTATCCAGCACTTTTGTCTACCTCCTAATTGTCACTGTATGTCATGTTGTCACTTGCGGGCGGAGCACCAAGGCAAATTCCTTGTATGTGAATACTTGGCCAATAAACGTATTAATTAATTCATTCATTATCAGTCATGATCACAGTGAATGGCCATGCTGGCTTGAAGGGCCGAATGGCCTACTTCTGCACTTATTGTCTGTTGTCAATTGTTATTGGTTCCCCCTTAATTATCTCCTCCAGAAGTTTGTTCTGTGTGAAAGAATTGCCCCTCAGTTTCCTATTCAATCTTTCCCCTCTCACCTTAAACCTCTGGTTCTTGATTCTCCTACTCCGGATAAAAGATTTTGTGCATTCACCCTATCTATTCCCCTCATGATCTTATACACCTCTATAAAATCACCTGTCACCCTCCTACGTCCCAAGAAATACAGTTCTAGCCAGCCCAACCTCTCCCCTCCCTATAGCTCAGGCCCTCAAGTCCTGGCAATATCATTATAGATTATGTGACTATAAATTGCAGTTGCATTTGTAGTTGCATTTGAACAAATTTCCTGAGCACCACTCATTGTTACCTCCACAGACAGCACCATTTTCCATACAAGTTTGAAGGTGAGATTCGATGTGTTTACTAACTTTGACTGAATCAATTAGACCACAACACAAACTAATCACACAGTATTTAGTCTAAGATGGCACCCAGAAAAACCTCCATGTGTTCCATGTATGATATAAAAGGCCAGTCTGAAGAAGGGCCCTGACCCGAAAGGTCACCCATGCTTTTTCTCCAGAGATGCTGCCTGACCCGCGGAATTATTCCAGCACTTTGTCTCTATCTAAAAGGCCAGTACCCCTGATCATGAGTATTCTGCATCTCCACATATCCGGCATGAGTCTTGGCAGCCATTTTGTCCTGCTCCTGCCCCTACACTGACGTCGCCTCTGCTGGAGGATATGTGCGCATTAGTCTTCATTCTGCTCTGTATTTTACCTGATTATCATTGTTTGCTGTGGTCTTAAACTAATCCTGGCATAAGGTGTCAAAGTTAAACCAAGTTATCATATTTTTCCAGATTCATCCCGTGAACTGCTTACAGATACTCATCAACAGATTTGAAGACTTGCTGTCAATTTATAACATACATGTGTGCACGTGTTCTTTCTTTTGAAGCCATCCAGTGCAGAGTATATAAGACTAACATGGAGAGACAGTGAGCAATAAGAATTTGTGCAACTGGTTTATTTAATTATCTAACCACACTGCAGGTGTGTACATGCACCATATATACACAGGACATATATGTATGATGCATGTACCCACATGCAGTGTGGTTAGATTGTTAAATGGGAACATCTATATTAGGAAGGAAATACAGATGCTGGTTTAAACTGAAGATAGACACAAACATTTGGAGTAACTCAGTGGGTCAGGCAGCATCTCTGGAGAAAAGGAGTAGGTGACATTTCGGATCGAGATCCTTCTTCAGACTATATACGGTTCCTGATGCTGGGTCTCAATCCGAAACATCAACTATCCCTTTGCCTCCACCGATATGTTTGACCTACTGGGCTCTTACGCTCCAGATTCCAACATCTGCAGTGTCTTATGTCTACATACTGTATATGCCATGTATTTACCTATAGTAATCAAATTTCACTGTACCTTAATTGGTACATGTGACAATAAACTGACCTTGCCCTAGTATCATAGATATGGCATAATTTCTGCACCCACTTCTAATCTAACACTGTATAACTAGAGTCATTATTCAATTAGACGTCCTGATTATCTTTTCTATCACTACATGAACCTATGTATTGTCTTTCCATCGCTGTGTTTCTAGCTTTTGGATCTACTTTGGTGGGCATTTAAACAAAGTTATCATCACACCATGAAAGCAAAACGACAAGGGTGCCAGAGAGTGGATGGTTAAATATCAGGTGGTTTCCAATAAAAATACTGAGTACTCAACAGAACAGAGTTCCAGAATTACTGAATCTAATGATGTTATTTCAGCTGATTTAAAGAAAAACACCATGAAGAAATGTCTGCTTTATCCTACATTTGTCTTTTGTCTGTATCAAGTCCAACATGTGAATTTCTCAATCATTTTTCCAGCTGTTGTGCGAGAGAAAAGAATTGTTTGTTTTAAAGGCCACGACTAACATTCAGTGCTTCAGGGCAAGCAGTGAACTGTAGATTCTCCCAGTGTTTGCTCAGATACTCTCGACTGGACTGAGGGAACACAAGAGACACATTTTCCTCTTTTCGAGGAAAAAAAAATTCCTGTTTCTCCTCACAATTTACAACAGGTTAATGAAACTGAAGGATTGAAAATGTGAAATCTCTGCAAATGAGATTAGAAAGACAAAACCAGCATGGTTACAAAATTGACTTATGTCCAGAAAGCAGAGAATAATGGTGAACAGATGTTTTCAGACTGGAAGGAAGTGTGAGGTAGTGTTGTCAGTGATCTGTATTACAACCATCGCTCTCTGTTGGTATATAGCAATGAATTAGTCAATCGTGGATGCATGAATGATTTCAAAGTTTGCAGATGAGGCAAAACGTAGAAAAAATGATAAACATTGAAGATGCAGATGCTGGAATCTGGAACAAAAATCAAGTTACATAAGGAACTCAGCATGTCAATCAGCATCTAGTGAGGGAAAGAGATAGGCGACAGAATCTGAATGTAGAGATGTGGAAACCGAGCCTCAGGAATAATAGTTTTACTGTTGTACCATCTCCACTTTATGCCCTCCATCTTGATGCAGGGTCTTGAACCAAAACATCAATTTCATCAATACAGGCTGTTTTGATTGAGAAGAAAAGAAGCCGACTTCAGTTGAGCATTGTCTGGACTGTGAAACAGGTAAGCATGTAAGAGTAGAAATGTTGGCACGGAGTGCATAAGAGATAATTTGGAAGAATAAGGAGAGAAATCATCATGCCCAAGGTACAACAGAAGGGTCAGGTACAGAGAGCTTTATGAAGTTATATACACAAAGCTAAAGAGGCAAATTCTGAAGGGAACTGATCTGGGACTTGTTATCAGAATTGAAAGAATGATCCATGTAGCAGAGAAGGTGGGGAGGGGCGGCATGGTAGCGCAGCAGTAGAGTTGCTGCCCTACAGTGCCAGAGACCCGGGTTCAATCCTGACTATGGGTGCTGTCTGTACAGAGTATGTACACTCTCCCTGTGACCGTGTGGGTTTCCTCCAGGTACTCCGGTTTCCACCTGCACTCCAGAAACAACAGGTTTGTAGGTTAATTGGCTTAGGTAAAAGTTGTAAATTATCCCTAGTGTGCAGGATAGTGCTAGTGTATGGGGTGATCGCTGGTCAGCGTGGACTCCGTGGGCCGAAGGGCCTGTTTTCACTCTATATCTCCAAATTTGTGTCTAATGGTGGGGGAGACCTTAAAGGGCCTGTCCCACTTGGTGATTTTTTTCGGCGACTGCCGGTATCAGGTCACTGAAAAAGTCGCGACGTGAGGCGGTGCGATGACGTATTGACGTGCGGTGTTTCCTCAAGTGTCGCAACATTTTTTTTGTCGCCGCTGGATTGTGAAATGTTCCAAATCTTTCGGCGACCCTGATACTTCAGTCAATGAAGCCGGCAGTCGCCGAAAAAATCGCCAAGTCGGACAGGCCCTTTAGTCCTGAGCTTGCAATTTTGCTGCACCTCGTCTGCAAGTGGGGAAAGGCAAGGGTGGAACGAAGGGAAATTCTCAGATAGGGGAAGTAATTCAGCTGTCAAAGGACATTTCCTTTCCCTGCAAAATGTGTTGCTTAGGTTGTAACCGCTATGTGATATAGTGTAATCAGGCTGCATGCCAATAGCCCAAATTATACATATGAAAGGGAAAGAAAAGGAAAGAATGCCAGACAAAAATGGACCAGTTCTGAGACAAAAGAGTGAATCATCTAAAGTTGGAGAATTTGCTCTGCATGCCCCGATGAAAGATGACATGCCATTCCTTGAGCTTGCATTGGACCTCATTGGAACAGTTCAGCAGCCCCTGAATCAACGTGGCATGTAATCAGAAGCTCAGGGTCACTAAATGCAAGTACTCCTCAAAGTGATCACTGAATCTGCATTTGGTTTCTCCAGTGTCAAGGAGGTCACCTTCTGAACATCGAATGCAGTCCATTAAGGGCCTGTCCCACTTGGCTGTCATTTGCGCCTCATTTATATGTCATATGTAAAATAGGTAGACACGTCGTTACGCGCGACATCGCGCGCAAATCACGCATCATCATGCCGTCTGGTGCGCGTGACGTCATTAGAATACCCTGCGGCGTGCAGCGGCGCATGGTTATGCACAGTGACGTAACCATTCATCACCCCGCGATACACATGAGATGTCGGGACGTCAGCGTGCGACGCCAATGCGTCAGCGATACGTCATGCAGGTGGTGCGCGAGGATTTCGTACAGGACAAAATCCTGGAGCGCTGCGCGATACCGCGCGCAACTCCACACTCCTCCACGCCTCTCCATGCGCCCGTCCCGCGCTACCCACATGCTACCCGTGCGTCACAACGCGTCGACCTATTTTACATATGACGCGTGAATGAGGCGCAAATGACGGCCAGGTGGGACAGGCCCTTTAGATTGGAAGAAGTGCTCTAAAAACTCAGCAGCTCAGGCAGCATTTGTGGAGGCAAGGCGATTGGCGTCATTTGGGTTGAGTCCCAAAATAGACTGTTGGCAAAAAGAATGATACCTTTGAATTGTTGAAAGGGTGGGGATGAGAATTCACTTTGTTCTTCCCATTGTCCTCCTCCATCTTTGCTGCTATCTAGAATAACCTGTTTCCCAGTTATGATGAAGGGTCCCAGACTTGAAACGTTAACTGTTGCTCTGAACAGTAATTGTCTGACCCATCCTCTTGAGTAGTGTCCTCTGGTTTTATTTCAGATTTCCAGCATCTGCAGTTTTTTTGATTGTCAAACTTTTGTATTTGCTTTTACAGAAACACAATAGAGCTCGTGTTTAACTTTAGGATCTTTAAGCAATTATGTCAAACCTGCTGTGGTGTTTTTTCCCCCTTAACTTGAAATAGAACAAATCTAACGAAATGCTATTTTTTTTTAATCTATGTTATTTTCTAATGCAGTAACAGCCAATTACACATTTTGGTGTTGAAACTCAATAGCAAGTACCAGATAATTGACCTGAATATTCTGTTTCCCTGCTAGACACATCCAAATTGAGGCCAAGCCAACAATAATTGAAAGTGCTTTTGTTCAGAAGCAGTGATTTAACCCTCAATGTAGCGAATGTGCTTGACTTCATCAAAATGGCAACATTTGATTTATTTTTAACCTTGCCATTTAACCTTGGAAACAGCCAATAAAAAGTTTACTTTGGGCGGCACGGTGGCGCAGCAGTAGAGTTGCTGCCTTACAGCGCTTGCAAGACCCATGTTCGATCCCAACTACGGGTGCTGTCTGTACAGAATTTGTACGTTCTCCCCGTGATGGCGTGGATTTTCTCCGAGACCTTTGGTTTCCTCCCACACTCCAAAGACGTACAGGTATGTAGGTCAATTGGCTTGTATACTTGGCATAAGTGTAAATTGTCGCTACTGTATGTAGGATAGTGTTAATGTGCGGGGATCGCTGGTCGGTGCGGACTCGGTGGGCTGATGGGCTTGTTTCAACGCTGTATCTCTAAACAAAAGTAAACATATCCTCTTACTTCTTGTTGCTCATGGCGGGGGGGGGGAGGGGAGGGGAAGTGGCACAGTCACCTGACCCATCGGAACTCACCTTTCATCACTACGAGGCAGTATGCCTTTCAATTTCAGCTTATAAAAACACTCCTCATTAAACCTTACACTTTGTGAGGTGGCATCTGCACATTTTTTCAATTACTTTCATTTTCAAGGCACTTTAGCTGTTGTCACTGCTGGACATTATCAAAGTGCCGCAAATGGGAACTAATATTTCAAGCTTATTGACGGAGGGAGAGAGGGCTCCAGCTTTTTATTATATTTTATGGTTTGCCTTAGCTTCTGGGGAGAGAAATTGCAATGCTACTTCAACATTTCTGGCGGCATTGGGAATGAGCCTTTGATATTGTCTGGAATTTGGACTTTATTGTAGTCTGACAGCAGCAGTGAGGCCAGGTTAGTGAAAGTCTGCATTGCTCACACTGCCTTGCAAATAGAGTCATAGAGCCATGTAGTCATACAGCATGGAAACAGGCTTTTGGCCCACCTTTCCCCTGCTGACCAAGGTGCCCCATCTACACTAGTTCCACCTGCCCCCAATTGCCCCATATCCTTCCAAACCCTTCATATCCATGTACCTGTCTAATTGCCTTTTAAATGCTGTGACAGTACCTGCTCCCTCTGGTAGATAGACACAAAATGTTGGAGTAACTCAGCGGGTCAGGCAGCATCTCTGGAGAAAAGGACATTTTGGGTCGAGACCTTTCTTCAGACTCCTCTGGCAGCTCGTTCCATACATTCACCACCCTCTGTGTGAAAATATTTCTCCTCAAGGATGTTTTTCTCCTCTCACTATAAATCTTTCCCCTCTCACCTTATGAGAACGAGAATCAAAAAAATGTTTTGCCTGAAGCCTTTTATGTGGAAGAACCAGGTGAGGGTCAAACCCAAAAACTAGGGGAGGGACTCTGGTGTACTATTGATCTGCACACACCCAGGGTAAAGCACACTATCTTCAAGCTGAAGAGCTGCCAGCTAATCGTAATAGTATCATCCACCCAGCAGTAACCATGTAGCTCATTGGCCACAGGTGAAGCACCCAGCAGCACCATCTAGCACCAGCTAATACCCACTGGCACTGCTTAGTCGTACATGCACCTGTTGGAGGGAAGCAGCCTGGGGCTGGAGCAGGTGATGGCAGGCTTGCCACAGTGGGAGCTTGCACATTATAAGGTATGAGCCTTCCAGGATTGTTGTTTCTAATAAGACGGGGGCTGCAAAAGCAGTATGTCTGTGAAGTACAGTGAGGTCAGCCAGGAACCCCTGCAGCTTTCATCCTGGATGGCTGTATTCAAAGGGCATCAAACACACTATATAGATAAGGAAGCTTGTTTTTCAGCTGTGTATACTATATTCTGTTCTGTAAGAATGTTAGTTGAATATCTTTCATCTACTAGTCATGTTCAGTCTTCAGTCCTTTAGTTACAGTTCCATAGTTTCTTTGTTTTGTTAGTTAAGATTCATTTTTTTTAGTTTAGGTCTGTGGATATATTAATGCTTGGCTCTGTTGTCGTATAACCGTTGTGTTTGAATAAAAGTTTTAAAACGCTACTACTGGACTCGGCAAATCATTGAGAATTCAGTGACCGTCCAAAGTGAGGCTGGACAATCCATCATGGGAGAGAGTGAATGCGACTGGGTGCATTGGAGGGAAAGGAAGCAGAGGAACAAAGGGTCCTTTATTCATAAACTTATGTACTTCAAATAAATACTCTGAAGGCAGTGAGAGTAAATGATCCTGAACATCAACACTTGGAATCAAGCCCTAAGATCGGGAACCAATGTTGAAAAGGGCACCTTGACACAAGTAGTAAACACCGTATCCCACCATCTACACTACTGGTCTCAGAAGTTGCTCAAAGTTTGATATTTCCATTTATTTACCAACAATTATAATTAATTAGAACCTACAAGCTAGCATGTTCTTGAAGCTAAACAACTACAGATGCCTGGAAATCTAAAATAAAAGTAGAAATTGCTGGAAATACTCAGCAGGTCAGGCAGCATCCGTTGAAAATAAAGTTAATAGTTTAGCCCAAAGAGCTTTCATCAGAACTAGTAAGAATTAGAAACCCTGTGATGGTGAATATTACCTCTTCCATTCTGTCCACCATTGCCATGGATGATCACGTTCAAAGGATTCTTTGAACCCTTGAAAGGATCACATGATCTGCTTGGCAGAAGTCCAGAAACATCTGCTTTCAATGATTAATCATGGACAGTGCCAGTGATTCCATGAAACCAGAACCTACCATCCTCTCTGTGAGCAGTCCTGGTGACTGTTCTGTAGGATGTGATTGCACTGAAGAAGCTGTAAACCTGATTTAACGAGATATTGCCTGGGATTAAGCATTTCAATTATGAGAAGAGACTGCATAAGGCTGGTTTGTTTTTTCTTGGAGTGAAGGAAAAGTGAAGATAATCTGGTAACAGCTGACAAGGTTATGAGCCGCCTGGGTAGAAAAGAAAGGGTGAATTATTTCCCCATAGCTGTGTTGTCCAAAACCAGAGGGCATAATTCTAGGCTTTTTTAGTTTTGGAGACAGGCAGAAACAGGCCCTTCAGCCCACTAAATTCGCACCAACCAGTGATCCTCACACATTAACACTATCCTACACACACAAGGGCCAATCTTTACATTTATACCAAGCCAATTAACCTCCAAACCTGTACGTCTTTGGAGTGTGGCATGAAACCGATCATCTCGACAGATGGCGCAATGGGCTAAGTGTTCGGCTGGCAACCGGAAGGTAGCCGGTTCGAATCCCGCTTGGAGTGCATACTGTCGTTGTGTCCTTGGGCAAGACACTTCACCCACCTTTGCCTGCGTGTGAATGTTGATATGTTGATATCAACATATGGATATGGATAATTCTCTGTAAAGCACTTTGGTTTCAAGTGATTTGATTGAAAAGTGCTATATAAATACAAATATTATTATTATTATTATATTATTATTATTATATTATTATCTCAGAGAAAACCCACGCGGTCATGGGGAGAACGTACAAACTACGTACAGACAGCACCCGTAGTCGGGTTCGAACTCGGTCTCTGGCGTTGAAAGGCAGCAAATCTACCGTTGCACCACCATGCCGCATAGGTACAGGGTAAGGAGTGGGAGGTTTGTTTGGATCTGAGGAAGAGTTTCTTTCACCCAGAGGATGCTGGATGCCTGAGAGGTTTGTGGAGACAGATACTCTCACAACAATTAGTAAGTACCGTGAAGAACACTTGAATCACCAAGGCACAGATGGTTCCTGCAACCTCCAGGAGCATTTGCAACCTCTTTTCTGACAGTCAGCAGCCTTGTGCCAGTCGTGCTGTGCTCCTGGGGGTGAACCATATGGGAATGCACGGACAATCCAAAACACATGGAAGGCCGACAATAGCCCTCCAAGACTGAGCAGCATGCTGACACAGTGGTTAGCGCTACTGTGCAACAAGACTTGGGCTGTAATCCTAAAATTGAAGCCATTTCATTAACATGATTTGCTTAGAATTGTCATACATCCTCCAGTGCATGCTTTGAGTTTGCTTCATCATAACAATTCCAGCAACCTGGGTTCTATCCTAACTTTAGGTGCCATCTGTATGTTGTTTGCACAGTCTCCCAGTTACTGTTCTCCCCTGGGTGCTCCAGTTTCCTCAAACATCCCAAAGACAGCGTGGTTGATAGATTCATTTGTTACTGCAGATCACTCCTATTTTAGGTGAGTGGAAAGAGAATCCAGGGGAGTTGATGGGCTTGTGAGAGAGAATAGATGACAGGAAAATAACAGGAGTTTTTTGTCTTTTGTCTTTTGTCTTTTGTCTTCAATTGTCTTTTCCTTCTGAAATATGAAAAGTTTGGTCATCGGTGGTCTAAAAGATGAAAATGAAGAATGTCCCTGTCTTGGGCTGCCTCTGCTCCATTTGTAGATATACACAAAATGCTGGAGTAATTCAACAGGTCAGACAGCATCTTTGGAGAAAAAGAATAGGTGCCGTTTCGGGTTGAGACCCTTCTTCAGACTTCTTCAGGGGAGAGGGAAACTAAAGGTATGAAAAGGTGCAAATCAATTCCGGGCCGGCACCGATAGCCAAGAAGCCCACAATGGTCCATTGTTAGCTGTGGTGGATGTGATAACGAGGGACAAAAACAATTTAAAAAAGTAGCAGGATGACTAGGGTGTTGGAGGGACAGAGAGAGAGGGAATGCAATGGTTACTTGAAATTGAACAACATAGCTTCTGATGTGCTTTCGTCAAGTTGGAGTGGCGCAGGGGGAGCTGTTCTCTGCAGAAATTTATAGCCCAGTCTGCAGGTATGTTCTTTGGCTCCGCTACTCTTCCTGTGTCAAGTTAGCATTTGATTTTGGTACCCACATCATTAATATAGATTAGAAACAGTTGTCTGGGTTTCCCACTGGGGCACTCTGCTGGGATGTTGAAGTTTGTAGAGAAATAGCTAAAAATACCAATTCCTCCTGTTCCACAAATTCCTGCCAGGAAAAAGCCTACAGGGACTCCTGCTACTGAGTACCAGGAATCTTCATCCCTCTTATGAGCCTATTCCTACCTTTTTAACCTGTTTCTTATCCAATTATTTTCTGTCTGTGGGTGTTTTAGTTTAAATATGAACAAACAAATAAATATTTGAACTAAGAGCAGGAATGTGCTGTTTGGCTCCTCTGCACTCTCCATCATTCAAAGATCTGGCAGAAACCTCAATACTACATCCCTAGTGTAACCTTTCATCCCTTGTATAATCAAGTATCTATCTACTTCTGCCTTCAAAATATTCAGACTCTGCTTCAATTGTCATTTGGGGAGAGAATTACAAAGATTTAGGACTCTCTGTAAAACAAACTCACTTCATCTTAATAAAGTAACTACATTTAAAAGAATCAGTGACACCCATTTCTAGATACCTTAGACTTTACTTTAGACTTGAGAGATACAGTGCAGAAACAGGCCCATCGGCCCGAGTTTGCGTCAACTACGATCACCCTGTTCACTAGCACTATCCCACACACTAGGGGCAATTTACAATTTTACCATAGTCAATTAACCTACAAACCGGCATGTCTTTGGAGCGTGGGAGGAGACCGGAGCACCCGGAGGAAAACAATGCGTTAATGGGGAGAACGCACAGACTCCATACAGAAAGCACCTGTAGTCAGAATCGTACCCGGGTCTCTAGCGCTGTGAGGCAGAAACTCTACCGCTGTGCTGCTGTGCCACCCCCACAAGAGGAAACATCCTGTCCATGTCCCCCAGGATCCTATTTGTTTTAATCATGTCCCTTCTCACTTGAGAAAAACTCCAATTGATCCAAACTTAGCTTGGCCAAATTTTCCACAGACAGCAATCCACCTGTTGCAGGTAGCAGTCGAGAAAGCCTTTACTGAGCTGCTTCCACTACATTAAATGAGGAGACTGGTACTGCACGCAGTACTCCAGATAAAGACTCATCAATGTGCTGCATAGCTGATGCATAACCTCCCTATTTTGTTATTCAATTTCCCTCATAATAAATGATCACATTCTGCTGGCTTTCCTAATTACTTGTTGTCCCTCTGCAAGAACCTTTTGCAAATCACGCTCTAGGGCATCGAGACACCTCTGCACCTCAATGATCTGCAACTGCTCACCATTTAGATACCATGCTTCTTTTCATTAGTAAAATTCAGTAGAAGTTAATTGTGTATAACTCTAATGGCTTTCTAAAAGTCCAAATAAACTACATTAGGACCGTGAAGAAACCAAGTAATATTTTTGTTTTGGGTGCATTTCTTCCTTTTTATTTATGCTATTTCTTAGTTGATCGGATAACACATCCCTTTGGGCTTGAAAACAATTCCTTAATTACACTTGTGATCAATATCAGGCTAATGGGCTATAGTTACCTTGGTCAGAAGGAGGAGTTTCAGAAGGCGTTTGCTAAGGTGCCCACCCATGAGGCTGCTAAACAAGATAGGAGCCCATGGCATGTGAGGCAAGCTACTAGCATGGATAGAAGATTGGTGACAGGCAGAAGGCAAAGAGTGGGAATAAAGTGGGTCTTTTCTGGTTAGCTGCCAGTGACTAGTGGTGTTCCTCAGGGAATCCTCTCCCCATTTTTTAAATGACGATAGGATTCAGAAATTGGAGGTGCAAAGAGACTTAGGAGTGCAGGTGCAGGATTCCCCAAGTGATCTAATGCTGCCGCTCTATGAGGTGCTGGACGAGCCAAATTTGGAATATTGTGAGCCGTTTTGGATGTGCTGTTGTTGAAGAGGTTCCGGAGGAAGTTCATGAGAATGATCCCGGGAATGACTGGGTTAATGTATGAAGAGCATTTGATGGTTCTGGGCTGTACTGGCTGGAGTTTAGAAGGATGAGGGGAGGGGAGGGAGATTCTCATTGAAACCTACCGAATATTGAAATATGTAGATAGAGTTGATGTGGAGAGGATGCTTCCATTAGTGGGAGAGACGAGGACCAAACGGCACAGCCCCAGTAAAAAAAGGATGCACTTTTAGAATAGAGGTGAGGAGGAATTTCTTTAGCCAGAGTGTGATGATTCTGTGGAATTGTGAAGGTCAAATCATTGGTATTTTTAAAGCAGACGATTGATAGGTTCTTGAACAGTAAGGGCATCAACGGTTATAGGTAGAAGGCAGGAGAATGGAGTTGAGAGGGAAAAATAGATCAACCATGATCGAATGGCAGAGCAGACCTGCTGGGCCGAAATGGCCTAATTCTGCTCCTATGTCTTATGGTCCTATAGCCTTTTTTTTTTAATGTACTAGATGCTACATTTACCCATTCTGGACTGAATAACATAACCTTGGCAAATGGTTCTCTTGCACAACCGTTTCTATCAGCATCTTAGAACATTTACCATCTGTTTTGGGTATTTAAGTATATGTTCCATTTGCAAGCTCATAAATTTTTGTCCATTATTCGTTCACAATTCATCAAAGCCATCTCCCAGGCATGGCGTCAACTCCAGCAACACGGTCATTAAAGTTTAGAGCAGTAAGGTCTGTAAATGTACAGCAGAATCCCTACTTTGTGGTAGCAGAGTAATGGTGGCAGGATTAAGGGAACTGTCCAAAACCACTGCTTGTAGCATAAGTTATGATGACGTTCTTTATGGCAGGACTAAAAGTAGCAAAGAGGAGGGGCTTAGGGAAGGAGAGAAATCTGCATTGATAGGACTATATAATGGAATTCTCTACCACCAACTGAGGGATTCTTGTGTGAAGGAATTGCCGAGATGGGAGTTAAAGGGTGAAAGACATAAAGAAAGAAGCAAAGTGGATTCATATGGAGGAAAGTCTCATCTTGTTAGCAGATGCAGCAGAGACAGAGAAACTGAGATTATGGGATGGTGTCCTTGCAATATGCAAGAACCCCAAGACAGCTGTAGAACTCAGTAGGTTTGCAGTTGACGTTAGTCGATAGTTTGTCCCTATGATGTTGATCGAGAGATCGAGAAAGGGAAGAGAGGTGACAGGTATTGGTAAAATTAATTAAATCAATGAGTTCTACATGGGTGCAGGATGCAGCCCCAATGCAGTAGTCGATGTAATGGAGAAAGAATGGGGGAAGGTGCAGGAGTACATTTTGAGTGTTCAACGTAACCAACAAAAAGACAGGCAGAGCTGGGGCCATGCGAGCCACTGCTACGCCTTTGACATGAAAATAGTGAGAGGACTGTAAAGAAAACTTGTTATTGGTGTGGGAAAGTTCCATCAGGTGGAGGAGTGTGTTAGTTGAGCAGAACTGATTGGGTCTCTGTTCAAGGAGGAACAAAAAGGGCCCTGAGGCCTTGCTGATGGGGAATGGATATATAAATGCACTAGACGTCCATGGTCAAGATGAGCCAAAGGGGGGCAAGAAATTATGTTATTGAATTGGTGAAAAGTGTGTGATGGGTCCCGATGTAGGTGGGAAGGAAATAGATAACAGGGGGGACAAGATAGAATTGAAGTATTTGGAGATGCCTTTGTTGGGGCTGGAACTTTCAGAAGCAATGGGCCAGCCAGGCAGTGGTGAAGTGGATGGAATCAAGGAGCTCTGCATGTGTGCAGGAGGCAGCCCCAATGTGGTAAAAGTGATGAAATCAACATTTAATACACTTATTACATGATTTAGTAACTTAAATAAATAGGGGTGCCGGTACTCATACCTCCAAACCAATGTCAGGAATTGTAATCTTACATCAATTTCAATCAACCTATCAGAATTCTGGAATGGGTTGCACTGATGTATAGTTATTGTCAGCAGCAATGACAAATTAGTAATCAATCAAACGTTACACGTTATAATGAATTATAATAAATTACTCAGTCCATTCCTTGTTAAATATCAGTAAGTTTCATACCTTGCTGTGAGTTGTACATTTTCAGAGATTTTACAAATGATACCTGGAGCTGAATCAGCTCAGTATTTGGCATCTTCGGTGCCTACTGAGCTGCTCTCTTGCTCCTGAACTGAACTCTTTGTTCAGATTCACTAGCTACCTTTAGTGTCTGATCTCCAATCTCAACACTACTTCCCCATTCTCGTATCCCCTGATATCCTGAAAGTCCAAAAGTCAATCAATGCCAGCCTTGAATGTAGTCAATAGCTGAGCATGCATTGTCCTCTCGGGTAGAATCATTTGGATACCCAGCGGTCTTTTGCACAACTCACTCTCCAATAGCTGATTCCTTTTCCTGAGACTAAGCCCTTTGTTGCCTGCACTCCTGCTAAAGGAAACAGCCTTTCAGCATCTGCCATGCAAATCTCCGTCTGTTTACTGCGATCACCTCCCACCTTTCTAAACTTCAGTGAGGACACAAAGTACTGGAGTAACTCAGCAGGTCAGGTAGGATCTCTGGAGAGCATGGATAGGTGACATTTCAGGTTGAGGCCCTTCTTCAGACATTCAGTATGAGCCCATCCTGATTAATCTATCCGCAAAGTACATTCTTATTAATTCAGAAGTAAAAACATGGGAAACACGTTTTTGCTCAGACACTAACAAATTACTGATTGATGGTTTCTCAATATTCTATCATTTTTTATTGTTGCTTTGTAATCAATTTTCACTCAGCTAAGTGATTTAGTAGACTGAGATTTCGGATAATGTAGATTTGCAAATGAATATGGTTCAGATAAATCAGATTTCACTGCCTCACTGCAATATGTTGGGATAGAAATTTATTATGTCTGTGCTAAATAAACAACATAGCTGTGGCTGGAAGATTTGGTAATCTTCCAAATTTCTGAACCATCATAGTCAATTAAATACTAACCAGTGTATTGCACATTCCAACACAAGCAATCCTGGACAAACTTCTATTGTATAAAATATCATCATCTAAGTCCTGATTATTTCATTTCGCAAAAAAGTAGCACGTTGATTAAAAAGAAGAAACGAATCATTGTGTAGTGAATGGTGAAGTTGGAACATGAAAAATCATGATTTCTGAATGGTGTGAATACAGTTTTTAAATTGGAAAACAACTTACTGAGATGTAGACACAATGAACTGCAGATGCTAGTTTACAAAAAAAGACACAAAGTGCTCGCATAACTCAGTGGGTTGGGAAACTTCTCTGGAGAACATGGATAGGTGATGTTTTGGGTCAGGACCCTTCTTCAGACAGCTAGAAGGGTCTGCAGTCTGCAGTCTGAAGAAGGAAATGTCAACTATCCATGTTCTCCAGAGATGCTGTCTGACCCACTGTTACTCCAGCAGTTGTGTCTTTTTTTCCTATTGAGAAATAACTGAAGAAACAATTCAGGAGCTAGAAACTAGAAACTTTTCCCATGGGCTGTGGCTCACTCTTGCAACTCCACCAATACCATTCCCCTTCACACTGTAGCACTTTCCTATGCAGCCACAGGAAATGCAACACACCATTTCACAATAGCCTGAAGAAGTGGCTTGACCCGAAACGTCACCCATTCCTTCTCTCCAGAGATGCTGCCTTTCCTGCTGAGTTACTCCAGCATTTTGTGTCTCTCTATGCTATTTTACATCCTCCTTTCCCACTGTCCAGGGTTCAAAGTGATTTACATGCATATCTTTCAGTATAGTTGGTGATGTGAAAAGATCTCTCTATATTGGGGAACTAAGTTTGGGTTGGCTGATTGCTTTAAGAAACAACCCCAGGCAGCCACAAGCATGACCTTGGGTTTCCAGTTGCTCATCACTTTAATTGTCTCACTCCCATGCAAATCACCGGGCCCTTTCCCTCGTGCACTTTGTCAATGAAACTGTAGAATCTGAAGAAACAGTACATCACAGATTTCTGCACTCATCACCAAGTTTAATCACTTTGGATTGAAAGATGGATTGAAAGATACAGAATGGAAACAGGCCATTCGGCCAATCGAGTCTATGCCGACCATCAATCACCTGTTCATGCTAGTTCTGTGTTACCCACTTTCTCAACCACTCCCTACACACTAATGGGAATTTACCTCGGCCGAATAACCTATAAATCTGCATGTCTTTTGGTTGTGGGAGGTAACCAGAGCACCCTGAGGAAATAGGGAGAACATACAAACTGTACACAGACAGCACCTGAGGTCAGGATCAAACCCAGTCACTAGTGCTGTGAGGAAGCAGCTCTACCAGCTGAATCACTGTGCCACCCATCAGCAATTAATGAACACTTCCAGTGTTTTTTGGTAGATTTTTACCCTATTAGGCATTTTCCTTTGGGTATTGCACATGAAGATTCCGTTACTCCGCTTACATCTCCATCAAACCAACTTTCTGTTTTATAATCTTTCATCTCACACTATCATTCCTTTATCCGTTCCATTCCTCCAGCCTATTAACCTATGGCATACTCTCCCTTTTGCTCCCTCCTCCTCCCTGTCTTTCCCTCCCATCTTCAAATCAGTTTATCTCTAATGTTCTTCAGCAAAGCAACCTGAAAAATGATTTCTCTTTCTCTCTTCACGGATGCTGATAAACACATCCGGTATCTTCTGAAGGAGCACAGCTGAGAATTCTCGCCAATATTGGCAATTTAGTGTTTTTGAAAAAAAAAATCACTGGGTATCTTGCAATTGTATGCTGATTTTAGAAGTATATCAAAGGTGTATGATTATTCTGCACTGAATTAGACTCTACCTGGCAGAATGAGTTAATCAGCTGACAATTAAGTTGTAATGTTCTCCAATGGTATCATAGTCATGTGACAACTCTCTTGATAACTTCATTGTTACTGATGGTTCTCTTTAGCTCTTTTCACACCTGCTGTCCTACTTTTTAATCTTTGCTTTATATATCTAATAAACACATTTTTGAAGTGCTTTGTTTTTACTTAAAATATTTTCCAAAATTCACAGATGGAATTTCTAAAAGATATTTTCTCATTAGCTTAGATTGCCTTAAATGTGTGTCGTATTAAGTAAAAAAAAAGAAAGGTTTTAATGCCAAGGATTGCAGCTGTTTTACTCACTGAATTACCAATTCCAGATTGATGCACAAACACATTTCCAGTACACTAAACCAGGTTGGGATGTTGCTATTACATCTCTGCTGAATAAACCAGTATTTATGATCAATAACGTATTAACCTGGCTCTAATATGAAACTTAGTCATAGAGAGCCATGCAGTGTAGAAGCAGGCCCTTCAGCCCAACTTGCCCATGCCAACCAATGTGTCCCACCTACACTAGTCCCACCTACTTGCGTTGGCCCATATCTCGCTAAACCTATCCTATCCATGTACCTATCTAAATGCTTCTGAAACGTTACAATAGTGCCTGCCTTAACTACCTCCTGCGGCAGCTTGTTCCATAGACCCACCACCCTTTGTGTAAAAATGTTACCCCTCAGGTTCCTATTAAATCTCCTCCCCCCCTCACCTTAAACTTATGCCCTCTGGTTCTCGATTCCCATACTCTGGGCAAAAGACTGTGCATTTTCACGATCTATTCCTCACATGATTTTGTACACCTCTATAAGATCACCCCTCATCCTCCTGCGCTCCAAGTGATAAAGTCCTATAGCTCAGGCTCTCGAGTCCTGGAAATATCCTCGTAAATTTTCTCTGTACCCTTTCCAGCACGACTCCTTGCTATGACAGTTCTTGCAATTAAATGATAAAATGCTGATGTTAAAGGTAAGATTTTGATGTCAATATCAGTCCTTACCAGGTTCCGCATTTCTGCCCCTCCTGCCGCGTTTTCCTGGAGGTCCTACAAACAAAACAAAGCATTAATTAGGTATTGCTCACAGGTAATACATACCTATTAGACAAAGAAGGGACACAATCCTGGACTGCTCTGCAAGTATCTTTTATAAGATGCTATCCAAAAGAGCACAGGGAATACTTAAATGGCCTCAATTGTGCACTATCCTCAAGGGCAAGGAAGTACCTTCATGGCCTGTGATCCTGTGTCATTGGTATAGGTTTAAGTTTAATTATTGTCACGTGTAACCAGCTACAGTGAAAGTGTTGTTCTGCCTGCTATCCAATCAAATCAGATAATACTAAACACAAATCAAGGCAAACACAAATAGAATAGATAGAGTGAAGGGAATTATACAGAGTGCAGAATATAGTTCCCAGAATTATAGCACAACAATTCCAGAGAAAAAGTCCAATGTCCACAATGAGGAAGAGGAGAATCAGACTATAATCTGGAAGTCTAGCTTCTGGAAGGACCATTCAGAAAGCTGATAACAGAGAGGAAGAAGCTGTTTCTGAGTCTGATAGTGTGTGCTTTCAAGCTTCTGTTTCTTTTGCCCGAAAAGGAGCAGGGAGAAGACGGAATGTCTGGGGTGAGAAAGGTCTTTGATCACGTTGGCTGCTTTCCCAAGGCAGCATGAGGTGTAGATGGAGTCAATCATGGTCTCAGATCTTGTTCTGTTTGAAAATAAGTGGACAAACAAAATATATTCCCAGATATCCACAATTGCTCAAACTTAGTTACATTTTATCCATAACAAAATTAGAATTTGAAAAAAGATTCTAATTACAGTGTTTTGAACAGAAGGGAATTATGATAGTGAAGAGGTTTGGAAGGCAAAGGGATAATGTTTGTCTACATTCCTCACAATGTATTTTTTGGAAACGCATTAACTACTTCATGGAGGTTAAATTGCAACTAAGAAATATTCCTCAAATTTTGGTAATCTAGATATAATGCAGCATGATATTGGGGAGGGGAAAACCAAGTACAGACAAAGTATGAAAGTGATACATTGAAGTTCAGTGATACAGCCTGGTAACCCACCAAGACCATGTCGACCTTCGATCAACCATACACTTGTTATCCCATTTTTGCATCCTACACATTAGGAACAATTTACTGAAACCTACAAACATGCGTGTCTTTGGAACTTTGGAGGAAAGCAGAAGACCTGGGGAAGACCCACATGGTCACAGGGAGAATGTACAAACTCCACACAGACTGAACATGAGGTCAGGATAGAACTCGGGTCTCTAGCGTTGTGAGGCAGCAGCTCTACCGTTGCACCCCTGTGCCACCCTAAACTTGCATGCCCTAAACATACCAATAACTTATTCCCATTTTATTTTCCCCAAATTTCCCTCAACTCCTGCCAGATTCTACTACTCACCTACATCGGTAGTGGGGAAACTGCTAGAGTCACTTATTAAAGATGGGATAGCAGCACATTTGGAAAGTGGTGAAATCATTGGACAAAGTCAGCATGGATTTACGAAAGGTAAATCATGTCTGACGAATCTTATAGAATTTTTCGAGGATGTAACTAGTAGAGTGGATAGGGGAGAACCAGTGGATGTGTTGTATCTGGACTTTCAGAAGGCTTTCGACAAGGTACCACATAAGAGATTAGTATACAAACTTAAAGCACACGGTATTGGGGGTTCAGTATTGATGTGGATAGAGAACTGGCTGGCAAACAGGAAGCAAAGAGTAGGAGTAAACGGGTCCTTTTCACAATGGCAGGCAGTGACTAGTGGGGTACCGCAAGGCTCAGTGCTGGGACCCCAGCTATTTACAATTTATATTAATGACCTGGATGAGGGAATTGAAGGCAACATCTCCAAGTTTGCGGATGACACTAAGCTGGGTGGCAGTGTTAGCTGTGAGGAGGATGCTAGGAGACTGCAAGGTGACTTGGATAGGCTGGGTGAGTGGGCAAATGTTTGGCAGATGCACTATAATGTGGATAAATGTGAGGTTATCCAATTTGGTGGCAAAAACAGGAAAGCAGACTATTATCTAAATGGTGGCCGATTAGGAAATGAGGAGATGCAGCGAGACCTGGGTGTCATGGTACACCAGTCATTGAAAGTAGGCATGCAGGTGCAGCAGGCAGTGAAGAAAGCGAATGGTATGTTAGCTTTCATACCAAAAGGATTTGAGTATAGGAGCAGGGAGGTTCTACTGCAGTTGTACAGGGTCTTGGTGAGACCACACCTGGAGTATTGCGTACAGTTTTGGTCTCCAAATCTGAGGAAGGACATTATAGCCATAGAGGGGGTGCAGAGAAGGTTGACCAGACTGATTCCTGGGATGTCAGGACTTTCATATGAAGAAAGACTGGATAGACTTGGCTTATACTCGCTAGAATTTAGGAGATTGAGAGGGGATCTTATAGAAACGTACAAAATTCTTATGGGGTTGGACAGGCTAGATGCAGGAAGATTGTTCTCGATGTTGGGGAAGTCCAGGATAAGGGGTCACAGCTTAAGGATAAGGGGGAAATCCTTTAAGACCGAGATGAGGAAAAACTTTTTCACACAGAGAGTGGTGAATCTCTGGAACTCTCTGCCACAGAGGGTAGTTGAGGCCAGTTCATTGGCTATATTTAAGAGGGAGTTAAATGTGGCCCTTGTGGCTAAGGGGATCAGGGGGTATGGAGAGAAGGCAGGTACGGGATACTGAGTTGGATGATCAGCCATGATCATATTGAATGGTGGTGCAGGCTCGAAGGGCCGAATGGCCTACTCCTGCACCTATTTTCTATGTATCTATGTACACACCAGGGATATATCACAGTGGGAAATTAAGCGACCATTTGCATGTGTTTGGGATGTGGGAAGAAACTTGAGTTTTTTGGAGGAAATCCATGCAGTCACAGAGGGAACAAGCAACTCCACACAGACTGCACCAAATGGAACCTGGGTCTCTGGAGCTGCAAGGCAGCAGTTCTACAAGTTGTGCCACCTGCTGCTTACATAATGTATGCTGCAAGTAATGTATCGTTTACAAATCTTTTTATCTGGAGGTTCTAGGAGGATATTGACATTAAAAGAAGGACTGTGCAGTTAAAATGGAGGCACAAGAAACATCAAAAGATGGAATCTTAAGCAAAACACAAAGTGCTGGATAAACTCAGTGGATCGGGCAGTATCTATGGGGGAATGGGTCGGGGCTCTTCTTCAGACTGTTGGAATAGGGGGAGGGAGCATGACTACTAGTGTAGAACAACTTATATTGTAAAGTTGTGTATTTTAATAAATAATAATTATTTACTTTACAATAAAAAAAGGTTAACCTGTACATTTAGAACTTTGCGTCTTATATGTCAATTTTTTTTTGTAAAACTGTATTTTGACATTTGTGCCACTGAGGAAGGTATTGATGTTATCTCAGTTTCTTTGCAATTGTACCAATTTCTATTGACTCTTCAACGAATTTATAAGCAGATTGTCAAACTGGATTATTCTTTTATGAAATCCTCTATGGTTACTTCAAGCTTTATTCTCACTATCTGCACTTTTGGCATTTTGATCTTGAACATTTTCAACATTTTCTCTATCATGGGCTTTAAGCTCCTGAGTTAGGAATTACACAATTAACTTTTGTTTAAGTTTCATCTGTACTAATATTATCAATTTCCCATTATGCTCCAGATCAACTTTAACAACAGCATTTGTTCTTTTCTAAATTTTCTTCCACTCCTAAATATATTATCATCCCATTTTTTTCATATCCGGTTTTGCCAACAGTCTTCTGTTAATGTAATTGAATCTTGTTCTTGATGTAAAATAACTGCTTGTAAGATCCCCAATATATTGCAATATCCCATTTGAGGTTTAAAACTACAACATTAGGTTTCCTTTTATTTAACATTATTCCTTTGGTTTCCTCCTAATTTTATTTCTATCATTCCCCCTGTATCACCAGATAATTCATCCATATGCTTTTCTGCCTCTTACTGTTTTTTTCCACTATCAGCTTCTTTTTTCCATTTTCTATCTGTTGACCTTGTTGGTTTTATATTTTTCGCACTCTCTTAGTTTAAGTGCTTCATCATTTCCCCATATTACCCCCAATTTTGCCAAGGCATTAGCATGTGCCTTAATCTGATTCAGTCTTTCTGTGCAGCATAAGGCTCAGTGTCCTATTGTTGCTTTCAACGCCAATCAGTATACCAAATTCCCCTTGTACTTTGTAGCTCGTTTTACATTGCTTTCCTAAAGTGCCTGTCCCACTTTCACGACCTAATTCACGACCTTTATTACTCGTGGACATTTTGCATCATGCTAGAAAAAACGCCCCGACCTACTTGATGCCACGAGTACCTACGACTAGCATCACGGCCTGCTAAGACCTACCTACGACCTCCTACGACCTCGTGATGACCATGCTGTGAGTATGAGTCAAGGGCAAACTCGGCAGAGGTCGTGAATTAGATCATGAAAGTGGGACAGGCCCTTTAATCCTCCCGTTGGTAATATTTAATTTTTTTTTAATTATTTTTAATTGCATTCTTCTCTAATCATTTGCTGGAGGTATTACTAAAGAAGGAATGTTGCAAATCCCGTCTTTGAACCCTTTTCTCTAAGTGAGCTTTTAAAAGCCTCCACGCCGTTTATCACTATGTTGTTAGGATCCTACATTAGTTTCCTCCACAGGCTTGTTCCAAATCCCTGCAGTATCTTCCCTCAGCTGCAAGATGGGCCTTGTCTTTCCAGCATGTACTGGAGGAACTCAACAGGTTAGGCAGCATCTGTGGAGGGAATGGACAGATGACGGGATCCTTTTTCAGACTGATGGAGTAAGGGGGAGTGAAAGCTGGAAAAGAGAGGTGGGAATGGGGCAAGAGATCGGTGGATGTGAGAAGTGAGGGGGGCAGATGTGTGGAGAAAGTTAACATAGGCTCGAGGTGAAAAAGAGACCAAAAGGATGTCAGGTAAGGGAAGAGGAAGAGGAGTAAAATGTAAAACTGGAGGGAGGAATATGAGTAGAAGGAGGCAGGGGGTGAGGAAAGTGGTGATAAAATTAATTATTGAGACTATTATTTTGAGACGATGATCCTGGTTTCTAGATATCGCAACCAGGGAAAACATTATCTCTGCGTCTACACTGTCAGCCCCATTAAAATCTTGTATGTTTCAATAAGATCACCTCTTCTTCTTCTTCTTCTTCTTCTTCTTCTTCTTCTACTTGCAGGAGTCTACATGATTAATCTCGTATCAATGGACAACCACCCTCCATCTCCACAGCTGCTCCTCCTCTGACAGTCCTAGCAATTATTTGGTACGAGGACTAGTAGGAAAATGTAGGGAGGATTTTTGTTTACTCAGAGGATGTTCGAGATCTTGAACGCTGCCTGGAAGGGTGGTGGAGGCAGCAGCATCCAAATAGCTGGCTACATGTAATAAATTGTAGGATGTATACTTAAAGATCGTTGACCTACAAGGTTGCACACCAAGTTGTTGGACAGATGGGTTAGACAGGAGTAGTAGCTTTTTGACTGGCATGGAAATTATGGGCTGATTAGCCTCCTACTGTGCCATAAACTATCTACGATTCTGTAATTCCCTTGGGCGCAAACTGAAACAATAGTGTAATTAAGACCTGTTGACCCAGCCTGTTCTGCCAAGTGAGTTCTTCGGTTATATAGCTGATCCCTGGAGTATTTTGTAAGCCTCCTTTACCTCATCAATTTCAAAGATCTGTTTCTCTTAGACAAATTTGCTTGAAGGACCATGTTATAGGGGCTATAAAAATTAACTGGATATTCAACGGGTGTCACTCCTGTAAAAGTAATGAGGGATATTAACTTTGCATTACTCACATGAACACAAGTCTGTGAGGATGGAGAGCATAGCCGCTTTTTCAATCATTACAGCACATACACTGGTTGATACTCGAGTGTTGTGCTGCAGTGAATCATTTAAACCTACACACACTGTATCGAGTAGAATGATAAAGCACACTGCAAGTTATGGAGCGAGAACTGGGAAGTGGAATTAGTCTGATGAATCCTTTTTCCCCCGGACAAAATGGGACACATATCAGCCATCAGTGAAGCCATTTTCTATGATTTAAGAAACAGTAATAATAGCATATTTCTGAACAACGTATGAACCATTTATTTGAAAGATAAAGGCAGAGGTAGAGCTGCCTGCTTCATTTTCATCACATCTTGTTGCATGGCGTGAGCTGTGTTAAATTCTGTGCCTTGAAAACAACGGGTAGGAATTTTTCAACAGTGATTGGAGAGATAAAGGCAACTGTACTGTTGCTGCATCTACTCTCTTTATTCTGGTTACTGGAAAGTGGTGATATCACATGAATGGGATAAAGCAAGGCAGTTGAAAACAAGATTTTTTTTAAACAGTTTGATAAACGAGCATTAAATAAGCAAAATTAAACAACTTTTGTTTTTCCAATGAAAAACAACTTTTGCGACAGAACTCTGCGGATGACCACAGATTATATGACAACCATGGGTAGAATATCATCTTCAGCAACATACAACATAGGTCAGACATCACGATGCTTTTAGTTAAAGTTTAATTTAAAGATACTGCATGGAAACAGGTGTAGGAAAGAACTGCAGATGCTGCTTAAATCGATAGGTAGATACAAAATGCTGGAATAACTCAACGGGACAGGCAGCATCTCTGGAGAGAAGAATGGGTGATGTTTTGGGTCGAGACCCCCATGGAAACATGTCCTTTGGCCCACTGAGTCTACTCCAACCATCGTCACCCATTCACACAGTTTCTCTTATTCCACTTTCGCACCCACTCCCTACAAACTAGAGCAATTTACCGCGGCCAGTTAACCTATAAACCCGCATAGCTTTGGAAACCGGAGCACCTGGAGGAAAGCCCCCTGTCACAGGGAGAATGTGCAAACCCCACACAGACAGCATCCAAGGTCGGGATGAAATCCTGGTCCCGGTGCTGTGAGGCAGCAGCTCTACCAGCTGTGCCATTGTGCTGCCCACAATGCCGCCCATTCAAATAGGGACCTTGTGTACTTTTAGACAGTTAAGGGTGTCATATTCATAGTCATAGAGAGATATAGCATGGAAAAAGGCTCTTTGGCCCAGCGGGCCCCGACTGACCATCAACCATCCTTTTACGCTAATATAATCCAACTTTATTCTCTCCAATTTGTCATCAATTCCCCACAGATTCTACCACTCACGTATACACATGGGGCAACTTATAGCAGCCAATCAACCTACCAATCTGCACTTCTTTGAAATGTAATGAAAACCGGAGCACCCGCTGGAAACCCATGCAGTCAGAGGGAGAACGTGCAAACTCCACACAGATAGCACCCGAATAAACCTGGGTCCCAGGCGCTCTGAGGCAGCGGCTCTTCAACTGCGCCACTATGCTGCTTGTAGAGTAATTGCAACTTTCCTCACATATTGAAGGTTATTTCCTTCCCATTCCCAAAATGATTCCCAAATCTAAAATATACTATTATTGGAGGTTTGTTCCTGTTGATTCGGGACCAGAGGGCACGGCCTCAGAATAAAAGGACGTACCTTTAGAATGGAGATGAGGAGGAATTTATTTAGCCTGAGGGTGGTGAAACTGTGGAATTCATTGCTGTAGACAGCTGTGGAGGCCAAGTTATAGGGTATTTTTAAAGCGGAGATTGACACAGGCAATGTCAGGTTTTTGATGAGTAAATGTATCAAAGGTTACAGGGAGAAGGCAGGAGAATGGGGTGAGAGGGAAAAATAGGTCAGCCACGATCGAATAGCCGAGCAGACTCGATGGGCTTGCTTCAAGTAGCAGAAGGTTTTAAGAAGTGACAGCAACAGTCCGAAGAGCCATGTGGGGAAACAGTCTCTTTCTTTCCCCACATTCTCCACAGAGGTGAAGAAGTCTTCGTTGGCTTTGATCTGGCATGGTTGCAGCACTAGGTCGATTCTGTGGCAGGAATAGCAATCACAACATCAGCAGAAGCTGCTTTTGAAAGTATGTAATAAGCTCAAATCAAGGGAAACTGGATCAGGGTTGCAGTGTTATCAGATGTACCAAACACTGTCACAACACACTGACGGAAAGGAGGTCAGCCCCTCATTTCCGAGCCCCTCATTCCCAGACCTTGCCACCTAACGTAAACTGTACAAAACTAAATACGGGCCTCACTTTCACATGGCTTAACTTAGTCACAGAGTCATAATGTTATACGGCAAGGAAACTGCCATGTTGACTCTACCCATCCATGCCAACTAAGTTTCCTACCAAGGCTAGCCCCATTTGTCTGTATTTAGCCCATATCCCTCCAAACCTTTCCTATCCATGTACCTGCCCAAATGTCTTTTAAACATTGTAATTGTAACTGCCTCTATCACTTTATTGGCAGCTTGTTCCATATGTCCACCATCTTCTCTTTGAAACAGTTGCCCTCAGTCACCACTCTCAGGGAACCAAGCACCCACATCCCTCGGTCTCTCTATTCTGCAACACTCTCCAGCCCCCTGCCGTTTGCTGTGCAAGTCCTTCGTGGTTTATCTTACCAAATACAACACTTCACACTTGCCCAAGTTAAACTCCATCAGCCATTCCTTGGCCCACTTTCCCAGTTGATCTGGATCCTGTTGTAATCTTAAGCCCCTGTCCCACTTTCACGATCTAATTGGCGACCTCTGCCGAGTTTGCCCTTGACTCATACTCGCAGCATGGTCGCCACGAGGTCGTTGGAGGTCTTCGTAACTCTTCCTCATGCTCATGAGTTGTCTCCGCGTACTCGTGGCCTCAAGTAGGTCACGGTGTTTTTTCCAGCCTGATAAAAAATGTCCATGATTAAAAAAAAGGTCGGCATGGAAAGAATTGATACTTTTTAACTCGTCGGTAGCTCGTAGGTAGATCGTAGTAGGTCGTGATGGTAGTCGTAGATAGTCGTAGATAGTCGTAGGTCGGTAACTGGCCCAAGAAAAAAAAAGCAAACATTACATCATTTTATCATGAGATCATTTCCACTCGTAGCTAGTCGTAGTTGGTCTTAGGTGTGGAATACTGAGGTTGAGGGGGGTCATAGGCGGTCATAGACATAGTCGTAGGAGGTCGTAGACATAGTCGTAGGCGGTCGTAGACATAGTCGTAGGAGGTTGACGGAGGTCTTTTACTTTGGCGAGTCAACACGACCTTGACATTTTTTTCAACTCGTCTAGGGTCTTCTAAACTCATGGATTAGGTCGTCCAAGTGGGACAGGCCCTTTAGATAACCCTCTTCACTGTCCACTATACTATACATTTTACTGTCATCTGCAAATGTACTAACCATGTCAACTACATTCTCATCCAAATTGTTAATGCAGATAAATTCCATCTGCCACCTGCAAACAGTAGTGGACCCAGCACCTGTCTCCATGACATGGCGCTGGTCACAGGACTCCAATCTGAAAATCAGTCCTTCACTGTCACCCTCTTACTCCTAACTCCAACTTTGTATCTAATTTGATTGACCCGGGATCCCATGCGATCTAACCTTCTAGACCAGACTACCGTGTGGGACCTTGTCAAAGGCACTGCTAAACTCCACGTAGACAACATCTATTGTTCTGTCCTCGTCAATTCTCTTGGTCACCTCTTCAAAAAAAACTAAATCGTTTGTGAGACATGATTTCCAATGCATAATACTTATCATGATCCCTTATGAGGATTACCCCTTATTAGTTCTTGCCTTTTCAAATGCAGAAACATTCTGTCTCTTGGATAACTCTCCAGTAATTCTCCCACCACTGATCTTAGGCTCACTGGCCTCTAATTCCCTGGCTTGTCCTTGAGGCTCTTTTTAAGCAAAGGCACAAAATTTTGGTGCAACGTTCAAACCAAAATCCCCTCAGCTCGTTAACATGGAAGGTCAAATGTATTGCTGTCTTGACAGTGCTATGTCTGAAACTAAAACAGGCTTTATTTGATTTATTTGAAATAAAAACAGACAATGCTATAAAAGTGAGCAGGTCAGACAGTTTCTGCAGAAAGAGAAGCAGAGTTGTCATTTTAGGATCAGTTCCTAGATTCTTATGCTATTTGAGGCATAAATCACCAAAGACCAAATTCCTCATGATTCCAGGATCAATTTCACTCACTGGCATTAACATTAACTCTGTTTCTCGATCACAGATGCTACCTGACCGGCTTAGAGTTTAGAGCATATTCTGTTTTAAACTCAGGTTTCCGACGTCTGAAGTCTTTGTTTTTCAATTAAAAAAAAAAATTCTGTTTGTAGTATCTTGCTGCATTGTGGTTTTCTCTGCCATACGGAATGTGAAAGCATGGCAAAGTAATTTATTGGTGTCTTGGACAGTGGAAGAAACCAATTACAAATGAGGATTCACGCTAAAAATGCATTTTCCACGGGTACATTGCTTTGACTAATAACCAAAGAAAAAGCATCAACACCCTGCCTGCAGACCCTAGACCAAGTCTGGCCGCATTCTGTAACAGCAGTGCGTTTACCATCGTTTTGTGAAGCAGTTGAGCCCCCTCGCCACAAGGTGACATAAATACTCCCAGCACTCACCCAGACACCTCACCTTACAACACTCAAACGAGTCCTTTGGCAGGGCTCCCTGTCTCATCTCTTCCAATGCACTAAAAAATGCATTATTATAACTGTCTATTTCCTTACTTGTAATCTAACCCAGGTTCAGATAGCTCCTGAAAGATCAAGTGTTATTATTCTTCTTGAAATATGTAAGAATACATCTGAATATTATAATTGTCTCTGGTTATAATTGTCTCAGTGTCATGTGACCATTAAATGCTTCAAAATGCGTGCGTTTCACAATAGTTTCAAGTTTACATTTTATCACGTGGTTGAATCCTGCAAAGCTGCTATTCCAATGAGGTAATTACAGAGTGCAGGTGTTACATGTCTGCTCGCTTGTAAATATAACGTTAGTACCTTTGTTAATCATATGATTTACTTGATACAATTGACAGCTAAACATTTACCCGTGCAAAGAATGTGCTTTTATATCGCAGGTGAGATTCGCACCTTTTCAGTCAAGTTTGAGTTCATCTTAATTGCATATTCCACACCATTCACTATTGTTTTTAATATTATCTTTGGTGTTAAAGTCAGTAGCTCTCTTAGCCAAGCTGAGGTAAGCATTTAAAAAATAAATGGTTGAATGTCAGACTTTCATAATCCTTTCTTTCCGCAAATGTTGAAAATAATATATTTTTGCAGAACGCTGTAGAGGTCGCAGAACCCAGCAGGTGTTCGCAATCAAATGAATTTCATTCTTGATTAATATTGTCCATAAAAAGTGACAGTTTTCACTCCTTTAGAGGCAGATTCAAGGGGAAAAGGTACTTCATTCCAGAAATTATTAACAGGGCTCCTTTGTAAAAATTAATGTGTAACAAAATCACCATGAATCAGTTTTGATGAGACAATGCATATCTCTAGTAAAATGCTAAACCAAAAGCCAGATGGCCATTTATTACTTGGGTTTTGCTAATTCCTTGCCAAGTTAGTACTGTTTCTGAAAGAGGATACTACTCAACTTGGGTGGTGAGAGTTTGGAAGAGTGCTAAGAAGGAAGAAGAAGATGATAGCATGTCAAGTTTGCTCACATCACTGTTATCCAAGAAGGGTTTGATGGTGTCTGGCTGATGCATGCATCTTAGACATTCACACTTCTAAAGTTCACATGTGCCAAATGAAGACTCAAATGGCATTATATTGTTCATTCACCAACAAGGACATGGTTGGCAAAGCCAACATTTCAATAAATGCTTATGTGAAGGTGAGTGACACCTCTTGTCAGGCTGTCATCTATGCAATTAAAGTAATCACACAGATGGAGAGTTCTAGAGCTTTTATCTATTGACGATGAAAGGATGTGCACGATGAAAGGATACTGTTGGATGATCAGCCATGATCATATCGAAGGGCCGAATGGCCTACTCCTGCACCTATTTTCTATGTTTCTATGTCTATGTTTCTATTTCCAAGTTAGAATGTGTGCAATTTAAAACATAAGAAATTGAAGAGTAGGCCATGTGTCCCCCTCTAACCTAAACTATTATTCATTTAGATCATACTGACTTTATGCTTCAACCACTGTCTCCATACCATCTGGTTCACCAAAAAACAGATTCCCCCCAAAAACACTCAATGACCATAGTTAACAACCAAGTATCTGCATTTAGTCATAGAGTGATACAGTGCGGAAACAGGCCCTTTGGCCCAACTTGCCCACACCCACCAACATGCCCCATCTAAAATAGTCCCAACCTGTATCCTTTTGGTCCATATCCCTCTAAACCTACCCTATCCACGTACTTGTCTAGATATTTCTTAAATGTTGCGATAGCACCTGCCTCAACTACCTCCTCCGGCAGCTTGTTCCATGAACCCACCACCCTTTGTGTAAAATGGTTACCCCAGCTTCCCATGAATTCTTTCCCCCCTCACTTTAAACTTATGTCCTCTGGTTCTCGATTCCACTTCTCTGGACAAAAGACTGCGTGTTTACCCAATCTATTCCTTTCATTATTTTGTACACCTCTATAAGATTCCCCCATCCTCCTGCACTCCAACACAGAAAGCCTTAAACCCCTGTCTCACGGTGCGAGTCCACCCACGAGTGATCCCGAGTTTAAAACAAATCAAATTCGTGGTAATCACGTAGAATTAACGTAGCGGGAACGTCGGAACTCGTAACGCTAACGGCAGGTACTCGGGAAACTTGTTAACTCGTGAAAATCTTTCAACATGATGAAAGATTTCCACGAGTCAAATTTACTCTTGAAGTAAACATTTTAAGCTTTTAAACTCGTTGTAAGAACGTAGTAGCCCGTGAGTTTACCGTAGTCACTCTTTAACTCAGCGGGACAGGCAGCATCTCTGGAGAGAAGGAATGGGTGACGGGATGATGTTTCCAAAATTCTGCTGCGTCTTTGTGTTACTCCAGCACTGTGTGTTCACTTTTTGTCAACCAGCATCTGCCCTTTCTTGTGTAGGACATTATTTGTATCCGTGGCAGTTGATTGTCGCTCCCTTCAGTTTCCCAGGGGGTCTTGTGGGGGGGGGGGGGGGAGGGGGGAGATGCTGCCTAGTGACGATCTCATTTATCCAATGAGTTACGCTCTCTTTAAGGATTAATTTCTAAATAACCTGCCAATTTCTCTTCATTCGCTGTTATATCCGAGAACTGCTCCAGATGAACTCCTGGATTTGATTTTTTTTCCTCTCGGGGGGAAAGGAAAAAACAAATGCACTTAAAGCACCAGGGGTGGGGTAGAGGCGTACGAGCAACGAACGGGGCGATATTATCCAGAATTAGTAAAATAAAACAAAAATTGGAGTACTGAATAATGGCACAGATTTGAGAGGTGCAGGAAGGAACTGCATATGCTGGTTTAAACCGAAGATAGGCTCAACAAGCTGGGGTAACTCAGCGGGACAGACAGCATCTCTGGGAGGAAAGGAATGGGCGAGATTTCTGGTCATGACCCTTCTTCAGACTGCAGTCTGCAGTAGCCTAGTGCATTTCTCCAGAGATGCTGTGTGACCCGCTGAGTTACTCCAGCTTTTCGTGTCTCTCTACGGATTTGAGAGAGTGAGATTCACTGCCAGACATCGTCGGTATATTAAATGTGCAAGAGTCGTTTCACATGACCGTAGTCAAGGAAACAGCAGCGTACCAATAGTCCGATTATTGTAGCGGTATAGCAAAGACATCTCTGCTGTCCGTTTTTGGTGTTTCATATATTTGTTCTTCCCCCCTCCCCCCCACCCCCCACCTTTCCCTCCCAACTCCAGTCCCCGTCCCGACCCCCTGGGAAACTGAAGGGAGCGACAATCAACTGCCACAGATTCAAATGATGTCCCACACAAGAAAGGGCAGATGCTGGTTGCCAAGAAGTGAACACACAGTGCTGGAGTAACACAAAGACGCAGCAGAATTTTGGAAACGTCATCCCGTCACCCATTCCTTCTCTCCAGAGATGCTGCCTGTCCCGCTGATTTAAAGAGTGCCCACGGTAGACCCACGAGTCACTACGGTAAACTCAAGTGTTACTACGTTCTTACAACGAGTTTAAAATATTAAAATTTTTACTTCAAGATTAAATTTGACTCGTGGAAATCTTTCATCATGTTGAAAGATTTTCACGAGTGAACAAGTTTCCCGAGTACCTGCCGTTAGCGTTACGAGTTCTGACGTTCCCGCTACGTTAATTCTACGTGATTACCACGAGCTTGATTTGTTTTAAACTCGGGATCACTCGTGGGTGGACTCACACCGTGAGACAGGGCCATTAGCCTGCTCAGCCTCTCCCTACAGCCCAGTCCCTCAATTCCTGACAACATCCTGGTAAATCTTCTCTGAACCCTTTCAAGCTTGATAACATCTTTCCTATAACATGGTCTGCAGCTCTTTATCTCAGATAATTCTATAGATTTACAACTGTGTGCAGAGAATCTTCCCTTTAGTCCTAAATTGCTTCTCAGATTATGTATCAGAGCCTTTCATAGTTCTAGATGCATCAGCCAGAGTAAAGACTCTCATTATTTGTCCTGTCCTCCCCCCCCACCCCCGCCCTTAGATTATTGTATGATTAGATGAGATTAACTCTCGTTCTTCTAATTTCTAATCTTACCCAAACTCTATCTGCTGAATATTTCCTCTTCTCCAGAAATAATCCAATGAATGCAAGCTTACACTTCTTAGTAAGGAGAAACTGGACACGGTATTCTGAAAACGATTTCACCAAAGCTTGGTACGTAATCAGCAAGGCCTGTTTAGTCGGGCACCCTTGGATTAAAAGCTTACATACCATTTAACTTATTACCTGCTGAAACTGCAAATTTACTTTCTATATCTTATGAAACAGCATACCTAGATCCTTCTGCGCAACAACATTTACTGTTCTCAATGTTTAAGAACTATTGGTCTGGAAATAGCAGTTTGTTTGTGTAGCTATACTTCAGTACTGCATGAGCATTAAGCTCAACTAAGTTGGAGTCACTCCGTTTCGTTCACCTCTTAGAAGGGAAATGCACAGTCTGTGCCAGGTAGAACAGAGAATAAAAGCTAGATGGGAGCAGGACTGAAGGTGGATTGGTCATCAGACAATGTTGGAGGGTGTTGTTGAACAGAGAGCTCTGGGAGTACAAGTGCATGGTTCACTAAAAAGTGGAGTGTCAGGTAGACAGTGGGTGAGGAAGCATTGGGCATGCTTACATTATTGGTAAGAATATGGAGTACAAAGGTAGGGACATCATAATGCAGCTGTACGTTGTTCTTGAGACCACACTCAGAGTACTATATGCAGTTCTGGTCACTTAGCAGTAGGAAGGATGTCATTAGGTTGGAAAGGGTGCAGACGAGATTCACCAGGATGTTTTGTGGACTTGGCTGCTTAAGTTATCGGGAGTGATTGGTTAGACTGGGATTTTGTTCTTTGGAGCGTAGAAGGTTGAGTGGTGACCTTGTTGAAGTGTACAAAATCATGGCGATATGGATAAAGTGAACGCTCGCAGTCTTTTTTCCAGGGTAGAGGATTCTAAAAATAGAGGGCACAGGCTTAATGTGAGAGGTGATAGATTTAAGAGTGTCCTCAGTGGCAACTTTTATATTCAGAGAGTAATCTGTAACAGGAATATGCTACCAGTGGTAGCTATAGAAGCCAATACATATTGACCGATAGATGATTAGGAGGGGCTTAGAGGGATGAGGGCCAAATGCAGGCAAATGGGAAGTGCCCAGAATGGCAACTTCAGAAATCAAGGCCCAACTTGTCCATGTCGATCAAGATGCCCCTTCTCAGCTTGGCCATTCGCCTGTATTTCGCCCTCTAAATCTTTCCTATCCATGCAACTTTCCAAATACCTTTCAAATGTTGTTATTGTATTTGCCTCAACTACATCCTCTGGTAGGTTCTTCTAAATACCCACCACCCACCCTGCAAGAAATGTTGCCCCTCAGGATCCTATTTAATCATTCCTCTCTCACCTTAAACGTATGGCCTCTAGTTCTTGATTCCCACACCCTGAGTAAAAGATGGTACCCTATCTATTCCCATTATGATTTTATACATCTCTGTAGGATCACCCCTCAGCCACCTATGCTCCAAAGAATAAAATCCTAGCCTGCCCAACATTTTGGAAAGTTCAAAGAGGGCGGGACATCTGACTAACATCTTGTAGAACTGTAATATACCGTCCCAACTTCTTTACTCAGTTCCCTGACTGATGAAGTTCAGCATACCAAAAGCATTCCTTACGACCGTATCTACCTGCAATGCCAATTTCAGGGATCTATATACTTGTACTTGTAGATCCCGCTGTTCCACAACACAGTCCAGGGCCCTACTATTCACTGTACAGGTTCCGCCCAAATTTTGACACCTCGCACTGATCTGAATTAAACCTCATCAGTCATTCCTCAGCCCACTTGCCCAGTTGATCAAGATCCTGTCATAATTCTTAATATCCATCTTCATTGTTGATGATACCACCTCCTATAGTGTCATTTGCAAATTCACCAATCATTCCTTGTGCATTCTCATCCAAATCATTGATCTGAACCCTAAACAGCAATGGGCCCAGCACTCTTCCCCAAGGTGCATTACCAGGGGGCTTCTGGTATGAAAAAACATCCTTCCACCACCGTTCTCTGCTTCCTTCCATGAAGCCAATTCTGCATCCAGTTAGCTAGCTCTCTCTGGATCTCATGTGATCTAACCTTCTGAGACAACCTACCATACAGACCCTTATCAAAGGTCTTGCTAAACTACATATCGACTACGTCTACAGTCCTGCCCTCATTAATTTTCTTCTTTACTTCTTCAAAAATTCAATCAAATTAGTGAGACATGATTTCCCGTGAACAAAACCATGTTGTCTATCCCTTATCAGCCCATGTCTTTGCAAATGCATGCATATATTATCCCTCAGGAGCTTCACCAGTAATTTTGCTACCACAGATGTTAGGCTTATAGTTCCTAGGTTTTTATCTGCAGCCCTTCTTAAATAGAAACACAACATTAGACACCTTCCATTCTTCAGGCGCCTCATGTGTCTAATGATGATTCACATATTTAACCCAGGGCTCCTGAAAATTCCTCTCTAGATTCCCATAGTGTTCTTGGATACATCAGATTAGGCCTGGGAGATTTATTTACCTTGATAGATTTTAGGACATCCAGCACCTCCTCGACTGTAACATGGACTGTGAGCAAGACATTGTCAATAACTTTCCCAAGTTTCCTAGTCTTCAAGTCTTTTTCCACGATAAAAATAAAGGAAAAATATTAATTGAAGATCTTCCCCATCTTCACGGCTCCATAGGTTTCTGCCATTCTCTCCCCAGTTTAACATACATAAAATCTCTTTGAAAGATCTTTAATCTTATCTTCCAGAGCTATCTCATTTTCACTTTTTGTCCTGATTTCCTTCCTTCTGCATGCTCCTCAATATCCTATACTCATCAAAGGATAAACTTGATCCCAGCTGTCTACACCTGTCCCATGCCTCCTTTTTCCAGACCAGAGGTTCAATTCCTATTGTCATCTCCTCCATGCCTTGCTCTGCATTCTAACAGCAACATGCATACCTTGAATTCTCACTATCATATGTTCAAAAGCATCTTACTTTTCAGACGTCCCTTTGCCCACAAACAACTTACTCCAATCAACCTTTACAAATTCCTATCTAATACCATTAGAATTGACCTTAAATGGTATTAGAACTGTAACTTGTGGACCAGCCTTGTCCTTATCCATAACTATCTTGAAGCTAATAAAACTATGGTCGCTGGTCCCAAAGCTTGCCCACTAACAGTTCTAACATTTGCCTAGTCTAGTTCCTAAGAGTAAGTCAAGCTTTGTGCTCCCCCTTGTAGGGCCTCTACATATTGCCATACGAAACTTTCCAGAACACACTTGACAAATTCCACTGCATCTAAGCCCTTGGCACAATGAAAGTCCTGGTCTATATTGGGAAAATTAAAATCCCCTACCATGACAACCCTAGTGTTGCAGCTGTCTGGAATCTCCCAGCATATTTCTTCCTCTAATTCACATTGACTATTCAGAGGGCCATAATGCAAACCCAACAAGGTGATCGCCCCCTTTTATATTTCTTAACTCCATCTATATATGCTCTCTGGACGATCCTTCAGTCATGTCATTTTGGACTACTGCTGTGACATTCTCCTTAATCAGTAAACAAGCAACCCCCATTTCCTCTTTTACCCCCACCTCAATCTCGCTGGGGGACCTGCGCCCTGAAACATTAAGCTGCTAATTCTGTCCCTCCCTTACCCAGGTAATGGCTGTAACATCCCAGTCGCATGTATCTTTCCACCCCCTGACTTCATCCATCTTACCTGTCAGACTTCTCGGGTTGAAATGAATGCAATTTAATTTAACAATCTCTTCCCCCACTCCCCGCCATGCTCCTTATTATCTTGTCTTCTTACCAATCTAGTCTAAACTCTTCCCGAGTGGCACTAGCAAACCTTCCCAGTAGAATATTTTTCCTCCTCTAGTCCAGATGCAACCTGTCCCTCTTGTACAGGTCATTCCTTTCCAGCTCCAATTGCCCTGAACTTCCATTTTTGCACCATTGCTTCACTTCCTCAAGTTCCAGGTTTGAAACATTCTTCCTCTCCATCACCGGTATTGTGGTTCAAAACATTGCACTGTCCTGCATGCACGTAATCTTACAGATAAGTCTTTTCCAGCACGTATTAGGGTGGATTATAATTTGTGCCCCTGTGCTACAATGAGGTGAGTGGACAAGACTTGGCCTGAATAATCCTAAAATTGAAACTATTTTATTTACATGATTTGCTTTGTATTGCCATACATCGTCTACTGCATGTTTTGAGTTTGTTCCAGTGGAACAAACTGTAATGTTGATCCTTAGTTTTGCTACAGCACAGTCTCCAGACTGAAGGATGATTTAGTTTCTGTAGGCCATTGCTGAAACAGTGCTGACACACTGCCCACATGGAATGTTGCCAGGCTCTTCTCCAAGTTGACTTCAGAGGGTTAACAAGAATAGACAATGGCCCTGTCACCTATGGGTTGCCACCTCTCAGCATCAGAGACGAGATGTGCTTGCCTGCAGACGCTGATGCTGCCCAGAACAAGGTTCACAGGGTATGGAGGATGGGTCAAGGATAGCAGGTACACATTTATAATCCCCCTCCTATGGGTCAAGGATAGCAGGCACACATTTATAATCCCCCTCCTATGGACTTAAAATTTTAGAGATACGGCGTAGAAACAGGTCCTTCGGTCCACAGAGACCACATCGATCACACCACACTATCCTGCACATTAGGGGGGACAATTTACAATTTTACCAAAGCCAATTAACCTACAAACCTGTACATCTCTGGAGTGTGGGATGAAACTGGTGCACCCGGAGAAAACCCACGTGTTCACAGGGAGAACGTACAAACTCCGTTCAGACAGTACCTGCAGTAATGATCGAACCCAGGTCACTGTAAGGCAGCAAGCATACCGCTGCACCACCTTGCCACCCTGGAATCTCCTCCTGGAGATTCCACAACAAATATAACATAGCTGTCTGGCTCAGGTAGAAGGATCCAAGCGCTCCAAAGCACAACCAGCATTTCTCTACATTCTTTACAAAAACCTTCAAATGACTCCCGTCGCTGGGAATTCTAGGCTATCATCTCACCTTTAGTTGGAAGGATACTAGAGCACCCAGAGGAAACCCACACAATAACGGCGAATGTGACATTTCCACAGGGACAGCCCTGGAGATCAGGATTGAATATGATTCACTGAAGCGGCGAGGCAGGAGCTCCATCAGCTGCACCACTGCATCACCCGCACAATGTTGAATGGCCTGAGGTGGGGATTAAACTGCCCAGTATACAGGTAGCATTGAGAAGAGGTGCTGGGGAGGACCACTGTCAGACAGGAATGGACACTGGAGACAGAAGCAACTAATACTATGTGCTGTCAAGACTCAAGATGTGTGCCAGTCCACGTGCCTTTTATTAGTTTTAATTTCATTTATCTGGAAATATGTTGAATTGCCAAACATCTGGTGTAATACAAATTATTGGCATAAAGTGAACTACGGGCACTTTAGAGCTGGGTTTGCAGACACTGAGACCAAGCCTTTCTTATCCAGAACACATCATGACTGTGCTCTTTATATTAGAAATATCTATCTTTTTACAATGATGTAAATAAGTCCCTTTAGCTAGCAGAAGAGTTCTGATTCTGTCACTTTAGTAAACACTTGAGCCAAAGGGTTTTTATCTGGATCTCCTTACTCCCTTTCTCTATAATTGTTCCCATTTTTCCATCCAAAGGCACCAGGGCGTCTCTGTTTCCACTCTACTGGCAAGCGCTGGAATCTTGCTCCATAAGGCTGTTGGAACTTGTGGCATGCTCACTGAGTAGCATTGTGTGCTATTGCAGCCCAGTCCATCACGCAATCCAGCCTTTTCCCCGTCGTACTCCAATCTACACTTCATGCTGCCTCGGGAAAGCAGCCGACATAATAAAGCTTCTTCCCTACTGCTTATCAGACTACGAATATGAGCTCTCATAAACCACGGACGTAATCCCGATCTTCCAATCTATCTCGTTGCAGAGCTTACACTTTTTAAAATTTGCACTTTCTCTGCAGTTGTGACACTATATTCTGCACTCTGTTCCTCTCTCTCTTTTTGTACTACCCATTGCACTTGTGTATGATTTGATTGTGCTCATGTCTGGTATGATTTGACTGGATATCTTTCAAAACAAAAATGTTCACTATATCTCAGTACACATGACAATAATAATAGTCATGGAGTCATACAGCGTGGAAACAGGCCCGCCACCCAACCTTGCCCATGCTGACCAATATGTCCCATCTACACTAGAGACACCTGCTTGCATTTTGCCCATATCCCACTAAACCTATCCTATCCATGTACCTGTGTAAATGTGTCTTAAACATTCTGATAGCATACCTGTCTAAATGTTTCATAAACTTTGTGCGGACCAACTGGCTGGAGTTTTTACGGACATTTTCAACCTCTCACTTCTGAAGTCTGAGGTTCCCACCTGCTTTAAAAGGGCATCAGTTATACCGGTGCCCAAGAAGAGCAAGGTGACGTGCCTCAACGATTATCGACCAGTGGCACTAACGTCGGTGGTGATGAAGTGCTTTGAGAGGTTGATCATGGCGCAAATCAACTCCTACCTCGACAAAAACCTGGACCCGCTGCAGTTCGCTTACCGCAACAGATCAACGGTGGATGCGATCTCGCTGGCTCTCCACTCCGCTCTGGACCACTTGGACAACAAAAACTCATATGTCAGGCTGTAATTCATTGATTACAGCTCGGCATTTAATACAATCATCCCCTCCAAGCTGGTTAACAAACTCGCAGAACTGGGTCTCTGCGCATCTCTCTGCAATTGGATTTTCGACTTCCTCATTCACAGACCACAGTCTGTTCGAATTGGTGGAAAGGTGTCAGCCTTGATAACAATCAGCACAGGAGCACCTCAAGGCTGTGTGCTCAGCCCCTGCTGTACTCACTCTATACTCATGCACTGCGTAGCTGGTCATAGTGCGAACTCCATCATCAAGTTCGCTGACGACACCATTGTTGTGGGACGTATCACTGATGGGGATGAGTCAGAGTATAGAAGAGAGATCGAGCAACTGTCCATATGGTGCCAGCACAATAACCTGGCCCTCAACACCAGCAAAACCAAGGAACTGATTGTGGACTTTGGAAGAGGTAGTATGGGGACCCACAGTCCCGTTTATATCAACGGGTCGATGGTGGAAAGGGTCAAGAGCTTCAAATTCCTGGGCATGCACATCTCTGAAGATCTCTCCTGGTCCGAAAACACTGATGCAATTATAAAGAAAGCACATCAGCGCCTCTACTTCCTGAGAAGATTACGGAGAGTCAGTATGTCAAGGAGGACTCTCTCTAACTTCTACAGGTGCACTGTAGAGAGCATACTGACCGTTTGCATCATGGCTAGGTTCGGCAACTTGAGCGCCCAGGAGCAGAAAAGACTACAAAAAGTAGTAAACACTGCCCAGTCCATCATCGGCTCTGACCTCACTACCATTGAGGGGATCTATCGCAGTTGCTGCCTCAAAAAGACTGGCAGCATCATCAAGGACCCACACCATCCTGGCCACTCACTCATCTCCCCACTACCTTCAGGTAGAAGGTACAGGAGCCTGAAGACTGCAACGACCAGGTTCAGGAATAGCTACTTCCCCACAGCCATCAGGGTATTAAACTCAACTTAAATAAAATTCTGAACATTAATAGCCCATTATCTGTTTATTTGCACTTTATCTGTTTTATTTATTCATGTGTGTATATATTTATATAATGGTATATGGACACACTGATCTGTTCTGTATTCATTCTGTTGTGCTGAAGCAAAGCAAGAATTTCATTGTCCTATCTGGGACACATGAAAATAAACTCTCTTGATAGTGATAATTCAAAGCAAAGCAATAAAGGCATCTGCTCCCAGAATTTGTCATCAGAAGCACCTTTAGATATATAACTGCTGCAAGTTGAAGGTAAAGAATGGGGATCTGCCATTGTGTGGAGGAGTTGATGACCTTCCCCTTCTGCTCTGACACCAATGAACACCTGCTGATCAAAAGGAAGTGAGCCATGTGCTGAGGGAACCCGATCCTTTCATCTGGATGTGGGGAGCTGCCACGAAAATTGACAGAATATATGGCTTCAACAACTACCCCCTCCAAAAAATAACCACTCTCACATTATATATAAGACATGAGGATATTCCACTCCGCCAGCTGTTATATCTTTTACCTTAGTGAGCACGTTATTTCAAGAGATCTGACAGGAGTAAGTAATGCTCTATGACTGTAATAATGTTTTGTCAACTGCATATTGTGACTGATTGTCACCTGAAGCTGATGAATGTAAAGGCCAACATTCTGCAGAGTCTAAGGCTGCAGAACTCTGAGATGCTCTAACAGTGTTTTTATTCTGCTTTCTTATTCTTCTTTCATACACCTTGTAGAAACCTTTACAAGTTAATGTCAATGGTTAGAGAGGCAGCGTCTTGCACTGACAGTGAGCTGATGGATGTCCTGGTGTAAGGACGAAGAAGACATTTGGAGGTGATGTTCACCATTCTTTCTGCTGAATCACCAGTCTCACACACAATAATTTGCCTCACTTGCCATTTGAGGGAGGCTTGGCTGCATCTCCCACAAGGTGTCTCTAAGCGCTCGATCTGCATTGGTCAGGGGCTAAGCTCCAAGAGCAGTTTACCAGCCCTTTCCGGCACCTTGTAAATCAAAAAGTTGCAAATGCTCAAAATCTGGAATGAAAACGGAAAATGCTGGAAAAACGCAGCAGGTCAGGCAACATCTGTGGAGAGTTAATGTTTCAGGTCAATCAGAGATTCCCGACACGTTCCCAGCACTTTCATTCCATCAAATGCCAATATCTGATGATTTTGCACAACTTATGTTTCACTTTTAAATTAAAAAACAATTTCAATGACATTGTAATTATTTTATTAACTTTCATGAGCACAGTCAATCCTTTGTCAAGTTTTATTTAATGAATGCAGCACACAGTTATTCTAAACTTTCAGAGCTTCTTTACTGAAAATATAATTTTGGTAGCAGCTTCCATTTATGGGTATTTCAGCGAAGTAGCTGGCCTTCCATACGGAAAGAAAACGTCAACAAACATTGCTTTCGAGAGAGAAACATTTCAAAACATATAAACTATTATGTTCAGTTTGATGCAGAATAACGGCACAGATTGAGGTAGAAACATCGCAGGCCCGAATCCACGAGTTGCAATTAATTATTAACTGGCTGAGAATGAATACAGGAAAATAAGAGTGAATAAAAGAATAAAAAAGGAAAATAAAGGAATAAAGAAAGAAAAGTACTTTGATGATTCCAAAGGTGGTCACTAGGGGAGGCAGAAGTCCATCACAGTGCAATGTTAAACGCTGCCCTGTTTCCATTCACTGTTCATTAGTTCTTAATTTGACCCTTGCAATATTCACTGGCAGCCGACTTGCCATGAATTGCTGTTAATTGCTCCCTTCCTTGTTAAACACTAGTACCATCAGTTTCAGATTTTGATCATTAATAAGGTTCAGTCAAAACATGCAGTTGGAAGAATGTTATTCCAAATATAACTCATTGCTCGTTCCAGTCACATTTCTTGAAATGTTGCACTCATTAAGGTGAAGCATGTCATTGTTGGTGAGGTGGAATATTTGCCCACACTTTACATGTGCTGTTAGAGTCCAATATATTTCAAAGACAAGGATTGCAGTAGTGATATATCTGCTTGGCTCACCAAATGAAATGGAAGAACTTGCATCTACGTATTCCTAATCTTGAACTCAAGCTGCCCCTAAGCATTGCGCACTACTTAATTACATTCCATGAGTTTCTGGTATTAGTTAGATGGACGTGGCAGCCAATTTGCCCACAATCAGCAATGAAAAGGATGATCAATTAGGTGGGATTAGGAATGTTGATTTAGGTGACTTTCCAGTTATTAGTCAGAAAAATCTATCTTTAATAAATAGCAGAACAAATAAACAAGTCTCCCTGGAGGCGAGGGCTGGATTAGGTGGTCAGGTCTTGGAGAGGGGTGTTAGCTCCCAACATGGACTCTGTACATTATACCCACTCAAAAGCAGAATCCTATTTACACTGAAGTAAAATTTCATATTTTGCAGACCAGCCAGATTTATAATTTCTCTGAATTAAATTTATTTATTTACTTGGGCAAAATTTGACTAATTTGAGTTTCAGGCTTATGTTTGGTGCAAAATGTATTGAGCACAATTTAAACCTAATTTGCTAATGACCATATGTCTGGACCCAAGTGTATGGTTTTAAACCAACTATTCCTTTACCCGAATAATTATATTCAATACTATCTAACTCCAACCCAGCAATTTACTTATAATTCATAGTTCATGTCATAGGAGCAGAAGTAGGCCATTCGACTGATCAAATCTACTCTGCCATTAAATCATGGATGATCTATCTTTCCCTCTCAACCCCAATCTCCTGCCTTCTCCACATAACCCTTGACACCCGTACTAATCACCCTTTCTAATTCTTACTTCAACTTGTTATTTTACCATATTTTCATTATCTACTAAATCATTGTGAAGATCTTTACAAAATAAAGTGAAAATGCAATAATATTCTATTGGATGTGAGGAAATAGTTTGATTAAGGTGGAGGTTTGTACTCATCGACGAGTTACAAGCATCCATTTACATATTAACCTCAGCCTAGCTGGCAGACCCACAAACACACATTGTCAGATTTTGTAGATTTCCAAACTGTGGAAACCAGATGCCTTCACTACCAGTAGCTCTCAACGAAAGCATGATGACAAACAAATACCAGTGCCAGGCTTCCCTCTTGCAATCTTTACTCTATTAAAACCACTGTGACAGCCACAAAGCCTGCGGCCTTGCTTTCCTCCAACAATCGCAACATTCATGTTTACCAGTACGTAACCTCTGCTTCTTGACAAATGCTCTCCCCTATGCTTTTCAACCTTGGTGGTGTTTTGTGGTGTAGCTTATGGCCCAGTATCATGATTTAGCAGATAGATTACATACAGTAGGTACTCTGCACACATTGTCCAGTGCATCATTATGGATTACTTGGAATCATACTTCCATTTGGCATTTTGATTTCCATTTAGATTTGGCATTTTGTCTTCTAGGCAATAAACAAAAACAGATGGCAGTGTAATTCAAGCCATCAACAATTCAACATAACGCAGTTAAATGTGCAACAGTTTTAATTTTGTTCTGCTGATCAAAGATACAAGTAAAAATGAATTACAAACAAAAATAATTGAACTTCCATAGTTTCCTTTCAGTAGACCCTCAGCTACTCCCAAGCCGCAGTCAAGAGTAGATGGGGCACAATATTTCTCTCCATAATCTACTGTGCCAGCCTGTGAAAAAGTGACCAAGGTGACAAGAGTTTGGAAGACAAGAGTAGAGATGCATCATCTGTGATAAGCATTAATCAATGCTTTGAGATGCAGTATATATCTTGGAGTAGTGCAAGCTTTGTTTCTCAAATACCCTATGCAGCTTTAGTACAGAACAATACCATTATTAATCGGAGGCACACCAGGTTAACATGGACTTTGCAATACCATGTGGTGAATTTTTCTCTTGAATAGACTGTATTTTCTCTATGTGAAGACTTTTCTACAAATTGAAGCTGTCCAAAGAATTCCATTCAAACAACACAAAGTCCTTTACAAAGTATATGCAAGGAGGATGATTCTCCTCAAAGTCAAGCTAAAGTACACGCTTAAATGTACATCTTTTTTAATCTTTACTTTAGATACTTTAGAGATACAGAATGGAAAGAGGCCCTTCGGCCGACTGCGCCCGCACCGACCAGCCATCGCCATACACTATCCTACACAATTTACAATTTTACCATAGCCAATTAACCTACAAAACTGTACATCTTTGGAGTGTGGGAGGAAACCAGTGCACCCGAAGAAAACCCACAGTCACATGGAGTACGTGTACAAACTCTGTACAGACAGCACCTATACTCAGGATTGAACCCGGGTCTCTGGCGCTGTAAGGCAGCAACTCTACTGCTGCAAGACTGTACACTTTACACTTCAGTCCACTTCATACTTCAGTCTAGCATATTTAAAGGAGCAGCAGCTGTTTCTTATTTTATCAGATAGATAATTCCATTTTATATTATGCCATTTGTTATGTTATTAACCTAATTTATTGTTCAGTATGTTTTCTTAGCATTTTTTTGCTTAAGCCGCAGTTTAGCAAAATGCGCTTGCTGGTGATTTCTGGAGTGATCTCCTCCAGAAACAATGACCAGAAAAACATTGAGAGGATTCTCTCTTTTATTCTTGGGATCACTGGAAATCAGTCAGCTCTGACGCTTGGGTTCAGAGCACCATTGGTGAGTGGTCTTGGAGGCCAACCCCACCAAAGGGCTCAATTTAGCTGGTTTAGGGTCCCCTGTCAGTAGAAGTTTGTACTGGGCGCATACAGAACTTTTCCTTTCACTGGAACCAGCAGTCTCTAGGCAACCAACAGATATCCTAAGCAACTCGCTTATAAATCTGAAGATTTATACATTTTTTCAAAATTAAACTTTATTCAGAATAAAAAGTACACACAAAACAAGAACCGTAAAAACGCTGCAGTCATTCAGTTTTATACGTTCATTAGTGTTATATTCAGTAATCATGTGTTACATATGGGCTACAGTGACAATTTTAGGACAAACTAGTTGGTACAGTTCAGTAGTTTTTGCAACTATCCTTAAACCAAGCATCCTTGCCACTCATCTGGCCCCTGGGGTGATACCTTTTCCCTTGTTTGAGGGATGTCCCCACCAGACTCTGCCCCTCAATGTCCTGCAGCGGAAGGACGGTAGATTGTGGTCCTCCCCCACTGGAGGCTTGGCATTGGCTGCACCAAGCTTCAACGAGTCCCTCAGTACGTACCCCTTAAGTCTGGAATGGGCTAGTTGGCAACATTCCTTTCCTGAATTTCGATAAAGTATCATTGAATCATTGAACAGCCTGCAGGTAACAGCTAACTTGTCCTAAAATGGTCACTGTGGCCCATATGTGTCACATGGTCACTATAGGCATGTTAGAAAGGGGATTTGGTTGAAAAAGGCAGACACTCTGGCTGACCAGTGGTGGTGTTGACCGTAGCAGTGGGCTGTTTCTCTAGATTAACATATGAAGTATAAAATCTTATTTTAAAACTGACAGTCATAGAACAAAGACGGCAAACTGTGGGCCATGGAGTAAATTTAGACAACAGCAACATCGTGATTAGCTAGTTGAAGAGATGGTCACCTCTTATAAATCCCAAGTGATTGTGCAGACTAGAAGAGGCCTTTCCTCTTCTATCTCATGCATGCAAGGAGATTGCAAAATAAAAGAGTTTGGCAAATGATTGCGGGGAGTGTAGTGGAGGGAGGGTGTGATCATTAGGTCAAGAGATCTGAAAATGGTTATCCAAAACCAAAGGTATGGACATCCCTACCCATGAATGAAGAGGGAGAGAGCCCAACACTTGCAGCAATCCAATCTCAGCAGTTAGGCTTTCAATTCACATGAATTGTTCTGCACTCATCATTGTTGTGTATAGGCAGAGTACAAAGTGATAGAGCTATAATATAAACAGATACAGTTTTATTGAGATACCAAGAGCCAGGGCCAATTGCTACCACACAGGATATTACCAAGACTGTAAAGAGTAGATAAGAAGATGAAGTAAATGAGGAAATAATAATGAGGCACAGCATTTTTATGTTTTAAACTTCTGAAGACTTTATGAGGAAGGAAGCACTGAGGGAGGTAAATGTATGCTTATTAAGATGTAGATTTGCTTTCAACTTTGGTTACCTTTCTCCAAGAGTTTCTTTTATCTGTTGATAACTTGCTTCCTGAACGGGTGCGATTGTTTAGCTCACCCCAGTGGAAATGCTGGAACTTAATCAGTTTTAGATTAGTTCTCTCAGTAAGTGATTCTCCGTTTCTTCTTTGATTGTAAATGTGTTGAGAATAACCATTGAGGATATCCTGAAAGGTGACCTTGAGAAATTTATTTTTCCCTATTGTCCTTCCACCTCATCAGCGGTGCCTGAATTTGTAAAGTATGTAAGCTGAAGCTATGGATTTAACTGATGCACTGTGATTTCAGTGCTATGACAGGGTAGGCATCTTGAGCTCACTCATTAAGAACATAATAATTTTGGGCAATAAATGGTATGTTTTATTACAGTAAAATGGACCCCACTAGTTATATTGGAGATAAGTTCATAAGTAATAGGAGCAGAATTAGGCCATTCAGCACATCAAGTCTACTCCGTCATTCAATCATGGCTGATCTCTCTCTCCTTCCAAACCCCTTTCTCCTGCCTTCTCTCCATCAATCAATCAATCATCAAGCAGTTTTATTCATCACATACATATATAAGTGCAGTGAAATGAATTTGTCAGCAGCGGTACAATCAAAAAAGAACACACAATCTATATACTTTTAAAACTGTGTGTGTGTGTGTGTGGGTGTGTGGGTGTGTTTGTGGGTGTCACATTTGGCCTTTGATTCCTTGGTCCGCCAAAACCACACGCGAAAACTGAGAGATTTTTTCCATTTCGCTAGACATTACACTTTTACATACCCAACACACTCCTTATTAGATTTAGACATTGTTATGTACACATTTTAAAATAAAATCCACCCCCCCCCCCTCACTCACTCATTTTGTCGCCTCCTGCTGGCCAGCCACCATAACGCCTGCTGCCGCCCGGCTCTGCTCCAAAAACGCCGACATTTTTAAAATTTCGCTAGCGATTTTCTCTGCTGCCGCCCGCCTCTCCTCCACTACCCCCCCCCCCCCCTGGGCCGGCTCTCTCACGCTGGCTCAAGCACCCGGCTCTCCTCCAAAAACGCAGACATTTTAATTTTTTCGCTGGCGATTTTCACTGCTGCCGCCCGGCTCTCCTCCACTACCCCCACCCCCCCGGGCCGGCTCTCTCACGCTGGCTCAAGCACCCGGCTCTCCTCCAAAAACGCAGACATTTTAATTTTTTCGCTGGCGATTTTCACTGCTGCCGCCCGGCTCTCCTCCGCTACCCCCCCCCCCCCCCGGGCCGGCTCTCTCACGCTGGCTCAAGCCAAACATCGTCTCTTCCTCCTCTGCTTTTCGCCGTCCTCTTTCCGAGGACGCCGAAAAGCAACGGAGGAACAACCCATCTTTGCCTTCAGCCAGCGTCACAGAGCCTGCGCGTCAACGGCCTGTCGGCCCACAGCCCCATTGAGGGCGTACGCAGCGTCTCGACGGCCATACGCAGCATCAAGACGCTGCGTACGACGTCGAGATGCTGCGTACGGCCTTCCAGACACTGTCTACACCGTCAAGACGCTGAAGCACGTTCGGGAACCAGACCCCGGGGTCTGAAGCACGTTCGGGGACCAGACCCAACGGGTCTGCACTTGGTCTAGTACACAATAAAATTTAACACAAACATCCACCACAGCATTCTTCACTGTGGTGGAAGGCACAAAGTACAGTCAGTCCTCCTCTATTGTTCACCCGTGGTCGGGGCCATAAACCTCCGCAGTCGCCGCTACAGATGGCCAGATGTAAAGGCCCTCTCGTCGGGTCGGTCGAACACACTTGGAGGTCCCGAATCGGCGCTTTCCTACCGGAGACCGCGGCTTCAGGATGTTGTAGACCGCAGGCCGGCGGTCGGAGCTCTTCTCTGGCTGTCCCCGGTGAGGGAACCCAGGCTCCAGATGGTAAGTCCACTCCATAACCCCTGACACCTGTACTAATCAAGAATCTATCTATCTCTGCCTTCAAAATATCCATTGATGGCCTCCACAGCCTTCTGTGGCAATGAATTCCACAGATTCATCACCCTCTGACTAAAGAAATTTATCCTCATCTCCTAAAGGAACATCCTTTAATTCTGAGGCTATGACCTCATGTCCTAGACTCTCCCACTAGAGATCAAATACAATTAGAGCTAGAGGAATGGTTATCAATTGGACTTGGGGCTTGACATTCAGTCCCCTTTAATGGAGCCTTATGCAAGGTGATGAATGCAACCAACAGTCAATACCTTTGCACAGAGTACCAGCAATCAAAGGCAGATTTCTCCCCCAGGATTTCCTTCTCCTCACATATGATTCCTCTCATCACCTTTCTATCTCTGCTATGTAAGGGCAGATGCAGAAATCGGGGGATTGGGTGGTGATGGAATTTAAAGAGAGTTAAACCTCAGCAAATGAGTTTTTAACCTTTAGCAGTAAAGGGAAGGACACATTCGAAGAACAAACATGAAGAAAACATGAAGAAGTCGACCTGGAAATCAAAAATCCAGCAGGGTTGTAAATTCAAGATTAAAGTTAAGGCTGTTGCCAAGAAATTCAATAATAGGAAGATTTGAAACAGAAGCATGCACAGGCGATACAACCTCTCCTGCCAGACCCACCATTCATGGGATCAAGGTTGAAATGTTACTTCAGCACCTCTTTCTTGTTCTGACCCCACTCTGCAATCTTTCCAGTTTAACAACATACCTCCCAAAGCAGAGTGACCAATACTGAACACAATTCTTCAAATGCAGCCTCACCAATGTCTTGTACAACTGTAACATAACATCTCAACTTCTATACTTAATACACTGACTAATGAAGGCCAATGTATTGAAAGCTCCCGAGAAGGAGCTGCATTTTTTGTGCTTTCACAACATGATAGATAACACATGATTCTTGACCACCCCATCTACCTGTGATGCCACTTTCAGGGAAATATGTACCTGCACTACTAGATCCCTCTGCTCTACAACACTCTCCAGGGCCCTGCCATTCACTGCGAAGGTCTTGCCCTGGTTTGACTTCCTAAAATACAACACCTTGCACTTATCTGCATTTAACTCCTTTAGGCATTCCTCAGCCCACTTGCCCCAGCTGATCATGATCCTGCTGTAATTTTTGATAACCATCTTCACGATCTATGATACCATCCTCTTCAGTGTCATCTGCAAGGCAAAATTATGCCTTGTACTTTCTCATCCAAATTGTTGATGTAAACCACAAACAGCAAAGGGCCCAGCACTGATCCCCGAGGCACACCATTAGTCATACATCTCCAGTCCAAAAAAAACCCTTCCACTATCACCCTCTGCTTTCTTCCATAAAGCCAATTTTCTATCCAGTCAGCTGGCTCTTCCTGGATCCAATACGATCTAACCTTCCAGAGCAGCGTATCATGCAGAACCTTATCAAATGCTTTGCTAAATTCCACATGGACAATGTTTATGGGCTTGCCCTCGTCAACCTTTTTGGTTATCTGTTGAATCTTACGTTACAATAAGACCACTTTTCATTCTTCTGAACTCCATTGAGCATAGGCCCAACCTGCTCAACTCTCTTCATACTTCAACAACTTCATCCCAGGAATAAATTGGAAAACTTTCTTTTCACTACCTCCAATACAAGTATCTCCATCCTTAAATATGGTGACCAATACTGTACAGACACTATCTCACCACTGCCCTGTAAAGTTGCATCAAGACTTCCCTACTTTACATGAATTAGTTTTCTGAATTAGTCACTGTACCTGCATGTTTTATTTTGTGTTTCCTGCATTAGGATGCCCAAACCCTATTGTGCAGCAGCATTTTTTGTCTTGCTCTATTTAAGTAATAATTGTCTTTTTCATTCTTCCTTCCAAGTAAATAACCTGATTTCGCTGCACATTACAGTCCATCGATGAACTCTTGCACAGTTGCTTAACTTTTCTATATTTCTCTACAGACTTTGTGCCCACCTCACAGTGAGTACCTATCTTTGTTTCATCAGCTAATTTGACTGAGATGGACTCAGCCTCTTTATCCAAGTCATGAATACGCATTGTGAGTTGTGAGATTGCAACACTGATGCCCAGGGCCCCCACAAGTTACTGATTGCCGACCTGAAAATGACCCAGCCTGCAAGGTTCTCACTTAGAGTCATGGTGTCATAGTCTTACAGCGTGGAAATGGGCCCTTTGGCCCAAGTTGCCCACACCGACCAACATGTTCCATCTACACTAGTCTGACCTGCCTGCATTTGGCCCATATCCCTCCAAAACTATCCTATCCATGTACCTGAGATGGATGATCAGCCATGATCATATTGAATGGCGGTGCAGGCTCGAAGAGCCGAATGGCCCACTCCTGCACCTATTTCCTATGTTTCTATGTTTACCTGTCTTAGTATTTCTTAAACATTGCTATAGTACCCGCCTCAACTACCTCCTCCGGCAGCTCATTCCATACACCCACCACCCTCTGTGTAAAAGGCGTTACCCCTTCTGGCACGTGCAGACAACTTTTCATGGTCCCAGTTAAATCACAGATAAGTCTGATCACTGCAGAGAAGGAGCTGACTTTTTGTGCTTTCACAACATGATAACACGTGATGCTGGCTACTCTGCCCATTGTGCTGTACTTTGCCAAGCCCACTTTTATGAAGGGTATGCAGGACTAACTTTCATTTCACTGTTGAGTATCTTAAAAGGCTTTTTGCACCAGAGAGCAGCTGGTAAAGTAGCTACCAGCGTGAAAGTAGTTGACCCCTTCCTCAATCCCCTTTGATGCATCCATAATTAGAAGCACAAACTAAGTCGATTAATTATTTTATTGAACAATTCACCCAAAGGCCATTAAATGAATGAACGGACCGAGCCCTCACCAATTCTCTACCCAGTCAGAAATAATTATCACATGAGGTCCAATCGCTCTTTAACAGATGGCCAGAAATTGCAGCTTTGTAATAACGAAATATTGGTTCCATCATACAGTGTACACTGACAAGGACGCAACAAATGTGTTTTGCTATATGCCACAGAACATCTGGTGTAGCTCTTTGCTTTGGAACATCTGCCTGGCATATGATGTCTGTAGAGGAATATTGCAATATTCTTGCAACAACAAACACATCAAAAACAGCTGGCCTAGAAACTAGATGGTGTAGTGTTATACAATTAAAAATATGCTTAGCACAGGATAAAACCTGACACTGACCAATTCTGGGCATTCCGGATATGTGAGCAGGTACTTCCTGGTGCCGGTTATGATTTCCGCATCAGATGTACATCAAATTCAGTCATTCCCTGTGCAGAACTTCTTTAGGAATCTTACAGGGAAACAGGGAATAGGGCGGCACAGTGCCTTACAGCACCAGAGACCCAGGGTCAATCCTGACTATGGGTGCTGTCTGTACATTGAACGTTCTCTCTGTGACCACGTGCGTTTTCTCCGGGTGCTCCAGTTTCCTTCCACATCCCAAAGACATGCAGGTTTGTAGGTTAATTGGCTACTGTAAATTGTCCCTGATGTGTAGGATAGAACTAGTGATCGTTGGTCGGCACGGACTCGGTGGGCCAAAGGGCCTGTTTCTGCGCTGTACCTCTAAAGTCTAAACGGTTATGTTGTGAGCAACCATTGTTGGGAAATCTCTTGATTTTATTTCACAATAATCTGCTTTAAAAGAAACAAAGCTTAGTGGAAGTCAGACAGAGATCTTTACCTGGTCCTCAGGTGAAGGAAGAAGGGAGAGAAGGAGCTAACAAACCCTCAAAGGGTAACTACGGTGGATTTATGTGGTAAGGCACAGCTCAGACTCACCTTGTTTCCTTTCAGCCCCCAAAAGTGGAGAGACGGGACCGAGATTGAAATGGTCATTGGGACCCATTGAGAAAACACAGGAATATCTAGGCCATGGTGCCTCATCATGCATCCAATCACATCTGATTTTATGTAAAATATGACTGGATAAAAACATAATTTAGTTATACTCTGCTCATCTGATGTTAGTTTTACCCATGCCCAAATATAAAGCCAATCAGAAGTGAGCAACCTGAAGATAAATGTGCACCCAAAATTGGTCTCTTCTACATTATGTCAATCACCAACTATAGAAACTCCACCTGCAGCAGACACAAGACCCCAAGCAGGCCAAATCATTTCCCTTGATTTTATTGTATATCCCAATAAATTGCCTTAAAAGAAAGATGGCTTAGGTACCTGGGACACATCTACGTACTGGAATGTTTCCTTCCTGATGTTAACAATCAGCTTTTTAATCTTGGTATTGTTGAGAGCAAGACTGTTGTTCTAGCACCATTCAATCAGATTTTCAATTTCCCTTCTGAACTCTGGCTCATCATTGCCCATTCTTTGCCCCAAAATTGGTATCGTTGGTGAATTTAAAGATGGCTTTGGAGCTGTGTCTGGCTACACAGTCATGAGTACAGAGGGAGTAGAATAGGAAACTGAGCACACAGCCTTGAGAAGCTCCTGTGCTACCAAAGCCATTGGCATGTTTTGCTGCTAGAACAGCCAACAGTGGAGGAGGTGTGAGCTATTACTGTGGTGGAAAAGTGGACTGGAGTCTGGAGCAAAACACCAAGTGCTGGAGGTAGATAGGTCAGGCAACATCAGTGGAGGAAATGGACAGACGACGTTTCAGGTTGAGACCCTTCTTCTGACTGGAGTCTGCCTGTGCACAACTCTACCCTACCTCTACCTCTGCATTACCACTCTCACTCAAACATCCACTGTGAATAAAAAATCCAGTTATCATCCAGAGATGCTGCTCCTGATTTTCCCTCAAGAGTTAAATGGTTATTTTGGAATTTTTGCAACATTTTAAATGTCAAAAGTCAGTGGTCTGCTCATTTGTGCTGCATGCAATTTTCTCCTACTTCTCTCCCTAAATTGTACTTGTTAGTCACCCTTGGTCAGAAAACACACCATAAACAAATTTTGGGGCTGTACTGGGATATCCTGTTTAATTAAAAAAATAAACAAATAAATCACTAAATGATTCACGGAGCACAACATCTGGAAGGCAGCCATGTCTTGGATAATTCAGCATTTACACCAGTGCAACTCAATCAAGAAAGAACTTGCAGCTAATTTCCATTAGGCAAACATTTGTTTGCCATTATGACTTCAATCGGTATTTCTTAAGGTTCAAGACGACTACTGTTGAATTTTGTTACACTCAAAGTTCAGAAAGGTCCAAGGGGCTGAATCTTCTGGTCAAAACCTGTTAATTTATGACAGGTGGTGTTAATGATCCACCACTCATGTTCATTTCCTTCAAATATGTTAAGAACGCTTGGATCACAACCCTCAAGATAAACCGCATCTCAAAGAGGCTTCAGCTGCACAGTAGGTTACAACAATGGCCACTGACCTTTGCGAACAAAGTTCAAACCCCGATCCTGGAGAAGGGATGGAGAATCACTTTACCCTGCAGCTGTTCATTATTGTTACTGATATGTGGGTCCAATACACATGCAGTGCAGAGAACAAGAATGCCTTCTGGTCTTAAACATTTGATGTGGGTTTGGTAATCCCAGTGAAAGTAGCGATGGTAACTCGGGAAATGGGATAACTTTGCAAAAGTGAAGATTGGGTGGAAACTGACACTTGTGTTTGCCGCTTTGTATACCTCAAGCAGAAAGATATTGGCAGTGATTCCAGTTCATGGTTACTCTAGTCCACAAGACCTATATTACAGTATATGGGTACCAAGACCCCAGTATATCTAGTCCATGGGTATTTAGACATATATTTCATCTGTGGGAAGGTAGACAGTGATATATCTCACCACTGGCATCTGGATCATGGTGTATTTAGTCTGCAGGGGGCTAGTCTGTGATCTATCTAGTCTGTGTGTAGATACGTTGCAGCCAACTTAGTCCTAGGGGGTGGCATCTCTATTCCACAGTACATATGCAATGCAAGAATACTTAGACCATAGTATATCACCTACCCGTGTTCCAAGGCCAATGTACATTTAGTCAATGGATACTTTGGCTGTTGTATCTCTCATGCAAGGATGCCTAGACCAAAGTATCTCTGATCCACATATGATTCCTTTAGACTGTGATATATCTACAGAATGAATTCCTACACCATGGCATATCCAGTACCTGGATACATAGATCACGGTATATATGAGTTTCATTGTCTGTAACTAATTTTCACCTAGCCCATAGCTAACAATGGCCTGTTTCCTTTATCATTGTTACTTTTTTTGCATATCTTTCATTCATTATTCTATATCTCTTTATATTATTGTCTATATCTCCTGTTTCCCTTTTCCCGAGACTCTCAGTCTGAAGAGAGGTCTTAATCCAAAACGTCACCTATTCCTTTTCTCCAGAAATGCTGTCTGACCCGCTGAGTTGCTCCAGCTTTTTCTGTCCATCCACTGTATACAGTATATAGTTCATTAGTACCTAAACTGCAGAGTATCTCATCCATCAGTATCTAGACTATGGTATACCTAATCCACAGGTGCCTTAATTACAGCATTTCCAGTCCTGGCTAACATCAATCTAGTTCAAGTCTGTTTACGCTGCAGCATATCTCGTATGTGGGAACGCGAGTCCATCATTTCCTACAAGGTGAAACTGAGTAGCTCAAGCAATAGTGATGCTTCACTCTAGGACGAGCTCCACCGATGTTTGAGGAGATTCAGAATGTCACCAAATACTCTATCGAACTTCTACAACTGGCTGGTTGAGAGTATACTGACTGGTTGCATCAAGGCCTCATCCAGAAATTCAAATGCTCAAGAATGAAGGCGCCTGCAGAGAGTGGTGGACATTGCCTGGTCCATCATGGGGTAATGACACCCCCACCGTCGAAGGGATCTACAGGAAGCGCTACATGAAGAAGACAGTGAGTACCATGACCACACCATCGGGAAGAAGATAAAGGAACCTGAGAACACTTACCTCATGTTCACAGACAGCTTCTTACCATCAACCATCAGGCTTCTGAACCATCCTGTACAACCCTAACCACAACCAGCTTAGCTCAACCAAACTATTACAGATTTTGTGTGACTATGTTTGCTCTAGGTCTTTTGATTTTTGCATTATTGTGATCTTGTTTACTCAAAATAATTGAATATTCATTGTATATTTATTGTTAGTGTTGCATCTAATTTGCAGGAAATAAGAATTTCACTGTTTTGGTTCATATCTGGTACATTTGGCAAATAAACACTATTAAGTGTAGGTGATGCCTACCTGCCTCAGATTTGAAATTGTATGCCATCGCATAGTCTTACAACCTGATTTTTTTTTAAAAGGGAAATGGGTAACAATATTCTGGTATCAATATTGTTCTCAATCCCCAGCTAAGTTATTCGCGCAATATCAAATCAGTTGTTGACGAGAAGAGAACATTCTAAATTTATCAAAGAAAATGATCACGTTGGAAATTTACTCCAAAAAAAATTAAATGCCAACAGTTCTTCAAGTAAAGCAATGGTACTGTACCAGTTATTGCAATAGCTTTGAAATTAATAAGCACTTAAAGCTACTGCTGTCAGTGATAGTTTATCAAATGGGAGTTTTTTACATTGTTTTGCAACCTCATTTTCTTCACGAACAAAAGTACAGTCAACATTTTAAACACGGACCATACACAAGTAAAGGCACATCTGTCATGTACACTGAGTGGAATAGAGTTTCTGAGAGAGAATTGATTTCAAAGGAGCTGCCTGAGACTGAAGCACAAGTTGTGGTTTTGAGCGGGATGGACTGAGGCTTGGCAGCTGCTAACGTCATCGCTTTGATTTACTTGCTGCGTGTTACCCATGTATGGCCATGCGTCCAGAAGGATGCAATTACGGCTACAGGTAGATAGGATTAGATCCAAAGATAAAATGAAGATTGCATGTCTACACTTTCATTTTAACTCCACAGACCTTGATCTCCCTTAAGCCGGTGGAACAGCAATGATTCTTGCTACACTAGGTCACCAAATTCTAAGAGAGTTTTTCTTAGTCCACCCTGCTGTTACCAAGGACACTGTTGCACATAAAATACGAACAGTCATCTCTGCCCTAGATTTCTGACGTGTCTGTATTTGGTGTCAAGCCCGCTTTTGAAAAGTGATACTCCTCTGTCCGCTTTATTCACCTCACAGTGTCGATGGGCTTCAAGGTGCTGGAATGAGCTCGCCCTTGCCCACCTGTCACGAGTGGCTGGAACAGATAAAACAAAGCTACAGTGCACCAAGTTCCTGGCAACCTCAGTGTCTTGCAGGCACAGAGAAAATAACCTTACATCCTTCCGTTCATCTTATATTTCCTTCTACTTAATCCTGAGACAAATACAGTACATAATACCAAGATGCTTCATACCTCATGTAACAAATAGAACCCTGCATTTATATAGTGTAGGAAGGAACTGCAGAAGCTGGTTTAAACCGAAGATAGACACAAAATGCTGGAGTAACTCAGCGGGACAGGCAGCATCTGTGGAGAGAAGGAATGAGTGATGTTTCGGGTCGAGACCCTTCTTCAGACTGATGTCAGGGGAGAGGGAGATACATAGATAAGGAATTGTAAGGTGTGAAAACAGGAAAAAGGGAATAGAGTCAATGGAAAATGTAGAATAGATCATTGTTAGCTGGGAGAAGGTAACAACAAAGCAAACAGAGATAAAATGTAGTCAGAGATAGTAACACAGGTCAGAGAACTGGGAAGGGGAGGAATGGTGAGAGAGGGAAAGCAAGGGTTACTTGAAGTTAGAGAAGTCAATGTTCATACCGCTGGGGTGTAAGGATTTATATAGCCAGTCTGAAGAAGGGTCCTGACCTGAAACAACACCCATCTTTTTTATCCAGAGATACTGTCGGACCTGCTGAGTTACCCCCGCACTTTGTGTCGATCTCAATTTGAAGACAGCTCAGGAGGCACACAGAAGTACTGTCAGAGCCATGACTTACTTAGACTTAGACTTTGTTCCTCCCACACTGTTGAGTGCATTGGGCAGCAAGCTTTCGCCATTCTGTTCGATTATGTGCGACGTCTTCCACCCTCAATAGGCTTGCGTCCTGGGCTTCCAAATCCTTCTGCAATGTTCGCCTCCATGTGAGTTTTGGTCGGCCTCTTTTCCTTCTTCCGTCAGGTTGCCATGTCATTGCCATGACTGTGCCTCATATATTAACACCAAGAACAATAAACGTGTAATGACCAGGTTCTTCTGTGCAATTGAATCAGAGTGCTGTTGACTGTTCCCTCTACCCATCTTCAACTCTTCCAAACCACATTCCTAGCTCCATCTGGTCATCGGAGCTGAAGGTGAAGGAGCTTTCAGGGATCAAAGTCACGCCTGTTGGCAAAGAACATGGCCCTTGCTTTTGCTGTGATCGCCACCCAGAGGCCAGTTCAACATTGCAGATACTCGTGGCAGTTGATCTGTTGACCAACAGTGCATCTGAGCAGAAAAGTGTGTTGTTGTCCACGTTTAAGATACTTTGACCTGATTTCCACCATTCCCTGCGACTGTCAGCCTGTCTTATGCCTGCATCTGCTTAATGGACTTAGCCAAAGGATTTTCGTTATAACATGCTACTGGTAACAATAATAATAAATAAACCAAAACCAATACTGAAACATTGCCCACAAGGCCCACCAAGCTGAGGAGAGAGGCTGACTTTTCCTGTCTTCATGGTTGGTGAGGCAGCTTTCCATTTCCAACTCAATCATCAGGACATAACTCTGGGCCGATCGATCGTATCCTATCATGGATTTTCTCCACAAACACCACTTTGGACATCACATCGTCCATGAGTGCAACATTCTCTCCTCTGGCATATTGTGACTAAGGCAGTGACCACCACTCCCTCTTCCTGATTTGAGAAAACTACAGTCAGCCTTTTCCTTCTTTCAGTCGTTTTGGCTGCCATTCAATTCATGAGAACTATGCTCAACACATTGATAAAGAAAAGTATTTACTTTTGGAAATATTTTTTTTAACTCAGCTCAAAGCAAATAGGCACCCAATTTCAGAGCAGCCACTGAAGAGATCAGACATTGCTACCCCATGCCCAGCCAATAGATGGCAGAATGTTTACCCTTTCCTTCACATGCAAGACCTGTGGTGTATTGGTTAGTGGAGATTGAATTGGATGCTATTCCTGCCACACATGATGGCACAACACAAATAAAACGTGAAATTATCATTGCCTCTTGCAGTCTCCCCATTCATCTGTTAGGACGAAAGTGTGCCACAAGTCCACCACCTTCCCATTTTATGTGACGTATGAGGCTAGGGTGGGAGTAGGATGGTTGGTGAGTAGACTTCAGGAAAGGACAAAGTACTTCAAAAATATGAGGTGTGTATTTGGAGACATGAATATTCAGTTACAGCTGAAACAGCACAGGAAGTTTCAAGTCAAGGTTTTCCATGGTCAAGAAGTAATGACAAATTCTCCAAAACCACAAGCTTGTGATAACTGACCTCATCCTTTCCCAAAGAGGTTTTCTCTTCACCTGAAATCAGAGATTGCTACTGACAAGCACACTGGTTTTCAAACTGAATAAACAATAGACAACAGACAATAGACAATAGGTGCAGGAGTAGGGCATTCGGCCCTTCGAGCCAGCACCGTCATTCACTGTGATCATGGCTGATCATCCACAATCAGTACCCCGTTCCTGCCTTCACCCCACATCCCTTGACTCCACTATCTTTAAGAGCTCTATCTAACTCTTTCTTGAAAGCATCCAGAGAATCGGCCTCCACTGCCTTCTGAGGCAGAGAATTCTACAGATTCACAACTCTCTGGGAGAAAAGTTTTTCCTCATCTCCGTTCTAAATGGCCTACCCCTTATTCTTAAACTGTGTCCCCTGGTTCTGCACTCCCCCAACATCGGGAACATGTTTCCTGTCCAATCCCTTAATAATCTTATGTGTTTCAATAAGATTCCCTCTCATCCTTCTAAATTCCAGTGTATACAAGCCCAGTCGTTCCATTCTTTCAACATATGACAGTCCAGCCATCCCGGGAATTAACCTCGTGAACGCTGCATTCTCTCAATAGCACGAATGCCCTTCCTCAAATTTGGAGACCAAAACTGCACACAATACTCCAGGTGTGGTCTCACCAAGGCCCTGTACAATTGCAGAAGGACCTCTTTGCTCCGATACTCAACTCCTCTTATTATGAAGGCCAACAAGCTTTTTTCACTGCCTGCTGTACCTGCATGCTTATTTTCAGTGATTGATGTACAAGGACACCCAGAACTTGTTGTACTTCCCCTTTTCCTAACTTGGCACCATTCAGATAATAATCTGCCTTCCTGTTCTTGCCACCAAATTGGATAACTTTACATTTATCCACATTAAACTGCACCTGCCATGCATCTTCACATTCACCCAACCTGTCCAGGTCACCCTGCATCCTCATAGCATCCTCCTCACAGTTCACACTACCACCCAGCTTTGTGTCATCTGCAAATTTGCCAATGTTACTTTTAATCTCTTCATCGAAGTCATTAATGCACATTGTAAATAGCTGCAGTCCCAGCACCGAGCCTTGCGGTACCCCACATGTCACTGCCTGCCATTCTGAAAGGGACTACTCTTAGTTTCCTGTCTGCCAACCAATTTTCTATCCAAGTCAGTACCCTACCCCCAATACAATGTGCTCTAATGTTGCCCACTAATCTCCCAAGTGGGACCTTATCAAATGCTTTCTGAAAGTCCAGGTACACTACATCCACTGGCTTTCCCTTGTCCATTTTCATAGTTACATCCTCAAAAATGTCCAGAAGATTAGTCAAGCATGATTTCCCCTTCGTAAATCCATGCTGACTCGGACCGATCCTGTTACTGCTATCCAAATGCGCCGCTATTTCATCTTTTATAATTGTCTCCATCGTCTTCCCCACCACCGATGTCAGGCTAACTGGTCTATAATTCCCTGTTTTCTTTCTCCCTCCTTTCTTAAAAAGTGGGATAACATTAACTACCCTCCAATCCACAGGAACTGATCCTAAATCTATAGAACATTGGAAAATGATCACCAATTCGTCCACGATTTCTGGGACCACCTCCTTGAGTATCCTGGCATGCAGACCATCAGGCCCTGGGGCTTTATCAGCCTTCAGTCCCATCAGTCTACCCGACACCATTTCTTGCCTAATGTGAATTTCCTTCAGTTCCTCCATCACCCTAGGTCCTCTGGCCACTAGTCCATCTGGGAGATTGTTTGTGTCTTCCTTAGTGAAGACAGATCCAAAGTACCTGTTCAACTCGTCTGCCATTTCCTTGTTCCTCATGATCAATTCACCTGTTTCTGTCTTCAAGGAACCCACTTTTGTCTTAACTAATTTTTTCCTCTTCACATACCTAAAGAAGCTTTTACTATCCTCCTTTATATTCTTGGCTAGCTAACCTTTGTACCTCATCTTTTTTCCCTGTATTGCCTTTTTAGTTATCTTCTGTTGCTCTTTAGTAGAGTGATTGGATGGCACAGGACTCAGAGGGGCAGAGACCGGTAGAGACACCCCTCAAACAGGGGAGGGGATTTCACCCCAGGGGGCACAAGAATGGGAAAGGTTCTTGGTTTGAGGTTAGTTGTGAACTCTAATGAATGAACTCTGAGAATGTCTGAAGAGTTTTTGCCCTGTTCTTGTTTTGTATGTATTTTTTATTCTGAATAAAGTTTAGTTTGGGAGATAAAAGAAGGTGCACAGATTAACACCTGGTCACTGCGGCTTGGGTCAGGAACATACTCAAACTCATGATTAAATGATACAAGACAGGGCCGGCCTTAGGGGGTGCGGGGCCCAATTGGGAACAATTTTGGTGAGCCCCAGGTTCCCAGCCAAGGTCTGTCAGCCCTGTTATTTAGTATATATTATGAAATTGTACACTGAGGTGCTATGGATTATACACGGTCTGAATCTCTCCTGCTCCCGTTTGACTGTCAGTACCTCCACTGTCTTCCAATCTTTACCATAGCAGCTAATTACCATTAAACTGCATTATGTGATTGGACACAATGCCCTTGGAGACAGCGGCTGATTAGACGGGAGGAGACCTATTTGTTGATTGGACGGGAATTTTAAGGTAAGCTGGTTGGTGATTGGATGCAACCCCCTTAGAGATAGCGATTGATTGCCCGCCAAATAATCAGGCACAAAATAATTGACAAATAGGAAAACAAAAATCGCTGGTCAGTGCGAACTCAGTGGACTATCTGGCTGTATCTCCAAACTAAACAGTATAACATGCAAGTACATTAATTTAAAATAAAATTCAGTGATTATTTCACATGATTTCTCACTGTGTAAAGCTCAGTATCTGACCAATTTCTTTTTACACGTTTGGACTGCCGTTAGCATTTTTCTCTCCCAAAACAGTTCGTATCTAGCAACACGATCAACAGCAGTTGGACGCAGTCATGCGATTAGCAAGCGATTGATAAGATTTGATTGGACACCCTGAGCATTTTTGCACTAGTATTAGGGTTTAGTTATTGAATTTATTCGTTTCTCATTTGTTCTCATACAATCTATGAGAATTGTGTTTACACGCCTGTTATGCTGCTGCAAATAAGAATTTCATTGTTCTGTTGTGGGTACACATGACAATTATACATTCTTGACTCGACTCTTCACTCATGCATTTGTGCAATAGAAAACAGGTAACCATAGCACTCTGCGCCAAGTTAAAAAGAGTCAGCAGTTAGTCAGGAAGTGACTATTCGCCTACAAAGACCAACCCTTTGTTAGGTGGCTTCACTAAATGGTGCGACTCAATATTCCTACTGCAATTTTTTTTTTGCTCAAAATCTGCAGCATCTGCAGCCGTTTGCGATTTAATACTATGTTCCGCTGCGATCTAACTAATGGATGGCCCATGCTGAAGCAAACGCAGCATTGAAATGCTAATACAACAATTAGCAAGAATATTGAACAATACAGTAACACGTAGCTCAGAGGACACTGGGATTTAATTTTGCAAATGCCCATTTTCACGAAGCAAGTCACTTTTGGCAACGATACCAGTTTTTAAGAAGGCAGACTTTGCATTGACCACTTGAAAATAAATCAGTGGTTAACTAGCAATGTAAACGTGATGGTGTGCCTGCCACCAAAGCAGCATGCACCATGGGAGGAAGGTGGGGGAGAGGGAGATGAATGTGGACGGACAGGGGGTGAAACAAAAAGATAAAGAGCTGGTTTCAGTCCAACAGCAGTACAAAACTTGAAACAGATGGTCACAGGCTAAGAGGCTGAAGTGCTTCAGGCTGCTGTTGGACTGAAACCAGCTCTTTATCTTTTTGTTTCACAGAATCACCTCAAGCCCAGTCTCTGCATTATAAGTGCAACATGAACAGTGATGGAAATGGGTTTTAGGAACTAGGGGTATGCTAAGGTCTGTGAGGCTGAGGTTGAGAAGGAGGGGGGGGGGGGAGGGGGTAGACAGGGGGGGGGGGTGGGGGAGGTAGATGCTATAAGCCCCCTGTAATAAATTTTATTTCTCTGAAATTAAAGATAGACATAAAGCTGGAGTAACTCAGCAGGACAGGCAGCGCAACGACTCTGGAGAGAAGACCCTTCTTCAGACTGAACTGAACTCTCGTCGGTGAGAGTACTGAAGACTGTGATTGTCTGAAGAAGAGTCTCGACCAGAAACACAACCCCCTCACACAAACCAACCTCCCTTCTATTGACTCCACTTATACCTCACACTGCTTCGACAAGGCCAGCAGCATAATCAAGGACGAGTCGCACCCTGGCCACTCCCTCTTCTCCCCTTTCTCATCAGGCAAAAAAGTTTAGAAGTGTGAAAATGCACACCACCAGATTCAGGGACAGTTTCTTTCCAGCTGTTATCGGGCAACTGAATCATCCTACCACAACCAGAGAGCAGTGCTGAACTACTATCTACCTCTTTGATGACCCTCGGACTATCCTTGATCAGACTTGCTGGCTTTACCTTGCATTAACGTTATTCCATTATCATGTATCTATACACTGTAAATAGATCAATTGTAATCATGTATTGTCTTTCTGCTAACTGGTTAGCACGCAACAAAAAGCTTTTCACTGTGCCTCGGTACACGTGACAATAAACTAAACTGTCATAACAAGTGAAATTGCAGAGGATAAAATAGCAACATGGATACTATGTAAAAATGTGTAGGAACCCACCTACACATTTGCCATTGAGGTGTACCCCCCCACCCTAGTCATCCTGCCAGTTCCACTGTTTGTACCCATATCTCCCTACGTTATCATCTCTTCGACAGCCAACAATGGTCATTGTGGGTTCCACCTTTTCTTGGTCATCGGTGCCGGCTGTGATTTGTTCTGAACCTTTTCATACCTCTAGTTTCACTCTCTCCTGACTCTCAGTCTGAAGAAGGGTCCCGACCCGAAACATCACCTATTCCTTTTCTCCAGTGATGCTGCCTGACCCGCTGTGTTGCTCCAGCATTTTGTGAGTATTTTCTATGTAAAAACGTATATGCATGCAAAAAAGTTGCATCTAAAGAGTTTACTTTGAATATATTAAATATGATTATTTTAGAATTGGCCGTGGAAAGCCAAATTTTCCTTTTGGTCAGGGGTGATGGCTGTGGGAGAACCATTCCCAATGCCCTGAAAATAAGACACTAGGGAGTCCTTTCAATTCTCCAGGGTTGCAAGCCTAGGTTTGATGATACCAGGCATGAGCCATACGACTTGGCTATAGTCCCAATCACTCCATAAAAATCAAACTCTGAGCCCTGCGACTAGTTAAACAAACCTCTCAAGTTTGCTAACAGCTTTTTTTTTGAGATGTTAATCAAAACCTAGAGTTTCTTTGAAAAAAAAATGTTTTCCCTCGACAAACCAGGCATCTGCCTGCCATGGGCCCCTTAGTTCAAATTCTTTGACCTATTAGTTTCTATAAGAATTCTTTTGGAAAAGTTCTTTAAATAAATAAACTCTGAGTGCAATTCCTAGAAATAAAACCTTTCATGGAAGTGAAACCTAACTTCCACCCTATCTGAGGTAGATACAACAAACTGGTACCTTTTGTCTTCTGTCTGACAAATTAAAAAATGGCACATAAATAAATGTACATAAAAGACACAGATACAGGGTCAAATTTTCTTAAAATGCTGCAGGAATATAAAAAGGAACTGGTATGAATATCGTCAATATAATTGCACAGAGCTCAAGATTTTTGTTACGGTTATAACAGCTACTTCTTCCGATTGAGAACTTCCACAGGTATTGTAAAAGTAGTTCAACACTCCCATCCTAAGGGCAATTTATAGATTTGTGCACTTAATGTATTTTGCTTCATTGGTATTAGTCCTTAGCTAACTGAACATATTGAAGGTTTATTGGTACGGTTTCTCCACATGCACTGTTCCCATGTAACAAGAAGCACAGCAACCAGAAGATGATTAAAATGGGAAGAAAGAAGGAAAGGGAAAGACAGAAGGAAAAAAAAGCAGGTAGAGGACACAAAATTAAAAACGGGCAAGATGATGGGGCCAAGGGTTAAGAAGGACAGGGGAGCTAGGTTTATAGGTCCTGTTCCCTGTAGTTTGATTCATAGTTCCTCAGCAATGATTTACTGATGTTTAAGCAATTTGAAACTTCAGTCAAACAGCTGCAAAAGATTTGTATGTAAACCTGCATGAAGTTGACATTTGATACCAACAAAAATTCTCTTATAAGTTGGACAAATGTGTGCTATTCATAACACTTCAACATCTAGGTTATACACATTGTTGTGCATACCTGGGCTGAACTTTGACTTCCTTGAAATGCAAGCAAAATCGCTGAAGTGCCAGTCAAGCTTGCCTGCAGCCACTGTCAGGACACCTGTATCATTTTGTGGGTCCATTCTGATTCAAATGCTGCCATGAAATGCACAATGCTTTGATGGAAGGTGGGAAATGTTCCATCCCCCACCTCCTGTGGGCCTACAAATCAAGCCAATTCACTCGATGTTTTCTAGTGGAGTCCAATTCACTGGATGTTTTCAAGAGAGATTTAGATTTAGCTCTCAGGGCTAACGGAATCAAGGGATATGGGGAAAAAGCAGGAACGGGGTACTGATCTTGGATGATCAGCCATGATCATATTGAATGGCGGTGCTGGCTCAAAAGGGCCGAATGGCCTACTCCTGCACCTATTTTCTATGTTTCTATGTTTCTAAGCCTTTCAGTGGGAAACAATCTTTTGGAGGACTTGAATGGACTGACAAGGCAGTGCCTTGTACCTCTCAAGATCACAATAATACAAACATCACATGTACTGGAGTAACTCAGTGCGTCAGGCAACATCTCTGGAGGATGGGCAACGTTTCAGGTCGGGGCCCTTCTTCAGACTCAAGTCTGAAGATCTTCAGTCTGAAGAAGGGTCCCGACCTGAAACGTCATCCTCCTTTTTCTCCAGAGATGCTGCCTGATCTGCTGAGTTACACTGGCGCGTTGTGTCCATCTTTGGTATAAACCAGCATCTGCATTCCCCCTCACCTGTACCCACCTATCACTTGCCAGGCATTGTCCCACCCCTATTTCCAACATTCTCTCCACTACTACTATCAGTCTGAAGAATGGGTTCCAACATGTTTATGTTAAAATACTATTGTGTTTTGTTCTTTTTTTATTCGTATGGCTGTATGGTGACCCCACATTTCACTGTACCAATTGGTGCATGTGACAATAAGTGCCTCTTGAATCTCTTGAATCTTGAACCCGATACACGGTCTGCCCATTCCTCCCATAGATGCTGCTTGACTCATTGAGTTACTCCAGCACTTTGTGTTTTACTCAAGATTCAACCATCTGCATTTCCGGAATGAAAAGGGACCTGGGCGAGAGAGGGAGGTGGGAGGTGGGATTTCCTGGTCTCCACCCACGAAGGTTGTGGTTCCTCCCCCGATGGCTGCCAGTACAGATCAGTCCTGTTCTGACTTCTGGATGTCCCAGATCTACTTCAAGATCATCCCTGAAGATGGTCCCTCCCTTCTATTGATCTTCCGTCTATTGATTACATTTATACCTCACTCAGCCTCGGCAAGGTCAGCAGCAAAATCAAGGACGAGATGCACATTGGCCACTCTCTCTACTCCCCATCAGGCAAAAGGTGTAGAAGTAAGAAAACGCACACCACCAGATTCAGGAACAGTTTCTTCCCTACTGTTATCAGACAGACTGAATCATCCTACCAACAACTAGAGAGCAGTGCTAAACTACTATCTACGTCTTTGATGACCCTTGGACTATCCTTGATCGGACCTTGCTGGCTTTACCTTGCGCTAAACGGTATTCCATTATCATGTATCTATTCACTGTAAATGCATTGATTGTAATCATGTATTGTCTTTCTGCTGACTGGTTAGCACGCAACAAAAGCTTTCCACTGTACCTCGGTACACGTGACTTTAAACTAAACTGAACAGAAGTGAAAAAGGACCCTCACTCTATCCAACACAGCCAATTGCTGCCTCAACCTGTGGTGGTCCCAGCAGACTCTCGTTGAACTTTTGCCAGGCAACTGGCAGACTGGCTTTGTAATTCCAGTGCCTTTATTCATTGTACTGAATCACTCCGTTATGGGAAAAACAAAGTGGCAGAATTTCAAACAAATCAGTAATAACCACAATTTGACAGGGCCCCTTTTTAATATTGCTTACTGCTCATTTTAGACTGATATTACAACATGGAATCGTGCCACTGAATTTAACTGGTCCATAATATCTCTTCCTCTCTAGTGCTTTGATCCTAGCCCGTGCTCTCATCCCATGTCCATTAATCTCCCTTTCATTCAACCATTGGGCTAATCTCTGCTTAACTGTTGGCATAATTTAACCTTGTTAACCCCTGTTACACAGGCATCTCCTGCTCTTTCTACTAGAATTCAACACTTAAAACACATTTTGTTTGCTAAATTCCATTTTTAGTATTTGAGGTCAGGAGATTTCTATCAGATAGGGCTCAAATTATTATTGATGCCTTGGGCAACAGGTTCTGCTGTTATGCTCCTTTATCCACAAAATGAGTTATGTGATGACTTTTTTTTAATGATTTATCCTTAATGGGCTGCAAAGGTATGTATATGAATGTTATTGTTGGCTTGACATGTTAATTACTCTCAATTTGATGTTCAGTGTAGTTTAGTTTATTGTCATGTGTACCGAGGTACAGTCAAATGCTTTAGTTGTGTGCTATTCAGTCAGTGGAAAGCCTACATATGATTATAATCTAGCCGTCCAGAGTGTGATATATCACAGATGTCACTGATCTGGATAACATTCTTAAAAATATGATGGATAAGATACTTCCAAAGGTTGTCTTTATGGATGAATGGTTATATGTCCAGCCAAATTGTAGTGGCCATTTTAGTTTGTAACCTCTCGTGGTTTAAAAGAATATCACTGACCACAATTTGGCATTATACAAATATGTCCAAAAACACCCATTGACAGAAAATGGTGTTGATTTTTAGCAGGTGGTTGCCAAACTAAATGGGTTACAGCATAAGTGGGTTAAAGAGGATTACAGCTTTGAGGTCATCTTTGATTAAAATAAGCTGTTGGAGAGGAATCCAAAGCCCATGTCTTGCATAATATTGATGTATAATGGTGTCATTATAAAAGCAAGTGCATTAGACGTTGCAGGTTTAATGCTGGGTTATTATTGTGCAGATAGTGTTTGTACTGACCCCAACACTAAACCTTAACAGTAAGAGCATGCTCATAAAAATTGTAAAAAATACCAATAATAATGTGTATGAAGGAACTGAAGATGGACACAACATTCTGGAGTAACTCAGCAGGTCAGGCAGCATGAAAATAATAATGTAATCGTTACAAAAACATTTATATGAATTTGCTTTAACCCTTAGATTGTGAAACTCCTGAGAGTTCTAGGTTCCTGAGGTAAAGTTATTTGTTTCTGTTCTGTGGATTGTAGATATTATTGACCATTGTGTAAGATCCACTTCTCTTCATAATGTGCGTGTGATGCAAATGTGCTGGAAAATCCCTTCAATTATCATCGCCCAAAAATAAAAGAGGTCATGCAATGTTGCCCTGCCAATGTTCACTACTCACTCACTCACTCACTCACTCACTCTCACCCAGTATTTACTTCAGTATTTAGTTACTTCAGGGATCGTTGTTTACATTTACATTGCTTACCAATTGACCAATTTCCCTCCTGGGATAAATAAAGTTCTATCGTATCATATCTTACATTGTCTGGCATTGTACAAAAGATGCAAATTCAAGAAGAGACGTCTGTATTAAGGTTAATAGCACAATTGACTCAGTAGAGCAGACTACCCAAGATAATTCACAAATGAACTGTATGTATAAAGCTTTTAATATGATAGTGGTGGTCCATGGAGTAAAATAAGTAACATATATTTCTTGAGGTAGAAATATATTATCAATAATTGATTGATTGAAGGATGGGAACAGGTCCATCCAGACAGCATGGAATTCATGCCACCCATCCATCACCCGTTCACACTAGTTCTATGTTATCCTACTTTTGCAAGCTCTCCCTGCACGTCAGGGCCATTTACAGAAGTCAATTAACCTACAAATCCACATGCGATGTGGGAGGAAACCAGAGCACTTGGAGGAGCCCCATGTGGTCACAGGGAATATGTGCAAATTCCATACAGACATGACCTGAGATCATTGTGCCAGCAGCTCTACCCATAATGGTGGGCAGACCCAGGAATATACAATCTTAATATCAAATAAGTATAGGGCCATCTATGTCTAAGCTCCACAGGACAGCAGCATAACGCAGTTTGACCGAGTTTATCTTGATGCTTGTCATTTAAAATATCCACGAGAAAGATTCTTTGAGATTCAATTGGAATGCTTTTAAGTTGGACATTTGGCAGGGAATTACTTCAATGAAATAGGATACAACTTCTGCTGCACAAATGACAGAAGCTGAGCCACCGGCATCATACATGCAGGTTGAAAAGCAGTTTCAACTGGTCGCACATGTATAAAATACACATTAAATACAAACCCTAAAGTACTGTCATAAAATTATTTATGACTGCTTAGGTCTTTTTCAGCAGATATGTGGCTGGAGGGCCAAAAAGGAATTGGTGTATATTGCAACCTATACCTTCAGCACTCAATTAAAGATGAGTATCCCCTTCATTTTGCATTCAGATGGAACCAGTGAGGAAGATGTCCATCATCTGCAAATCATTTAATGCCCGTTTTAAACCAGATGAAAGCATTATGAAAATGTAGAAATTATTTACTTTGAACTAAATATCACGCTAAAGTAGCTAATGTTTGACATTGCGATTATTGGTGAACTGTTAGTTCTTCAAAGTGCTGAAATGAAATGAGATTTCCCTTCCTTACAGCCAAGCCTATTAAAGGCAATTTGTTCTTCTACACTGAGAACAAATGCTTTCTTTCTCAGCTTCCAATTTAAACACTGAACCTTTGTTCTAACATCCACAAGTACATTCATGAGTAAATTGCACTTTATAGTTCATAAAGTTAACTAATAGTTCATTTGCTTTATCAATGCAACTCAAACAAGAACCTGCCAGCAAAACATCTGCTCACTTATATTGCCCGTCAAGGACTGCATAGCGGCAGATAAACAAGATTTGGTTACCAAGCAATCTTCTAAGGTGGTAAATTCAATACTTTGCTGCAATGCTGGGAGCATGATTTCCATAGATCCCCAATAAACGCTGTCCAAAGGTACATGATGTGCTCAAGCTCTCTGAATGCACAAAGAACAAAACTTGTGCAAAGGCTGCCCGGGGATATCATCAAGGTCTATAGACTTGACTTGAGGGGGTTAGTTGGTGCTGGGGTGGGGGAGAGTTGACAAAAATTCAGTTCTAATGTGATGAGAATGATACAGATGATAGTGAAATTAATATTTAATGACAATGAAACACATGCAAACATGCAGCTTTTTCCCTCTCAGCCCTCAGCAGCAGCTTGTTTTTTAGCATCAGCACAAAATAAAATCTGAATATGCGGTGGTGTTGTGTCTATAAGGGGAGACTGGATAATTTAGGTGGATAGACTGATTGACTCATCCTCCATTCTGTGCTTTTAAAATAGATAATACCACATTAAAAACTGCTGGGCCAACTACTCTGTATGTAAATGTTACTTCTTTCAAATGGCATTCCAACACAAATAATGCTTCCAAGATGTAGAGGACTTTTAAAAGTTTTGCTTTAGGTTCATTATTGTTACGTGTATCGTGGGACAGTGAAAAGCGTTGTTTGGCATGCCTTCCGATCAAATCAGATAATACTATATATAAATACAATCAAGCCAAATTTAAGTGCAATAGGTAGAACAATGGGAAGGATACAGAGTGTAGAACCCATTGACCCACCAGTCTGCTTGTCTACAGGATGTGGGTGGGGGGTGGTTGTAACAGGAGTAACCGGAGAAATCCCATATGGTCATAGGGAGAACGCATAAACTCCACAGAAACATCACCAGAGTTTGGGATTGGACATGAATCACATGGGCTTTGAGGTAACAGCTCTACTCAGTGCAGCACAGGGTCACTCTCCATGAATTTTCCATGAGATGAGCCGTCTGATTGATGATAGACACAAAACGCCGTAGTAACTAAATGGGTCAGGCAGCATCTCTGGAGGAAAGGAATAGATGACGTTTCGGGTCGGAACCCTTCTTCAAACTTGGGGACTTCTGATGGAAGACTTGTGCATCCAGTAGATTTGTAAGAATTTATATGTCAGATATTAAAGACTGGAAAGAAGTTATTTGAGCTTGTTGAACTGGGTATAAACAAAATGTAACAAACTATGCCTGCAAAGTGTGATTCAAGGGACAAATACAGCGAATGATAACAGAGAAATGGCTGTGAATGCAACAGCAAATGAAAAGCAAAACACGGCATTTGTTAGAAATTTGAAATAAAAACAGAAAACGCTGAAAGTACTGAACAGGCCAGACAATATCTGTAGAGAGAAAAACGTCGCCCCAGTTGATATTAGGTTTTTAGTTTAGAGATACAGCATGGGAACAAGTCCTTCGGCCCACCGAGTCCGCACCAACCAGTGATCCCATCACATTAATGCTACCCTACACACACTAGGGACAATTTTACAATTACACAAAGCCAATGAACCTACAAACCTCTATGTCTTTAGAGTGTGGGAGGAAACAGAAGATCTTGGAGAAAATACATGCATGTCACGGGGAGAACGTACATACTGCGCACAGACAGCACCCGTAGTCAGGATTGAAAGCGGGTCTCTACTGCTATGCCACTGTGCTGCCCCGATATGTTATGATTTTTCTTCCAATGAGAACATACCCTTTCATATTTGAGTGGGGACTGTGAGAATACCTTCACCCAAAGGTTAGCATCAGCCTGAGGGGGCATATACCCACCCTCTCCTCCTGGCCCTATAGGAGCAGCAATGAATGTTGCCTTCACTGCCACTGTTCTTATTTTTTGTGAATAATGAAACATAATTCATAGAAACCCCAAAAGGCACAGAAGAGGGCAGCACAGACGAAGACCATTCATTCCGTTGTGTCTATGCCAGTAAAAAAAAAAAATGGAACTAATCCTTCCTCCCAGTTTTTGTTATTTACCAACCAGAAGCTTATGGCTCTTCATTCAGGACCATTTTATCGTATTTTCTGCAGCCACAACCTTTCAGTCCCACCACTTACTGGGTGAAATCATCTCAGCCTGCTGGGCACTGATTTCCACGCGCTGCGAGTTACATCACCCCCCCCCCTCCCCCAACTCGCATTAATTTGGTCGCCGCCCGCTCGCAGTCGACTCACACGCGACCGGCAGTCCACAGCACCCCTCCCCTCCCCTCCCCCCCTGGGCTCAGGATTGAAGCCGCTGAACGCAGTGATTTGGTTGGGCTTCCGAGGGCTTCTGAGATCTTCCGATGTCCCCCCGAGGACCCGAGCACTCCCGAGGCCCGCCACCCCGCTCGCTGTCAGCCCCGCCCGCTCAGTTTCTGCGCCACCCGCTTGCCGAGTTCAAGTCCGCCCTCTCACTCTCTCTCACCCCTCCCACTCCTCTCCCCCTCCCCTCCTCTCCCCCTTCCTCTCCCCCCTCCTCCACCCCTCCTCTCCCCCTCTTCCACCCCTCCTCTCCCCCCTCACCCTCCTCTCTGCCACTCCCCCCTCTCCCCCTCCTCTCCCCGTTCCCCTATCTCTCCCCCACTCCTCCTCTCTCCTCCACTCCCCCTCTCTCCCCCTCCCCCTCTCTCCCCCCTCCCCTCTCCCCCTCTCCCTCTCCCACTCCTCCCCCTCTCTCCCTCTCTCTCCCCATCTCTCCCCCCTCTCCACCTCTCTCCCTACTCCCCTCTCTGCCCTCTCTCTCTAGACACGCCTGCGAGGTGGGGGCAATGTGTCAGTGGATAGGGCGGGGATGGGGTAAAAGGAGCAAATGAATAATATTAATATAATATCAAGGGGGTTGGTTAGTGTGTGTGTGGGCAGTGGTTTGTGTGTGTGTGACGCAACCATGCGTTGAGGGGACGGGACCCAACAGGTCCCCCTTGGTCTAGTACTTATTAAAACTCTGATCTTGTACATATATATATATGTGTGTGTATATGTGGTTGTCTTTACATCTTCTCAAAAATACTACGCGGTAACGATTACATTTTTACATATTCTGATTGACATTTTTCCCCTCAAGGCCGTGACCACCTTCACTGAACATTTAATGCTTTATTTCTCGACTTATTACTGATTAAAAGTAAGTAAGACGTTTAAAAACATCAAAAGACTTTGAATTTAAAACGACCAGCTTTCACTGATGACGTCACAGTGGCTCGGTTAGCTGCACTGAGGATTTCATCCTATATTTCACAATATTTGCGATTAAAGCTTTAAAAATGCCAACTTTCACAAGATTTTTACATATTTTTACTTCACATTTTCCCCCTTAGGCAGAAATCACCTTCACTGAACATTTTATGCTTTATTTCTCAACTTATTACCGATTGAAAGTTGAAAGAAAATCGAAATATTTTGAATTTAAGATGTCCAGCTTCAACTGATGATGTCACACTGGCTCGGCTAGCAGTGATCAGCTTCACTTTCGTTCGGGAATGGCTTGAGTTGGAGGACCATGCTTCCCGTGGGGGCTACGGGTAGGGAACGGGTGCGTTGGGGGAGCACTTGGTCTAGTATATTACTAAAACTGCCATCTCGTTTTTTTTCTATATTTGTAAACGATAGCGCTACAATTTTGGACCCACCTTACTCACCATTGTCCTGTGATGTAAATGAAACAAGTTTCGTTCAGATTTATGGTATATTTTACATTATTGACATTTTAAACTTTACAAAAACCACTTAAAAAAACATTTTTCCACTTGCCCTGGCCGCCAACCGCGAGGTGGGGGAGGGGAGGAGGAGAGGGGAAAGAAGAGGGAGGGTGAAGAGGAGGGAGAGGGAGTGTTGGGGGATAAGGGAAATGGAGGAGGATAGGGGTATGAAGAGGGATGGCAAGGTAATGGAGGAGGGGAGTGGGAATAGGGAGGAGGGGGTGAGGGGAGGAAGCAGAGGAGAGTTGGTTGAGGGTGGGGAGAGGAAGAATAATGGAGGAGGGGAATAGGAAACAGAAGAGGGAAAGTGAGATGCATTCACATTGATCTTATATTTTACAGGCTATTGCCATTTTGAACTTTAAAAACGTTGCAGTCATGCTCCCACTTGCCGGCCGCACCTGACCAGATGCTGAGGGTTGCCGTGATTCACAACGGGGATATCTGGCATCACAACGGAACCGGTCAGCCGCGCCTGCGCAGTTGGGGGCTATGGGTCAGTGGTGGAATATTGCCTTGGGGGACGGGCCCAATGGGTCTGCACCTGGTCTAGTAGTACTTAAAAAGAACAATTCCATGTCAGATTCTTAAGGGCCTGTCCCACTGTACGAGGTAATTCAAGAGTTCTCCCGAGTTTCCCCTGATTCGAACTCGGAGAATTACGGTAATAGCCGTCCGTAGGTACTCGGGGCTCTCGTGGACATTTGTGCTGAAAAAACTCTCACAGTGCTGAAAAAACTTCACGAGTTACCGTGTTTCCCGAGTACCTGCCGTTAGCATTACGAGCCGCTACGAGACATCCACGAGCTCCGACGTAGCCGCTACGTACATTCTACGTACTTAGCACGAGTTTGATTTTTTTTTAACTCGGGAGAGCTCTTGAATTACCTCGTACAGTGGGACAGGCCCTTCACTTTGGACTCATGGAACGTTATCGTACAAATAGTTTAGTGGAGTTGTGGTTAAAGGACAAACAGTAACAATAAACTTGATTTGTATCGTGTTAACAGTGTGCGTACTGCGTTAAAATAAATATTTAGTTTTACATCAGCGTGTTTACTATCTTCTGTCATGTTTAACAAACTGCATATTCACAGGAAGGATCGAAAAGCAAACCATTTGTGAAGAAATATTGGCAGCTGAACAATTTAATTTAGATCTATTTATTTACATTTCAAGGAAATTGCACGGGAGTAGGTTCCTTAGTCGGAGGCTATTTCCTAGGAGTCAATAGATTTACCCATTTCTGTGATCAATATGATTCCCCTTGCAACAAGGGTAGGCACGTTCGGTTATCACATCCGGCAGAAAACACTGTACTGTTTCATTTAATGCCACACCATAAAGTTGATTCCTGGCCAGCAACGTAGGAAGATGGGTGGAGAAATGTACACCTGCTTATCGGGCTCAACCTGATGTTTAGAGATTAGACTTTAGACTTTAGAGATACAGCGTGGAAACAGGCCCTTCAGCCCATTGGGTCCACACCGACCAGCGATCACCCCGTACACTAACACTATCCTACACACTAGGGACAATTCACAATTTTACCAAAGCCAAATAACCTACACACCTGTACGTCTTTGGAGTGTGGGATGAAACCGGAGCACCCGGAGAAAACCCACGTGGTCACAGGGAGAATTTACAAATTCCGTGCAGATATCACGTCTTTTGCAAGTCAGGATCGAACCCGGGTCTCTGCCGCTGAAAGGCAGTAACTCTACCGCTGCGCCACTGCGCCATTCTCTCTCAGGACAGGATAGGTTCAGATTTTATATTGACCTCAATATACTAGTCCAAAGGCATAATCCTATTATGATATTACCAAAGTGAAGCGAGCATGGTGCAGGTTTGCTTGCAAAAGGCACTCTTTCACCTGATGTTGAAATTTAATCTCCAAGCTTATATAAGCAATAAGCTTATTATTTAAAAAAATCTACTGGCACCTTCCTTTTTTTCTTTTTAACCCTGAAAATTCTCTATCTTGCCCACAAATAGGCTTATATTAGTACGGGTGTCAGAGATTATGGGGAGAAGGCAGGAGAATGAGGTTGAAAGGGAAAGATGGAACAACCATGATTGAATGGTGGAGTGGACTCGATGGGCTGAATGGCCTAATTCTGCTCCTATAACTATAAACTATATTCTTTATAATTTCTACAAGAAAGATCTTGACGCTGTTTTATTGAACAAATGCAGAATTACAGTGTCTATCACAGGTTGCTCAGCTTCGGTTGGGTATCACAATAGAGGAGCCCAAAGATAACATATGACTCCGGACTGTCAAAGCTGCCACAGCCAGACATAAAAACAGCTTTTTTTCCACGAGTAGTAGCTCTACTCAATAACCAAAAATCTGTAGCCTACTTTTGCTCTGGTATTTTATTCAATTCACATGTTTAATCAATAACGTTTTATTATTAATGTTTAATGTTTTATGTGTCATTCCTAACTGTCACTGTATGTCATGTTGTCACTTGCGGGCGGAGCACCAAGGCAAATTCCTTGTATGTGAATACTTGGCTCATTCATTCATTCAGTTAGATCATTAGCTACACTATCAGCGACATTGATGGGAAGTCTGGACCCACAACCAGATATTTTATTTTCAACTCAAATTTGTCTTGTGAAGAAACCTAATGAATACAACCGTTTTTAGATGATAAAGAAATGATATTAATATTGCAAAACCAGGTGCTCTTCCGATTTGGACCAGATGAACCTTATTGTAATTTGTGTTGATCTTTTACTTATTGCTCCTCTTCTCTGGGATACAATGAATCTTAATATAAATATGTGGTGCTTCGAGACATCCAACAGCTGATGAGATTATTAACTCAAGTACTGGAGGGCTGAAGCAGACTGTCTGCAACAATGGATTTTGGAAAAATGAAGAAATGTCATTTGAACAAATGCATTTCAGTAATTAGTAGTGAGGGAAACATTCATAGGTAATCTACCCAGCTGCAAGATTCTTCCTGAAAATGAAGACAAAACTGTACATGCTGGAAATCTGAAATGAAACAGAAAGTTCTCGATACACTCAGTAGGTAGGTGGATACAGTGCGCTGCTGGTAGTGTTGCTTGCTCATAGAACATAGAACAGTACAGCACAGGGACAGGCCCTTCGACCCACAATGTCTGTGCTGAATATGATGCCGGGTTAGACTGATCTCTGCCTGCACGTGATGCATTTCTCTCCATTCCCGTCATTTTCATGTCTCAATCGAAAAGCCTCCCAAATGCCACCATTGTATTTATCTCTACCATCCCTGGCAGCGCATTGTAGGCACCCACCACCCTCTGCGTAAAAAACGTGCCTAGCACATCTCCTTTAAAATTTGCTCCTCGCACCTTAAAGCTATGCCCTCCAGTCTTTGACATTTCCACTCTGAGAAAAAGGTTCAAACTGTCTACCCTATCTATGGCAGTCATAATTTTTTATACTTCTACATACACTTTATATACTTCACCGCTCCATAACCTGGATTCAGTCCTGACCTCTGGTGTTGTCTGTGTGGAGTTCTGTTTCTGATCACATGCTTTCTCCCGTGTGCTCCGCTTTCCTCCCATATCCAAAAGATGTTGCTGATTGAAAGGCTGATCAGCCACTGTAAATTGCCTCTCATGTGCAGATGGGTGGTGGAAGAATGGGGCAGTGATAATGGAATGAGTGGTTTGTGAAAGAGATGTGATTGCAGGGAAATTAGTTGGGGAATGAGATTGATAGGAATGGTCTGACAGACGGCAGAGACACAATGAGCCAAATTGCCTCCTTACATGTTGTAAGGTAATATGAGAAAATATCAGCATCCAAGGAAAGATAAACAGAGGGTCTTCAACCTGAAACATTGTTCCTCTTCCTGCAGATGCTGTCTGGCATGCTGGGTGCTTTCTTCTCCCTTTTGACAATAAATTGCCAGGACTGGTAATATCATTGTGGCCAATCCTTTCCCAATGGTTCTTTCCACTGCATTTACTGATAATACTATTAAATGATTTGCTTTAAAATAAAGTGTGCAGGCTACACAGAAATGTCTTCACATCACATTTTCTATTTCAATTAACTACTTAGCAACTTTCCTTGGCAATGAAAGATTAAATTGAAACAACGGTTCTTTCACAAGTCATTGCTTCCTTTTGAGTTAGGTTTAATGACAACAGGCAAGGCAAGGATGTATGCACCATTGATGCACCATTGTCTTTCCTTTCATATGAACGTTCAAAATAAATATGACATTTAAATTTGTTGAAACATTATCCTCAGCATCATCAGATGCCAATTATTTGCTTCCAATTGATTTATGGCTCTGTCCCACACGCAAGCGGTTACTGGCGGTGAAGCGCGGCGTCGCCGGAAGAGGGGACCGCACGGCAACCGCGAGAGCGCCGCGCGTATGCCGCGGGAGCGCCGCATGGATGCCGCGCGGGTGGCCGAGTGATCTCCGTACAGCCGGTCCCACGAGCTTGCGGTAAGTAAAAAATTAAACCTTACCGGGCCGACTGCGAAAGGACGTCGCGCGGCGTCGGGTGATGACGACATTTTGGATCGCGGGGCTGTGGTGGTGCTAGTGGTGATCGCGGCGCTGTGGCGGCAGCTGTGGCGGTGCTCGTGCCGCACCCGTGCCGCACTGGCGGCGGCTGCGGCTGTGTTAGTGGTGCTCACGGAGCTAACGGCGCATTGGCGGCGGCTGTGGCGGTGCTCGTGCCGCACTGGCGGCGGCTGTGGCGGTGCTCGTGTCACACTGGCGGCGGCTGGGCGGTAGGACAACATTTTTGAACGTTGTCGGTTTTTTATGAGCACCGTGCGGTGTTGGGACCAGCACCTCACGGTCCCGGCGGTGTGCGTGGGACCGACCCCGCAGTCTCTGGTGGTTCACGAGCGGTACAAACTTCCTGCTTCACCGCCAGTAACCGCCAGTAACCGCATACCCGTGAGACAGGCCTTTTATCGATCAGTGCACTTCAAATCAAAAGGGAAAGGCTTTACTTTTCCTGAAGCATGATGCACAACGTCTTATTCAATGTGTTAAAAGTCTGCACCTTAAGTACATGATCCATTGCAGGTGCAATGCAATGCTAAATACAGCTTATATTGGACAATCCATGGTCAAGAGAAAACATTACTTCAGAGTTTTGATTTTAGTTTGGAAGCTGCTTTTGAACCAGCTGCAATTATCGTGCCCTCATTTGTGAAGCTGATAATAGTGACAGCATTAGCAGTAATATTGCACTCATTGTAAAGCTATGTGGTGCAAGTCTACTCGCTGCAACCACACTCTCACCTGATGTCGAGTTTCGAACTCCAAATGATGTGAACGTGGTTTTCAACTTTCTTATGCTGCGAAATTGAAATCCCGCACATCAATGCAAAGTGTACGGTAGAAAATAATGCTGAAAGTAATTAGGATTTACATGGGGAGTAAAGTCCTGTTGCAAGCAAGAGAGCTATTTGGTTATGTTTACCCAAGTGTCTGACATTCTGTTTTCCTCAGAAACTTGAAAAAGAAAATCACTTGAATGTACTGAAATGTGCACAGCAGTCCTTCTGGGCTCCCAAATGTGTGGCCTGTTCCATACAAACATAGACACTCACGCAACAACCATCATAGATTTACCTGGCTGATGATGGGGAGGAAGTGGGGGAAGGTGCAAGAGCAATCAGAGGCACTTCCGACAAACTGATGGAGCAGATTTTAATCTATGATACTGACTTTGACAAAGTGCCACTCCAATTTGGAGCCACTTACTGGGGAAAGCTGTTTCACTGAGGTGCTCAAGACAGACACAAAGTGCTGGAATAACTCAACGGGTCAGGCAGCATCCCTGGAGAAAAAGGATGGGTGATGTTGCTGGTCGGAAGCATTCTTCAGATTGAAAGTAGAATGGAGGAAAGGCCAGAACAAATCAGGGCCTGCACCAAATGACCATGGGAGGGTGGAGCCCATAATGGTCCATTGTTGGCTTTGGAAGAGATGACTATGAAGGGATACAAGGATGCAAACAATGGAACTAGTAGGTTGACTAGGGTGGGGTGGGGGGGGGGCGGAATGCAGGGGTTGTTCAAAATGAGAGAAAGCAACGTACATACTGCTGGGTTGTAAGTTGCCCAAGCGAAATATGAGGTGCTGTTCCTTCAATGTGCATGTAGCCTCACTCTGACAGTGGAGGAGGTATAGGACAGAAAGGTCAGTATGGGAATGGGAAGGGGTGTTAAAATGTTCCACAACCGGGAAATCATCTAGGCCAAGGTGGGTTGAGTGTAAGTGTTCTGCGAAATGATCGACTAGTCTGCGCTCGGTCTCGCTGATATATATGAGCCCACACTGAAAACAACGGATGCAGTGGAGGAGGTAGGTGGAGGTGCAAGTGAACCTTGCACCTCCTCCAACCTCATCTACCGAGATGGATTGGCACATTTGTGCCTGTCACAAAGCTAAGGCATGAAAACCCTGATGTATTGGTCATAGAGCCATGCAGCACAGAAACAGGCCCTTCAGCTCAACGTCCCTGTTGAACAAGATGCCCCATCTAAGTTTTTTCCCATTTGCCTGCATATGTTCCATATCTCTCTAAACCTTTCCTATCCATGTACCTGTCCAAATGTCTTTTAAATATTGTTATAGTACCTGCTCAACTGTGTCTCCTTTGGCAGTTCGTTCTATAAACCCACCACCCTTTGAGTGAAAAAGTTGCCCCTCAGGTTCCCACTAAATTGTTCCCCCCTCACCTTAAGCCTCTGTCCTTTGTTTTTTGATTCACCTACCCTGGGTAAAAGACTATGAACATCCACAATATCTATTCCCCTCATGATTCTATACACCTCTATCAGAACACACCTCAGCCTCCTGCTCTCCCAGGAATAAAGTCACAGCCTGCCCAATCTCTGCCTATAGCTCAGCACTTCAAGTCCTGGCAACATCCTCGTAAATGTTCTTTGCACTCGTTCCAGTTTCAAAGGTTCAAAGGTTCAAAGGCCAGTTTATTGTCACGTGTACCAATTAAGGTACAGTGAAACTCAAATTACCATACAGCAATACTAAAAAAAAGCAACAAGACTCACAACTACATAAAAGTTAACATAAACATCCACCACAGCGGCTCTCCCACGTTCCTCTCTGTGATGGAAGGCAATAAAGTCTAATCTTCTTCCTCTTTATTCTCCCGCGGTCGGGGCAGGCGAACCATCCGCAGTTGGGGCGATCGAAGCTCCTGCAGCCGGCGGTCGAAGCCCCCGCGTTGGGGCGATCATAGCTCCCGCGTCGGGGTGATCGAAGCTCCCGCGTTTGGAGCTCCCGAAGTGGGTCCCTAACCAGGGATCGTGAGCTCCACGATGTTAAAGTCTGCAGGAGCTCGCGGTTGGAGCTCCGAGGTCGATCCCTGGCAAAGGGATCGCCAGCTCCCCGATGTTAAAGTCCGCAGGCTCCCACAGTTGGAGCTACCCGAAGTCAGTCCCCAGCAGAGGCCGCTAACTCTTCGATGTTAGGCCGCAGTGCGGACGGAGATACGATACGGAAAATATTGCATCTCCATCGAGGTAAGAGATTAGAAAAAAGTTTCCCCCAAACCTACCCCTACTCCCCACATAAAACAAGCTAAAGAACACTGAAACATACATTTACCATATACTAAAAAAAACCCAAAGAGGGAAGGGACGAGACAGACTGTTGGTGAGGCGGCCATTGCTGGTGCCACCCGGTGGTCACAATATCTATTCCCCTCATCTATTCCTTTAATGATCCTATCTATAGCAGTGTGGCCAGAACTGAACACAATACTTAAAAGGTGGCCTCAGCAGTGACTTGTCCAACTGTAACATAATGTTTCAACTTCTATACTCAATGCCCTGACTAATGAAGGCCAATGTACCCAAAACCTCCTTTACCACACTATCTACCTGTAACACTATTTTTAGGGAACTATGTACTTGTACCTGCACTCCTGAATCCCTCTTCTCTACAATACTCCCCAGGCCCTTACCATTCACTGTGAATGTCCTGCCCTGAATTGACATCGGAATATGAATTGCCTTGCACCTATCTGCATAAAACTCCATTAGGCATTCCTCGGCCCACTTGACCAGCTGATCAAGATCCTGCAGTAATGTTTGAGAACCGTCTTCACTGTCTACGGTATCACCTACTTTTTTGTTAGTGATGATAAACTTGTTTCAGTGGTCAGAGGTTTGAAGGGATCTGAGCAAATGGAAAGGAGAGCGGTGTTTGCCCCCACATGGTCAAGTGCTTCCTTGTTCAGAGGGAAAGAAAACAGAGGCAGATTCCATTCATTCATTTTGCCAGTCTTGTGCAAGGTCAGCCCTTATTATATGTCAGAAGATGTCGCTGGATGCTTAGCCTTTGACCTGGTCTTATGGCCTCAGTGTGTGTGCAGCTAGTCCAGCATAATATTTGGTCAAGGGAGATCCCAGGATATAGAGTCAGATTCTCTCCTGTGGGAAATGGTTATTCCCTGGCATGAATGCTATGTGCACCTTGCTGGCCTGTGCTTGAACAATATCTGGGCCATGCCACATGCAGGGAGGACATTTATTGTGTTTGTGGATAAAACCTCACTTAATTATCAGCAAACATCCTCATTACTGACTCTATGATGGAGGGCAGGTCATTGCTGAAACAGCTGAAGATGGTTGGGCCTGGTATATTTAGCATCACTTCTTCAGATCCAAAACATCACCGATCCATTCCATCTGACCTAAGGCACTGAGTTCCTCCAGCATTTTGCTCAAGTTTCCAGTATCTGCAGTTCCTTGTGTCTCCATTGGGCTGGGAACCTGCTTGTTTGAATTCAGTGCCTTAGCCAATGCTGGGCATTTCGTTCAATTTTAGCTTTAATGTTTTAATATTATGGTTATGTTACAAATGAGTTGGTTGCTAGGCCATGTCAAGGATGGTTAAATACATCCATATAGCTGTATATCTATCAGGAGCTGCAAATAGGAGCTCTTATGAACGGTTAGTTTTCATGACAATCTGGTGGTTTCACAGTCTCCAGAAACAAGTGCTTTAAAAAAAAACCTCTGGATCATTGACCAAATTTAAAATCCATGACTGCCCTAGTGGGATTTGAACTCATGTCCTGGATTGTTAGTGTGCACCTCTGTGTTACTAATCTGGTAACCCAACTGCTGTGCTATCTCTGTACCTAAATTAACCAAAACCTTGTCTATTAAGGACTAAGGTAAGAAAGATAATAAAAATGCTGAATTCTGAGAAATGTAAGCCTTTCGACATACTTTCCTGCAAACCAATGACTTTATGGAGAATTTCTTTTCTTGTGAAGCAAAATTGGGCAACCTCTCGTGAATTATATGGATCTCAATCAGGATAGTGCACAGCAAGACTGTAACTTGCCTAACTCTGTACAATAGGGGAAATTAGCTTTGCATTCCCATATATACATGTTGTACGTACAGTAACAAGGGTATGATGGGGCACTAAAATGGTACTCAATATCAACTCATTATGACTTAATAATGTATGTTACTCCAAAGGAAAAGAAGACCATCTGTCTCTTCAGTATTGATATAACCTCTGGCCATTATCTCTGAGGTCGAGATTAAGCCAGTCCTATCATCTTCTTGAACTAACAATTGAAAAGCTCTCAGCAGGACATATCTAAAAACTATTTGTGCTACTGAGCTGATCTATAGCTTTGTGCTGTCTCAGGAGCTCAATAAAAGACAATAAAGGATTTTCAATCAATTAGACTGAGTGGTTATGACAGTGAATGCAAAGCATCAAAATCAAAAGAATGAAAATATTTATTAACTCTCCGTATTGAACAAGAGCACTAAATTCTGAATGAAGCTTTCTTCTTTTCTAGCTAGGAACCATGACATTGTGGCATTAAAAGGTTAATGAATTAAGGTAATAATTTAATCATGATTATTATTTTCAATAGGGTACAGGTTAAATGCAAATGTGATACAGGAACAGAAATGCAAGTGTAATTTAGCTAAACCTATGCAAATTAATTTGCGCGCCAAAACTGAAACTTCTGTTAGCAGTGCTGATGCTAGATCTCGACCCGAATAGTCAACAATCCTTTTCCAAACACAGATGCTTTTCCAGCAGTTTATGTTTTGATCCAGATTCCAGCATCTGCAGTCTCTGTTAGTTTCCCTTTTGCTGTTGGTTTAGCTTGTGCTATATTTGTCCTGGCAGACCCGACCACTTCAAATTAGACAAACGTTTCATTTTGGATGCTGACTGACTTCCTGGTGTTTTTAACATCTGTTTTTGTATCAAATTTATTACAATATCATTTATACGTAATACAATACCGATATTTTAATATTGACAACAGAAAACAGAATAGTACCCAATTCCTAACAATAATTGTTTTTCTGAATGTAATGCTTTACAGAGTTGATCAATACACACTTCTCTGCTTACTCTTAGGCAGAATCCAACCTCTGGCAGAGTCACACAGCATGTTGGCTCCGAAACCCCCAGCCTTCATCATAACGAAGAAGAAACTCATAGAAACTAGTGAGGCTGCCAGTTCAGTTAATGCCGCCCGTTATGAAATGGTTGCATGCTTGGACAGTCCAAAGGTACTTCAGCATTGCAAGCTTCATTCAAAGCTGAATCCTGCGAAGGAACTCAGTTACATTTGGAGATAACCTGCAATCTTGTTATTTCTAATGGATTATTGATGGGCATCGTGAATGCTAGATCTCATCCACAGTAATAACACCATTTCAGATTGCATTATTCTCACTGCAGTAAACAGTTTTTGAAGCATCTGCAGAGAAATTCATTCCCCGCCATAAGTGCTAAATTTTCTGATATAGTCTGCAAGTAGAATTCAGGATTTCAATAAAATGAATATCAGACGTAGAGGATTATACTCTGATGCCATTATCTTTTATTCCTGTCTGAAATTGTTACTCCAAACTTATATATTTGGACCCCCGCCACAGACAGCCTTAAATGGGCAGATCTCCTACAACATAAGAATTTTTGCTTTCCTTTCCTCCCAATTTTAGAAACATAGAAAATAGGTGCAGGAGGCAATTCGGCCCTTCAATAGACAATAGACAACAGGTGCAGGAGTAGGCCATTCGGCCCTTCAAGCCAGCACCACCATTCAATGTGATCATGGCTGATCATCCCCAATCAGTACCCCGTTCCTGCCTTTTCCCCATATCCCCTGACTCCGCTATCTTTAAGAGCCCTATCCAACTCTCTCTTGAAAGCATCCTGAGAACCTGCCTCTACCACCCTCTGAGGCAGAGAATTCCACAGACTCACAACTCTCTGTGAGAAAAAGTGTTTCCTCGTCTCCGTTCTAAATGGCTTACCCCTTATTCTTAAACCGTGGCCCCTGGTTCTGGACTCCCCCAACATCGGGAACATGTTTCCTGCCTCCAGCGTGTCCAAACCCTTAACAATCTTATATGTTTCAATAAGATGCCCTCTCATCCTTCTAAACTCCAGAGTGTACAAGCCCAGCTGCTTCATTCTCTCAACATATGACAGTCCCGCCATCCCGGGAATTAACCTTGTGAACCTACGCTGCACTCCCTCAACAGCAAAAATGTCCTTCCTCAAATTAGGGGACCAAAACTGCACACAATACTCCAGGTGTGGTCTCACTAAGGCTCTGTACAACTGCAGAAGGACCTCTTTGCTCCTATACTCGACTCCTCTTGTTATAAAGGCCAACATGCCATTCGCTTTCTTCACTGCCTGCTGTACCTGCATGCTTACTTTCATAGACTGATGAACAAGGACCCCCAGATCCCACTGTACTTCCCCTTTTCCAACTTGACGCCATTCAGATAGTAATCTGCCTTCCTGTTTTTGCTACCAAAGTGGATAACCTCACATTTCTCCACATTAAACGTCATCTGCCATGCATCCGCCCACTCCCCCAATCTGTCCAAGTCACCCTGCATTCTCATAGCATCCTCCTCACAGTTCACACTGCCACCCAGCTTTGTGTCATCTGCAAATTTGCTAATGTTACTTTGTTGTGATCATGGCTGATCGTCCCCTATCAATAACCCGTGCCTGCCTTCTCCCCATATCCCTTGATTCCACTAGCCCCTTGAGCTCTATCTAACTCTCTGTTAAATCCATCCAGTGATTTGGCCTCCACTGCCCTCTGTGGCACGGAATTCCACAAATTCACAACTCTCTGGGTGAAAACGTTTTTTCTCACCTCAGTCTTAAATGGCTTCCCCTTTATTCTAAGACTCTGGCCCCTGGTTCTGGACTCGCCCAACATTGGGAACATTTTTCCTGCATCTAGCTTGTCCAGTCCTTTTATAATATTATATTTTTCTATAAGATCCCCCCTCATTCTTCTAAACTCCAGTGAATACAAGCCTAGTCTTTTCAATCTTTACTCATATGACTGTCCCGCCCAGGGATCAATCTCGTGAACCTACGCTGCACTGCCTCAATCACAAGGATGTCCTTCCTCAAATTAGGAGACCCAAACTCTACACAATACTCCAGATGTGGTCTCACCAGAGCCCTATACAACTGCAGAAAAACCTCTTTACTCCTATACTGAAATCCTCTTGTTATGAAGGACAACATTCCATTAGCTTTCTTCACTGCCTGCTGTACCTGCACGCCAACTTTCAGTGACTGGTGTACAAGGACACCCAGGTCTCGCTGTACCTCCCCCTTACCTAATTTTCTCCTCTTCTCACATAAAACAATGTTTGCTCCATTTCCAAGCAAAATAGAGTTAAGTGTAGGCTAGAAATAAAGCCTGGAACCGCTTTGGTTTGCATGACTCAGCACCATGACAATACATGAAACATTCATTCACTGGGATATCAAGAAAAAATAGGCCAGTCACACCTACTCTGAGGACCTATATCTTGATGTTCAGAATAATTGACCAAAGCAGCTATGAAGTTATGTGGTGGTAACATACACATATCATTGAACGTATTGGTGTATATTCTGCACAAGTAATAGACCAGGGATTCATTATCTGTGAGTGAAGAAGCCCACATCATTGCATTTGGGTTATTGTTTGCAGTGCCAATGGTTGTTGGTGCTCACCTTGGCAGAATTCAACAACACCATCCAATATTGCTTAAGAACTTGCTTTCCTGCCATGGGCCATTGTGGAGCACGTGATGTCCGTTTAGGTTAAGTTCAGATAACTTTAACACTGACTGGAGTGAAGGTTTGTTTTTAGCGGGCATGATAAAGGTCCATTTGGTGTCGGGTCAGATGCTTTGAATCCGGGTGTTGGAATCAACATTAGGGAAGGAATGGAGTTAGCTTGGGTAATTGAAGTTGAGGGGTTAGGTTAATGGGGAGGGGGGATGGTGCCCTGGGATGGGATGGAAATTGCAACAGCGTGTGTATAACTTGCAGCCAGAAGTGCCTGATTGAATATTTGGAGTGATGCAATTTGACCCAGAGATTGTCCAAATCATGTTCCATTTCAGAAACATCTGATCTTCATGTGCTTATGACAAAAATAATTCCTCCCTTTAATCAGTAATATTTACACATCTTGAGGTACAGCATGCTGCTGATTACATTAATTGATAAAGATTGATGTTAATTAGATTTGATTCATAAAGATGTCCAACCCAATTGTTTAGTTTACGTATATTCAAATTGTAATGCCGGGAGCAATGGAAAACATAAATGCATTAAAAATTGTGTGGGTCTCATTAAAGCTCAAGGATTCAAAGCAGCAGCAATATTTATTTTCCTAACTGTATTCTATATTCCTAACTCTAGTCTCTTTGACCAAATGCTTCACTGTAATTTACCCAGTGCAGCTTCCAGTTCAGCCTCAGCAGTAGCATATTTTCTCTTGTAATATATTAGCTGACACATTTCATGATGTGCTAATTCCATGCTCATGATACCTACATGGCTAATTCCATGCTCATGATACCTACAAGATTACTGCAACTCCTCTTTGTGGTTTATTATGTATATTATACATGAAAACATGATTTGCTTACCAACCTTTCAAGAGCACTTGATATGAATTGTATTTGTTTTTTTTAAGGCATGCTTGCAAAGAGTACGTGTAGGAAGGAACTGCTGATGCTGGTTTACACTAAAGATAGACACAAAATGCTGGAGTAAATTAGCGGGACAGGCAGCATGTCTGGAGAGAAGGAATGGGTGACGTTTCCGGTCGAGACCCTTCTTCAGACTGAGAGACAGGGACTCTAGAGATATGGAGGGATGAGGTGTGAAAATGACAGATCAAAGGAGACGATAAGGAGGTAGAATTGTTCATTGTTAGCTGAGGGGAAGGTGACAAGGTGGCAATACTCTACTGGTCTGAAGGGTCTCGATCCGAAACGTCACCTATTCCTTTTCTCCAGAGATGCTGCCTGACCCGCTGAGTTACTCCAGCTTTTTGTGTCTCTCTGCTGGATTGTGGGAGATTTCAATTTTCCACACATAGACTGGGAAACACATTCTGTAAAAGGGCTGGATGGTTTGGAGTTTATAAAATGTGTGCAAGACAGGTTTTTTTTGCAGCAATACATAGAGGTACCTACTAGAGAAGGGGCAGTGCTGGACCTCCTGTTAGGAAATGAGACAGGGCAGGTGGCGGAGGTATGCGTCGGGGAGCACTTCGGGTCCAGTGATCACAATACCATTAGTTTCAATATAATTATGGAGAGGGTCAGAACTGGACCTAGGGTTGAGATTTTTGTTTGGAGAAAGGCTAACTTTGAGGAGATGCGAAAGGATTTAAAAGGAGTGAATTGGGACATGTTGTTTTATGGGAAGGATGTAGAAGAAAAATGGAGGACATTTAAGGGTGAAATTTTAAGAGTACAGAATCTTTATGTCCCTGTTCGGTTGAAAGGAAATAGTAAAAAATGGAAAGAGCCATGGTTTTCAAGGGAAATTGGACACTTGGTTCGGAAAAAGAGAGAAATCTACAATAATTATAGGCAGCATGGAGTAAATGAGGTGCTTGAGGAGTATAAAGAATGTAAAAAGAATATTAAGAAAGAAATTAGAAAAGCTAAAAGAAGATATGAGGTTGCTTTGGCAAGTAAGGTGAAAGTAAATCCAAAGGGTTTCTACAGCTATATTAATAGCAAAAGGATAACAAGGAATAAAATCGGTCCATTAGAGAGTCAGAGTGGACAGCTATCTGCAGAGCCAAAAGAGATGGGGGAGATATTGAACAATTTCTTTTCTTCGGTATTCACGAAGGAGAAGGATATGGAATTATGTGAGGTAAGGGAAACGAGCAGAGTAGCAATGGAAACTGTGAGATTCAAAGAAGAGGAGGTGCGGACACTTTTGAAAAATATGAAAACGGATAAGTCTCCAGGTCCTGACAGGATATTCCCTAGGACATTGAGGGAAGTTAGTGTAGAAATAGCAGGGGCTATGACAGAAATATTTCAAATGTCATTAGAAACGGGAATAGTGCCGGAGGATTGGCGTACTGCGCATGTTGTTCCGTTGTTTAAAAAGGGTTCGAAGAGTAAACCTAGCAATTATAGACCTGTTAGTTTGACGTCAGTGGTGGGCAAATTAATGGAAAGGATACTTAAAGATAATATATATAAGCATCTGGATAAGCAGGGTCTGATTAGGAACAGTCAACATGGATTTGTGCCTGGAAGGTCATGCTTGACTAATCTTCTTGAATTTTTCGAAGAGGTTACTAGGGAAATTGATGAGGGTAAAGCAGTGGATGTTGTCTATATGGACTTCAGTAAGGCCTTTGACAAGGTTCCTCATGGAAGGTTGGTTAAGAAGATTCAATTGTTGGGTATTAATGGTGGAGTAGCAAGATGGATTCAACAGTGGCTGAATGGGAGATGCCAGAGAGTAATGGTGGATGGCTGTTTGTCAGGTTGGAGGCCGGTGACTAGTGGGGTGCCTCAGGGGTCTGTGTTGGGTCCACTGTTGTTTGTCATGTACATCAATGATCTGGATGAAGGTGTGGAAAATTGGATTAGTAAGTATGCAGATGATACTAAGATAGGTGGTGTTGTGGATAATGAAGTAGATTTTCAAAGTCTACAGAGAGATTTAGACCATTTGGAAGAGTGGGCTGAAAGATGGCAGATGGAGTTTAATGCTGACAAATGTGAGGTGCTACATCTCGGCAGGACAAATCAAAATAGGACGTACACGGTAAATGGTAGCGAATTGAGGAATGCAGTTGAACAGAGGGATCTAGGAATAACTGTGCATAGTTCCCTGAAGGTGGAATCTCATGTAGATAGGGTGGTAAAGAAAGCTTTTGGTGTGCTGGCCTTTATAAATCAGAGCATTGAATTTAGAAGTTGGGATGTAATGTTAAAATTGTACAAGGCATTGGTGAGGCCAATTCTGGAGTATGGAGTACAATTTTGGTCGCCTAATTATAGGAAGGATGTCAATAAAATAGAGAGAGTACAGAGGAGATTTACTAGAATGTTGCCTGGGTTTCAGCAACTAAGTTACAGAGAAAGGTTGAACAAGTTAGGTCTTTATTCTTTGGAGCGCAGAAGGTTAAGAGGGGACTTGATAGAGGTCTTTAAAATTATGAGCGGGTTAGACAGAGTGGACGTGGATAAGCTTTTCCCATTGAGAGTAGGGAAGATTCAAACAAGGGGACATGACTTGAGAATTAAGCGACAGAAGTTTAGGGGGAACATTAGGGGGAACTTCTTTACTCAGAGAGTGGTAGCTGTGTGGAATGAGCTTCCAGTGGAAGTGGTGGAGGCAGGTTCGATGTTATCCTTTAAAAATAGATTGGATAGGTATATGGACGGGAAAGGAATGGAGGGTTATGGTCTGAGTGCAGGTAGATGGGACTAGGGGGAAGTATTTATTTTTAATTAAAAAAAAAAAATAAAAAAAAAATGTTCGGCACGGACTTGAAGGGCCGAGATGGCCTGTTTCCGTGCTGTTATGGTTATATGGTTATATGGTTATTTTGCACATGTGACAATAAAGCATCATTGATGAGTAACACTGCCCTATATAAAGAGTACTCAGGTTTTAAAAACATGCTGATTGTATTCAAGAGAAAACATCATTGGCTGGCAGCTGATAAGCGAATGATAATGAAAGCAGGGGGAAGGTTATGGTGATTTGATGGATGGTTCTCCACCCTGCAATCTGGTGTCTGCTTCTCCAGTTGAAACATCGCACATCTGACTGAACATCCGATCAGGTTACTTCATTCTTGGCTTCTCCGTTTTGCCTTGTTAAGTGAGCTCAATCAAAACATCAACTTCCCCACGGGCAGTTTGCTGTCTTCTGCTTTTGCTGATCAGACAGGCAATGCATCTTTTCTCTTTTTCTCCCTCAGGTTGAAGGCCTCTCCCAAAGACAGTTTTTGTCAGTGTGACCCTTGTGCTGCCAGTGCCTGCGACTGCAAGTCACGTCCCCTCTCCCATCATGCAACAGGTATAGAAGTGTGAAAATGCAAGTGTCCAGATTCAGGGACAGTTTCTTCCCAGCTGTTATCAGGCAATTGAGCCATCCTACCAACAACTAGAAAGCAGTCCTGAACTATTATCTACCCCATTGGAGATCTTCAAACTATCTTTGATCAGACTTTACCTTGACTTTATCTCACACTAAATGCTATTCACGTTATTCCCTTTATCATGTATCTGTACACTGTGGATGGCTTGATTTTAATCGTGTATAGTCTTTCTGCTGACTGGTTAGCATGCAACAAAAGCTTTTCACTGTACCTTCTTCTTATTGAGTCCACATCACAAGATTAGAAATTGTTCAGCCAGAGTTGAACACACTTCTCGGCATCGGCAATGGCGTATTGCGCTTCTTGTGCTTCTTGTGCGTAGTGGTGGAAAGATTGGCGGAAACAGGGCTGCCACGTGAATGCTCTTTCCTTGACCCCCACTGTACCTTGGTACACGTGACAATAAACGAAACTAAAATAAACTAAACATTCCCTTTCACCTGTAATGATATAGCCTATTACTTACATCTATTCATTTTTTGTAAGGATATTTCCTCCTGGGGTCTGAGGTTTCCACGATAGAAAACAAAGTCCAATAATCAGATCCCAATTCTCAGCTAATGATACCAATTGACCACAGAAAATGTTATGTTGTTTAAGGTTTAGGTTTAGGCTTATTATTGTCACATGGATTGAGGTACAGTGAAAAGCTTTGTTTTGAGGCTGCCATGAACTCTGAATTCCTCTATCTAAAGAAAATTATCAGATTTATAAAAAATCTTTCATGGTCTCGGGACAATTGAGAGTGCTATGCGGCCTTGATCCAATTTACCACCTATGTTAATGTGATAGATAGAGACATGCACGGCATAATCTGCATCTAGACTTCAAGACACACCAAAGCCATACTGACTACATGAATCCAGTCAATTGCTACGGTGCTCGTCACAAGGAATTGATGAGGACACCAGTCATGTTTCTAAGCATCAGTACATCGATGAATGTACTCTGGTTAAGGAAAGGTGTCTGTTACTTTCACTTGAATATTTTATCTGCAACAAATTTTCTTCCCTTGTTTTCCTGACATCATGTTGCTGATGTCCTAGGAGACAGAGTTCGGTTTGATGATGGGAATTGAAGTGGCCAGTTTCCTCTGTTTGTGGATTATAGTATAGCATTTATAGTTTGTGAATTATAGTATGGATAATACAGAAAAGGAATGTGAAGAATATATCATATTCTGAACCGCATTTCCCCCTTGGCTCTTTTTATTGTACTTGAGTTTGAACTGATTGTATCTACTTTTGGCATATCTGATCTGTTTAGATCGCAACAAAACAAAGCTTTTCACTGCATCTTTGTACATGTGACCATAATAAACCTAAACCTTTTGATTTTAAATGTGTTAGTATAGCTTTTAAGGATAAGCTACACTGTTGTTCCACAATCTTAGTACTTTCAGCCAAAAGATGATCAAAATTAAACACTATTAAGATTGTATACAGTATGTTCCTAATATGTGTTCTGACAAAACAATTGAGTTCAAAATTGCCTATTTTGTTTTTTGTTACTTGGAATGCAAGAGGTATGTTAAGGTAAGATCAGATGACAAAAGACCAATGTCACATATAATAATGTGCATAAAATGGTAGCCAGCAGAAATACGTAGCTACCCATTTGGAGTCTCTCAAGTACCTGTTGACATTCAACTGCACTTGAACGAATTTGATGGGAAAAGTTATTAGAAATTATGATTTTTTTCCCTGTAATTATTATCAACAGTACATCTTATGCCAAAACCTATGCAATGCTAAAATAAATAAATCTGGAATTCAGATTATGCTTCATAGATGGGGCCAAATTTCAGAAAAATCACAAGGAGAATGTATCTACAGCTTCTGCCAAGGGACACAACAGCCCTACAACAGGCCTCGTGATATGTTTACATTGCTAACAAAGTGCATGAAATGTGTCAAAGTTCAGTTTACCTGCCTCTCGGCAAGGATCTGATTGTAGGTAATGCAGGAGCAAAGATTAACAGAGAGAAATAGTGACCAAAGAAATTAGTACGTTTTGCTGTTATTCTGCTCTTTAAAAAAGCTGTTTGAAAATCATGTTGTGGTAAAGAGTTGGAAACCCAATTCTGCAAAAGAAAGTTTAACGTGGCAAATTACATTTGTATGTCACAAAAATCATCATTACCAACATCCTTGTTCTTGACTCAGCAAGCTATTCAAAAATATCTATATACTTTACATTGAAAACAGCCAGCTAAACTCTACAGTAATATTTCAGCACCTCTACTTTTTATTAAGCAGTTTCTTATTAACTCTGACCTCCCAAAGCTATCATATTCATATCTTGTCACAAAGCTATTAGAAAGGCAATTATGATGTTGAAATACGAGTATTATAAACATTGTACAGAAGGACATTGACGACAATGATCAGTTTTTGTACAAAGGCTGCAATATTCAAGAAGCAAACACACATCAGATATGATTGTCAATGTCCTGTAATGTCACAAGCACATGTCACATGGTCACATCAATTTATTAGTGTGTATGTTACTTATGTTTTAACTGTATTTAGAATATGTTTATTTTGACATATGAACGGTAAAAATGTCACATACTCGTTTGATAGAATATATCCATTTCTGATAGCCATGTGTTATTACAGTAGGGGTTGGGAATAGGATAAATACTATATCCAATGCCTGCTGATATTAATCTTCCATGTAATCTCAGCATGCTATTAATTCAATTGAACCAGGCTATGAAGCTAATGCTCCTTTGTTGAAATATTGCCATTCATTCTATTGACAATATATGGCAAACATTTCCTTTTAACTTATTCAACTTAAATGAATTGATCTGAGAATTAGAGCTTAAGAACATTTTAAACACCATAACTGAAATATGTGAGGAGTTCTTGCTGAAAAATAGCAGTGATGGAATCATAGGAGTTTAGAGCCTAGAAGTTGGAGACCATTCAGGCCATTGTGTCTACTCATTCCCCATATCTGTATTCCACAGCTCTGAAGGTAATGGCTCTTTAAATGCTTATCCAAATACTGGACGGGGTTGGAGGTGTATGTGTGTTGGGGGGGGGGGGGGGGGGGTTGGAGGCAGGTACGATAGTAGCATTTAAGACGCCTTTAGATAGCCACATGGATATGCAGGGAATGGAGGGATTTGGATCATGTACAGGCAGAGTAGATTAATTTATCTTTTCAACAACTTTTGGTGGAGAAGTTTTTAAAAATAGTTCCTCGTTCCTATCTCTGCTACCAGTTTGCAGTTAATTCTCTTTTTGCCTGTAATAGAGAGCAGCACATGCGGTTAAGTGCATTGATATTTGATCAATATCACTAAAATATCAAGAAACATCAGCCTAAGTAGCTTGGAGTCAAGCTGATGAAATGCATCACACCTCAACTGTCATGAGCTGTAATTCCAAGAGATGACAGGTTTAACCTACAGTTATCCGATATCATCAAAGCTCTTTTGCACTTGGTTGGCAAGTGCAGGCAGCAGATCCATGAGTATTACACTGATTACACGGATTTGGTTACGCAGGCACAAGTTACCTTTTTATGAATGCAAGTACAGGGCAATTTTGCAAAACTAACAGACCTTGTGGCCTCAAATATCTTTCTGATTTTCACAAATATCCGCTATGACTCCTTGTGGTCTGAAGTAAAAATTTCTAGTGCTGTCAGAAACCCGCATAGAATATTTCACATTCTGCCCCCCCTCTCTTTGATGCACAGAATTTCATCACCTTTAATTAATTAATTAGTTTAGTTTAGTTTAGTTTAGAGATACAGCACAGACACAGGCCTTTCGTCCTACCGAGTCCACGCTGACCAGCAACCTTCGCACACTAACACTATCCTACACACACTAGGGACAATTTACAATGTTACTGAAACCAATTAACCTGCAAACCTGTACGTCTTTGGAGTGTGGGGGGAAACCGGAGCACCCGGAAAAAACCCACGCGGTCATGGGGAGAACGTACAAACTCAGTACAGTCAGCACCCATGGTCGGGAATCGAACCCAGGTCTCTGGCGCTGCAACTCTACCGCTCAATGTTCTTGATCATTCTTGTTCTTCTTGGGGAAGTGAAAGGATCGACTCTGTCTGCCACTGCAGGCTCAACCTACTGGTCTGGGATCATGAGTCAAACCAGGGCAACTGAGTCTCTATGCAAGGGGTTGCAATGTTCATCCATTATCTAACACACAACAGGAGTGATTGTTTAATGTTTGTTGATATCACAATGGCACAACACAACAGGACACTGTAAACACATCCATTCTGCCTTAATCCAATTGTATTTTGTGTTCATTGTTGCTTGTGGATTGGCAGGTTAAGCCTTGTGACGAATAAAATTGACTTTGACTTTGTGTGGACAGCAAATATACTGTATCACACACTCATTTAACAGGATGCAATCACATAAGAATGTGGTACTGTAAAAACTGCGAGATCTCAATCCATTCCCATTATTACGTAAACAAATCACTGATGCACTTCCAAAAGTAATTTTCTGCGTAATGTATATGTAAGCATATCTGATGCTCTATGGCATACCATGTATCATTGCATGCATGCTTATTAACTGAGAAGAACCATAAACCAACCAGACACACGTTTTATATCTTTAGTACACTGTGCACTCTGCTTGCCATTGCGTACCATTCAGAACCTCCGGCAGCATATATACTAACTCCTGTGGCAATGAGATTGGAATGAAAATGAATTGAAGTTGCTAGAAATAATAAAACCATCAAACCACCAAGGCAACCATAAGGAATTTCTAGATACTCACAATTAGTCACAGTAACTTCAACATGTAGCTTTGAAGTAACAGGACCTGAGAAATAAACAGCAATGCTTGTGGATTGGCAGGTTAAGCCTTGTGACTGTTTAGTTTAGTTTAATATTATGGTCACGGGCACACAAGGTAGTGGAGGTCAATTCACTGGATGTTTTCAAGAGAGAGTTAGATTTAGCTCTTTGGGCTAACGGAATCAAGGGATATGAGGAGAAAGCAGGAACGGAGTAGTGATTTTGAATGATCAGCCATGATCATATTGAAGGGCAGTGCTGGCGCGAAGTACCTAATGGCCTACTCCTACACCTATTTTCTATGTATAATGAAATTATTTTGTTTGCGTGCTATCCTGCCTTGTGACTGTGAGAGCAAGTCAGTATTCAGTATTCAGTATTTACTTTAATGTCATTTTCACTGAGTACTTACATACACAGAGGAAATGAAAAATTGTTTCTCAATCAGTTCCTGTCAGTGCAGTTAATAAAAACAGAATAAATACATACAACTTTAAAATTAACTTATCTAAAATAGACTTTAAAATTGAACTAAAAACAGGCATTCAGACCGGACAGTGGCTTTGCTTTGACAGGTGTCTAACTGTCAAAGTATGGGCGAGGTTAGGTGTGTTGGTGTATGATGTATGGGGAGGGGACACAGTCCGTTAACCAGTTTTATTGCCTGTGGGAAGAAGCTGTGTAGCATCCTGCTGGTTCTGCAGCTGATGCTCCTGTACCTCTTCCCAGATGGCAGAATGGAGAAGATATGGTGGGATGGGTGATAGGGGTCCTTAATAATGGAGATGGCTCTACGGATGCTGCGCATCTGATAGATCGCCAACAGGAAAGGGAGTGGAGCACCAATGATCCTACTGACTGTCTTCACTATCCTGTTAAGTTGTTTTTGTTCATAAGCCTTGCAGCTCCCAAACCAGGAAGTGATGCCGCAGGTCAGTATACTGTCGATGGTGCCCCTGTAGAAGGTCGTTAGGTGAACAGCAGGGAGACCTGCTTTTCTTAGTCTCCGGAGGGGGTGGAGCCGCTGCTGTGCTCTTTTGATGACTGCTGTGGTGTTGATCGCTGAGGTCAGGTCGTCCGCCAGGTGAAGTCCCAAGGACTTCACACTGCTGACCCTCTCCACAGTAGCACCATCAATATGCAGCGGTGTGTGATGGTGTTTTCCAGCCCTCCTGAAATCGATCACCATCTCCTTTGTCTTTTCCACGTTGAGGATGAGATTGTGAGATCTGCACCACTCTGTAAGCAGCTCCACCTCCATCCTGTATTCATTGTTGTCGCTGATGAGACCCACCACTGTTGTGTCATCAGCGAACTTATTGATATAATTATTGCTGAGTCTGGCAGTACAGTCATGCGTAAGCAGACTGAACAGCAGGGGGCTTAGGACACAGCCTTGGGGTGAGCCAGCGCTCACTTCGATGGTTCTTGATGTCCGGCTGCCCACCCTGACTGTCTGCTGCCGCTGCGTCAGAAAATTAAGGACCCAGTTGCAGGTGCCAGTGTCCACCTTGAACAGCTTCAGCTTCTCCACCAGCTACTGTGTGATGATTGTATTAAAAGCTGAGCTGGTCTATAAAGAGGATTCTGGCATAGGTGTTCTTTCGGTCGAGATGTGATAGTGCGAGGTTGAGTGTTGTGGAGACTGCGTCCTCTGTGGACCGGTTGGTTCTGTAAGCGAACTGTAGTGGGTCCAGGTTGGCAGGGAGACAGTTTTTGATGTGCTGTATGACCAGCTGCTCAAAACACTTCATTAATATGGGTGTGAGAGCCACTGGATGAAAGTCATTGAGACAGGCTGGGTTGGGCTTCTTCGGGACGGCAACGATGATGTCACTTTTGAGGCAGTTGGGCACTACTGCCTGGCTGAGTGAGATGTTAAAAATGTCTGCAAAAACATCTTTCAGTTGTTCTGCGCAGTCCTTTAAAACACATCCAGGGATGTTATCCGGCCCTGCAGCTTTGCGTGGATTAACGCTGGCCAAGGCCTTTTTAACTCCGGCTGTGGACAGCCTGAATGACTGGTCGCTGGGTGATGGCAGGAGTGCCTTTGTCTGAGTGGTATTTTTAGCCTCAAAACGTGCATAAAACTTCTTTAGTTCGTCTGGTAGAGAGGGGTCATTTTGGCATATCCGCAGTGGGGGGGGGGGGAGGGGGGGGGGCTTGTAGTCAGTGATGGTATGAAATCCCTGCCACAAGCGACGTGTGTCTTTGTCGTTTGTGAAGTCATGGGTTAAACTGCAGCTCAGACCCAATTTGGTTGTATTGGGAAACTTAGCATTTATTATAAATCACAGGAACCCCTCAGTTCTCTGCAGTAAACATTGAGACGTTCTTTGGGGTGAATAATATTGTCAACATTGAAGGTGAAGCAAAGTGTGCCTGCTGAAAACAAAGCCATATGAGAACACAAGAAAGTAATCTCACCAACAGAGACAGGCTTGGATTCATAGATCTACTTTGGCAGGACTCCTGGTGCCATGTAAGGCAAAGAATCTTAGACTCAGTGAAGCGCAAGAGAGATTACAGAATCACTTCAGCACAGCTCCTTTTGAGATCTTAGAAAGTTACAAATTTGGGACCAGAACCCAAACTCAGGTGAAACCATTAGTGATTATATTACGATGTTGAAGAATTTGTTTCAACACTGCACTTCTGCCGCCTCTCTGAATTGAGCTCTGTGGGGCAGGTTGTGTGTGATTTAACAGAGGAGCAAAATTCAGTCTACATCATTGAATACCAGATCTAATATTCCACCAGGCCTATGGTATACTGCATTGCAGTGGAAATCACTCAGCAAAAGTAAGTTGCCTTAAAGCAACTAAATCCTTGAAAAACCAGAGAAAGAGGGCATAAACTATCACTGTGTAAGCTGCATCTATGATAGCAAGCCAACGTAATGTTAGCCAAATTGATTTGCAACGTAAGAGCAACAAAGAGGAAGCCGTTAAGAGGTTTGTACAATATAGTGGCTAATGAACAATTTGAAGAGCACAGTTTAAGCAAAACTATTAGTAATAATGAAAATTGCAGCAATTAAAGTAAATGCTAATGATCAATACATTGATATGAAGAAGGGTTTCGGCCCGAAACGTTGCCTATTTCCTTCGCTCCATAGATGTTGCCGCACCCGCTGAGTTTCTCCAGCAATTTTGTCTACCTTTGATTTTCCAGCATCTGCAGTTCCTTCTTGAACATTGATATGAACATTGATATAGCTGTTGGACTGTTAAATTATGTGCATGAATACATACAATGAAAGGTTCATAGAAACATAGAAACATAGAAAATAGGTGCAGGAGTAGGCCATTCGGCCCTTCGAGCCTGCACCGCCATTCAATATGATCATGGCTGATCATCCTGCTTTCTCTCCATACCCCCTGATCCCTTTAGCCACAAGGGCCACATCTAACTCCCTCTTAAATATAGCCAATGAACTGGCCTCAACTACATTCTGTGGCAGAGAATTCCAGAGATTCACCACTCTGTGTAAAAAATGTTTTTCTCATCTCAGTCCTAAAAGATTTCCCCTTTATCCTTAAACTGTGACCCCTTGTTCTGGACTTCCCCAACATCGGGAACAATCTTCCTGCATCTAGCCTGTCCAACCCCTTAAGAATTTTGTAAGTTTCTATAAGATCCCCCCTCAATCTTCTAAATTCTAGCGAGTACAAGCCGAGTCTATCCAGTCTTTCTTCATATGAAAGTCCTGACATCCCAGGAATCAGTCTGGTGAACCTTCTCTGTACTCCCTCTATGGCAAGAATGTCCTTCCTCAGATTAGGATACCAACACTGTACGCAATACTCCAGGTGTGGTCTCACCAAGACCCTGTACAACTGCAGTAGAACCTCCCTGCTCCTATACTCAAATCCTTTTGCTATGAATGTTAACATACCATTCGCTTTCTTCACTGCCTGCTGCACCTGCATGCCTACTTTCAATGACTGGGGTACCATGATACCCAGGTCTCGTTGCATCTCCCCTTTTCCTAATCGGCCACCATTCAGGTAATAGTCTACTTTCCTGTTTTTGCCACCAAAGTGGATAACCTCACATTTATCCACATTATACTGCATCTGCCATGCATTTGCCCACTCACCCAGCCTATCCAAGTCATCTTGCAGCCTCCTAGCACCCTCCTCACAGCTAACACTGCCCCCCAGCTTCATGTCATCCGCAAACTTGGAGATGTAGCATTCAATTCCCTCGTCCAAATCATTAATATATATTGTAAATAGCTGGGGTCCCAGCACTGAGCCTTGCGGTACCCCACTAGTCACTGCCTGCCATTTTGAAAAGGACCCGTTTACTCCTACTCTTTGCTTCCTGTCTGCCAGCCAGTTCTCTATCCACATCAATACTGAACCCCCAATACCATGTGCTTTAAGTTTGTATACTAATCTCTTATGTGGGACCTTGTCGAAAGCCTTCTGAAAGTTCAGCACGGTGTCGCTCAAGACGTTCTGGTGTGACACTGAAAGCTCTTGGTCAGATGCAATGATTCATGGTTCTGAAGAAAGGCTACCAATTATACAGCCAACCTCACAAATATTCCCTATTTGGAAAAGATTAACTCAAATAATTAAAAGAGAGTTGTGAGCATTTATAGACCACTGGGATCTCTTCTGGGGTAGGGATGACCTGTACAAAAAGGACGGGTTACATCTTAACTGGAGGGGGACCAACATTCTGGCAGGCAGGTTTGCAAGTGCTACACGTGTGGGATTAAATTAAATATCGGGAGGCAGGGGTTGACAAATTGGGAGTATAAAGATGGAGTTAAAGGGGAAGTGAGTACAGGAAAAATTACAAAAGACTCCCGAATTAATGGGAAGGAAAGTTCGAGAAGAGATAAGAGAGTAAGGCCAGGGGCAATAGTGAGAGGGGCGGTGAATATCAAAGTTAAAGTGTTGTAAATGAATGTGTGAAGTATAAGAAATAAAGTGGATAAGCTTGAGGCTCAGTTAGAAATTGGCAAGTTTGATGTTGTGGGAATTACAGAGACATGGGAACTGAATATTCAGCGGTATACGTCCTATTGAAAAGACACAGACAGGTGGGCAGAGGGGGTGGGGTAGCTCTGTTGGTAAGGAATGAAATTCAGTCCCTTACAAGGGGTGACACAGAATCAAGAGATGTAGAGTCAGTATGGATAGAAATGAGGAATTGTAAGGGTAAAAAGACCCTAATGGGAGTTATTTACGGACCCCCAAACAATAGCCTGGAAATAGGGTGGAAGTTGAATCAAGAGTTAAAATTGGCATGTCGCAAAGGTAAAGCTATGGTGGTTATGGGAGATTTCAACATGCAGATAGACTGGGAAAATCAGGTTGGTACTGGACCCCAAGAAAGGGAGTTTGCAGAGTGCCTCCGAGATGGATTCTTAGAGCAGCTTGTACTGGAGCCTACCAGGGAGAAGGCAATTCTGGATTTAGTATTGTGTAATGAACCAGATTTGAAAAGGGAACTCAAGGTAAAGGAGCCATTAGGTAGTGACTATAATATGATGTTGTAATCTACAATTTGAGAGGGAGAAGGGAAAATCGGAAATGTCAGTATTACAGTTGAGCAAAGGGGACTGTGGAGGCATGAGGGAGGAGCTGGCCAAAGTTGACTGGAAAGAGACCCTAGCAGGGATGACAGTGGAACAACAATGGCAGGTATTTCTGGGAATAATACAGAAAGTGCAGGATCAGTTCATTCCAAAGAGGAAGAAAGATTCTAAGGGGAGTAAGAGGCCACCGTGGCTAACAAGGGAAGTCAAGAACAGTATAAAAATAAAATAGAAGTATAACATAGCAAAGATGTGCAGGAAGCCAGAGGATTGGGAAACTTCCAAAGAGCAACAGAAGATAACTAAAAAGGCAATATGTGGAGAAAAGATGAGGTACGAAGGTAGGCTAGCCAAGAATATAAAGGAGGATAGTAAAAGCTTCTTTAGGTATGTAAAGAGGAAAAAATTAGTTAAGACAAATGTGGGTCCCTTGAGGACAGAAACAGGTGAATATATTACGGGGAATAAGGAAATGGCAGATGAGTTGAACAGGTACTTTGGTTCCGTCTTCACTAAGGAAGACAAACAATCTCCCATATGTACTAGTGGCCAGAAGACCTAGGGTGACGGAGGAACTGAAGGAAATTCACATTAGGCAGGAAATAGTGTTGGGTAGACTGATGGGACTGAAGGCTGATAAATCCCCAGGGCCTGATGGTCTGCATCCCAAGGTACTTAAGGAGGTGGCTCTAGAAATCGTGGACACATTAGTGATCATTTTCCAATGTTCTATAGATTCAGAATCAGTTCCTGTGGATTGGAGGGTAGCTAATGTTATCCCATTTTTTAAGAAAGGAGGGAGAGAGAAAACAGGGAATGATAGACCAGTTAGCCTGACATCCGTGGCGAGGAAGATGCTGGAGTCAATTATAAAAGATGAAATAGCGGAACATTTGGATAGCAGTAACAGGATCAGTTCAAGTCAGCATGGATTTACGAAGGGGAAATCATGCTTGGAATCTTCTGGAATTTTTTGTGGATGTAACAAGTAAAATGTACAAGGGAGAGCCAGTGGATGTAATGTACCTGGAGAAAGCCTTTGATAAGATCCAACATGGAAGATTAATGGGTAAAATTAGAGCACATGGTATTGGGGTAGGGTACTGACATGGATAGAAAATTAGTTGGCAGACAGGAAACTAAGAGTAGGGATTAATGGGTCCCATTCAGAATGACAGGCAGTGACTAGTGGGGTACCACAAGGCTCGGTGCTGGGACCATGATTAAAAGAAACATTAGCAAATTTGTAGATGACACAAAGCTGGGTGGCAGTGAGAACTGTGAGGAGGATGCTATGAGGATGCAGGGTGACTTGGACAGGTTGGGTGAGTGGGCAGATGAATGGCAGATGCAGTTTAATGTGGATAAATGTGAGGTTATTCAATTTGGTGGCAAGAACAGGAAGACAGATTATTATCTGAATGGTGTCAAGTTAGGAAAAGGGGAAGTACAACAAGTTCTGGGTGTCCTTGTACATCAATCACTGAAAATAAGCATGCAGGTACAGCAGGCAGTGAAGAAAGTTAATGGCGTGTTAGCCTTCATAACAAGAGGAGTTGAGTATAGGAGCAAAGAGGTCCTTCTGTAGTTGTACAGGGCCCCGATGAGACCACACCTGGAGTATTGTGTGCAGTTTTGGTCCCCTAATTTGAAGAAGGACATTCATGCTATTGAGGGCGTGTAGGGTAGGGTCACAAGGTTAATTCCCGGGATGGCGGGACTGTCATATGTTGAAAGAATGGAGCGACTAGGCTTGTGTACACTGGAATTTAGAAGGATGAGAGGGCATCTTATTGAAACATATAAGATTATTAAGGGATTGGACACGCTAGAGTTAGGAAACATGTTCCCGATGTTGGGGGAGTGCAGAACCAGGGGCCACAGTTTAAGAATAAGAGGTAGGCCATTTAGAACGGAGATAAGGAAACACTTTTTCACCCAGAGAGTTGTGAATCTGTGGAATTCTCTGCCTCAGAAGGCAGTGGAGGCCAATTCTCTGGATGCTTTCAAGAGAGAGTTAGATAGAGGTTTAAAGGGGCAACCAGTGTAAATATGTTTAAAACCACTGGATGCATGAAAGGGATCGTATGTATATTATGAATAAACCACCAGACTATTTGCAGGTTTTTGTGGTTCCTGCACATTACTCAGCACACACTGAATATAACTCAACCATTGACTCGGATCCCACAGGGCTTGCACTGCTGCTTTATCTGAGTTATGCTGCAGGGATTCAATCCCAGACCAAGCATTGCCCTTTCATAGAATGACAGCACCACGTTCAAGTATGAATATTCTGTGAGTCTGCAGATGGTTTGAAGCAGTACAGTACACTGTTGCTGAAATCCATCCTGGACAGAGAGATATGGAGGAAGGAACTGCAGATGCTGATTTATCCCGAAGGTTGGCACAAAGTGCTGGAGTAACTCAGACTGAAGAAGACTGCACTGATTTATTTTTGCTATGTTCAGGCAATCCAACCATGGGTTGGGAAGGGTTAGAGACATCACCCATTCTGTTTCTCTAGAGGAAATATGCACGCCCAGGAATTTGAAGTTTTTGACTCTCCACCATCGTCCCATTGTTGTAAACAGGATTGTGGGTCCTCAACCTTCCTTTTCCAAAGTCCACGATCAGTTCTTTGGTTTTGCTGATATTGAGATCCAGGTTGTTGTGCTGGCGCCATATGGTCAGTCGGTCGATCTCACTTCTATACTCTCTCATCACCATCTGTAATTCCTCCCAAGTTTGGTGTCGTCAGCAAACTTGAAAATGTCCAGCTACACAGTCATGAGTATAGAGTGAGTAGAGCAGGGGGCTGAGCACGCAGCCTTGAGGTGCTCCTGTACTGATTATCACTGAGGATGAAGTGTTTCTGCCAATTCTAACAGACTGTGGTCTGTGGATGAGGAAGTCGAGGATCTAATTGCAGAGGGATGCGCAGAGACCCAGTTCCATGAGTTTCGTAACCAGCTTGGAGGGGATGATGACCTGGACCCAGCACACTGATGCAATCATAAAGAAAGCACATCAGCGCCTCTACTTCCTGAGAAGATTACAAAGATTCGGTATGTCGAAGAGGATTCTCTTTAACTTCTACAGGTGTACAGTAGAGAGCATAATGACTGGTTGCATCATGGCCTGGTTCGGCAACTTGAACGTCCAGGAACGGAAAAGACTGCAAAAAGTTGTAAACATTGCCCAGTCCATCACCGGCTCTGACCTCTCCACCATTGAAGGGATCTATCGTAGTCGCTGCCTCAAAAAGGCAGCCAACATCATCAAAGACCTACACCATCCTGGCCACACACTCATCTCACCACTGCCATCAGGAAGAAGGTACAGGAGACTGAGAACTGTGACATCCAGGTTCAGGAACAGCTTCTTCCCTACAGCCATATGGCTATTAAACACGACAACCTCATAAGCTCTGAACTACAATGGACTATTATTATTATTATTATTGCAGTTATTGTTGTTTTTTTTCTTCTAAGTTTTTGTTATATTATTTAGTATGTCTACATATTATGTTGTGCTGCAGCAAGTAAGAATTTCATTGTTCTATCTGGGACATATGACAATAAAACACTCTTGACTCTTGACCTGTTGAGTTACTCCAGCACTTAGTGTCTATCTCTTGAGAGAAAGATTAGTATTGAAGTAATAGGCTGCGATTACAATTTTCCCATGCACAAAAACAAGATGAATGTAAATGCTGATAGTGCGAAGCTTCATAGGGCATCGCTGTCAAGAATTAATGATAATTGCTGGCAAGGACAGATAGGTTATAGCCAGCAGAAGTTTGCAGATTGATATTCAACATTATCATTGTTGACAGGGCAGAACTGTTGCTGCCATGCAGCCTCGTTTGGAAAATCTCACTTGGAAGGAGTTGTCAGTTTTCCGCTCAGCTGGCCCGACCCTAACCCTCCCCAACCCACAAAGGCTCTGGATGAATTGGCTGAACACGGCAAAAAAAAATCAGTGCAGTAACTGTGAGCTCTGTGTTTACATGGGGTATCAAGTTAATATCGGCAAATTAACTTAGACACGCCTCTGTAATAGTTCAATGAGAGAAAGGAAGCAACCATTAACCTATGACTCTGTGTCCAACAGGGGCACTCAAATAAAGCCAGGATTCAAGTTCACAATCAATGATCAACTCTCCCATCTGCTTACGAGTCACAATACAGCAGTCAAAAACCATCTCCGTTGAGACACAGCTGTTCTCTTTCCAATCAATTTTTATCCATTTCTCCTTACTGCACTGGAAATGTGCATTTGGAAGCATAGTGCTGTTAGCTTTAGTTTTTCCTTACATTAAAACTACAAATGTACCAATAGTGGGTGACAGAAATAATGCAGCCTGAAGGAGACATGCATTGAGAATTAAGAGTAGGGAAGATTCAAACAAGGGGACATGACTTGAGAATTAAGGGACAGAAGTTTAGGGGTAACATGAGGGGGAACTTCTTTACTCAGAGAGTGGTGGCTGTGTGGAATGAGCTTCCAGTGAAGGTGGTGGAGGCAGGTTCGTTTTTATCATTTAAAAATAAATTGGATAGTTATATGGACGAGAAAGGAATGGAGGGTTATGGTCTGAGCGCAGGTATATAGGACTAGGGGAGAATACGTGTTCGGCACGGACTAGAAGGGTCGAGATGGCCTGTTTCCGTGCTGTAATTGTTATATGGTTATATTATATGCGGTGTCCAATGTAAGCTGTAACCCACTGGATGCATCTCTGCCATTAATTTCAGCGGTTTCCTCATGTGCTTGATCTCCTTGTGAAACAGTCCGCAGATCTCAGTGGCAGCATGTAAAAAACTGCTTTAAGCACATCCCATGCATGGAAGTCAGTAAATCCATATACCATGCATACACAAATGCTGCGTTTCCATTTTCTAAAATCTTTTGCCCTTCAAATCAATAGGGCAGTGCATAAAAAATGCATGACATTTTCTGCTTGCTGCTTGTGTAACAAAGAGCTTCATACACTACAAATGATTAATTGGAATTACAGTCCTGCTCTTGCCAAATTAAAAACTCATTTTCTTTAATTAAACTCACATAAAATCTTTTCTTGCAAGCTGTTAACAAATTAAAAGAAAAATGAATCATGTTTAATGGCATGCATTACCTGCCAGTGATGAATTCTGCACAATTAAAGGCAATTTTGAATATAAAATACACTATCTGTCATTTAATCTTTTAGTAGTAAAGACAAATGATTTCACTGGCTGGAGAACTAGGCTTTGTCACCCATGACTTGCAAATCGTGGTTTTGACAGACCAGGAGCTAAAAAGGGATGTCTGTACTTGGCTACGATTATTTTTATTAATATTTCTACAGCCCTTCTACTGTTGCTTCATCGTAGTAAAGGGAATAGTTGTAAAACATGGACATAAAAAGATAATACAGGCTGCTTCGTGAATTTGATGTGAGCTGCATGTCTAATTTGTTCTGAACGACTAATTATTTCTGCACAAAGTCAAACGAACAGGCCAATATCAATAATTAAGATACCCCAGAGCTTCATCATTGAGTGGATGCCCACCACTAAACGTTGGTCATTGTCAGAACTTCATTTGGCATGGAGGCATGCAAACATTACAGAAACAAATTACTCCCATTTTCCTTGTTATTGAGTCTCCGACACACAATGCCAAACTAGAATGAATTTCAAACAGATTTCACATAATGCTTCAGAGATTAGTTTAGCTTAGTTTATTGTCACATGTACCGAGGTACAGTGAAAAGCTATAGTTGCATGCTAACCAGTTAATGAAAAGACAATACATGATTACAATCGTGCCCTCCACAGTGTACACTTGTTAAAGGGAATAACGTTTAGTGCAAGATAAAAGTCCAGTAAAGTCCAAATAATGATAGTCCGAGGGTATCCATCCAGTGAGGTAAATAGAAGTTGAGGACCACTCTCTAGTTGTTGATAGGATGGTTCAGTTGCCTGATAACAGCTGGGAAGAAACTGTCGCTGAATCTGGAGGCATGCGTTTTCACACTTCTGTACCTCTTGCCTGATGGGAAGGGGGAAAAGAGGGAGTGGCCAGGGCGAGACTCATCCTTAGCATTAAGAGTGACAACACTTGCATTTGGAACTGACACAATCAACCGAAGGACAAATTCTATCTCATTTCTTTTACTTCACTTTGAATTTCGATGATAGGGTAAAAATATTTATTCACTACAAATGTCCTCATTGTAAATACTTAAATAAATTTACTTTTGGTATAAAAAAAAACAAATACCTCACCCACTTAGAAATGTAGCAAAGCCTTTTTCAGGGTGAATAAGATTTTCAATCAACTGCGAAACAGTGGCAATGCATAAGAATGCAAAAGATGAAATAAAGCAGAAGACCATACAACCATTCAACCCTGCTCTACCATTCCATAAGATCGCAGCTGCTCTACTTTGTGTTCACTTTCCTGCACATTCCACATATCCCCTGCTTTACAGAGGCCAAGAAGGCAGACCAATGCCTCTAAATCGTCAGAAGACTGAGGAAATTCAGCATGTCTCCGATGACTCTTACAAACCTCCACAGTTGCACCTTGGAAAGCATACTGTCGGGTTGCTCACAGCTTGGTTTAGGAACTGATCTGCCCAAAGCTACTAGGAATTGTAGAGTCGTGGATGTAGCCCACTCCACCACACATACCAGGCTTCCCACCATTGACTCCACCTACATATCACCCAGCCTCTGGAAAGGAAACAACATAATCATACACCTTTACCACCCCGGTCATTCTTCCTTCTCCCTGCTCCTGTCAGGCAGAAGACACATAAGCTTGAAAGCACGCAACACAAGACTCAGTAACAGCTACTTCCCCTCTGTTATCAGGCTTCTGAATGGACCTTCCACAAGCTAGGGTACAGTCCAATCCTCTTCTCCCTCATTGCGGACATTGGATTTAGTCCCTGGAACTGGTGCACTGGAATGCTGAGAACTATTTTCTGCAATCTGAATTTTTCCCTTTGCACTGCCTATTGTACTTGATTTTGGCTTGATCGCATTTACGTATAATATCTCTTTTGATTGGATAATACACAAAACAAAGATTTGCACTGTACCTCAGTACACGTACCATTAATAAATCTAAACCTAAACGTCCAAGATGCTCCATCTAAGCTAGCTCCATTTGCATCATTACTTCAGTCGCATTGCTCCATCCAAAGTGTTAATGGACTTTCTGTCCTGAGATATGAACAGAGCCTGCCCTGTGTTGTTCGTGTTCCATTTCAGGTTCTGTATTTTTACATTTTATTGCTTATCCATTTTTTTGATTGCAGTGAATCAGTAAATAATTCAAGCAAAGAAGTACTGAAATGCTGGTGAAAGAAAATGGTAATTTTAGTTAATTAAAAGTATCAAATGAAAGGTTTCTGTACAAGCATTCATATTCATACATTTGTCTCCTAAGTAGCTTCATATTCTACGCCAAAGAAAAATCCTCTCACTGACGGCAGATTAGTATTATGAATGCTCATCAGCAAACCCCTCGAGAAATATCAACTGATTTCAAATCAGCTTCCTGGTGCTCGGGTCGAGTTGTACTTCTTTCATCTCTGATCAATGTTACTTCAAGTTAAATAATGGCCCGGATACACATGCGGCCACTCTATTGTTTTGCAATGGCCTCACGATGTACATTACTCACACCGCTTATGCGGTTATAATGCACATTCATTCAAGAGAGTCATTACGATCTACACACACTAATCTGAGAGAACAAATCAGTTGGGAGATGTAAAAGTTGAAAACAGCTCAAGCTCACAAAAATACTTAGCAGTCAATGGTCGAATAACCATCAAATTCTGCACATGCTGAATAATTTATAAATAACAGGCATTAAGGAAGTGTGGCAGCTTTTCTAGAATATCACAGTGCAATTTTCAAAACATTGTTAAACAATGATGAATGGCAACTATTCTAACTTCCGTCGTTGATCCATCTTAAAATGTACAGGCAGTATGGTATCGACCAAGGAAAGGGAATGTGCAATAAATTATTGAACACTGAATATAAAGAGCAGAGGGATCTTGGAGAGGATAACGGGGTGATTTTGGACACTGCCAGGGCTGGGGGATTGTAACTGGAGGAGAGAGTAACTGGGATGGGGATTTTGTCCTCTGAATAAAATAAATTGAGGAGAATTTTAATTGAACTATACAAAAGGACAGATAGAGTTAAGTTTACTTTACAGATGCAATGTGGAAGCAGGCCCTTAGGCCCACCGAGTCCACGCTGACCAATGATCACCCTTACACTAGTTCTATCCTAGAGAATAGGGACAATTTACAGAAGCCAATTAAGTTACAAACCTGCACGTTTTTGGAGTGTGGGGGGAACCAGAGCACCCACGAGGTCTCAGGGAAAATGTACAAACTCCATATAGACAGTAACCGTAGGCAGGATCGAACCCAGATCTCTGGCGCTGTAAAGCAACAACTCTACCACTACGCCACCCTGCTGCCCACTGTTGCCTCACTGTGCTAGAGACCTGGGTTTGATCCTGGCAGAGCGATGCCTGGTAGGTCCATTATTGGCTAGGAAGGTGCGGTATGAACATTGAATTCTCTAATTTTAAGTAACTACTTACACTCCCCACCCTTTCCCTATTGCCTATACCCTAGTTGTTTTACCAGTTCCACAATTCACATTGTTTCCCCCTTGAGATCACACCTTTCCTCGCCAACAATGGACCTACCAGGCACTGCCTTGCCTGACATAATTTGTAACCAGCCCTAATTGGTCCTGGTCTTTTTCCACCTCCAGCTCTTCACCCCCCCAACCCCCAGCCCCTACGTTCAGTATGAAGAAGGGTCCCGACCCGTAACAGCACCCATTCTTTTTCTCCAGAGATGCTGCCTGACTCGCTGTGTTACTTCAGTACTTTGTGTTTATCGTCTGTGTGGACTCGTTGGACCGAAGGGCCTGTTTCCAAGTGGTATCTTTCAATTCAATTAAAAATCAAAAAATGATGTGGGGCCATAGCAGAGCCAATAGGAAGGACGTGTACCCCTTTCCAGAGGCATTGGGCCATTTCATACAATGAGGTTAAGGAAATTAGTTATTGTTTGACTTACATTTTAATCAGTCCAGGTGATTCCCTTCCCTAAGATTATTTCTTTTTGAACAAACATGAGTGCTTCGTGGTCACTTTGAATGAAATCAGCTTTCTTCCAATAGAAAATTACAATTTCTTAATACTGAATTCCAAATTCTTAAACCATTATTGTGACATTTGAACCCCTATTCTCTGAATTAGTAGCCCCAGATTATTGGTTCAGTAATGTAAACTCTACACTTATAGGAGGGACAATGATGAAAGGTAAGCAGTCCGTCTAGATGAGCTCAATTGTTGAACTGATGAAAGAAACCTGTGCAGCAGCTTCCATTGGGGAAATAAATCCTTAAGACAAAAAGTGAAGCTTTCTGGAGCAGCACTATTTAAATTGCAGTTTGAACAATTCAATGAATGCCACCTTGTATGGTGCAAGAACCTGTCCAGTGCAATGGGTCTGGATCAGAAATTCCTTTGCGTTTCTCGGGGGAATTGGAAACTGTTACCTGTTTTCTTTCTCTAAATTACTCTTCCATCTTTCCTCACGTTCTGCAGTAAAATAAATGGGCTGGATATCAGTTTACAAAGGCCATGGGTGTATGGAGGCACGGTGCCTGCAAACTCTGAGCTGAAACTTGCGGTTTTGCAGAACTGAGAAACAGTTGGTGTTGAAAGAGACCCCAAACACGACTTCAGCCTTTAACCTTACCACTTTGAAGGGGAAGAATACCCCCTGTGTCTCATGACTGAATCAGCTCAAGTAAAGTTAGTAAAACAACAGTTTACACTGTTCCAATATGAGGGCAATTGTAATGGTGTCAGCTCTGTAACTTCACCAGAAGACAAAATCCTAAAGGGCCCTTTTTTGAACAAAGTATGTAGAACGTAACAGTAATTCTGAGGCAAAACTTCAAAAAGGAGCCATGAGGAAAAAAAGCCATGACTGCAGTAAATATCTCATATCATTCTCTCTCCATGCTGTACTTTGGGGTGTTGACCAGATTTACAAATCTTTAAATGCTTTTCATACTTTAAAAATAAAAAGGAGTGTGTAAGACAAAGTTGGATTGCTGGGGGTAGTGATGGGGTGGATGGAGGGTGGGGGGGGGGGGTAGGGTTGGTTGGTTGGGGGGCAGTGGGAGAGGAAAAGCACCTGTTTTAAAGTCATTACTTCCATTTGTATCAAGAATAATTTCTCCATCACTCACACTACTCAAGAGGGGGTATTTATCCCCAATACCCCCTTGACATTGGGAATATACCAAATATCCCCAAAGTCAAGCTTGTCGCCTGCCCATGTCGTGTACAGTCAGGCAGAAGGTGCACCCAAGGGACAAGTTAGTAAGTTTCCCTCGGATTCTCACACTGTGAGGAAATACCTAGTGTTCACTCAATACCTCCCTGGAGTCAAGTACATGAGGGTACATAACCCAGCCTGGTTAGGATCAAAAGCATAACCCACAAAAGACACCTTGGAAAATTTGGGCATTACTGGAATGACCAACATTGGTTGCCTATTCTCCATTGCCTTTTAAGAAGTTGGCGATTTGACCGACATAGTTTCTTCCTCCAGAGATGCAGTAAAAGAATATTGAAGCAGGTTGACTCAAAAACATGCAGATAGAGTCTGGCAATACACCCAGTGTGAATGATAAAGTCACATTCACATGCAGCTAAGTCAGCACAAAGGTAACTTCTTTCTCTCATGAGAGGCATTAGGTCAACCACATACACATGTTTCCCTCAAGGCTCTTTGCAGTTTTTTGAGAATGAGAGGACTGGCAGGAAGGGCATCCAGGACAAGAATAAGGGCTTGATTGACCGTTAAAGTTTCAGTTGCATCTCCACACAGAAACAACAGCAGTGTGTCACACTGGCTCCTGACCTTTCTCCTTTCTTCCGCCCGCCCTTTGGTTCAATTGTGCTCTCTTTATCTCAGCAAACCTGAAAATTATACCGTGACTGAAGTGAGTGTTATGCAGACTGGAGAGCTAATTTAGGCATGCACTCCAACCAAAAGAAAAGACAACAGTGCAATGCTTTGCACATATGAATGCTCTTTTTGTACGTATTTTAGTGGTATATCATGATACGTTTGTGTGGATCACAATTTGGATTATCCATGGTATACACATATTGAGCATTTAATATAAAATAAAAACTATCCTAGTGTGTCATAATGAAGATCATTTTTGATAAATACTATATTTCTGTGCCTTAAGGGCGATGCATCTGATTCATCTAGTGGGATTTTTATGTAGCCAGCATTCCGATATAAGATGTTTGATTGGAAAAAATAATTGTCTGACGAAATTGCAAATTCTACAAGAGTACAAGTCAACAAAAAGTTACCATTAAAGACCTTAGAGGTTAACAGATGGATTTATGAGTTTGTTTGCATATGATACTTGTGAACTCTGTAATGACGAAGTAGAGCATGAATTATTCACTGAAATGTTTAAATTCACACAACTCGGAATTAAGTTGTACAGTATTCTGTTTAATACTTTTGAGTCCAATGAAAATGCAATTATCAAGTAGATTCTTCAGAGAGTTTACGATCCTGTTATTAACCAAGCTATTGCATGTCAAGTTAATAATTGTTGCATATAAACATCACTTTTATAACATTACCTCGTGCTTTTAATGGGCAATGTTTAAAGTGCAGCTATTACATTGGTAGCAAAATGTGAGCATGTTATTCTCCACCGGCATCATTGAAAATCACAGGAATGAGACAGACTCAGAACATCGTGGAATAGACCAGCCCAGGCGACCATTCGGCCCATTCAGTCTGTTCCAGTGCAATCCAGGAAAAGCCCAGCCACCAATCTTTCCTGTATCTTTGCAATATTTCCTTTTTCAGGAATTTTCTCCATGTTTTTACTTTGCAAGGTAAATGTACTTGCCACTCTACCATGCATTGGTTTTCAAACCTTAACCATTTGATGAATACAACATTTTCTTCAAATCACCATTGATTAGGTTCAATCAATCAATGAATCAAAATGGCTCTTGTTAGTTTGGGTATTTAAGCATCTGGCGCAAAATTTGAGACTGGACTTTCTGGCCTGATTTTTATTAACACTGTGGGATAGATGATATGGGAGTGGAAATCTCCCCCTAAAGATGTCAGCAATCAGGCAACATACAACATTAGATTCTTCTGATGTGATTTTCAGTCTGACCGACCTGATGACCAACAACGCTTCTTTACTCGTGAACCAATATCTTTCTTCTCTTGAGACCATCACTCAGACTGCACTGCCAGTTGGGCAGCTCCACAGCTCAGTGTAACCACGCTGCTCACACTGAGGACTGAGCCTTCCTTGAATCTCCAGTGATTCTTGTGTATTCTGAACTGTCTTCCGGTTGGGTTTTGTCAACACCAAACACTCCTTTTCCTGAATAGCATAGAGATAGAATGGTGGGCATCGGTAACTTCACAGGGAACCCCCACAGAGCCATGGGACTGTATTGCATGGAAAAAAAACACAGCGTGCAGGCCTGCTGATAAGGACTTTTGGCTAGTCCCATTTCCTCGCTCTTGGTCAGCAGGCTTGTGAGGTTTAGTCTTGTCAAGTGCTCATCAGTGTGGGTGAAGGCACAGAGGGGTTCATCACCGAAGACCATAATCTAAATGGGGAATGCAGAGACCCATTCTAATGGACAGACTTCTGCAGGTGTTGAGTAAAAAAATCATATTGACTGGTTGTATCCCAATCAGGTTTAGCGACTCGAATGCCGAGGAAAGAAAGAGATCACAGGAAGTTGTAGATACCGCTAAATCCATCACGGGGTCTGACATCCGCACCATCGAATGGATCTATCGGTGGTACTGCATCAAAAAGGCAGTTAGCATCATGAAATGCTGCTTTGATAAGAACACAGGCATTACACGGGGGTCAACTCCCAGTTTATCCTCTGAGAGCCAGTGATAAGGAAAATTACCCGAGGAGCATAACTGATAGAAACCTTGTAGCCACCAGCATCCAGTTTAGTTTAGAGATACAGCATAGAAACGGCTTTGGCCCACTGAGTCCACGCCGACTGACGATCACCCATACACTAGTTCTATCCTATGTACAAGGGACAATTTACAGTAGCCAATTAAATGACAAAACTGCACATCTTTGGGATGTCTGAGGAAACCAGAGCACCCAGAGAAAACCCACGTGGTCACAGGGAAAATGTATAAACACCGTGCAGACAGCACTAGAGGTCAATTATAAACCCGGGTCTCTGGTGCTGTGAGGCAGCTGCTCTACTGTTGCACCACGGTGCTGCCCCACAGCTATTACCTTCCATCTGTATATGTGCATATTGCCACCTGTTAGCAGGGATGCCTTCTTTTATTTAACATAGTTAGCATGTTTGCAACTTCATCACTGGTGGGAGGACATGGAAAGAAAATTGAAAATAACATATTTCAGACTCATGGAAACACCTCCGACATCTCCAGGGTCAACACTTTGAATGCAGTTAGCTTGTAGAGATGCAAGCTCCCTTTCAGCCTGAGCTTAGTTCTTAATGCATGAGATAAGACAGAGACGACAGCAATAGCTGCTTGATTTTACAGTAATTACATTAGCCGAATGGAAACTGTGGAGCATCAGGAGACAGAAGAGTTCAATTCTCAAACATACATGCCGCTCAAATGAGGCACCAGGGAGGGAGCCTCTCCTCTCACAATTCATCTTTAAATGCAGCCATATTCAGTATAGTGAAATGATGCAAACATGATGAATGAATGAATGAATGAAAAACAGCATGGAAATATGCATTTTGAGTCTATGCCGATCATCAATTAACTGTTAACTCACCCCTATACTATCCCACTTTCATGTCCACTCCCTACACACTGCCGGCAAATTACAGAGGCTAATTAACCTATCTTTGGGATGCGGGAGGAAACCGAGGCACCAGGAGGAAACCCACATGGTCACAAGGAAAAGTGGCATACTCCACGTAGGCAGCATCTGAGGTCAGGTTTGAACCAGGGTCCCTTGTGCTGTGAAGCAACAGCTCTTCCAGCGGTACTGTGTAAACTGATTAGCAGAACACACACAAACACTGGCACAAAGCTAACACAGAATTTCACTCATTACGAGGCAAAGCAAGACAACAGCCATGCCACAAATGGGAACTATAGCCTGCGTGATCTCAGTTTTATTCATTGGGATAAACAGCCCAGGGTTCCCACTTATCTTCACTTGTGTTTGCCCGGCAGGCAGGTGGACGTGATTTCTTTCCCAGCGTGCGGACGTGATTTCTTTCCCAGCGTGCGGTTGGATCTAGAAATCTTCCCATGGGTTTCTTCACATTAAAATTCTCCAAGTTTCAACGTTTAATATTCAGACTACATAATTCCTACATGAAATCAATCACGAAAGGGAACAGACGTTCATAATTTTAAAAATATGAAGGTAATTAAAATGTTTATGTCTCGGTCTAACATCAAGTATTACTCATGGACAGTCTGCCACTATTTAATAACTGTAGCTGAAGAGAAATTGGTCTGACAATCAGGAAGCACTGCAGTGCAAAAATTAAAGAAATTATTCCATGATATGTACATTTATTCAAGCCAAGTTGCTGAGTTTGAACACTGTTTATTTGGTGTTCCTTCCCTTGTCTGATTGTCACCATACCTTGCATAGATTTGGTTCAGTCATGATCCTACATCTAATTTTCCATTTGCTCTGGAGGAAGAATTCTGGCCCCTAATGTTTCCCTTCACATCAGTCTGACTGAATCAAAAACGCAACTGAGACAAGGGTGGGTTGGGTGGTGGTTGAAAGGTAAGGGAGCCCTTTAAAGCAGAGGGTGTGGTGCAAGGTTTTTTGTACTGGAGGCCTGTGACTAGTGGTGGTCGGCAGAGATGGGTTGGGCCAAAGGGCCTTTTTATTTTGTTATATGGCTCGATGACTACGCTTATTTACACAAATCCTACATTAATCTCATTTTTTAAAATTCTCCCTATATTCACTCCTCAGTTTCCACCATACACTTACACACTGTGGCAATTTACAGTGCTTAACAATAACAACAACGTGGAAGTCTTTGGGATCTGGGAGGAAAGTAGAGCATCCAGATGCAACCCACTCAGTCACAGGGAGAGCGGCAGCACTGGAAGTCAGGAGTGAACCCCAGTTGCTCTAGCTCTGAGGCAGCAGCTGTTCTTATCCGTCTGTGTGAGACAGAAAGGAAAGACCTGGTGCACAAATCAAAGAAGTCATAGCATTGGCAGAAAGATTTGTTTTTCAGACAATGGCACAGATTTGGAACTCACTGCCTAGGAGCGGTAGAGGCAGAAACTCTCAATGCATTTGTTCGTTCTTTATCATGCACTCGGAGTGCAATAATCTACAAGGGTGGACTAGAAAATTATATTAGTCTGGATAGCTCTGGCTCAGCCAATATGGAAGCAAAGGGTGAATATCCTCCTTTAACACTATTTTCTATCATATTAAGAAATATCCACAGTTATGTCTACTTTGAACATGTTCTCCTGAGTCTGAAGATGGTCCCAACCCAAAATGTCACCTATTCATGTTCTCCCTGAGATACTGCCTGACCTGCTGAGTTACTCCAGCATTGTGACCTTTTTTTTATCCTATAGATCTTGTTCATCATCTAGTAATCAATTTGCTAAGTTTTAGCATTACATACCAATCTACAAAATACAGACCCTTATAAATTCTATTGTACAGTGCATTTTCATATATTCTCTCCTATTTATCTGCCTATGTGAAGGAAAACTACTTGCTTTGTTCAATTCAATATCCAAGATTTTATTCAAAAGTTTGCTTTCTTAAATAATGTTGGCCACAATTCACAACTGGCTGTAGTCTTGGTCCTACTCTAAAATGTCCTGGCCAATAAATTAATCAAAGTGTGTTCTCCTGAATTGTTGCTGTGATGGAGTTTAATGATTGTATTTGTAGAGAGGCTACTATATATTATGCATCGTGCAGAAAACACTAATATAACTAGCAAATCCCATCTCAGCATGATAATACACAAAAGATGTTGCCGAACACTGTAGGTGGTAGTATGCACCACTGCCTGGATATAAAAAGACCTTGAAATCCTATTACTGCTGTTATTGAACACAGTAAGTATCTTCCCCTCATGTAGGCAGATAAATGGGAGAGAATATATGGAAAATGCACTGTACAATAGTATTTATAAGGCTCTGTATTTTGTAGTTTGGTATGTAACGTTGAAACTTAGCAAATTGATTACTAAATGATGAACAAGATCTGTAAGTAAAAAATAGACATAAAGTCCATGTTTTGATGAGTTTAGTGTTGAGATACAGTGCTGAAACAGGCCCTTCAGCCCACTGGTTCTGTGCTGACCAGCGATCCTACACATTAACACTATCCTACACACACTAGGGACAATTTACAATTTTACCAAGCTAATGAACGTATTTATTTGACGTGTGGGAGGAAACCGGAGCTCCAGGAAAAAACCCACGCAGCTCATGGGGTATATGACCTCCCATGTATAAACTCTGTACAGACCCGTAGTCAGGATCAAGCCCAGGTCTCTGGTGCTGTAAGGCAGCATCTCTACCCCTGCGCCACCGTGCCCCCTGTTTCACCGACTGATAGGTAGGAGATGGTATTGGGCTCTTGGCTGAAGAAACAGCAATATGCAATGGTGTGTGGTACGCTGGGGAGAATTTTAAAAACACTTGCATTATAACATATTTCCAGAAATTCAGGCATGACACTTTGCTGCTGCAGAATCCAAAAAAGTAATGAAGTTTAGATATATGGTTGGTAGCCATTGAATTATTTTGACAGTTTTTCTCCAGCAGTTCCAATTCTTGACAGATCAGCTATCTCAAATGCGAGTTATGTTGCAGATTATCAAGCTAAAAGCTGAAGCATTCCATCACTGTTGGTCTACACCAAATTGAGCTACTTCAATATTACACAAAAATATTTTCAATAAAGCTGCTTCAATCAGTCATTTCCTCGCGTTCCTTTGGCAGAACATTTGAACAGACTGCTAAGTTGTTATAGAAACAAGAACTGCAGAGGCTGGTTCCGTGGGTCTGGTAACATCTAAGTGCTAAGTGGCTCCGTGGGTCTGGTAACATCGCTGGAGAAAAAGGATGGGTGATGTTTCTGATCCTCTTCAGACTGGAAATAGGAGATGGGAGTGGGGGTGGGGGGGGGGGGGGGGTGAAGAGGCTGGAGGTGAGAAAAGACCAGGATCAATCAGGACTAGCCAGAAATGACCTCAGGAAGGGTGTTGTCTGCCAGGTCCATTGTTGGCCAGGGAAGGTGTGCTCTCAAGAGAAATCTTCCCTCGCCCACATTGTTGCTCTTTTGTTATGCTCTGTTGATTCACACCTATTTTACTTCTTCCCTCACCCCTGGTCCACTTCCTTCCTCTGGCTCCACAATACACATCTCTCCCATTCTTATCTCACACATTTTGTCTTTTTATCTCTTTCCTTTGTTCAATCATCTGCCTGTCAACCACCCCTCCCCCTCATCTTTATCCGCCTATTGCTTGCCAGGCTTTGTTCTGCCTTCACCTCTCTTCCAGTTTTCTCTCCCCACCACAATCAGTCTGAAGAAGGATCCTGACCCACAACGCCACCTATCCATGTACTTCAAAGATGTTGAGTTACTCCAGCAGCTTGTATTTTTTTTTTGTTAGCAGCATTTGTAGTTCCTTGTGCCTCCACTTACTTATGTGTTTTTTTGGTTTTATTTTAAAATAATAATTTTATTAGAAGCAGTGTACAGTAGTATAAACCGTGGCATATGACAAAATACATTTATTGTACATCTACTTCTGTGGGTTCTGAGAGGACTGCTGTCATGAGTAGCAAATTGAAAGATAGGGCAGAAATCTGCTACAAATGCTTGGAAGGAACGTGAGGTGGGGAAGCAATGTATCAACATAAACCTTGACCTCAGTAGGAAGGGCAGTGTAGCTATATAGTATATGGAACAGCACAGCACAACACAATGCTTTGGCCCACAATGTTTGTGCCAAAAATGATGCCCAGCTGAACTGATCTCATCTGCCTGTACTTGATCCATATCCCTCTATTCCCTGCACTTCTATGTGCCTACCTAAAAGCCCCTTAAATGGCAATATCGTATCTGCCTCCACCAACAACCCTGGCAATTTGTTCACCCTCTGCGTTAAAATAATCACCCCACACATTACCAATAAACTTTCCCCCTCTCGTCTTATAGCCATGCTCTCTAACATTGGACATTTTCACCCTAGGAAAAAGGTTCTGACTGTCAACCCTATCTGTGCCTCTCACAATTTGATGTACTTTTATCCTCCCCCCTCAACCTCTGAGAAAACAATCCAAGGTTATCCAACCTCTCCCTGTAGCTGAAACCCTCTAATCCAGGCCGCATTCTGGCAAACCTCCTCTGCACCTTCTCCAAATCTTCCACATCTTTCCTATAATGGGTCGAGCAGAACTACATGCAATATTCCAAATGCGGCCTAACCAAAGTCCTATGGAGCTTCATCATAACTTTATGACTTATATTCAATACCCCTGGCAATAAAGGCAAGCATACCATATGCCTTCTTTACCACCCTATCTACTTGTGCTGCCACCTTCAGTGAACTATGAATTTAGACTCCGATCCCTCTGTACATCAAAGGTGTTAAGGGTCTTGCCATTTCCTTACATTCAACGTCCCAAAGTGTAACATCTCGCACTTACTTGGGTTAAACTCCACTTGCCATGTCTCCGCTCATTTTTGCAGCTGATTTATATCCCGCTGTATCTTCTGACAACCTTCCTCACTGTCTGCAACTCCTCCAATGTTGGTCTCTTTGGCAAACATACTCACCACCCAGAAGGATGAGAGGGGATCTTATAGAAACATATAAAATTCTTAAAGGATTGGATAGGCTAGATGCAGAATTCCCCCCCCCCCCGGTGTTCGGGGAGTCCAGAACCAGGGGTTGCTGTTTAAGAATAAGGGGTGGGTCATTTAGGACTGAGATGAAGAAAAACTTCACCCAGATAGTTGTGAATCTGTGGAATTCTCTGCGGAAGACACTGGAGGCCAATTCACTGGATGTTTTCAAGAGAGTGTTTGATTTATCTCTTAGGGCTAATGTAATCAAGGGATATGGGGAAAAAACAGGAACGGGGTACTGATTTTGGATGATTAGCCATGATCATATTGAATGGCGGTGCTGGCTCGAAGGGCCGAATGGCCTACTCCTGCGCCTATTTTTCTATGTTTCTATCTACATTTACATCTCACTCATTTATATATATCACAAACAGCAGAGGTTCCAGCACAGATCCCTGCGGAACTCCACTGGTCACAGACCTCCAGCCAGAATATCTACAATCCATCACAACCCTCTATCTTCCAAAAGGCTCTGTCTCACGGTGTTGCGGTCATCGGCGGTGAAGCGCGGCTTCGCCTGTAGAGGGGACCGCACGGCAACGGCGAGAGCGCCGAGCCTATGCCACGGGAGCGCCGCACGGATGCTGCGCGGGGGCCGAGTGATTTAAGTACGGCTGGTCCCACGAGCTTGCGGTAAGTAAAGAAAAAGGGCGGGTCGACTGCGATGACGTCATTTTGGATCTGCGGGGCTGTTGCGGCGGCCGTGCTGATCGCGGCGCTGTAGCAGTGGCTGTGGCGGCGGCCGTGCCGCACACGTGACTCACTAGCGGCGGCTGTGGCGGCGGCTGTGCTGATCGCGGCGCTGTAGCGGTGGCTGTGGCGGTGGCCGTGCCGCACACGTGCCTCACTGGCGGAGGCTGTGGCGGTGCAAGTTCGATGCACGGCGCTCGAGCGACACTGGCGGCGGCTGTGGCGGCGGCCGTGCCGCACTCGTGCCTCACTGGCGGAGGCTGTGCGGTAGGGACATATTTTTGAACAGTGTTGGTTTTATTTTAGCACTGTGCGGTGTTGGGAACAACGCCGCACGGCCCCGGAATTGTGCGTTTGACCGAGTGCGCGGTCTATGGCGGCCCAGGAGTGGTAGATTCTTTTAGTTTCGCCGCCAATGACCGCAGACTCGTGAGACAGGCCTTTAAGCCAGTTCTGAATCCATACGAACAAGTCATCATGAATCTCATACATCTTAATCTTCATTAACAAAGCTCCCAGTGACAGACTTTTGCCATTGTTGTCACACATTGTCATACATTATGCAAAGCCTAAATGCTGGTTAAAAAAAAATCACTATTAGATGCAGCACATATAAAGATTTGGGGAACGCCCAGTTTAAGTCGGTTCTGCCTGGCATGGTCATCGTGTGAACAGTATCATCATTAGGTGTGCAGCTGACACCAGAAAAATGTCAGAGTCAGTAATGTGAATAGTGCACAGAAACATAACCTCCTGTCAGGTAGATGCAAAAAGTTGAAGTAACTCAGCGGGACAGGCAGCATCTCTGGAGAGAAGGAATGGGTGACGATTCGGGTCAAGACCCTTCTTCAGACTGGTTAGGGATAAGGGAAACGAGAGATATAGACTGATGTGGAGAAACATAGAAACATAGAAACATAGAAAATAGGTGCAGTAGTAGGACATTCGGCCCTTCGAGCCTGCACCGCCATTCAATATGATCATGGCTGATCATCCAATGCAGCTGACACCAGAAAAATGTCAGAGTCAGTAATGTGAATAGTGCACAGAAACATAACCTCCTACATACATAGAAAATAGGTGCAGTAGTAGGACATTCGGCCCTTCGAGCCTGCACCGCCATTCAATATGATCATGGCTGATCATCCAACTCAGATAAAGAACAATTAATGAAAGATATGCAAAAAAAGTAATGATGAAAAAGGAAACAGGCCATTGTAAACTGTTTGCAGGGTGAAAATGAGAAGCTAGTGCAACTTGGGTGGGGGAAGGATAGAGAGAGAGGGAATGCCGGGGCTACCTGAAGTGAGAGAAATCAATTTTCATACCACTGGGCTGTAAGCTACCCAAGCGAAATATGAGATGCTGTTCCTCCAATTTGCGTTTAGCCTCACTCTGACAATGGTGGGGACCGAGGACAGAAAGGTACCCTACAAATAGGCAGGCATAGCTGGGGCCCAGGCGGGTGCCCAGAGCTACGCCTTGCACTCAGAGGAAGTGGGAGTAGTCAAAGGAGAAGTTGTTGAGGGTGAGGATCAGCTCCGCTAGGCGGAGTAGACTGTTAGTATTGGGAAATTGGATGGTTCTGTGGTCGAGGAAGAAACAGGGGGCTTCAAGCGCTTCCTAGAGGGGGATGGATCCCACTTCCTCCAAGTCCAAGGCGTAGCTATGGACACCCGCGTGGGCCCCAGCTATGCCTGCCTCTTTGTAGGGTGAGATTTAGGGAGAGAATTCCAAAGCTAATAAATAGAAGAGCACAGCTGCCATTGTGGGGGAGAAGAGATGTGGAATGTACACGGGCCATGTGGGAGAGCAATTGAATGTAACAGCGTCCACAGACACAAACAGGCAGTGCCAAGAGGGACTTAAACACTTGAATGAGACCTTAACATTTAAAATGTTGCATCATAAGCCAAAGAAAATCCATTGGAAGATGGAAAAATAGCTTGTTTTATGCCCAGTTACACAAATCAACTTCAGCAGCAGCACAACACTGCTATCTATTTTAGGATTAGGTTTCATTTCAATGAAAGATGACTGCACTCATCACCTCTTAAAGAAGATGACTTAGTTGCAAGAGGTATCTCAGAAATTATTTTCCTTTTCCCCTCTGAATTACCACAGCGACACATGGCCAAAAATCTCAATGTTTAGTGTATTTAATATTTTAGAAATAAATAAACTTTAATATATTTTCAATTATCAGAATGTTGAAAACCAAGAAACACAGGGACACATATAAAAAGAGAATATCAGACCGGTAACTTAAATTTATTACTTTAAAGGCAACTTATAATTAAGCGTTAATCACGTTATTCCCTTTATCGTGTATCTCTACACCGTGGACGTCTCCATTGTAATCATGTATTGTCTTTCCGCTGACTGGTTAGCACGCAACAAAAGCTTTTCACTGTACCTCGGTACACGTGACAATAAACTGAACTCAAACTCAGACTCAAAAACACAGAAAAAGCTTTGACATTGACAAGGTGGAAAATGTGCGGACAATTCAATTATTTTGAGAAAGTGTGTGATTGATTGCAAAGTTTGACAAAATGTAAAGTCCTTTCCTGTTGAATACTTTCTCTTGTTATATTAAAGTTAAGTGGCAGGACAATAAAACAAAACCTTAAAGCGATAGTTCTTCATGGAGAACAAACACATTAAAGCTCACACAAAGAATGTTTGATGTCCATGGGAAAAGGATGAAAAGCAAATCTAAGGTTTTGAAAAGGGAATATACTGCAGGACATGTAGTTTCAGATTTTATTAAATAAATTTGTATTTAATTATTTTATTGCAAATGGTACACAGGGGAAAATATATATTACAAATATAATTTGGTTGATTTGCCCATACAAAATGCATCTCCAAGTATTTAATTCCTTTCCCATAATCATTTAGCATACCTCTGCACCAAATGTATTAAGGCTTTGCTGTGTGGTTACCATAGTAACAATTTAATTGCTGAAAGAGTCTCATGCGCCTATTTTAATGAAATAATTAAAAGCTGCATAAATGGACTATATCTGTGATCCATATTTGTCCATCATCGCGAATACACTGAGGGGGAGGTGAAACAGTGGTTCAATATAATCCTGGGGAACAGGGGAGCAGACTGGGATCCTGGAGGAAGAAACTAAAACTCAAAGCTTTGCACAAGAAACAAGTTGCAATCAGTGGTTCCACTTAGTAACCTATGCTGGGCATGTAGTTTCCCCCATGCTCATGTTCTCTAACATTTATGAAGAACATTAATAATAATAATAATAAATTTTATTTATGGGCGCCTTATACCAAAGTCTCAAGGACACCTTACAGAGTTTAACAAGTAAGAAACATATAATCGGAGTAAAATAAATTATAAAGACATCACCAATACACAAATTAAAGACAGAATTCGATCCAAAGACACAAAAAAAAACAACAACAAAAAAACATTAGTTGTAGATCGCTCACACTCCTAAAATGGTTTTAAAACTCCAGATTAAAATAATTGCAGAGAAGTGGAAGTAATAATTTGTGATGTTTTGCAATTAGCATTGTGGTATTCTAATTATTGGTTAATGGAAGCAATCTAATAATCATTTACTACACTCCATGAAGCATGTTTGCCAAACAAATTAACAAAGGAAAACTAAAAGCAGGCTGAAGATGATTTAGTAAGAATGGTCCCGACCCGAAATGTCGTCTGTCCATTTTCCTCCACAGATGTTGCCTGAGGGTTGAGTTCCTCCAAAACGTTGTTTTTGGCTCAAGATTGGTGGCTTCCAAAGAAGGGCTGTGATTGCAGTGCAGAGGGTGTAGAGAAAATTTACTGGGGCATTGCCCAGATTGAAGCAATTCAGTTACAAGGACAGATTGGATAGGCTGGGTTTGTTTTCTCTGGAGTGGTGGAGGGAGACAGATGATCTGATAGAGGTATGCAAAATTATAAAGGGAATGGATAGGGAAATTTAGTTTAGTTTAGAGATACAGCGTGGAAACAGGCCCTTCTGCCCATCGAGTCCGTGCAGACCATCGATCAGCCGAACACTAGTTCTATGTTATCCCAGTTTTGCATCCCATACACAAGGGGCAATTTACAGAAGCCAATTAACCTACAAACCTGCACATCGTCTTTGGAATGTAGGAGGAAACCGGAGCACCTGGAGAAAACCCAAACCTATACAGACAGCACCCTTAGTCATATCCATAGTCAGGATCAAATCCAGTTCTCTGGCGCTGTAAGGTAACAACTTTACTGCTGTGCCTTGTGCCACGTTAGATTAAAGGAATCTTTTACTCTTGTGGGGGCACATTAACATGAGGGCGTAGATGTAAAGTGCGAGGTAAAAGGTTTAGAGGAGGACTGAGGGGGAACATTTCCACACAGAAAGTGGTTGGATTCTGGACCGCACTGCCTGAGGAGTTCGATAACGCAGGTACATTCACAACACTGAAGAAGCATTTAGACGAACACTTGAATTACCAGGGCATAAAGGCTATGGAGAAAAATGGGACTAGTATAGAAATGTAAAATGGTTGGAATGAACATGAAGGGCTGAAGGGCTTGTGGACCGTAGATCTATTAAGTCTCATGCAAGGATCAACAACAGTGCATGTCTTAGCTTTGTGACTTTAGTAGCTTAGACACCATTTATATATTGAATAAGTTCAATAAAAGGGCTAAAATTATCTGATCATCTTCTGTTGAACTCACAAACCTGCTGTAAAATTAACAATTTGTTATTCTTGCTAGAAATAACTCCACTTTAATCTTTCTGAAGAAGGGTCTCGAACCGAAACGTTACCAATCCCTTCTCTCCAGAGATGCTGCCTGTCCCGCTGAGTTACTCCAGCATTTTGTGTCTCCCTTCGATTTAAACCAGCATCTGCAGTTCTTTCCTACCCACTTTAATCTTTGTTAATCTGCATTCAGCCTATTGTTTTTAGACCAGAAAGATATAGTTTTGGAATGACTGTGCCCTCGGAACACTATCAGATTGTAATTGATAAAAGAAGTCTGTTTTATGTTTTATGAGCTGCTCCTGAACCTTGCCAGTGGATTGCTATTTTATGACGCAGTCAGTCTAAAATATTTAAGTATGATTAGGTCATACAGCTGCCGATCCATTCATTGTGCTGGCAAGAGATTTAGCGTGTGATATATGAGGTTACATAACAGTAGAGATCAGAACAGATCAAGCCAATGAACTCTTATACCAAACAACATTTAGCTCTCCCTTTCTCCTGAGGCCATTAAGCAAGATGATATACTTTCAATCCACAGGGGGTAAAAGTCAGACACAGGGACTATCATGAAAGAGCAGTGTTGCTCTGAGGAATTCCAATTCTATGAGATTAGCCGTACAAGATATATAGGCTGGCCCTTAACCATGCTCCAATAACATAACTAGTAAATTATATATAAGACTGCAGGGGTAAATATTTGCTAATCATTTCCAAATTCTCCAAGTGCATATTTTGCATTTTAAAAGAATAGCGTGAACTATGAAATAATTTGTTTGTCATTGGATACGCCTGGCCTTTCCTAACTGGGGGCTTTAATGTGCTCATGTCAACATCGCAGATTATGTAGTTTTAGTCTTAGAAATACAGTGTGGAAATGGCCCACCGAGCCCGTGCCGACTGATGGTCACCCATACACTAGTTCTATGTTATCCCAGTTTCGCATCCTGCACACTAGAGGCAGTTTACAGAAACCCATTAGCCTACAAACCCATAAGTTTTGGGGAATGTGGGAAGAACACCGGAGGCACCCGGAGAAAACCCATGCGGTCACATGGAGAACGTGCAAACATTTTACAGTTATCACCCGTTGTCAGGATCGAAACCGGGTCTCTGGTGCTGTAAGGCAGCAACTCTACTGCTGCACCATCATGCCTCCCTTGTAAAATCTGTATCATTTGCTTTTTAAAAAGGTACCAGCATTTCATAAATCCCTTTGTCATGTACAGACAAATGAGCACAATAATATAATTTGAATTCAAATGGCTCATGTCAGAAACAACATTATTTCCCTCCCCAGTCAAACAGATAAAGATACATTCAAAATTGACATTAAAAGACGCAAAGTGCTGGAGTAACTCAGCAAGTCAGGCAGCATCTCTGGAAAGCATGGATAGATGATGTTTTGAGTCAGGACCCTTCTTCAGACTGATTGTAGGGGTTGTGGCGGGGGGGGGGGGGGGGGGGTGGAGAAGAAAACTGGAAGAGAGGGGGAACAGGACAAAGCCTGGCAGTTTGATACAGGTGAAGGGGTTTTTGATAGGTGGGTGGTCCAGAGATGAAAGGACAAAGTCCAGAGATGAAAGGACAGAATGTGTGAGGCAAATGGATCGAAGAGGTTCGGGATGAAGAAGGGAGATGGGGAGGGTTATGTAGTTACTTAAAATTGTAGAAAATTGTTCAAAATTGCCATCTTGGTAAATTAAAGACAATGAATCCTGCAAACTAGTCGCAAGTTGACCAATAAGCCAAAAGGAAAGCTATTTCCTGGGCTGGGCGAGTCGGAGAATCTTGGCAAAGGGGACGGGCAGGGTTGCGGGTTTGTAGCTGGAGCTGAATAAAATGGGATTAACATAGGATATTGGGTGTAAATGGGTGGTTAATGGTCAATGTGGACTCGATGAAGCAAACACTTTCTCTGCTGTACCTCTATGATTCCATGACTCATTCCGGTAAAGAGATCTTTCAATTGCCAATTGAACTTTTATGCATTTGTCATGTTTTCTGCTTGCATTGGGCCATTAGCAAAAATGTGATTTAAAGGAGCAAAAGCCTCAATCTTCCTTGCTCTCCTCATCTAGACACAAATATGGTGGGAGCTGGATTCAGATATTTATAATGTAGCAGATTAACGATAGGGCGCTGCATCCCAAGGGCCCTTCAGATTGTAGGAGAGAATTGCCGCTAACCTCAAAGGCTGCGGTATCTCCACACTTATATTGTTGGCCTGTCAGAGAAAGCAACTAAACGCCTTCCAGTCTCAGCAGAGCAGCTTTACTGAGGTCCAGATTTAAAGTGATTAAGCTTGTTGCTGGCTTTGTAAATCCTCCAATCTGACTGCGTATTCCTTTGACCACTAATGGCTTTGGCACATGGGCCACTTCCCAGTTGTCAAAAGATCTTTGGTTGTTAATATTGGTTCGAAGGAAACTCAGAACTGAAGTTCTTAAGAAGCAGATGGTCTGAAGAAGGATCCCAACCCGAAATGTCACCCATCCTTTTTCTCCAGAGATGCTGCCTAACCCGCTGAGTTATTTTAGCATTTTGTGTCTGACTCGGAACTGAAGTTGGGCTGCACAGTGGTGTAGCTGGCTGAGCGGCTGCCTTACAGCTCCAGTGATCCCGGTTCAATCCTGTTTCCCGAGGCTGTCCTTGTGGAAATTGCCTAGTCTTCTTTCATCGGTTGCTCCGGTTTCCTCTCACATCCCAGTTGCTTGGTTACTTGGATATAGTAAATTGCTAGCATCCATGTCACTGATTGAATCGGGGGGAAATTACTGGGAATGGATTTTAAAAAAAGATGTAGCTATAGTATAGGAATTGGGAAAAATGGGTGATGAGCCTTTTCCTAATGGTCACTGAGGAGCCTTTTTCCTTACTGTAGGATTTTACAAAGTTTGTGGTACACCCAGAAGCTACATAGGAATGATAAGCAGGCTCAGTCACCTATGACATTTCTTATACTCTCACACTCACACACCTGCTGTGCCAGTGCAGAGAAAAGGGAAGATGCGCCAGCGGGTGCTTGATGGTATCACCATGGCATGGTGTTGCCACACTGCCCACCTTGCCGAATAGGCTCCAGCAAAGCTGGCAGCACTCTCTGTGATAATCCACAAAAGGGACACACACGCCAGCCCCCCTCAGAAGACAGCACGGTCAGTCTGACTGCACCCACAACTGGGCAGGTGTGCTGAGGAATGTTTTGATGGAGTTTAATGCAGATAGGTAAAAGGTGTCAGATTTTGGGACATCAAACCAGGGCTGGACCTTCACAGTGAATGGCAGGGCTCTTTGTCTACCTGTTGTATTTGTAGATAATTAGATTGTACTCGTGTATACTATGATTTGACCAAATAGCACGCAAAACAAAGATTTTCACTGTATCTTGGTACACGTGGCAATAATGAACCAATGCCATCATTCCGATTTGTAACTTTGTCAATGCCAAAACGTGGCGACACTTGTGTACTGCCTGGTAGTTGAGGTACGCTGCATGATTTGCAAAACAAAGCATTTCATTGCACCTAGGTACATGTGACAGCATTGTATCTTTGAATCATTGATTGTGGATTTGGTAGACCAGGATACTCTAATCACAGGCATCTAGCTTGTTAACTTACAGGATCATTAGGCAGGACTAGCCTGTTCCCTCTGGCATATTCATTGATGTACACCAGGCAGCACAGGGTGGATATGCAGAGCCGACATGTTTCCTATTGTTTCTCCCCTTAGAAAGCCCCTGAAAGCCAGGGCAACTTGAAGATAGAAAGGACCCAAAAGATCACTGCTTTTGAAACAATTATTTTGCCCAGGGCTACAGATGCTCCATTTCAACATGGCTCAATAACATTGTTCTCCTTGCCCCCAAGCAAAAGCTAAGTTCTAATAATGATGTAGCTTTCATTATGAATGTGTATCTAAGGACAGATGAAAGTGTGGCTCAACATTTGATGCGGGAGGCAAGGTTTTAGATTTGTAGATCATTAGGATCTCTTCTAGGGCAGAGGTGACCTGTACAGGAGGGACATGTTGACCTGAACTAGAGTGGGACTAATATCCTTGCAGGGAAGTTCCCTAGTGCTACTCAGGATGGCTTAAACTAGTGAGGCAGGGGGGGAGAATGGAGGTTGTGCCTAATGAAAACAGGTACGCCCTCTTGGGAACTGTCCGGGGAGACGATGTTTCCAGTCCGAGCGGCGGACACGTCGGTGGCTCCAATCCTAGAGATGGGACTCGACCAGCGAGATCGGCATCGGGCAGAGTCCTGGTGATGGGTGACTCCATTGTCTGAGGAGCGGACAGCAGATTCTGTGGCAGCAGACAAGATGCGAGGATGGTCTGTTGCCTGCCTGGTGCCAGGGTTCAGGATGTCATGAGCCAAATTCAGAACATCCTTGAGAGAGAAGGTGAACAGCCGGCAGTAGTTGTGCACGTGGGCACAAACGACATCGGGAAGAAGAGGAAGGAGGTTCAGAGAGTTGGGAAGAAGACTGAAATGTCGGACTTCTCGGGTGGTTATCTCTGGATTGCTTCCAGTACCTCGTGCTAGTGAGGACAGGAACAGGGAGATAGGGGATCTGAATGTGTGGCTGAGGGGCTGGAGCAGGGAGCAAGGATTTAGATTTATAGACCACTGGGATCTCTTCTGGGGTAGGGATGACCTGTACAAAATGGACAGGTTACACCTTAACTGGAGGGGGACCGACATTCTGGCAGGCAGGTTTGCTAGGGCTACACGTGTGGGTCTAAACTAAATAGTGGGGGGGAGGGATTGACAAATTGGGAGTATAAAGATGGAGTTGAAGGGGAAGTGGCTACAGGAAAAATTACAAAAGATTCTCGAATTAATGGGAAGGAAAGCTCGAGAAGGGACAACAGGCTCAGTTAGAAACGGGCAACTATGATGTTGTGGGAATTACTGAGACATGGCTGCAAGAGGGCCAGGGCTGGGAACTGAATATTCAAGGGTATACCTCCTATCGAAAAGACAGACAGGTGGGCAGAGGGGGTGGGGTTGCCCTGTTGGTGAGGAATAAAATTCAGTCCCTTGCAAGGGGTGACATTGAAACAGGAGATGTGGAGGCAGTATGAATAGAACTAAGGAATTGTAAGGGTAAAAAGACCCCAATGGGACCAACCTAGAGGCCCCCAAACAGTAGCCTGGACATAGGGCGCAAGTTGAATCAGGAGTTAAAATTGGCATGTAGTAAAAGTAATGCTGTGGTTGTTATGGGAGATTTCAACATGCAGGTAGACTGGGAAAATCAGGTTGGTTCAGGGCCCCAAGAAAGGGACTTTGTAGAGTGCCTTTGTGATGGATTCTTAGAACAGCTTGCATTGGAGCCTACCAGGGAAAAGGCAATTCTGGATTTAGTGTTATGTAATGAACCGGATTTGATAAAGGACCTCGAGGTTAAAGAGCCATTAGGAGGTAGTGACCATAACATGGTCAGGTTTAATCTACAATTGGAGAGGGAGAAGGGTAGATCGGAGGTGTCAGTGTTACAGTTGAATAAAGGGGATTATGGGGCCATGAGGGAGGAGCTGGCCAAAGTTGACTGGAAAGATACATTAGCAGAGATGACAGTGGAACAAAAATGGTAGGTATTTCTAGGAATAATACAGAAGGTGCAGGATCAGTTCATTCTTAGGAGGAAGAAAGATTCCAAGGGGAGAATGGGGTGACCATGGCTGAAAAGAGACGTCAGGGACAGTATAAAAATTAAAGTGAAGACGTACAACGTAGCAAAGATGAGTGGGAAGCAAGAGGATTGGGTAATGTTTAAAGAACAACAGAAGATAACCAAAAAGACAATAAGGGGAGAAAAGATGAGGTACGAAGGTAAGCTAGCCAACAATATAAAGTAGGATAGTAAAAGCTTCTTTAGGTATGTGAAGAGGAAAAAATTAGTTAAGAACAAAGTTGGACCCTTGAAGACTGAAAAAGGTGAATTTATTATGGGGAACAAGGAAATGGCAGATGAGTTGAACAGGTACTTTGGATCTGTCTTCACTAAGGAGGAGACAAACAATCTTCCTGATATAGTAGTGGCCAGAGGATCTGGGGTGACAGAGGAACTGAAGGAAATCCACATTAGGCAGGAAATGGTGTTGGATAGACTGATGGGACTGAAGGCTGATAAATCCCCAGGGCCTGATGGTCTGCATCCCAGGGTACTTAAGGAAATGGCTGTAGAAATCATGGATGCATTGGTGATAATTTTCCAATGTTCTATAGACTCAGGATCAGTACCTGTGGATTGGAGGGTAGCTAATGTTATCCCACTTTTTAAGAAAGGCGGGAGAGAGAAAACAGGAAATTATAGAGACCAGTTAGCCTGTCATCGGTGGTGTGGAAGATGCTGGAGTCAATTATAAAAGATGAAATAGCCGAACATTTGGAATGCAGTAACAGGATCGGTCTGAGTCAGCATGGATTTACGAAGGGGAAATCATGCTTGACTAATCTTCTGGATTTTTTTAAAGATGTAACTAGGAAAATGGACAAGGGAGAGCCAGTGGATGTAGTGTACCTGGAGTTTCAGAAAGCATTTGATAGGTCCCACATAGGAGATTAGTGGGCAAAATTAGGGCACATGGTATTGGGGGTAGAGTGCTGACATGGATAGAGAAGTGGTTGGCGGACAGGAAACAAAGAGTAGGGATTAACCCTTTCAGAATGGCAGGCAGTGACGAGTGGGGTACCACAAGGCTCGGTGCTGGGACCGCAGTTATTTACAATATACATCAATGATTTGGATGAAGGGATTCAAAGTAACATTATCAAATTTGCAGATGACACAAAGCTGGGTGGCAGTGTGAACTGTGTGGAGGGTGCTATGAGAATGCAGGGTGACTTGGACGGGGTTGGGGGAGTGGGCAGATGCATGGCAGATGAAGTTTAATGCGGATAAATGTGAGGTTATCCACTTTGGTAGCAAAAACAGGAATGCAGATTACTATCTAAATGGCGGAAAGTTGGGAAAAGGGGAAGTACAACGGGATCTGGAGGTCCTTGTTCATCAGTCTATGAAAGTAAGCATGCAGGTACAGCAGGCAGTGAAGAAAGCGAATGGCATGTTGGCCTTTATAACAAGAGGAATCGAATATAGGAGCAAAGAGGTCCTTCTGCAGTTGTACAGAGCCCCAGTGAGACCACACCTGGAGTATTGTGTGCAGTTTTGGTCCCCTAATTTGAGAAAAGACATTCTTGCTATTGAGGGAGTGCAGCGTAGGTTTACAAGGTTAATTCCCTGGATGGCAGAACTGTCATATGCTGAGAGAATGGAGCAGCTGGGCTTGTATACTCTGGAGTTTAGGATGAGAGGGGATCTTATTGAAACATATAAGATTATTAAGGGTTTGGACATGCTAGAGGCAGCAAAAATAGTGGAGTCAGGGGATATGGGGAGAAGGCAGGAACGGGATACTGAATGGGGATGATCAGCGATGATCACTTTGAATGGCGGTGCTGGCTCGAAGGGCCGAATAGCCTACTCCTGCACCTATTGTCTATTGTCTATTGAGAGGGGAGGAAAAGAGGTGGAGGATTTGTGCTATTTTTGTGAGACTGTCACAACGGCACTAAGATAGGACACGTTGAACGGTTTGTCTGCTGAGGCCATAGAAACATAGAAAATTAGGCCATTTGGCCCTTCGAGCCAGCACCGCCATTCAATATGATCATGGCTGATCATCTAAAATCAGTATCCCATTCCTTCTTTTTCCCCATATCCCTTGATTCCTTTATCCCTGAGAGCTTAATGTAACTCTCTCTTGAAAACATCCAATTAATTAGCCGCCACTGCCTTCTGCGGCAGAGAATTCCACAGATTCACAACTCTCTGGGTGAAAAAGTATTTCCTCATCTCAGTCCTAAATGGCCTACCCCTTATTCTTAAACTATGAGCTCTGGTTCTGGACTCCCCCAACATCGGGAACATTTTTCCTGCATCTAGCCTGTCCAATCCTTTAAGAATTTTATATGTTTCTATAAGATTCCCTCTCATCCTTCTAAATTCCAGTGAGTACAAGCCCAGTCGACCCATTCTTTCATCATATGTCAGTCCCGCCTTCCCGGGAATTAACCTGGTAAACCTACGCTGCATCCTCCAAAATAGCAATAATGTCCATCCTCAAATTTGGATACCAAAATTGCACACAATACTCCAGGTGCAGTCTCACCAGGGCCCTGTACAACTACAGTAGTGGGTAGAGCTTGAAAATAAGAAAGGTGCAAGCACTCTACTGGGATTGTTCTTTAGCCCCTGCAGTAACAAGAAGCAAGTAGAGTAACAGATATGTAGACAGATTATCGAGAGAAGGTGGGACCACTCAAGGATATAGGAGAGAATTGATGTTTGGAGTCAAGCAATGTAGGCAAGGCACTAAACAACTACTTTGCATCTGCTTTCACAAGTTCACAGGTTATAGGAATAGAATTAGGCCATTCAGCCCATCGACTCCACTGCAATTAAATCACGGCTGATCTCTGCCTCCTAATCCCATTTTCCCGCCTTCTCCCCATAACCCTTCACACCTGTTCTAATCAAGAATTTGTCTATCTCTGTCTTAAAAATATCCACTGCTTTCACCAAGGAGAAGGACATGGAAGACAATGAGATCAATGTGGAGAATACTAATATGCAAGGGCAGTCTGAGATTAAGTTGGAGGAGGTGTTGAGGGTTTTGAAGAGCTTTAAGGTGGATAAATTCCCAGGGCTAGATGGGATCTATCCCAGGTTTTCGAGAGAGGCAAGAGAGAAGATTGCTGGAGCCTTGATGAAGATCTTTGTATCTTCTCTTGCCACATGCAAGGCATCAGAGGACTGGAGAGAAGCCAATGTTGTTCCTTAGTTTAAGAAGGGATGTAGAGAGAATCCAGGAAATTATAGGCTGGTAAGCTTCATATCAATGGTGGGAAGCTGTTGAAGAGGATTCTTCAGGATAGGATTTACTCCCATTTAGAAGAGAATGGGTTAATTAGGGATAGTTAGCATTGCTTTGAACATGGCAGGTCGTGTTTTTTGAGGAGGTGATGAAGGTGATCGATGACAGAATGATGGGTGTTGTTTTCATGGATTGGCATAAGGCATTTGATAAAGCTTCATATGCTCAGCTAATCCAGAAGGTTAAGATGCAAAGGATTAACAGTAACTTGGCCGTATGGATTCATAACTGGCTTACCAATAGACGGAAGTTGAAGGACAATATTCAGGCTGGAAATCTGTGACCAATGGTGTTCCACGGGGATCTGCGCTGGGACCTCTGCCATTTAATGCTATTTATGCTATATATGACATGGACGTAAACATAGATGGGTTGGTTACTAAGTTTGCAAATGACGCCGAGATTGCCGATGAAGAAGGCTGTCAAAGTATACAGCGAGATCTAGATCAGCTACAAAAATGGGCGGAGAAATGTCAGAAGGAGTCTATTCCAAGCGAGTGTGGGTGTTGTACTTTGGGAGGTCAAATGTAAGAGGAGAATATACCCTTAATAGCATTGATGTACAGAGGGATCTTGGGATCCAGGTCCATAACACCCTGAAAGTGGCCACACAAGTAGATAGAGTGGTGAAGAAGGATTAGGGCATGCTTGCCTTCATTGCTTGGGGTAGAGAGTACAAGAGTCCGCAAGTCATGTAACAGCTTTATAGGACTTTGATTCGGCTGCATTTGAAGTATTGCATGCAGTTCTGCTCTCAACATTACAGAAAAGATATGGAGGGTTTTAAACGTTGCAGAGAAGGTGTACCAGAATGATCCCTGAATTAGAGGGTATTTACTACAAGGAGAGGTTGGACAGATGGATTATTTTCTATTGAAAGCCAGAGATTACGGAGCGACATGATAGAAGTATATGAAATTATAGAGGCATAGATTGGGTGGATAGTCAGAACCTTTTTCCCAAGATGGAAATATCAAAGACTAGAGGGCATAGCTTTAAGGTAAGTGGGGCAAAGTTTAAAGGAAATGTGCAGGGCAAGGTTTTAACAAAGAGGGTGGTGAGTGCTTAGAATGCACTGCCTGGGTCATGGTTGTGGCAGATTTGGCAATGGCATTTAAGAGACTTTGGATATGCATGTCGATATGCAGGGAATGGAAGGATATACTGTAGATTTTGTGCGAGCAGGTAAGGGTTCATCTTGGCATTATGTTGAGCATAAACATTGTGGGAATGGTAATTAGATTTATTAAGTAGCAGAACTGAAGAAATGTTCTGCTATTTAATAAATTTAATACCATCTTGTGAGCCTTACCTTTACTGATAAAGCACGAATGGGAAATTGGGTTAATCGTTGGCAGCATAACCATTTATATTGCTAAAAGTCACTTTCTGTGAGTCAGGGAAATCAGTGGTTACATTGTCATGAAGTAGTGGGATATTTTACTAAACAATCATAGAAACATAGAAAATAGGTGCAGGAGGAGGCCATTCGGCCCTTCAAGCCAGCACCGCCATTCATTGTGATCGTGGCTGATCGTCCCCTATCAATAACCCGTGCCTGCCTTCTCCCCATATCCCTTGACTCCACTAGCCCCTAGAGCTCTATCTAACTCTCTCTTAAATCCATCCAGTGATTTGGCCTCCACTGCCCTCTGTGGCAATCACTTACTTTCTTCACAATTCTGGGGAAACAATCACTTACTTTCTTCACAATTCTGTGGAACATTTCAAGTTAAAGGTGAAAAAAATTGATTTGTTGCACATTACACTCAGATCCTTTGTCCAGAGTCAAAGGTCACGTGGCATGGAAACATGCCATTCAGCCCATCACATTCAATGCCAATCATTGTTCACCCCTCTGTATCAATCATATTTTTCAGCACTTGGCCTGTAGTCTGATTTAAGTGTTCATCTAGATGTTTCATCAACGCTGTTAGTGGCTCTGCTTCCACCACGCTCTTTGGTAGAGCATTCCAGCTACTCACCACTATGATTCAAAATTATCCCCCTTTAGATCTTCTCTAAATCTCTTACCCCCAACTTTAAGTCAATGTCCACTCATTTCCTTCACCTCCACTAAGGGGAAATGTTTCCTGTAGTTTGCCCTATCTGTGCCCCTGATACTTCTTACAAATTTCAATCATGCCCCCTTGTATTCTCCTTCACTCCAGGGAAACCAGACTGAGCCTCTTCTATCATTTGCATTAACTCTAAGAAAAGCCAGATAAATGTAACTTACTTGAAGTAAAATATTTTTATCAAGTATAAAATGTTGTCAATTTCAGTGGCAAGGTAAAATGTATACTTCCAATGCTTTGTTGCATGTTTTGCTCATCAAGAGAGAGGGATATCACTTTCCCATTTCAGGCACTTGGCATCACTATCAAGGACATTCCTGAGACAGAAGTAATGCAACATAAAGCTCCCTCCACTTTACCTAATAAAAGAACATTATTGCATGCATGAAATTTCCCAAAGCAACCATCAATAAAACTTGTTGAATTTGGTATTGTGACCCCAAACACAATCAGAACTGACTTGAGACCCATTTACCATAATCCTTTCATCCTCCAGATAGAAAGGATTTTCATCCCTTCAGTAGTGCTGGATTTGAACCTTTGTTCCAAATATGGCATACTAGTTATTAATCTACTCTGCTATCCGATCCGTGGATTATACTCCAGCAGGAATACAAAGTGAAATACTTGGATGCAGAGAAAATCCTAGCATCCCACTTTTCCAGAGATGCAACCAGACAAATGTTCAATGTGAGCTCTTTATACATAGTATCTTAAGGAAAGTGAAGTGACTGTTTCCCTGCAATTTAGAAATGTGTGGAATTACCCTGAATTGAGAGCAACAAGCTGCTTAGCTGAAGTAGTAAATACCAGTGTTCATCCTACATATCCACCTCTTCCTATTTGTTTCACCTGGAATACTTTCCATCTTTTCCTTTCCCCACATTGCACCTAGTGTAACACACTGTCCCTTTATTGCATTAACTCAAAATAAAACATAAGCCACAGCTCATAATAATATTACCCCTTTTACTTCTTGTACCTGGTTTTGCATTCACTCCAGCCAAAGCAAGCCATGTTCTTCACTCATAATGTTGTTTGTTAATATAAAACTAATCTTATAGCACTTTTTAACAAAGACAATGGTAAAAGTGACTGGAATTCAGCACAAGCTGACAGCATTCTAGCAATTGAGCTCTAAGGGCCCTCAAGGTGGAATGTGTCAGAAGTTTGTAACATTATTATCATTCTTGGCCAACAATGGTCATCTCTCCCCAGGTCAGCAGCCTGGGTGCTACAACAACATCAATAACTTTGCATTCAGTTTTGAAGTAAACCGCAGACATTATCACAAAATCTGGCCCACATCAGCCTCCTCAGTAGTCTATTTATTATTATATTTATCAGCTGCTCAGAAGGGCAATGGCATCCTTGGTGCAGCAGAAAGTGCCAATGAAAGCATCATAATTGAAGCTATTAACATTTTATTTAACTATACCTTCTGAACCTTCTGAATTTTGGAGTCGGCAGGGCAGTACTCTGCATATCGCCAACTTTTGGACAATTTAACATTTTTATCAAGCCAATTAAACAAGCCAATTAACCTACAAACCTGTACATCTTTGGAGTGTGGGAGTAAACCGAAGTTCTCGGAGAAAACCCACGCAAATCACGGGGAGAACGTACAAACTCCATTCAGACAGCACCCTTAGTCGGGATTGAACCTGGGTCTCTGGCACTGCATTTTGCTGTAAGGCAGCAACTCTACCGCTGCGCCACCGTGACTGCCCATATATGGCAAGAGAAATAGACACCAATGAGAATATGTCTCCAAATTCTACTCCTTCCCCACACAATTATAAAGCACTGATTTAGATGCCAGAAGCCAGACATTTGGGGCACCTTAAAATGAGTGCCAGTCAGCATGTTTTTGAACATAGGACAGTGCAGCATCAGAACAGGCTCTTTGGCCCACAATGTCCATGCTGAACATAATGCCAAGTTAAGCTAATCTCCTCTGCCAGCCTGTGATCCATCTCCCACCATTCCATGCATATGCATGCACCTGTCTGCCTGTCTAACAGTCTGACTGTGAAATCAGCTGATGCAAATGTTGCTGTCTGCATCTACTTTTGCTTGGACCAACGTTATTTCTCCAGCAACGCAACATTAAAGGTAATTGTAGGAGGGTGTAAAATGGTAGTTATCATATCAGGTGCCTATTACATATCCCTCAAAATTTAATTACATCTAATTTCTACGGTGATTAAAAATGGGGACAGTTATAAAACAGGCCGCAGATGCAATATTGTCCAATGTCAACTTAATTCCCATCCTGTGAATGTTTAATCAGACTTTTGCAGTGGATTTATCTTTCAGTTCAATATTGTGGTACCATTGAATAAACTAGAATAGAGATGTTATCCGCAACCAAAACACCAGCGAGATGCATCCAGTGCAGAAAGACTTTAATTTTAAAATCCTTCTGTTATTTCTTTCATGTTTCACCCCCTAGCCTTTTCCAATTTTACAACCCATGGCAGCATTGCATTCCTTCAGGTCTGTACCCTGTACAAGCCCTGGTTGTTACCCCCCAACTTTGAGCTTGTGGTATCAGCTCCAGAGTGCTAATTATTAACAAATATGAATATTCTTAATGCATTTTGTGATTCTCATGCCAAATGCACTCTCCTGAGCATAATGCCACCAGAACTTATTTAAAAGTGAGAACGAATTAAATCACGTTTTGTATTATTTAATTATGCTTTATTTTGCCAATCAACTGGTTTCAGCGGCATTTTATCTGTATTGTTTCACGTCTGCTGAATTGGCCTTTCTTTCGTTTTGCGCTCTTCTCATTTACTCGCTGGCGTTTTGCTTGCAGATAATATCTAGTTTATTCACGGTACCACAATATTGTGACTTTTGTTTTACTACAAAGCTAACATTCAGTTGGAAACCGCCCTTTGTTCTGGTAACTCAGAAACCATCAGGGCGGTTTTACAGAAGCACTTTTTGCTTTACGTCTAATTTAATTGTTTTTTGAATTGAGTTTTCTGAAGTGGGTCCTGCGGGAGGAAAAAGTCTGTCCTGGACCCAGGGAACAGCAAACGCTCAGACATAAACGAGACAGCCGAACAGGCCCCTGAGCCCACTTCACACGCCACGCACCAAGACCTGAAGCACGGCGGGGAGGAGGGTTACATTTATTTTGGCCCTAATCTCTGCTTTAGAACCATAACATCTGCTTCCCTGTGTGAGAAGACTGATTAGTTGTTGGCAGCAGACAGCTGACAGCAAGGTTCAGAATGAAACCTTTTAAGGAAAGATAGAAAGTGCAGGGTGACCATTCCTTACTTGGGGTATTGCCTCACAATTTCACAGTGAGGCAGATTAAAATTAAGGATATTCATTCTTTACAAGTTGCAAAAACCCATTGTATCTGAAATGGAATTTTAGCTGTTTGCAGAATTTAATTTAATTTAATGATTTGCCTCATTGTGGGAGCCACTCAGCTTTTAGCTCGTTGTGTAAGGGCTTGCTGAATATCTACTGTTTTTTTTAACACAGTTATTATTTATCCCCACATGGTATGCATTAACACTGCGGCATTCTGAGCTTTTCAAATGCAGCGCATTAATTTATGGTATGGATTTAATGTTAGTCAACGGGTAGTTTGAACACAGAACATGCAGCCAGCAGTCTGAACTGTGGTACAATCTGCAGATAATGCAATAAATTTTGCCCATGTAGTAACAGTTTATGCATGGGATAATTTGCCTTTTAAAGGGCAAGTACTCCTGATGGCTTGACATGTAGCAACATTATAAAGATAGTCACAAAGGCATTCTCAGATTGGTACACCTAACAAAAGCAATGGATCAAATCCCTCCTTATTTGTTTGATTCTCATGCCATCAGATTCACTGGTAGAGATTGGGAGGATGCTCTTTTAGAAAGGAGGTGAGGAGCAACTTCTTTAGTCAGAGGGTAGTTAATCTGTGGAACATTGCCACAGAGGGCTGTGGAGGCCAAGTCAGTGGATAATTTTAAGGCAGAGATAGACAAATTCTTGATTAGAACTGGTGTCAAGGGTTATGGGGAGAAGGCAGGAAATGGGATTGGGAGGCAGAGTTCAGCCATGATTGAATGGCGGAGTAGACTCGATGGGCCAAATGGCCTAATTCTACTCCAATAACTTGTGAATTTGTGAACTTATGTGGGTGAATTCAGGGGTGAGGATTTCATACATACCTTGCCAATCTCTAACATGCCTAGTACTCAATTTATTATAAGCAGGATATTAGGCACATAAAAATGGATGCTATAGTTAACAGGCTATTAGATAGCCGTGAATGATTCTTTATGGACGTGGAACCTTGGCTGAATTTTCCCCTTACGTACTCAGTGGTATTAAAATGAGCAAACCCACTGAAGCCAAGGCAGGATTAGAGTGGACTTGCACTTTGTTTTACTATTATAACATTTATCCATTAACCTTTAGCAGTAGGTGTAGCAAAGCAGTCAGACGAGGTTTGGCAGCTATATATTGTGGAATAATGCCACACATTCTCATAAATCCTGGTGTGTGGTCATGAATCTACAGATGCATTTGCATAAGTTTCCAGTGTTGGAAGACAAGTCACGAGGAGCTTGGTTGAAAGATAATCAAAAGTCATCTTGGTAAATAAATTACAAAGAGTTCTTCTCCAGGGTTCTACATTAATAAAATAAATATCACCTATCCCCACCAATATGCCATCCCCTTTTTTGCACTTGTATGTTCTTTCAGTCATTAAAAAGAGGCATTGACACACCATAATTTAACAGTTGTGGAAAGTACATGCATGTATTGTGACTGGGTGGCTGTTGGTGGCACATACCTATGGTTATGCCACTATACCTGTGATTGTGACCAAGTGAAATACATTGTTGTGGGTTTTAATCTCTGTCTAGAAATGTCTAGGGGCAGCGCAGTGGTGCAGTGGTAGAGTTGCTGCCTTACAGCGCCAGAGACCTGGGTTCGATCCTGACTATGGGTGCTGTCTGGATGGAGTTTGTACGTGACCATGTGAGTTTTCTTGGGGTGCTCTGGTTCCCTCCCACTTTCCAATGACATGCACATTTGTAGGGTAATTGGATTCTGTAAATTGTAAATTGACCCAAGTGTGTAGGATAGTTAGTGTAAGGGGTGACCACTGGTCGGTGCGGACTTGGTGGGCTGAAGGGGCTATTTCCAAACTGTATCTCTAAAGAATATAGTGCAACTAAAGAAATACATACACATTTCCTGATACTTGCAATGGAATAATTTGAGATTTCTCAGTTTTCAGGTTATTCTTCCTAACCATTTAGAATTATATTTAAAATGCCACTACTAATGGTTTAAAACACAGTTTTTCGGCTCTGGTAGCCCCATTTCTCCTCATCATATTAAAAGAAGCAGGGGCTGGTGGTCTGATAGATCTGTCAAAAAACACAAATTTGTTTAATATTGAGCATTTTAGACCATCGGGATTTTTTATGGGACATGGGTGACCTGTACAAGAGGGACGGGTTGCATCTGGACTGGAGGGAGAACGATATCCATGCATGGTGGTTCATTAGTGCTTCTTGGATGGGGGGGGGGGCAGATGGGTGGGGAGGGGATATAAAGCAGAGAGGAAGGGGGGTAGGACCCAGAGTTGTACAAAGGAAGGAGAGGCAGGGAGAGGTGAAGGAATGTGGTGAACTTGATGGATCTAAGTGCGGTTATTTCAATGCAAAAAGCATCATGAAGAAAGCAGATGAATTCAGAGCCTGGGTCAGTGCTTGGGACTATAATGTTGTGGCCATTGTGGAAAAGTGGTTGTGAAAGGGACATGACTGGCAGCTCAATGGTTTGGGGTTTTCAAGTTTCAGTTGTGATAGAGAGGGAGGGAAAAGAGGTGGAGGGGTTGTGTTACTAATCAGGGAGACTGTCATGGCAGCATTCAGAAAGGACATATTGGAAACTTTACCCGCTGAGGCACTACGGGTAGAGCTTAAAAATAGGAAAGGGCAAGCACTCTAATGGGTTTGTACTTTAGCCCTCTTTGTAGCAGATAGAGGAACAGATTTGTAGATGGATTACCAAAAGATGCCAAAGCATCAGGGTTGTCTTGGTGGGTGACTTTCTTTCCCAATATTGACTGGGACTTGCTCCGTGTCAAAGGCTTACATGGGCAGAATTTCTTAGGTGTATCCAAGATGGTTTCTTGAAACTATATGTGGATAGTCCAACCCAGAAGGGAACTTACTGGACCTTGTGTTGGGAAATATGCTCGGCCAGGTGACTGATGTTACAGTCGAAGAGGATTTTGGAGATAGTGATCACAACTCCATAAGTTTTAAGATTGTTTTGAATAGGGAGAAGGTTGGGCCTCGTGGGATAGTACTAAATTGAAGTAAGGCAAATTACAACATTATTAAGTAGCAGCTTAGGAGGGCACATTGAGAGCAGTTGTTATTGGGTATGTCAACATGTGGGATTCATTTAAAGGCCAGTTGATCAAAGTTCAGGTCCAGCATGTTCCAATAAGGAGGAGGGTTAAGGAGGGCAAAATAAGGGAACCTTGAAAGACCAAAAGGAGCTGTAAATTTGGTCAAGATGATAAAGGAAGCACATGCAAAGTTTATGAGGATGGAATCAGAGAGGGCTTACAGAGAGGAATAAAAAAATAGGAGGAAAGAACTCAAGCAGGCGATTAAAAGGGCCATAAGGGGCCACAAAATAGCTTTGGTGAGTTGGATTAAAGAAAACCTTAAGGCTTTAAAATAAGAGAATAACCAGGGAGTAGGTTGGACCACTCAAGGATAATGGAGGGAATTTGTTCTTGAAGTCAGGGGATGTAGGCAAGATACTAAACAAGTACTTTGCAACTGTTTTCTCCAAGGAGAAGGACACTGATGATACTGAGACCAATGTGGATAATACTAACATGCATAGGTAGTATGTGATTAAGAGGGAGATGTGGGGGCTCATGAAGACCATTAAGGTGTATAAATTGGCAGGGCCTAATGGGATCTATCCCAGGTTAATGAGAGGGGCAACAGAGGATATTACAGGAGTATTTATGAAGATCTTTGCATCTTCTCTAGCCACAGGCAAGGTACTGGAGGACTGGTGAGTAGCCAATGTTTGTCCTTTGTTTAAGAAGTGGGCAAAAAGAAGAGCAAAGAAGTTTGTTTCACACAAAGGGTGGTGGATGCATGGAGCAAGCTGCCAGAGGAGGTAGTTGAGGCAGGGACTATCCCAACATTTAAGAACCAGTTAGACAGGTACATATAGGACAGGTTTGGAGGTATATGGACCAAATGCTGGCAGGTGGGACTAGTGTAGCTGGGACATGTTGGCTGGTGAGGGCAAGTTGTGCCAAATGGCCTGTTTCCATACTGTATGACTCAATGACTATATGACCAAGAGAAGTAGAGAGAATCCAGGGAATTATAGACCAGTGAGCCTCATGTCAGTGGTAGGGATCAATGAAGGAAGAGTGATGGATGTTGTCTATGTGGATTGCAGTAAGGCGTTTGGTAGGCTGAGCCAGAAGATTCAGATGCATAGGATTAACAGTGACTTGGTCGTATGGATTCAGAACTGATAAGTATGTGGATAGTTCTGCTTACTGATATAAGAAAGAGGGTTGTGGTGGAAGAACAATATTCCGGCTGGAGGTGACCAGTGGATTTCCGCAGGATCTGTGCCACGACATCGGTTGTTTCTGATGTGTATCAATGACTTGGCGAGGTGGTTGGTAACTTTGCAGATGACACCAAAATTGCTGGGATTGCGGACTGTGAGCAAGGCTGTCAAAGTAAACCACGGCATATAGATCAGCTACAGGAATGGCCAGAGAAGTGGCAAATGGAGGGGGTTAATCTGAGCATCTGTGAGGTGGTGCACTTTGAATGGTTGAATGTAAGGGGAAAATAATTAATGAATTGCATGTACAGAGCTTTGATGTACAGAGTGATCTTGGAGCCCATGTCCATAACTCCCTGAAAGTGGCAACACAAGTAGATAGAGTGGTAAAGAAGGCATATAATATGCTTGCCCTCATTGTTCGGGGCAAAGAGTATAAGAGTCAGGAAGTCACGATGCAGCTTTATAGGACTTTGGTTAAGCTGCATTTGGAGCATTGTGTGCAATTCTCTATTACAGGAAGGATGTAGAGGCTTTGGAAAGGGTGCAGAGGAGATTTACCGGTATGATGCCTGGATAAGAGGGTATAAGCTTCAGGGAGAGGTTGGGCAGACTTGAATTGTTTTCTCTGGAATGCCAGAGGTTGCAAGGAGATCTGATAGAAGTAATAGACAATAGACCATAGGTGCAGGAGTAGGCCATTCGGCCCTTCGAGCCAGCACCGCCATTCAATGTGATCATGGCTGATCATCCCCAGTCAGTACCCCGTTCCTGCCTTCTCACCCTGTATTTCATGTAACTAATGCTATTCCTCCACTCTCCCACTCCTGATATAACAGATTACAGTGCTCGACAATTAGCCACAGTATAAATTCTTCTCAAGTGCTTTGGTGCTCAAAGACCAAATAATTGGAAGGATCAAGTATTGAAGATTCCAGTTGCCTGCTACCAGTTGCAGTGCTATTTGACAGTTACCGGTGATGTGCTGTGAATGAACTCCATTACTGCCGCAAACCTGTTGCACAGGTCATGGGGTGAGTTTGGCCGGATCTTTGGGGGCTCTCGAAGTACTTATAATGATACAGAGGGTAGACAGTCCGAACCCATTTCCCAGGATGGAAATATCAAATACTAAAGGACATAGCTTTAAGGTGAGAGGGACAAAGTTTAAAGGAGATGTTTTGGATAGTTTTTTTTCCACAGAGGGTGCTGAGTGCCTGAAACGTGCTGCTGGGGGTGGTGGCGGAGGCAGATATGTTGGTGGCATTTAAGAGACTTGTGAATAAACATATGGACATGCATGGAATGGAGGGATGTGGATTATGTATAGGCGGGTATGTTGGTCTTGGCATCATGTTTGGCACAGACATTGTGGGCTGAAGGGTCTGTTAACCATGCGTACAGTTCTATGTTTTATTTGCAGAGCCACTCTGATTTTTCCATGGAGATAATCAAGTGGAGAAACCAAAACCTGGTGAATTTATAACCAGGGATGCCAGAAATATCTATATTTTTCTGCTAATGGGATTTAGCCTTGGGCTGGGGTCAGGATATGTGGACTATTTGGCTGATGTTATTCACAGCCAAACCTCCGATGGTGGAACCAACCATCAGGAATTCTGGCTGCATGTCACATCCAAAGCGAATGACATACATAGAGAAATGCTCACTTCAAACTGAGCTGAGAATGATCCGGAGTGAATATGGGGAGTGTCCTATGAAGTGCCAACCACTGGGAAGGAAATTGAAGACAGGAAATGCAAATTATACAAAGTAACAATGGGCGGCACAGTGGTGCAGTGGTAGAGTTGCTACATTACGGCGCTTACAGCACTGGAGACATGGGTTCGATCCCGACTACGGGTGCTGTCTGTATGGAGTTACTACGTCCTCCCCGTGACCGTGTGGATTTTCTCTGAGATGTTTGGTTTCCTCCCACATGCCAAAGATTTACAGGTACCGTAGGTTAATTGGCTTGGTATAAATGTAAATTTTCCCTAGTGGGTGTAAGATAGTGGTAATGTGCGGGAATCGCTGGTTGGTGCGGACTCAGTGGGCTGAAGGACACTGTATCTCTAAAAGATTTACAGGTAAGGTTGAAGATTTTAATTATTCCCCCTAAAAAGTGAACTACTTTTAGTAAGAGTTTTGCAATATTCAACAATCTTTCCCATGTTGCTCCTTCAACAATGAAGGAAGCTTTACCTGTCCAAGGTGTGGGTAGCGATTCAGAGCAGAGATAACCTAATAATATGAAAAGTCCAAGGATACAATGGCCACAATATCATCTCACTCAATGTGAAGGGGAAAATATTTCAAGAATAAAAGTATCTCACTTGAAATAAAAATAGATTCTCGTAAAATAAAAGAGATTAAGTGGAAGGGTGCCAAATTGAGCAAGAAAAGACTCAAATCAATAATATTCCTTCAAGCACCATTTCTGATAGGACATATCCTATCCTAATTATCACTGTTTAAAGATGATCATCAGTCTCCCCAGCCTTCTGTTACGTCTTAGGTGCACACTGTTAACCTGATTGTTAACTGTTTTACCAATTTATTTTATCAAAATCCATTTAATTTTGAACACCTTTATCTGATGGCTTTCTGCGATCCTTTGCTGTAATGAAAAGAGGTTTAGTTTTTTATAATCACTCTTCATAATCAAATCCTTTTATCCCTGGTATTATCCCAGTGAATCTCCCAATAATTTGTCGAGGATTACCATAGGCTCTTTGATTTTCCAACTATGCGACCTTATGAGAAGAAAAGCAAAGATTTTCCTCAAACCGTTCCCAATGCAAAGCTCGGACTGCCATGTAGTGTTTATTTTTATTATGCTTACACCTTTGCTTCTTGAATTCTTCTTGACAGTTTGGGGAAAAAAATTACCCCCATCCCTTCTCACCCCCCAAAATAGGCATGTTTAGGTTAAGCAAGATGTGAAAAATCTGAAATCTGTCCCCTAAAACCTTTCAACTCACCTGGGCCTGGTTATTACTGGGAAGGGATGGAGGAAGGGGCAGTCAGTATGCCAACAGGAACTAAGTTAGCCATTTATATATTATAACAAAGCTTTACATCTCAGAATTTAATACAATTTTAGATTTGACCTTGTCTTGGGAAACATGATAGTTAAAAGTTGAGAGGCCAGCTTGGTTTGGTAAATAAGTGCATTTTCACCATCTACCACGACTTGTTCATTTGCTTCCCCTTCTTACCTTGATTGTATACTTTGTTATCGACACTTCTTACCTCCCCTTCCAATCTCACCACCTAACAATTCCAATCTGATGTTACTTGTTCTTCCAGGCTTTCATACACCCCAAACCTTCACTTTCTCCCAACCCAAATGTCATCCTGAGTTCACAAAGCATGTTTACCTTTGTTACTCTTCCTTGGAACATTCCACTCAAGGAAGAACACTCATAAGTTATAATTACGAGCAAAGGAAATTTGTAAGAAATTATTAACCAACATGCTATGAGAGAAAATTAAACAGTACAATAAACTAACAAGCTATTTTTGGACCAGTGGGAAGAAATGTTGATGTTCAACCTCTGCACTCATGTTTGGCTGTTATTTATAATCCCTGTTTGTGTGGCAGGGATTGCTCACACATTACTGCCCAACCGATTACGTGGCTAATTAAGTGGAACAGCAGTCCCTATTGTTGATGCACGATCCACCCCTCCATAATTACACACTGCGCTGTATCCGTGGGACCTTTGAGACCAAAGAGCAGTGATGGGACAATCTGCCTGCTCCAGGGTATTGAACCCCCTTGAAGTAATGCTGTGTTTGTCATTCTCACAAGAAAAAATGTGAACAAAACATATTGCAGTTCGGGGAGCGATTAGGATGGTATGAGGGAGCCCTGTGGTTGTCCACAGGATAGTTTTAGTTTTAGTTTTAGAATACAGTGTGGAAACAGTCCCTTCGGCCCACCAAGTCCACACCAACCAGAGATCTAGCACTATCCTACACACTAGGGACAATTTACAATTTTTATTGAAGCCAATTAACCTACAAATTTGGACGTCTTTGGAGCGTAGGAGGAAACTAGAGCACCCAAAGAAAACACACGTGGTCACGGGAAAAATGTACAAACTCCATACAGACAGCAACTGCAGTCAGGATCGAACCTAGGTCTCTGGCGCTGTAAGACAGCAACTACCACTGCGCCATCTTGCCGCCCCAGTCTGTCATCTCTGTCTGTCTACATAGATGATCGTGGATAGTTAGTCTATTCCTGAGACTTAGCCCATTCATTCCTTTATCTTAAGAAATCTACCATTATTTAAAAATATATACATTGTTGTCTTTTAATTTTTACTGTTAGTGTTTGGTTTGTGGCAAACATTTTGATTTTGTGAGGAATCGTGTGACCACAAAATCAAACTCCCCTGTTGGGGATTGTGAGCTGTTGGTGGTTGTTCTCAAGAAATGAAAAGCCATTGACCCACATGTGCCTGGTGTGGTAACACCTTAAGGCTTTTACATGATTTGATAATGCAGGTCCACCACCGATTTCCTATGTTTTAATGTTAAACCAAATTAGTTTACAAAAATAAATCACCATAAAGGATTTGTCTGTAGGAGTTATCACTCCTCACATTCTAAACCCAGCTTAATTTACAATTTCAAATATACATTCCAGTTAATCCTACAGAAACTGTTCGAGGTCTACTTCAGGGTCACATAGCTATTGCTAAACCTATCGAATGCAATGAAGTGTTACAATTATCTTGTTTGATTAAAAAGCCAATATTCCAAGCGTTCCTTCATGAGTGTGAGAATGTGCCAGCGTGAATTATGAAGTGCTGTCGCCATACAGACGGAGACGAGTTATAGGTCCTTCAGACCTCATAGCAGGCATCTGCAGCTCACCGTCCCCAGTGGGAGCTTCTATTTATTTTGTAGCCAAGCATTCACTATGCAGTCACAGGCTTTCTGCTGAACTCCAGCTGAAGCTACAGCAAGAGATCAGAACATTCCCATGCACATTTCCAGCCTGTCTTATGAATTGAGTTTGGTTTAGTTGTGATGCTGATAGGTGGGAGGTTCATAATTTATTTTTGATGATATTTTATTTTTAAACTTGAATCATATTATCAAGCAAAATATTAAGCATATTATCAAACCGTGCAACAGTCTTAAAACTTCTGTTAATTAATTATATTATTCCAAGATTTAACACAATCATATCAAGTTTCTTTCTCCGTTATTTCAGCCGAGTCGGAGTGGCAAGCTCTGGGATTTACTTCTCTCAACAGAGAGAAGAATTTGCTACAACTGTGCTCAAAGTTGCTATTAAACATCAATCCAGGGCGGTTCTGTGCGAACATTACTTGACCAATGAACTATTTCTTGTAAATAGAGTATTAGTCTTCCTTCACGATGTACTGCAGGTAGGCTGTTAAACACCAAGCACAGGTTCCACCCAGATAGCCACAGTGATCTTGTCACACCAACGACGCCTACTTTAATACTCCCTTAATCTGTACAAACACCACCAGCTGCATAAAAATTAAGGAACAGCTGCTGGATTAAAAGCATAGACTTTTGTCTTTAAAAAAATATGCTCAGAATCCCAAGGATTCTTTTTCATTATTTGCTGCCCTTGAGAAAGTGAGAATGCCCTAACTTGTAATGATTTTGGACTCCACATTCTGATGGGTGACCTGTCCTAAAGATTAACAAATATTGGTCGAGGAATTTTTTTATCACCTAAAGTGTCAGATTAGACCAAAGCTAAACACCAGGGTTATGGGCACCGTGCCAGCTTTGTGCAAAGCCCTCTGCTTGCATTATTCCATCGCCTTCTGAACCAGGGTAATTGTGTGCAGTGAAAAGCATAGGATGTAAAATATACAAATTGATCTTTCCTCTTTTAGATAGACACAAAATGCTGGAGTAACTCAGCGGGACAGGCAGCATCTCTGGAGAGAAGGAATGGGTGACGTTTTGGGTCGAGACCCTTCTTCAGACTGGTAGTTCCTCGGCTAGCTCCACAGTCGAGACCAGTGGTAGATTCAGAGACCAGAGGCCTGAACAACAGTGGCAGCAGCAGGGAGAAAAGTTAGCAAATTCTCCAAGTGGACCTATCTAGCAGAAGCATAAAGCTTTGAATACTTGAACAATGTGTAGCGCATTCTAATGTGTAGGGCATTCTAATGAACAATGTGTAGTGCATTCAATCCAGACCCCAATTTGCCATGTAATTCCAGTTTTCAATGCATTAATGAGTTTACGTGGTGTTTGAATGCGTTTCATACACAATGAGGACCTGGAATAACTTTTCAATGCTCTTTTCAAACTCATTTCCCAACAAGTGGAGGAAAGATCTTTGAACCCGTTTCGCAAAAAAGCTTGTCATTGTAACTTGGTACATGTGACAATAAACTAAACTAAACTAAACTAAACTAAACTAAGCACGTAAAGTCAGGCTATTGCATGCAACATCTTGGGACATTAAATTCTCTTTACTTGAAAGAATTTAAAGTGAAAGTTATCCATAGTAATAAACAAATGGCAACCTACTGCTATCTGAGCTCAGTCACTTGCCTGCCAGTGCCTTGAATAGAAAAATATTTACTTAACATTATGGGCAAATATATATATTTACAGATGCTTGCATAACCTCAACCCCTTTCCTGAAATTGTCTTTAAAATATCAATATGTATATATATAAAGAGACAAGACCACTCGTAAATAACTAAATTTATAGCAATTTTCTTTGCTGCCAAACAAATAGATAAAACATATAATTCATGTTGATTATTGTCATTTCATTTTGGAATTTGCTAATTGTGTAGCATCACAATGCTAGGCGTTCTCATGCCTGAAATAGCAAAACATTTCCTCTACCAGCTCTCTATCCATGTAAATTGCATTTGTGCCCTGTTGCCGCTTCCAAATCGCAAGCAGTCATAGAGTCATAGAGTGATACAGTGTGGGCCCTTCAGCCCAACTCGCCCACACTCGCCAACAATGTCCCAGCTATACTAGTCCCACTTGCCTGCACTTGGTCCATATCCCTCCAAACCTGTCCTATCCATGTACCTGTCTAACTGTTTCTTTAACGATGGGATAGACTCTCTCAGTCATCTGGCCAATTTTATTCAAACAAAATGACTAACTAAAGGGCCTGTCCCACGAGCATGCGACTGCATGCGGCAAGCGCGACCTAACGTGGTCGCTTGAGCCGTACGGCCTCGTGGGGCCGGTCCCACTTCGATCGCCGGAGCCTTATGGAGTTGTGCGGAGCTGGTCCCGACATCGCGCGGCGCTCCGAAAAACTGACACTGTCCAAAAATTCCGCGCGACAATGGCCTGCTGACCCGCAGCCGCATTGAGGCTGTACGCACCGCCTCGACGGGCGTGCGCAGCGTCTCGACGCCGTACGCAGCGTCTTGACGCCGTACGCAGCATCTTGACGGCGTACGCCTAGCGCGAACTTCCCGCGGACTTCGCTCGAACTTCACGTCAACTCGTACGGGATCACTCGACCTCCGCCCTGCCCCCGCTTCCGGTTTGGTCGCGCTTGCCGCATGCAGTCGCATGCTGGTGGGACAGGCCCTGTACGGGGATCACTCGACCTCCGCGCGTCCCCACGTCCGGTTTGGTCGCGCTTGCCGCATGCAGTCGCATGCTGGTGGGACAGGCCCTGTACGGGGATCACTCGACCTCCGCGCGGCCCCCGCGTCCGGTTTGGTCGCGCTTGCCGCATGCAGTCGCATGCTCGTGGGACAGGCCCTTTATTTTGCAAGTAGCTAATTTCTAAATTGCAGTTAATTCCTGAAAAAATTATTATCCATTAATCATACATTTGCTCTTGACTGGATTTGTTTTGATCCACTGGGTGTCTATCAGCAGCATTTATAGATCAAAAACTAGGGATGCTGGTGCACAAAGAAACTAGTTTCCCTAATTATCAATGAAGGAACTTCTGCTGATAGTTTGACAAACAAGGTAAATCCTTTGGAATAAAATGAAACAGTGAGGGAAGGAAATGTAATGATTCTCACGTTTGATTTCCGTGCAAGCTCTTTTAATATTGGCACCATTTCCAGAACCCTATCCCAAAATGGGAACTCACACTCGTGCTGCATTGTCTTTCAAATGACAACTGTGTTATTTCATCACTCTTGTAACTGCAATGTGACAGTCGTACACGGACTGTTTATTCCATTTAAACCAGCTGTTAGGGATTTGTCAGACAACATTCAGACTGGATATGGGGCTCAAAGTAAAGAGTCTGATGCCACCAAATCTGCTAAGCTCTTGATCATATTGATATTTTTTCATTTTGGGAAATAAATCAATGGTGGATTTGTCACACAGCAGAAAATCTATTTCACATTTAAAACATGTTAATCATTATTGGAATTATTTAAAAGGTAAATCTCTGTTATTCATCTAAAAAACCTTGACTCTTACTTCAAGGTTCATTTGCTCTCATTCCAACTACATTGACCACTGATTAAACTCCAACCACCTCTCTTGTATGATGGTAAATGTAACTCTTCTGAGTCAAATATTCTCACGTCAAGTGATCTGGTTTATTTTATTTAGAGATACAACATGGAAACAAGCCCTATAGCCTACCGAGCTGATCACTGATCACCCATTCATACTAGTTCTATATTATCCCACTTCCTTATCAACTTCCTACACCTTAGTGATCTTTTTTACAGAGGCCTATTAACCTTCAGACTGCACGTCTTTGGGATGTGGGAGGAAATCGGAGCACCAGGGGGTAAACCCACGTGGTCACAGGGAGAGCATGCAAACTCCGCACAGACAGCACCCAAACTCAGGATTGAACCTGGGTCTCTCGTGATGTGAGGCAGCAGCTCTATCAGCTCCACCACTGTGCCGCCAAGGAGATGTTTAAGGACATGTAACATTCAGCTCTCACCTCAGATCATTCCATAAATATAAGCCTCAATTTTCCACTATAGCTATCCTGTTTTCGAACTTGTCTGCCAGCCTATTGCACCTGAAGCCTGCGCTTGTGATAAAGTTCTTTACAATATAGGGAGAATACGTTAAACTGTCAAATTACTGCCTGAGGTCCAATTTAGAAATTTAATTATAGACACATTGATTTCCCTTCATGTAAAGGATACAGATTGCACTGGAATAACAGTTGATTTAAAAAAAATAAAAAATGTTGAGAACATGCAAGAAGGATTTCCTTCTATTTTTATACTTTGGTTTTCTATTGCCGAACATTAGGAAATTAATACCCATGACATACTTTCCAGCTGTTACCTTACTGCAAAACATGAATGGAGTGTAATTCAAATGCGAGGCCTCATATAATTTTTGTGATAAATGTTTTCCTATTGAATTTCAAGTAAGAGGTTTGTGATTATAACATGGGAGACTCCTCGGCAAACCTGTCAGCTCTAGTAAGTTAAAGCACTCATTAACACATGATGACTTGGTAAATGCTGCAATATGTTCTTAAAATAAGTTTTCCTCTTTAAATGCTTCTCGTTCAGAGGCCTTCAGGTGAACTTCCTCAAAGTCACTCATTATTATTTCCATATTATAAAGCCAAATCAAATAAAAGTAGTTTTTCTACCTGCTCCTACTCATTTCACCCACAGACTTCCAATAACATTTATTACTTCTGACTGAAGGCTCCTATTTCATTAATAATAGCAGCATATTATTAAAACTGTCTTTCACACAATGCCACAACAGTAGTAGAGGAATGATTTGTTATATTGGCAACACTAATTCCCCTCCTAATGTAGTACGGTTTCCACACAATTCATGTGATTCGTGCTCACTTCCTAACTTTTAATTCCAGTAAGTTACCAGTTATTTCACCAATTGTTTGATATATACTGCCTCGTGCTTCTTTATTCCAGATACTTGATTTTCCATTAAATTCAACTTGCAGAATTAATACTTTTAATGTAAGAGCATATAATTATAACTATGAGTTCATTTAAAAAAATTGAAATGATTTTATTATATTAATCCAATTCACAAGTTAAATGATTACACAAGAGTGAAGCATGACCTTACAAATACCATCCTTGCACTAAAGATTATTGGCTTGCAATCATTTGATATCTTCCATTTTTTGTACAATAGAGTGCTGAGTTTATGGCCTGACGTATTCCATTTTACTCTGTTCGTAGTTGAAGCAGCTAATATGTTCCGTGCGGTTAATGCTATGATGTCAACACTGAAGAATTATGGTAAATAACCAATGAGTTTACTCGGGTCAAGAGAGCAATGTTCATGTGGTTACAAATCAAAGACTCATGGAGTCATACAGTCAAACGGCATGAAACGGGTCCTTCCACCCAACTCGACCAAAATGCCCCTTCTACACTAGCCCCACCAGCCTGTGCTTGAACCATAAATCAAAAGAAAAACTTTAGATGCTGGAAATCTGAAATAAAGAGAGTGTTAAAATACGTAAGAGAGACACAAAATGCTGGAGTAACTCAGCGGGACAGGCACCATCTCTGGATAGAAGCAATGGGTGACATTTTGGGTCGAGACCCTTCTCCAGTATCTGCAGTTCCTTCCTACACACTGCATCTAAGTTGCATGGAGCTATTACATTTTCCTGCAAGCTGCTGTAAAGTTACATCCAATAAGTAACAAATTCCATTGCTTGGGCAGCAAATGTCTTCAAAGCAAACTTGGACCTTAACAAAGCTTCCTTCTTAGGACTACAACAGCGTCAGCACCTATGTCAGCATTGGGACCATTTCCTCATGGAAATCAGATCATAATTCCCTCCAAAAGTGAAAACCTTTCAATTTTGGAAGTTCTGGCTCTTCAGAAGACCCACAGGGCAAAACAAAGAGAGCAAGCTAACATTGGAAGACATCATTGCGTCTGCCTGCTCTGATCTGAAAGGTAGAAGGATGCCATTCATAAATCTACACCAGATGTTCTAAAACTAAGTTCCAAAATCTAGACATCAATACATAAGGTGCGACAATCACTATATGAAATTATGACAGACAAATGGGCAATAATCCATTGATCCAGTGAAAACATGCAGTCTCTGTGATAGCTAGGTGTTTGGGATATGTGAGATAACAGTAATACAGAGAAAGCTTCCGGCACAAGCATAAACATTGAGAGTAATGGTGGGGCAGACTATCAACCACATACAAAACTATATGCTCACTTTAAATAATCTTCGGCATTCTTTATAGTATGTTCTAGTATAGCTTGCAGACAGGATTTAATTTATTTTAGGTGAGTGTTGCTTTGCTGTGGTAGATTTTTGTGCCAAGAGCTAACAGACGGCATGCTTTTGCCCTGAAACCACCTGATTTGAACTGCAGATCTATTATACCACATGACTCAACCAGAGTAACATTGGATTTGATTTCAATGCACACTGCAGGGGTACCGAATATCATGCTTCCCAAATAGGTTTATTGGCCCTTATCATCCTTGGACAAAATTCTGTTGATGTGGATGGAATACAGCAGGTGTCAAGCCTGCTGCCTGACAACAGAAGGAATGTGCAACCTACGCTAATCTCTTTAAGCATATTACAAAGCTGTCCCATTCCCTCACTGGATAAACTGGGACCAGGCAGTCACAGCTCCCAGAGCCTTGTTAACAAAAGCAAAGGATCCCTTGAGATAGTTTAAATGAGCACTATGCAAACTACATGGTACCAATCACACGTTGTGATCAATTTTACACCATCATTTAATTCCACAACACTGTAAAAGCACATGCTGCTGAATTGAACTGCTGGGCTATGACATTAAAAAGGTGTAAGACCAAGTTGCGATGAAGTTATTGTGATTCTGCAATGGGAAAAATAGATAGAGTGAGTGGGTAAGTGAGTGAGTGAGTGAGTGAGTGAAGGTGGGTGGGTGAGTGGGTGGATGGGTGGATGAGTGGGTGAGTGAGTGGGTGGGTGAGTGAGGGCGTGAGTGGGTAAGTGAGTGTGAGTGGGTGCGTGAGTGAGTGGGTGAGTGAGTGAGTGGGTGGGTGGATGAGTGAGTGAGTGGGTGAGTGAGGGGGTGGGTGAGTGAGTGGGTGAGTGAGTGGGTGGATGGGTGGGTGAGTGAGTGAGTGTGGGTGAGTGAGTGAGTGAGTGAGTGAGTGAGTGAGTGGGTGAGTGAGTGAGTGTGGGTGAGTGAGTGAGTGAGTGAGTGAGTGAGTGGGTGGGTGGGTGGGTGAGTGAGTGGGTGGGTGAGGGGGTGGGTGAGTGAGTGAGTGGGTGAGTGAGTGAGTGGGTGGGTGGGTGAGTGAGTGAGTGGGTGGATGGGTGGGTGAGTGAGTGGGTAAGTGAGCGAGTGAGTGAGTGGGTGAGTGAGTGAGGGGGTGAGTGAGGGGGTGAATGAGTGAGTGAGGGGGTGAGTGAGGGGGTGAGTGAGTGAGTGAGCGAGTGAGTGAGTGAGCGAGTGAGCGAGTGAGTGAGTGGGTGGGTGGGTGAGTGAGTGAGTGAGCGGGTGAACTGTGAGTGAGTGAGTAATTATTTGGCAAAAGGACCTTAAAGGGCCTGTTTCCATGCTGTATCTCTAAAGTCAAATCTAAAATAGTTATAAAATTATAAAGTAATCAAAAATTGTGTCAGTCTATTCTGGCCTCATGGCTACCAATGCACATGTTCCCTTCTAAATATATTTTCTACTGTAAAGGGCTTAGTCTGCTCGAACGGTGCGACAATCATGTTATTTAGCCGATGATAATGGTGTATTTGGATTCAATGATTCAATTCAATTCAATGATACTTTATTGTCACATGTCCTTGCTACAGTGAAATACTTTTTTTTGTTTACAACCCGGTAAAATCATATACCAGACCTCACTGAGGGAGTACACAATTGCTGCCATATTTCTGGTGCCGACAAAGTTATAAAAGTTCTCCGAACAGCCCAAGTTACCAGAAATGATACCTAATATTTAACTAGAATCTTTCATGGTGTCAGGATATCTCTCAATGCCTTATAGCAAAATAAGTGTAATCACTGTTGCAAAGGAGGCGTTGGGGCATCCAGTTGATGCATTTGTAAGATTCTACGCAAAATATTATGATAAAGAACACTTTAAGGTAATGCAGGTGACGGTTGGATAATAGTAATCAACCAGCTTCAACTCCCCAACTGTTCCGTAAAATGATGCTCTGGAATATTAGGCACTCACCTGGGAGAGCTGATACGCCCTTGTTTTCCTATCTATGTCTGACCACTGGATTCCCCAAACTTTTATTCCAGAAAATGAAGGCGATCCTGCCCTGAGTTGTATTAGTACAGGGTGCACGGGACAACAAAGGGAAAAACTGATATCCTACATCCAGCAAAGACAAGTTCAGGGGAAAGGGGAAAGGGGAAAGGGGAAAGTCGACAGTGACTGAGGGCAGGGAGCTCGTTGTGGGAGAGTTCTGGACCAAAGTTCCTTGACAGTGGAGCACTCCCACAGCATTGTACTGCAGTGTCAGCAGAACTGATGCTTTTCAATCTCTGCAATTGGACTTGACCCATCAACATTCTAACCCTGAGGTAAACCTGTTGCTAATGAGCCAAGGCTAATGATGCACGAACTGTAAATGCTTTGGCAACGGGCATGTATCGCAAAGATTTCTCCAATGCCATCAGAATATCAGTGACAGTGATATTGTCACTAACGTTTCTAGGCAGCTATTGAAATGCAGTTGTCCCTTCTGCACTGCATGTATCCACTTTTGTTTGGTAGTGTAATTCAATAATGTGGCAGTCTGCTCAGAAGTAGTTAAATCAAACCGCTGCCAACTATTATGTTACAGTAGACTCTCATTATTACGAATGTGTAACACAAAAACCCTCGCCACGGCAAACTTGTGTCATGGTTCCAGTAGCAGCTGCACAATAGCCAGTGAATAAGATGAGATGAATTAAGACACATTTTTACCATGTATGGTTAAGGTACAGTAACACAGATTGCACAAATGTCACCGGGTAAGACTGCTCACTACAATATCATGTGCCACGTTTCTGATCAAAAACATGGTTCTGGAGCAAGTTTGGATGACAAGATGTTAAAAATCAAAATACAGTGTGTATCATGAACCTTCTTAATGAAGAAACAAAGAACTGGAGATGCTGGCTTATACCAAAGAGAGACACAAAGTGCAGCGGGTCAGACAGCATCTGTGGAGAAAAAAGATTATTTTTCACCACAGATGCTGCCTGACTCGCTGAGTTACTCCAAAACTTTGTGTCTGTCCACCTTCATAATGATACTGCAATAGAATTACAACTCAAGAAGTGGAGATCTCCTGCGTTGTAGAGTCACTTGGTTTAGCTACATGTTTGAACTGAACTCTTTACAAAAGAAAACCAAAGGTGATTTTCACTAGACATTTTTAATGGGTGTAATGTGATTTTCCAGCTTCATTTCCCAGGTTAACTCAGAGGGTAAAAGGTTGGGGCTGGGAGGGAGGTGTTGGAGGCGATCTTTGCCTTGAACTATGACCAGGGTAAATAACTGCATATTGTTTATAGTTGGTCCCTTACTGCGTGTCAGCTGCAAGTTGCTAACAAATGTGTGCTTGCAGCTGTAGTGTAAGTGACACTTTGGACACAGCTTTATTGGGGTTAAGTAAATATCATTATACGGACTGAATAACAGTGTTATGCACAGTGGGATTGGCAAGAAGCAAATGCTTAGTGCTTGTTGTAGTGACTCGAAACTTTGAGGTATTAGCGTTAAAAAGTATAGGGTTCTCAGGTTGAGCAATGTTATTCTTCCTTCCATTGTCTTAAGAACCTTTTAACCTCTCACTAATTACAGTTGCAACTTTGGCACAACTTGGTCTGACAATTGCCTTCAATTATAACTGGGATTGCTTTCATCCCAGAGTGCTGCACATGGACATAACAAACCAACAATTTGGTAATGAGCTAAATAAGGAGTATTTGCATTTATATAGTGCCCATTATAATCTAAGAAGAACTTACTGCTTCGGAACACATGACAATAAAACACTCTTGACTCGACTCTTGAAACTCCCAAAGTGCTTTACAGCCAAAAAAGTATTCTTCACAAATGCTCGATGTTATAAGAAGTACTGTTGCTAATGTATACTGGCCAAGATCTCATAAACATGAACGGACAATCCTTTTTAGTGTAGAACACAAGGTGCTGGAGTAACTCAGCAGATCAAGCAGCATCTCTGGAGGACATAGATAGGCTTTGTTGCAAGTCAAGACTCTTCTTAAGGTAATCTTTTTTGTTTGGTGATGCAAAATGTAAAATACATATCTGCAATATCAGCAAGGAATAACTCAAATTAGTGCCACACAATATATACGTTCAAATGAAATTATAAACAGAATGAGTTACATATTAGCACCATAAAGTGGACATTTGGCCCCATCGTGCCTCTACAAGGGTAATGTAGCTGGTCCCAGGCATCAACGTTTCGCACACAACTCTACAATTTATTTTCCAAACACTAATCTAATTCAAGCAAATCATAAACTACTAGAGGAATTCAGCAGGTCAGACAACATCTGTGGTGGGAAATGGACACATGACGATTTGGGTCAGGATCCTTCTTCAGACTGATCGTAGAAGGGTGGAGAAAGCTGGAAAAGAAAGGTGGGTGTGGATCAAGGCCTGTCAACTGATAGGCAACTGATAGTGACTGAAAGCCTGCAAACTGATAGGTGGATACACTCTGGTGGTGAGAGTGGTTTTGATCTAAGTCATTTTGAAACTCACCATTGAATTTGCCTTAACCACTTTTCTTGCAAACCATTCCAGATGTCGACCACGAACTGTTCGAAAATAAATTCCTCATTTTGCCTTTGGTTCTTTTAACACATCTTAAATCAATGTGTTTTTAGAAGGACATTCTAACCCTGAAGAGGACTAAATGGGTAAAGTGCACCACGATTGGCAAAAAGCACTGTCTGACTGCTAGCAAATTTAATGTTGGATTACTGTGATAATTCTGTTAATGCTGCCCTTGAGCTAGTCTTACTATCAAAAACATAGACGTTCAGCCAAAGTGCTACATGGCCTTAAATCAAAATAGAGCAGCAGCCTGTTGAATGGCAACATGCCTCTTCTCACAATTGGTGACCTGTGAAAGTGACAGATGAAGAGGAAATTATATTAGCTTTTGATAATTGTCCAGTTACTACACTTCACAGGTGCGCACTTTAAATTAATATCCTTGAGATTGCCTATAATGTGTGAAATCTGATGAAATTCTGTATAAATATAGTTTATATAGTTTATATATATACAAACAAAAAATCAAGCAGATAAATAAATCAGTGGCAGTCTGGAGGAGTATTAGGTTACCTTAAATCATTCGCACTTTGATCAAGTCTCTCATCACCTGTTGCCAATGCAGACAGTGCAGAAAGATATTGATGATGAGTCTAGAAGAGTCCACTCCCTCAGGGCTTATCATTTCTGTGCTGCTGTACATTACTGCTGACACCCTTCAAAGTCAGGGAGTAAAGAAAAGCTCTTTTCTCCATAGGTCTCTGAACCTCCCCCAAAAGTCATTCACTGATACTGTTTCGCTTCCAAATATTGTAGCTGTCCTTCGGTGTCTTGTCCAAGTGATTCTTCTGCATGTGTATTTTCGGAGATTCTTCCACATCTCCACCCATTTCTATCCTTTTCCCAACGATGCATTCTCTATCAGGATTCATCAAAGGATCAGGATCATGATCAAGAGGAGGCGGAGCCATCTTGGAGAACGGCTGCTAGCCAGCAGCCGTCCGTTAATTTCACTTTTTTCTTTAGTTTTTAGTTAACTGTGTCTGTCTTTCCTGGGGAATTTGACTTTTCTTGTGGGGGGGTAATGGGGAAAACTATTTTCTAGGTCCCTACCTGGTCGGTGAGGCGGCTTTTTCTCCGGGCTGCCCCGTCGACCCGTCCTTGCGGCCTACCAGCGGGCCTGGTGCGGCATTTCCTGGCGGGGACCGCCTCGCACCTTCAGCTTTGGTGGCAGCACAGCGCTGGAGCGCTATCGTGGAGCGGAGCGGGCGATGCCTTGCCTGGGTCGCCGCGCTGGATCAACGCGCTGGAGCTCCGGTGAGCTGTGACCGCCGAGTTCAACATCTCCGGGCTGCGGGACTACAGAGCGGCCAGCCACGGGCGGCGGCGCCGACTCTAACATCGGGAGCCTCGGAGCCCCATACCGGCGCGGCCCTGTCGGCTTCAGAAGCCACGGACTCCGGTAGGGAATCGGCCGTTCCAGCCGTCCCAGCCGCTGCGAGGACTGTCCCGACACCGGGGCAACTGCACCCGGCGAGAACGGCCAGGAACATTGGGCCTCCGTAGAGGCAACTGTGGAGGCCTCAATATGCCGTCTTTGGGAGAACTGGGGTTGGGTACTGGACATTGTGCCTTCCCCCACAGTGGTAATCATTGTGGGGGGATGATTTTTGTGTGTAAATGTTAATTAATTGTTTTACTTTGTGTCCAAGATGGCTGCCGGAAGGGGGAGTGGACACTGGCGCGTATTAGCAGCCGCTGCTCTCTCTTCCATACTGTGTTTTTGATTTTTGTGTTCGGATTGAATTCTGTTTTTAATTTGTGTACTTGTGATGTCTTTACTATTTATTTCATTCCGCTTACATGTTTCTACTGTAAAATCTTGTTAAATCTTGTAAGGTGTCCTTGAGATTTGAAAGGCGCCCATAAATAAAATTTATTATTATTATTATTAAGAGTGCAAACCATAGTTCCTTTCCCTTTGTAAGTTCATAAATACTAAAGCTTTGCTAGTTAGGGACCGGTAATGTGTGTTGGTCTTCAGTAATTATATTTTGTGTGCCCAATTCTTTTTTTGAGCACTATCACAATGAAATTGAGGTTAACACTCGTGAACATTTTGAAGGCTGAGCTATTCAGTCTGAAGTGGAAAACATTGATGGAAGTTGTCTCTGGGTGTTCAGGCAATAGTGTTAATTATACTATGGCGTTAGATAGGAAATTAAACATGCATGTATCAAGACTACTAGAGTAATCATTCATGACTCTGATTTACGTACAGACAGGCAAAAACAAATTCAGCAATAATATTATGAAGGAAAATATCCTGAAGTATGCATGAAATGCCATTTTGAGTCAGTATATAGAGCAACCAACTAGGAAAAACGCTATCCTAGACTGGCTAATGAGCAAAAATATAGGGTTAGTTAATAATCTTGTGTGGAAGAGCCATCTTGTTGTCCATTGGGGAAGAAAGACCATAACATGATTAAGTTCATCATTAAGTTGGAAGATGAAGTAGTTTAATTCGAACATCGAGTCCTAATCAAAACAAAGGGACCTGTTAAGGTCTGAGGAATGCATTTGCTCTGAGACTGGGAGGCATCATTAAAAGACATGACAGTGGATACACCATGGGCAACATTCAAAGAGTTAAGGGCCTATCCCACTTATGCAACCTTTTTGGCGACTGCCGGCACCTGTCATAGGTCACCGAAAATTTTCAACATGTTGAAAATTCAGCGGCGACCAGAAAGAAGCTACGACTCTTTGGGTGACTAGGAGACCTCTCACGACCATACAGGCGACCCCTGGTGACCTCTCACAACCATACAGGTGACCCCCTGGCGACATGCCCCCTGGTGACACCACGCGAAACCCGCGACATGTCGCCAGGGGCCGCCTGTATGGTCGTGAGAGGTCTCTTAGTCACCCAAAGAATCGTAGTGTCTTTCTGGTCACCGTTGAATTTTCAACATTTTGAAAATTGTTGGCGACCTATGACGGGTGCCGGCAGTCGTCGAAAAGGTCGTGTAAGTGGGACAGGCCCTTTAATGCAGGAACTACAATGAGACATTCCAGCCTGGAGTAACAGTGCAATAGGAAAAACAACCCACACCATGGTAATAATCATGGGGAAAGTGCTGTTTGAACAGCATGAATAAACTAGTTACAGAAGGTTTAGGGATGCCACTGTGGCATTACATGTGTTTACAAACAACAAGTTCACAACAATAGGTTCAGAAGAAGAAGCCACTGTATCATAATGTGGAAGGAACTGCAGATGCTGGTTTACACTGAAAATTGACACAAAATGCTGGAGTAACTCAGCAGGTCAAGCAGCATCTCTGGAGAAAATGGGTTGGTAACGTTTTGGGTTAAATGTCGATTGAACTGGCAAAGTGTTAAACAGAGATGTTGAATGCATGTCCTGAGGAAGAGCACAGTGCCTACAAGATTTGCTGTTTACAGAATTGCTGAATAACACAAGGGTTGATATAACTGTTTTGAAAAGGTCTACAGTGCAATGTGATGGTTGTTCATAGGTTCGGAAGATCCTGTGTAAGATTTCACATCAGGCATGGACTTATTCTGGCATCAGCCCAATACAACAGAGCCAACGAGCATCAGGAGAGACTGACAACTACAATGCCAGTGTTGGAAGTATTGCTGCAGTTAGAAAGAGGTCAGACAAGATGGTTTTATGACTTAATTTGTGGCAGCAGGAAAGAGAGTAGACTTGGTGTCAACCGTAAGTCCCAGGCTCATGGCAGTATGGAGGCATAAAGGTGGAGAACTTTAGGAAGCAAAGCAATAATAACTTGTTACCAATAAGTTTATGGTATCCCATAATGTACCAAATACCATGTATAATTGTGGGTTCTGTAGAAATTGACAAGTCTTATTCTCCTCTAATTTATGTTTTAAGTGAAGAATTTAGTCCGAAGAGGTGAAGTCAAAAAGGATGGTGACCCAGCATAAGTTATACAGGCAATCCTGGCTGATGTAAAGATTCTGTTCCTAAGAACCATCTGCAAGTCAGAAATGTCTGTTTTCTATATTGACACAAATCATTTCATCCTGCATATATATTTGCTACAATTCTTTCATTTCATTGTACACTGCCCATCATTAAATTTATGGAATATATCATTTATCCAGTCACTGGTTAGTCATAAGTGATAGGAGCAGAATTAGACCATTTGGCCCATCAAGCCTATTGTGCTGTTGCAAGTAAGAATTTCATTGTTCCATTGTGGTACATATGATAATAAAACACTCTTGACAACCTGCACTTGGCAGCACTGAAGTATTCACTCTGGGCATCAGAAATTCCAGTGGATCACTATTCCAGCTGTTTCTAAGAACCATCTGCAAGTCAGAAATGTCTGAATTCAATCATGGTGTGTGGGGATCGCTGGTTTGTGCGGTCTCGGTGGGTCAAAGGGCCTGTTTCCGTGTTGTATCTCTAAACTAAACTAAACTAAACTAATGAATACCATGACACATTTTCTCATTATTACTAGTAGTTTAAAGGTGCTTTAGGAATGCTTTAGAAAGGAGAATTTGCTTAAAGTCAGATTTCTGTAAATCAGATCATTCGTAACCTGGGGAGTCCCGGGTTTAAAGTATTCAAAGGCATGAAGACAATGATGTGAAGTAACAATCACAGAACAGGATGTGAGACCAGATGTTTGTAATGCACAGCTGGAATAGTGATCCACTGGAATTACTGATGCCCAGAGTGAATACTTCAGTGCTGCCAAGTGCAGGTTGTCAAGATGTTCAAGAAGGAACTGCAGATGCTGGAAAATCGAAGGTAGATAAAAGTGCTGGAGAAACTCAGCGGGTGCGGCAGCATCTATGGAGCGAAGGAAATAGGCAACGTTTCGGGCCGAAACCCTTCTTCAGACTAAACTAAACTAAAGAAGGGTTTAATTATGCAACCAAGATGATTTTGCATGGTTTGGGTATTTTGGGGACGCAGTGTTGTTTTAATCATTTAATCCTGTGTGGAACTGGATCCTGTTTCTATTGAATCGGGGCATATTTTGCAAAAAAGCTGTCCTTTCTCTTTCAAAGGCAAACTTTCCTTGGCATTGAGTAATCATAACACCAGGGCATGCCAACTATGAGACAAAGGAACAGAATAATCTGAAGAATGGTTCCGACTGAAACGTCACCTATCCTTTTTCTCCAGAGATGCTGCCTGACCCGCTGAGCTACTCCAGAACTTTGTGTTTATCTTCAAGAAAATCAAGATGACTTTTGGTCTCCAGTATAAGGTAGGGTATACATCAGATATGGGTGGTTGGGTTGAGATGGGGAAGAATTAGAATAGGAAAGCTAGGGCACAAGCACCCTAGTAAGTACTGAACCCTTCAAGGATGGACATGCTTGGTACACTTGGATCGAACTGCCCCCTCTAAAGTTCAATGTACTTGCGGATATTAAGGGAGTGAAAGACACGAAGGTTGAGCATGACAGGAGCAAGCGAAAAGAACTAATGGTCCATTCCTGCTTCTAATTCTTGCATTTTGACAGTGATCAAATTTAGAAATTACAAATGTCCCTTGCACTGAATACAAATGTGCTTCATTCTCTGATTAAATAGCAAATTCTGCTTATGCCTCAGGCAAGAAGGTAAAATAAAATCTGCAAAGAACAAAATAAAACAACTGGGAAATTAGACAAAGAAGAGATGTTTCAGCACAGTACCTTGTGCATCTGACAGGTATGCGAACTGAAAGAAAGATGCCTGGTACAATTTTGCACTCTTAACTGAATGTCAATCAGCTTCGTGATGATGAGAAAAGGTCCCTCATGAAATTACCCACAACATATGCTCAATGCAGTCTCTTTGAGTTTAATCGTGTATGAACTTTGTAATAGTTGTAAGAGAGAAAAAAATGTCCAAACTTGAGAACATATTGAAACATTTTTCATAATTGGCACGGCACAGTTTTGACACACTTCAGGAGCAACTAATTACTGGAAAGGTTAGACTAGTGATAATGTAAACATCATAGATTACTGGCAAATATCATAGTCAGGCTAAGAGATAAAGTAACACTAGTTTCAGTGTACACAGTAGCACTTCATCACCCCCATGGTTATTTTTCTTCTTACTGTTATAATAGCAAAAATTATACGCTGTTATTTTTACTTCAGAATTTTAAACTTTCAACAACTGCATTTTAATGTGTTTAACTAATCCTGCAACTGTTTTGCTACCAGGCACCGAAGTTATTACTGTAGCTTTATATTTTTCTTACGACCTCAACCTTCTCAAAGGATTTAGATGAACCATGGAATTATGATAATGTCATCTACTTATCACCTATTTTCATCAATCCTGTGTAAATTTTCACCCTGTTGACATCGATTGAACAAAAATAAACTGTTATTTGAAGGCAAACTCATAAATGATGTACCCATGTTGATTGAACAGTCTATTTTACAGGAGGTAAATGGAGAGTTAAAGTTTACTCTTTATCGAACTTCCTGTCAGGAAGCAGAGGCTCATAGTGCCAGTTTGTGTCAATTTTAAATTTGAGGCACAAGGAAATGCAGATGTTGGAATCTTATGTAAAGCACAAAGTTCAGGAGTAACTCAGCCGGATAGGCAGCATCACTGGAACAAATGGGTAGGCAACGTTTTGGATTGCGAACCTTCATCTGACTGATTGTAGTAAGGGGGAGAATTTAAATTCAAGTTGCTTTTGTTAAAGAGCGTGGAGGGTTCTCACTGCCTGAGAAGCTAATGAAGGCATCATCACATTATATTTCAAAAATATATGCCTTTGGCAAGTTTGGGATGTGTGTTAAACCAAATAAACGTTTTATGATTTCTGATTTCAAATGAATTCTGTCCATTCTTAGTCAAAAGCTCCGAACCCTTAAACGCATTAAAACACTGACTAACTAAATCACCAAAAAATATCTGAAAAAAGACTGCTAAAGAATACTTCCACAGTCAGGAGAGCGTTTAGATCGAGAATCGCACAAAAGTACATGCACTAGCAATGACATACATAGGAAGTAATTCTTAAATCCGTCATTTTCATCTCTCACTTCAACGGTCTACTGTCTGCATCTGCTGCAAGGAAACTTCCATCATTCCAGTCCTCAAGAAAAGTAAAGTAACCTGTCTCCATGACTACCACCCAGTAGCTCCAACAATTACCATAATGAAGTGTTTCGAGAGACCTGGTAATGGCCCAAATCAGCACCATTCTCTCTGACCATCTGGAAAACTTGCATACGGGAAAAATAGGTCTATGGAGGACACCGTCTCTCTTGTACTCCAGTCAGCTCTGGATCACCTTGTCATTAAGAACACCTGTGCCAGGATGCTATTCCTTGCCTACAGGACTTTACTGGACTTTATCTTACAGGATCATTCCCTTCGTCCTGTAACTGTACACTGTGAACATCTTATACTGTGTAATCATGTTGTGTCTTTCTGCTGACTGGATTGCATGCGACAAAACAGCTTTTCGCTGTACCTTGCTACACGTGAGAAAAATAAACGAAACTAAACTACAGCTCAGCCTTCAACACCATCATACCGACTAAGCTCATTTCTGAACTCTCAGACCTTGGTCTTGCGGCCTCCATCTGCAACCGGCTTCTGGACTTCTTTATTGGCAGATCTTAGTCAGTTAGAAATAGTGATAACATTTGCTCCACTCTACCCTCAACACAGGTGCCCCTCGGGGATGTGTGCTCACAACCTTGCTCTACTTCCTGTACGCCCATGACTGTGTGGTGAAGTGCAATGCCATCTCAATCTTTATGTTCGCTGATAATATTGCTGTTGTCTGTTAGATCTACAACAGTGATGAAACGTGAAATAATGCAGGAAAGAGATTGAAAATCTTGTGTCATGGTGTCAGGATAATAATCTAGTTCTTAACATCAACAAGACAAAATAGTTGGTTGTTGACCTAAGGATGCAAGGGGGTGAACACCACCCTTTACTCATCAACAGAGCTGCTGTAGAGATGCCAGTTCAAGTCCCTGGGCATCTAAATCGCCAGCAACCTAACCTGATGCCTTTACACTGATGCGGTGATCAAGAAAGCACATCAGCATATTTACTTTCTTAGGCATCTGATAAGATTCCGCATGTCCACAAGGATTCCACTGATGAGCTACAGAAAGTACTCAGATGGGACCCAGTATGACAACTGCTCTGCTTGACCACCAGAACCTGCAGAGAGTGGTGAACACAGCCCAGACTATCCCAGGCTCATCAATTCCTTCCATCCAGTCCATCTTCACATTGTATTGCATCAGGAAGACTAGAAGTATCGTTAAAGTTGCCTGTCACTGGCTTTTCCTTTTTTTCTCTTCTTCCTTCTTGGAGAAAACACAGGAGCTTGAAAATCGGGTTGACCAGCCTCGAGAACAGCTTCTTCTCCACTGCTATCAGACTCTGAAAAATTAATCCCATTTATCCCAGAAAGCTGCCGCATACTCTTATGCTTAAGTACACCCTATTTGGTTAGACTGTTACTGCACTTTGGTATTTTTTTTCACAACTTCTGATTGTACTACAAATTTGAACCATTGTGCGGTTCTGCATTCACTAGCATATGTATTGTACTTGTCATTATACATACTTATCACTATGTATATTGTTTACTCTATAAGCTTCTTGTGGGCAAATAATTTCCTTGCACCTTGATGTATGTGACAATAAATTAGCCTGAATCTAAATCTGAATAATGTGTAGCCTGGGTGAATATTATGAAGCCTTGTCTGGGGAGATTAATAAATGATACGGCATAACTTGTGCATGGAGTTACTTAAATAGACGGAGATGTCAGTTCTCATTCTAAGCTTTATGCTGTGGATTATCACATGATAGTTCGAGACACTGGAACTTTTCTGATGGCCAATCGATGGGTAACACCATTGGCATTTGTACTGATCCTTACTAAGAATTAACATGCTCCATGGAAGAAGGCAGTGAGCATGTGCAAGGATTTAAAGCAGTAAAAACCAGCAGAAAAAACTGAATACATCTTAAAATCAATAATGGAGATAGTATCCCCGAGATGTAGTTATTAATGTTCTAACGAGTCTCTAGTCAGTATGTAGAAAACAGTCTGTCAGTTGCATCTTTTGGTTGAAAAAATCTCCAGCAGGGCTTAAACATGGTGTATTATTTCTAACATTATTCAGATCTTTGACGCTGTGCATATCACATTTGTATTGAACAAAGTAAAGTTTTGACCAAAAGCAAAATATTTATCTGCCCAATGAATTTCCGCTCCTGCATCTAGTACATTGCTGTGCTTGACTTTGAAGATGAGACAACTATCATATATCGACATTAAACCTATTTGTGCAGCCATTCCTCTTTGAGTTTAAATCAAACAGATGTGCACAGTTGGAAAAGATGACTAAAAGTAATGGACTGTGGAGCGTCAATACATTGGACAGGGATGGAATCATCAGCTCCATCCACTCTGCATGCTTGGTCGCATATTAAAGCTCAATGTATGTTTGTGAATATTAACTTGCTCTCATGATTATTTTCAGAACAAACATGTTTAAGATATGGTGTGGATTATTTGACAAAGCGAGGAATGAAGTTGAAACTAGTTTTAATCCTTTGGCTGCATGTCACAAAGGTTTTTCATTATTATGAAGACAATTTTTAAAACAGCGCTCTATTCTAGTGATTAAAAACATTTCCTAGGTAGCCATTCACATAGGCATATGTAGTTTGCATGGAGAGCCAACTTGAAAAATGAGCATTCACAGGGTATTCTATTTCAGTTTTATGAGTTGACTTGCTTCCTGGCTTCCGCCAATTACACTCCAATGATTCGGAAATTACACTTGGGAAGCATACCTGGGAGCCCGGTATGGCCATGTACACATGGACTTCACACAGAATTCTTTAGATATGTGAACATATGAAGAATTTGTGCCAGTACTCAATCAAAATACACAGAGCACAAACTAATGAAACACTATCTGTATGTTCTGTTGGTTTAATAGCATCAAGGGTGCAGTACTGGAGGCAGAGCAAAAACCTTGTAATAGTGGATAAAGAAAGCTCTCTCTTTTCCTCCTACTTTCTACAAACTCTCTACAACGTCTCTTTAAATTCTTCCCACTTTCTACATGGCAAAGGTGTGGCCATGAGCAATCATATGGGCCCTAACTATAACCATATAACCATATAACCATTACAGCACGGAAACAGGCCATCTCGGCCCTTCAAGTCCGTGCCGAACATTTGTCTATGTGTTTGTTGCCTAATTGGAAACAGTACTTGTTCCAAACTGTCTCTTGCACTCATCTCAACTCTTTCTCCGCTATATTGATGACTGCATTGGTTCTGCCTGCTGCATTCATGTGGAACCTGTCTATTTCATCACCTTTGCCACCCTGCCCTCAAATTCACCTGGACTATATCTGACACTTCTTTTATTTTTCTGGATCTCTCTTCCGCCATCTTAGGAGACAAACTAACCCTAACCCAACCTGAAACGTCACCCATCTTTTTTCTCCAGAGAGGCGGCCTGACCCGCTGAGTTACTCCAGCGTTTTGTGTCTCTCATTCATATTCAGAGATATCTGTTTCCACAGATACCTTGAATAGGTATCCCAGATACCATGACAAATACCCAGTCTGAAGAAGGGTCTCGACCCGAAAAGTCACCTATGCTGCTGAATGTGTCCATTTGTGTATTAACCAGCATCTGCTGTTCTTTGTTTCTATACCTTGTCTACATCTTCTCCCACCCTGTTTCCTACACGATTGCCATTGCCTTCACTAGTTTCTGGATCTCCACTGCATCTGCTATAGATGAGGTGTTCAACTATGGCTTCTCTCTCTCTCTGTTCACCTTTTCCATTCCCAATCACCTTGTTAACTAGCATCCTCACCCTCGCCACAGGGTTTCACCTGTCCATTATTCCCCCCTCCCCTCCTACCCATCTGCTTCTGACCATTACCTATTAGTCTCTCCCACACCCCTTCCTCGCACTTCAAAAGACTAGCTATCTCCCATCAACACAAGATCCTGATGCCAGATCTCAACATGAAACTTTCCCACCACAGATGCTGCATGACTTGCTAAGATCTTCCAGTAGTTCACCTCTGACTGCAGATTCTGGCATTTACAATCTCTTCTCCCTCCAAACTATCAAGTCAACTTTTACCAAAATAATGTCAGCGGTAAAATATCCAACAGGACGTGTTTTGTATAAAGTCCACAGACACTGAGGGTGATAACTATGCAGCACTATTGAGTCAATGAAACTCTTTGGAATGGATCAATGCCATGACATTTGATGCAATTATGGTCTCCACCATCAGGGAGCTGGGCATTTAATGAAGTGAAAGGTGATTTCTCCAGTCCAACCAGTTTCCCTGCAGTGTTCACTGATTACTGAAATATCCAAATAAAAGATTGGCAGTGAGCTCCCTGCTTAAACCTATGACTGTTGTCTGCTCAGTGATACATTACCACACCACTTCAAGAATGTTTCCAGGTTTCTCATATTCTTCATACCAGCAGTCAAACCCAATATCTCGTGTGGAACAAATGAACATCAAGCTCAGGTTTATTTTGCACCTTACAGATCTTCCTCAGAAACTGATACTTCGGAAATAGTAATATTCCCGATGCATTCTGTGTAACGTCCATCAATCTGCAGCTGTTCCATTGCTTTGCCGCCACCAAACATAGGAGAAGAGAGCTTCTCTCTGGTCGAAGCAACACAGTTATTTTATCTTGCTAATGAAACAGCTGTGCACATATTACATCTTTAGAGGTGACAATACACTCAGATTAAATGTGAAGCACTGGATCAATTACTAGGCCACTGGGGAACATGATGTACTATGTGTATCTTTAGAACTGGAATTATCCCGTACAATTGTTAACTGCTTGTTCAGCAGCAGAATAGTTATTGTGACACACAGCAGCGCCGTTTGTAAAGTAAAAAGTTAGAGTATCACAAAGGTCACTCTACTCCTCGCCTTTCTTTGAAGCGTCAGATAAGTGGACCTGACATGGACATCTGCAGTCACCTCGCCAACTGCAGGCAAACATCTTTTACCTGGGTCTGATGGAGTATTTGGCTGAGAGATGGAGAACCTATTTCCTGACTGATGTCTCAGTGACCCTCGGTGTTTGACCTCTATAATGTGCAGCACTAAAAACTTTCCTGTTACAGCGAGGCTGTTTGTAAAAAAGCAATTGTTATAATTCAATTAATTTAGTTTCGCTTAGAGATACAGCGCAGAAACAGGCCCGTTGGCCCACCGAGTCCGCGATGACCAGCGATCCCCATGCACTAGCACTATCCTGCACATTAGGGACAATTTACAATTTTTTCCAAAGCCAATTAACCTAAAAACCTGTATGTCTTTGGAGTGTGGGAGGAAAGCGGAGCACCCGGAGAAAACCCATGCGGTCACAGGGAGAACGTACAAACTCCGTACAGACAGCACCCAAAGTCAGGATCGATCCTCGGTCTCTGGAGTTGTGAGGCAGCAACTCTACCGCTGCGCCATTGTGCCACACATTGTGCCAAATTAATGATATTTGTCCAAGTAGTCCAAAATCTGTGGTAACAATGGCAAAGTTTGACGAGAAAATTGGACAGAGGACACTTTAACTTAAATTCTGCTCATTTCTACAAGGACAAATACCTACTTTTACTTGCTTGGGACAAATGGTGTGCAACTCTTTACTGCATCAAACAATCTGAATGGGGGGCAGCACTGTAAAGTCTCAGGCTTTGTTAACAACTCAGGGAAAAAAAGGAGATCACAGCAGAGGTATCTGCACTGTGGCACAGGGCCAACTGTGGGGGTTGAAATGGGTAGTGGGATGGTTCATGATTTAGTCCACCCATCTGAGAAGCGTGCTTGCCAAGAATGCACTCCGTCAATAGTGGCCACGAGCACATGGTAGGCCTGTTAGCATGAAAGAATATGGGCTCAGTAAGGCACTTGTTCTGAAATCAAAGATGAAGATCTATTACACGCAGCATTCCCAGCGTTTATGGTACAGACATGCACCTGGTACTGGATTGAGGAACATGATGACTTCTGCATGTGATCTACAATCAATACAATGCATCAAAGACAATTATTTTGATGATTATTTTTCCACTCTTCCTTTCTCCCTGGCTGGTAGCTTAATTATGGCAGGTTCAGATTACATATCTGTATGATTAAACGTAAACAATAGATTATGTGGGTTGTAAGATATTTACTGCTCTAGACCAATGAAAGCCATGGCTGCAGTTCAACCAGTTCATCACTCCTTTATTTCCAGAGTTGTTAACATCACTGAATGACTGTAATACCAATCTCTGTGGCTCAGAAGTTGGACTGGCTCGCATGAAGTTACAGTACATTCTCAAAGACTTGCAGGCAGGACAATATCTTTATGGAAAGGTCCAAGGCAAGTAGAACTGATGGTGTTTTATTCATTGTCATCTGACACTGGCCTTCCCAATTGAAAAATAACGGGAGCCAGTTCCATCATGGTTGAAGGCAAAGCTGGATTTGGTCGTCAAAGTTACTGACAGGCAAAATATGACCTCCCACAGACTTGGGGCATCAAGCTGTCAATTAAAGTATTTTATGGATTCCTGAAGGCAGGCAGTAGCATGGAACATGAGTGTCGGAGGCTGAGGCAAGTCCCGTGCTTATTAGATCATGGATTTATCATCTGTTTGATTAATCATGAATGATGTTTAGCAGAAGATTAGCTCACTTGGTCTGCAACAGTCAACAGTGCTTCAAAGTCTACTCTTGCCAATTCCTAAATGACGACATAAACTATTGGCTTGCAGTGGGGCTTGAACCAATAACACCGTGATCTGAAGTTACAAGAGTTACAACCACTGAGCTAACACCCCAAAGTCTGCCTGTTCACCATGGAGAGCATTTAAAATGTGGAGAAACACACACTCCTTTTAAGCCAGTATAACTTTCGGAAGGAAAACTTACAGTAGGTTGAGCAGATACAAGCTTTGTAGCGGGAAGTGAAACCAGACCTTTCCCAGTGTACTGACTGAGAGAGCCATTTTAATTACAAAGCCATTCAGTTGTGCAGTGAAAAGTAAATATTGAGAGCAGCAATTTGTGGCTTTGTATTGTAAATGCTTAGTTATAATTTGATTAAGTGGCCCCATAGCAGAAGCGTCCATGCCGCGGGGCTGGAAACTGGAAGTATCCTGAGCTAATTCTGCTACCACCATCATCTATTGCGACGTGATGACTCCCACTGATTGTCGCCGGAAGCTTGCGTCCTTTACAGGATGGACGATGACAGCGATGTCAACATTTGAAACATGGACACGAAAGAAGAAGATTTGATTAAGTTGATCAAAACTCTAAAAACAACCAAAGGAGACATCAATAAACGCTGATTCTCAAGGAGAGCCCTGACCTGAAATGTCACATATCCATGTCTTCCAGAGGTGCTGCCGAGTTACTCCAGCACTTTGTCTTTTGTTTCGTAAACCAGCATCTGCAGTTCCTTGTTTCTAAAAATACTTGCAGGATTCTCAATGGTATGGAGAGCACAAGATGAATCCAGTGCCAACAAAACCAGTGATGCTGGATATCTTAAATGATTTGAAGAATTAAGCATGTTGCTAGACTAGCTGTAATGTCTATTGGTATTGTAAGTTAGAATCAAGCCGAGAGAACAAGTTATGATTTACCTTTGGCCGTGCTGTGGCAATGGTAAAGCCTGCACAGAGGGAGAGCAGTGGCCATGGTACATGGTACATTCATGTGAGGTGCACTTTAGAAACATTTACTCTAATCCTAAATTGCTGAACCTTCTTTATTCCTCACAGTGCTTCCTTCTTCTGATCCTTATCTAACTCAGTTTGCTGTGCTTTTTAATTTGGTGATGTCAACAATTTTTAATACATTAGAGTCATAGAGTGATACAGCATGGAAACAGGCCCTTAAGCTCATGCTGATAAACATGCCCCATCTACACTTGTCCCATCTGCCCATGCTTGGCCCATAACCCTCTAAACCTATCCTATCCATGTATCCGTCCAAATGTTTCTTAAACGTTATGATAGTACCTGCCTCAACTACCTCCTCTGGCAGCTCGTTCCATATACCTACCACCCTTTTCACTCAAATTTCATTGTACCTTAATTGGTACATGTGACAATAAACTGACCTTGAAACCTTTGTGTAACAAAGTTACTCCTCTGGTTCCTATTATATCTTTCCACCTTCACCTTAGACCTATGTCCTCTGGTTCTCAATTCCCCTACTCTGGGCAAAAGACTCTGTGCATTTACCCAATCTATTCCTCTCATTCGTTTATTATCAAGTCCGAATTATGTCTGTGATATTTAATTTGATTACTTCCTTTAAAAAGATGCTCCCTTTTTATAGAGATAACCTAAATAGGTACCTTCAGGTAACTGCAGCCACTCCAATAGTGTTTTGGTTCTGATGTTAAACTGGGGCCCCATAACAGTAACATGATTCACCTGGTTTCCAATGGAATTGGCCGATATTCCTCCACTTACCAAAGACTGATAACAGGTAGACAAAAATGCTGGAGAAACTCATCTGGTGAGGCAGCATCTATGGAGCGAAGGAAATAGGTGACGTTTCGGGTCGAGACCCTTCCCCAGACTGATGTGGGGGTGGGGGTGGGGGGAAGAAGAAAGGAAGAGGCAGAGACAGTGGGCTGCGAGAGAGCTGGGAAAGGAGGGGAAAGAAGGAGATAGCAGGGACTACTTAAAATTGGAGAAGTCAATGTTCATACCGCTGAGGTGTAAACTACCCAAGCAAAATATGAGGTGCTGCTCCTCCAATTTACGGTGGAGGAGCAGTCTTAAAGACTGATAGCAGGTAACTTTTGTCGACACCTATCTGTGAGTGTGACTGGATTGACTAAATTGTTTTCCCACCGAAACAGAACTAAAGCTGCACTTCAAAGGGAATCTAGTCATCGGGCTGTCCTTTCCTTCAGTCTCCGCAAAATGTTATAGATTTACAAATGCCTTTTCTTCTCTCCCATATTGCTTATGAACTTCAGGCTTTGGTCAATGGTTTATTTTACATTGATTACGTTGTCAGACAATAAACTGCTTTATAAATACAATCTGCAATTTATGGTTCCATTCTTCTGTTAAATCACTCCGTGCTCCATTAAGGCTACCTGGGCAATTGAAACGAATGCCAAATGTCACTAACAGGGGAACAGAATGTTAGTCGACCAAAGCCAATGCTTAGCTCTGCTACATAATCTGTAGAGTCAAAGGTTATGGGGATCAGACAGGAAAGTGAAGTGAGGCTGGGTCAGATGGGCCTGATTTATTGAGTGTTGGAATAAACCTTCGGCAGTGCAGCCTCTCCCAGCTGCTGACTCTTTTGCTATGCTGTGCACAATGGTCTTCCCAGTTAACCTGGTATAAATCATGACTTAAAGCAGGTGGCATGCTGTATATGCAGTGTGGCAACAAGGGCAATGGAGGGATCGCAGCTGGTGATCGCTCCATCAGAAGCACCGTATTTATTACCAATGCAGAATGAATTCCACCTTCTCCAACTCTGTGGAAGTCACCAGAACCCCAAATGCAGGTAAAATGTCCTATTTCTTAAGCTTCCTCCTAACCAGGAAGACACTGGTGAACCCAGGGGCAAAGGTCATACAAACTATCTTTTATGAATTTAGTCTCAGTGTGAAGTGGATTAGATATAGTACGAGCGTTAATTTTTTACAGAGTAGATAACCTGATATAGCAGTGACCATCCCTGCCTAAAGAAGGGTCTCGACCCCAAACATTACCTATTCCTTCTCGCCAGCAAATGTGAGACTCAACGTTTCTTTGCTACAATTCTGACTGATTATAGTGTTTCAAGTTACTGTTGGCCCCTCTATTACTTCATCACTAATACTCCTCAACAGAGGAGACTTAGGTTCTTACAAAAACATCAGTTGGTGTCATTCAGTGTTGGGAATGCCTCTGAGGTGATGTTACTGTGAGTCCATCCTCTAGGGCCTAAATTGTTTCATGGAGAGAAAATTCGAAGCACAATGTAACTCCTGCACACGCCTATAGTCTCAAAACATCATCAAGTTATAAGATAATTGATGTCTACACTGCAGATGATTTCGTACAAAGCTGACCAGTGATTGTATCATTATATTTCCTGATTAATTGTCCACATTTTCCTGATTTAACTGAACTGCCGAAGTTTCCCATTCTCCTGCTTACCTGAGAGGAATTTTGAAGGTCAATCTATCAGACTGTCTCACAGCTAAGCAATGGAATCTCAAGCAATAGAAGAACCTAAAGGGCCTGTCCCACGGGCATGCGACTCCATGCGGCAAGCGCGACCTAACCGGAAGCGGGGGCCGCGCGGAGGTCGAGTGACGTCAAGACGGTGCATCCCACGTCAAGACGAGTGATCCCCGTACAGGGCCGGTCCCACCAGCATGCGGCTGCATGCGGCAAGCGCTACCAAACCGGAAGCGGGGGCTGTGCGGAGGTCGAGTGACGTCAAGACGGTGCATACGGCGTCGAGGCGGTGCGCACGGCCTCGATGTGGCTACGTACGGTGTCGAGGCGGTGCGCACAGCCTCGAGGCGGCTGTGTATGGCGCATGGCCGTCGATGCGGCTGCGGGGCTACAGGCTGTTGCCGCGCGAAATTTTTGAACAGTGTCAGTTTTTCCGAGCCCCGCGCGATGTCGGGACCAGCTCCGCACATCTCCATACGGCTTCGGCGATCGAAGTGGGACCGGCCCCGCGACCTCCACGTGAACCCCGCATGGCCCCCGCTTCCGGTTAGGTCGCGCTGCCGTATGGAGTCGCATGCCCGTGGGACAGGCCCTTGTCAACATTATAAGGTGATGTAGGGAGGTGAGGGTAAGCCCTACCCACTAAACTCCTTTGGAGAGGTTTGTAACCCTAAATATCAAAGTTGTAAAGGTGTTTTAATGTTTCCGAATGCCTTTGGAACTGAGGAGCCTCTAATTCAAAGCAAAATGGGACAAATTTACACAAATCAAATAAATAATTTAAAAAAATGTAATTATCTCAAATAACTTTGGTACGGGTGGGAGGGGTTATGGGGAGAAGGCAAGAGAATGGGGTTAAGAGAGAAATATAGATCATGAAATATAGATGATTGAATGGCGGAGTAGACTTGATGGGCGGAATAGCCTAATTCTGTTCCGATAATTTAAGAACTTTAAAATAATTAAATAAATTACAAATAAACATCCTGCTATGTAGAATCTGAGAGCAGATTTCCCAACATAAATTGGGATCTCAGCAGATCTTTAAGAATAAGGGGTGCGCCATTTAGAACGGAGACGAGGAAACACTTTTCCCACAGAGAGTCGTGAGTCTGTGGAATTCTCTGCCTCAGAGGGTGGTGGAGGCCGGTTCTCTGGATACTTTCAAGAGAGAGCTAGATAGGGCTCTTAAAGATAGTGGTGTCAGGGGATATAGGGAGAAGGCAGGAACGGGGTACTGATTGGGGATGATCAGCCATGATCACATTGAACGGTGCTGGCTCGAAAGGCCGAATGGCCTACTCCTGCACCTATTGTCTATTGTCTATTGCTCTGAGACAAGACACCGTGGAGACTCAGGTTGGAGAGTGATCCAGGATGATATGGAGCTTCACATTTATGCAAACAAAAAATACCCGCTCTTATCCTGAGTATGGCGTGCACAGCCTAAAGTTGTAGGACAACTTGTTCTATTCGATCTTATTTGATTGTGCACACCAGGTTGATTGCATTCGTCGAAACAGGGCGGACCACGTGAAGATTGCAATCTCCCGCCCCCATAAAGAAGTGACTGCTGGAGCAAGTATTTGCACCGAGTCAACAAGTATTGTTTTTGATTGAGACATTAATTTAAAAAAGATCAATTTCGATACAACTGAAGTTCCTGGCACATTTCAGAATGTATGAAAGAAAGACCTATTAAGCTTCACAAGCCCCTTCAAGTACATGCACTACTGGATTTTGCAGTGGCTGGCACTGCTATAAACATTCATTCAAGAACCACCAAGAACTGACCATTTAGTGAACCTTATGCAACACCTCTCAATAAGTGAGTCTAAAAGTTTATGTCTTTGCAGACCGGATTTCCTGTGAGGAATTATTTTATTCCATTGACTTTCAAACTGTGACATCACTAAATTAGACAGGCTAACTGCCTTTCTTCATGAAGATAAAACAGCCCCAACACAAATATTAATTCTCATTATACACTTACCTGACCTACAACCTAGTGACATCTAAAACTACAGGCTGGTAAAACATTTCATTGTACACAGGTGACCACTACATTGCAGATGAAACCCATCAAACGGTCGCTCAGGATTTTTAAGCTCACTATTTTTGTATAGTGGTAAAAAAGGGCAAAGCTGCATATTTAAGAATCAAATTGTATAGTTTCCCCTACCCATGTTGACAGCTAAAAACCACTTGTTATAACAGGTCTGTCCTTCTTCAGTTACCCGGTGTTATCTCCAGTTAATTTCCCCAGCATTTTGCTTCAACGGTTGCAGCACTATTCAAACTTGAGAGCAAAGCTTTTTAGGGCCATCTGGTTCTTTCATCATTCAGCTTATTGCCATAAAACGCTTATCAACAGCTCCATTCCATTTCTAATTTAATTATATATGGAAAACTTTGCACATAGTTGACTTTCAAGTTATGAAATGGCTAACAACAAAAATCATGATTATCATGATTGAATGAAAATATTGTAATTCATCACTGCCACTTTTACAGCAAGGTTTTTTGTGTTAATGGTCGTAACAAACTTGTTTTATCAGCACTCCTTACGTGTATAGTTACTGCAGCTTTTGTGCTCAAGGCCTAAATGCCACCTGTATGTTTTTTTTATATGACCTTTGGCCATCTGTATAAACTTGGCACGTTTCCTATAATCAACAGATGAGTAGCCCACTGTTAACCTATCTGACACTTTAAGAATGCTTCAGTCAATCACAGGATGACATGTGACCCATAAATGTGCTGCACGTGACCTGCTTGACTTGGAGGTGACCTTGTGGTCCATCACATAAGAATCTGGTCCAATCCATCCTAATCTTTCAAAGATCATAATAAATGACTTTTCCAGATAGATTTCAGTGAATGCCCACTCAAAACAAGGGACTCAAAAATTCAAACAATGTTATGCAAACTGCAAACAGACCAAGGAAATATATTTTCCTGAAACAAGAGAAGAGAATATAAGTAAAAATTGTTCAACAAAATGTAGATTGTATTTGACTTGCAATAGATTTACAGTATCTAATTTGTTTGATGACGACACCTTATACATGTGAAAATCTACATATTATCCTGCATTGAAACCTTTTAGCCTGTTTGCAGGTAAGCAATTTAGAGTAAAGAGACTGAATTTGTGTTTCTATCAAATTATCTGATTATTGGAATAAAGTCAGAAAGATCTGAAGTCTAAAGAAGGGTCCTGACCTGAGATGTGACCTATCCATGTACTACAGAGATGCTGCCTGGCCCATTGAGTTACTCCAGCACCTTGTATCCTTTTTTTGTAAACCAGTATCTGCAGTTCCTTGTCCCAAGGAAGATCACTTATTATTCCACGAAACAACTACATCTGAGAACCATTGCATTAAATTAAATAGTTTTATACAATGTATGATATTAAATATAGAATCATTACCTAAAATGATGGACCAACCATTCCAAGTTAGAATAACATAGCTACTGATTGTTTGCTGTATACATTCAAGATTGTTTTTCCAATAATGGATCCTTCCCACTATTTTGGAACAAGAACTGAGCGACATAAAAATCATCATCTTCAGTCGTTTTTGTAACAATCACTATTTTGCTATCTCATATTAGGTTTTAGTGCCTATGCTAGAACAATAAACAGAGGAACTTCGAACAATAAAATGGTTTGATTGTTTTCCACCATCAGCAATTGCGAAACATAGGCGTAAACATATAATATCACATTTCTTCCTTACATAACAGAGAGAAGATTGCAGAGTGGGGCAAATACTCCATCCATGGTGTTGAAGTAGAGATGGTCAAAGTTTTAAGTTGCTAGGCAGAAATATCACCAACAATTTGTCCTTTAGACTACTTTAGACTTTAGAGATACAGTGTGGAAACAGTCCCTTCGGCTCACCAAGTTTGCACCAACCAGTGATCACCATACACTAGCACTATCCTACACACTAGGGACAATTTACAATTTTACTGAAGCCAATTAATCTACAATCCGGTATGTCTTTGAAGTGTGGGAGGAAACTGGAGCACCCGGAGAAAACACACGGTCACAGGGAGAAAGTACTCCGTACAGACAGAACCCATAGTCAGGATCAAACCCGGGTCACTGGTACTGTAAGGAAGCAACTCTACTGCTGCGCCACTGACCCGCCACTAAACTAGTGCAACCACATTGATGCTACAAGCAAGAAACAGCACCAATGCCCTTACTTCCTCAGAAATCTGAGGGAATGTGGTATGCCGTCAGTGACTCATCAATTTCGAAAGATGCACATTAGAAAGCATTTTATTGGAAAGCATTACAGCTTGGTTTTTGCAACTACT